>JASAUF010000467.1:3347500-4547500 GCA_030180095.1 Magnolia changhungtana | reverse complement strand
ATTGAAGTATTTCCAAAGTTCAAGTGGACCACATCACATGAAACAATGGGAATTGAACACTTACTGTCCAAAACTTCTTGGAGGTCATGTAATTTTTAGATCAAGCTGATATTTGTGCTTTCCCATCTATGTCTGCGTGACTTTGATATTTGTTTTTTCAAGAGTTTTGTATCAAGCTGATATTTGTGCTTTTCCTTTACCCATGTATGTGTGACCTTAATATTTGTGTTCCACCCCTCATCCATGTCCATGTGACCTTATCAATAGGTTGGATGCTCGAAGGTTTCAACAGTTGGTGTCATTATCCCACTGTTTCTATGGTGTGGCCTACTTGGCTTCTAATCTGCTTTATTTTTGAGTTCATGTCCTAAAATGAGGGGGTGAAATAGATGGACTGCATGGATATTAAACACACACATCATATTGGGCCCCATAACACCCAACACATCAACACATCACTATTGCGGGGCCACCTAATCCGCATCCATACTATACACATATTACCTCAGCCCCACAATTTTCACCTTATCACTATTTTTTCAAGGGCATGTTCATAAGTCGCCTTATCACCTATTTTTTAAGGGCATGTCGATAAGCGCCTCAAAAAAGATAATTACTCAAAGAATTTTTTGGTGAAATCCTCATTTGTAAGGAATTTTGCGGTAAAATTTGCTCCCTTTTCATTTATTATTTTTGTTTCGAGAAACTTTTAAGTCTAAATGGAAAAGACCGCCTTGATGCTGTGAGAAATGTCCATCCGTCCATCTGTTTCAAGTAAATTCCAATGGGAATGATCAATGGTTTGGATGGCATATAAACATTGTATGAAACCTGAGAAGGTTTCAACTATAGGAATTTTCTTTCCCACCTTTTCTTGCCGTGTGGTCCATTTGAGTTTTGGTTCTACCTCATTTTTGTGCTCATATCTTAACATGAGCTAAAAAAAAGGATGGCCAGGATGGATTTCTCACAAACATTATGGTAGGCCCCACCTAGCTTAGAAGAGTGTGATATATAGATGACATGTACACACTTAGAAATTAATTTCCAATTGCTTGCATGTAGACAATCAATTAAAATTAAACAATCCAAATTATTGTTCCTAGTTTGCATACTTCATGAACTAAATATTATGCTTATTTATCTTACTACAATATTCATTGGACAATTAAAGATGAGCATGATCCTATGGCCCCATTTCAGCAAACAATTATCCATGGATTCAAAGTTAAAGTTTGCTAAAGAAGAGTTTCTTTCTTACTTAGGTTTGATTTGGCTAGCTCTTATTTTAGGTTAGGCCATGCTGAAAAACTGATAGTTGAATAAGACCCATGGAACCCAAATCCACATAATAATGCCCATAGGCCCTAAACACATTTTTACCATCATAAATAAGATTAAGAGAATATGATTTCAATAAACCCTAAGCATTTCATGTTCTTTCCATCTCTCATTATTTTATTTTATTTTTCCTTTTTCTTTTTCTCATTATAATTAATTTCTTATACACCCTCTAGATATCACCACAATTCAGTCATTTGACAAGGCTATTCAATCAATCTCATTTAGGATTCTGACTTAACAATATTGGGTCCCAATTCATTAGGAGGGAAAAAGATGGGTGGTCCAAAAAATAAGTTACCTTGCCACGGTGTGATGGAAGAGATGATTATGCATGCAGAGGTTTCTCCTAACTTTACTCGTGATGGGGTTTTTTGCCCCGTGCTCGACCGGTCGAGGGCTGGTACGACCGGTCGTGGGAGGTGCTCGACCGGTCGTAGGTTCGAGCCCTGGCACGACTCAAAGTCCAAATGAGTTCGTGTCGTTTTTTTACGTAGCTAGGACTGGTCGTGGAGAGCTACGACCAGTCGTAGGTGGTCTACGACCAGTCGTAGATGAGCTACGACCAGTCGTAGGAGGCTAGGACCAGTCCTGGAATTTCCAGGACTAGTCGTAGGTTACGCAGATTGTTCCGCGATTTTGCGCGAAACCATGATTTGAGTCCTTTTCGCAACTGGGATGCGGAAAGGAGTTTCCCAAAACTATAAAAGGGGTTGCCTAGGGTTTTTCTAGGCATCACAAAATAGCAAGAGGGTTTCCTAAAGCTTTGCAAGGGATTTGCTAAAGGGTTTAGGGCTATCAAAGGTGAGAGAGAGAGAAAGAGAGAGAGGAAGCTTATAGAAGGGAGGTTATGCTCGTGGAGGTTCTCTACATTGCACCTACATCTCAAAGACTTCTATGTCCTCGTAATCGGTTAGATCTCTCCGTTTTCTCTATTTCTCTTATTGTTTATCCACTCGCGTGAGTGAAGAAGATTGTAACGTTCTACTTCATAGTGGATTGTTGATCTCGGACGAGGTCCCGTGGTTTTTACCTCTTTGAGGGTTTTCCACGTAAAAATCTCTTGTGTGGTGTGTGATTGATGCTTTGATTTATTTCATTGCTTTATCCATAATTCCCGGTTTGTTCGGGAGGGCTAGATCCTAAGGTTTTGTGCAAGGCCCCAACAAAGTGGTATCGAGCTAAGTTCATTGAACGGGTAGGATCGGTTTGAATTATGGAAGGTGGCTCAAGGATGATCACCTCAATGGTTCTAACTGACCATATGGAAGGCTAAGATGGAGGACTTGCTTTATCGAAGGACTCATATTCTCCAATCTCGTGCATATCAAAAAATCCAAGGATATGACCATGATGATGATGGAAGAAGATGGACCGAAAGGCGGTGGGGTTTATCGGACAATGGTTGGATGATTCCGTGTTTCACCATGTGTCTGCAAACCTCAAATTAAAGCCTATGGCTAAAATTACAAGGGTCGTATGAGAGGAAGACAACTGGTAATAAGATATTTCTGATAAGGCGACTTGTAAATCTCAAGTTCAAGGATGGTGGTTCTCGGGGTTTGTAGCATATGAATGAGGTCAAGAATATAGTGAATCAACTCACCTCTATGAAGATGGTCCCGGATGATGAATTGCAGTGCTTTACTATTGCTTAGTTCATTGCACAACGACAAATGGGAGACATTGGTGGTGTCTCTAAGTAACTCCGCGCGCACGGAAAGATATCCATGGAACAGGGTAATCAGTTGTCTCTTCAATGAAGAGACAAGGAGGAAGTCTCGTGGGTCTACACAAAGAAGAGGCTCTTGTGACACAGAACGGGGAGAGGAAAGAACAGAAGGGCGAGAAGGCCCGAGATAAATCAAGAGGCAAGTCGAGTAACAGAAAAGAGGTTGAATGCTGGAATTGTGGCAAGAAGGGTCACTACAGCATGAATGTCGTGGTAAGAAAAACGACAAGAAAGGAAAAGGGAAGGAAGAAGAATCTCGATTCCACTGCGGTCGCTTCGTATGGCGACATGGTAGTTATTCTTTCTACAGATCACGATGTGTGTATCACGGCCACGAGTCGGGCACCGACCGGGTGATAGACTCGGGAGCTTCTTTTCATGCGACTCACACAGGACTCCTTCACAAGCTACAAGTCGTGACTATGGGACCGTGAAGATGGGAAATTCTCGGCGTATCAAAGATCGTGGGAGTCGGTGATATTTGTGTGAAGACCGATGTGGGCCGCACATTGGTTCTCGTGGATGTGAGGCATATCCCGCACCTTCGCCTCAACTTGATGTCGACGGAAGGCCGATGATGATGGCTATGAAAGCCGGTTTGTCAGTGGGCGATGGAAGCTCATCAAAGGTTCATTGATCGTGGCTAGAGAGAAAGAAGTGTTGCACCCCGTACAAGGCAAGTGTCGTATGTGCAAGGGTGGATTGAACGCAAATGAAGATTCAGCTATTGACATGTGGCACAGCGCGTCTGGCCACATGAGTGAAAAATGGCTTCAGCCACTAGCAAGGAAGCAGCTCCTTCCGTACGTGACAGTATGCCTCTCAAAACCCGTTTTGATTGTTTATCGTGGAAACAAAGATAGAGTTTCATTCATTAAAACCAAGCTTCTCACGTTAATAAAGTGCATGCATTAGATTTGGTTTATTCTCGATGTTTGTGGTCCTATGAGGACAAAACCTTGGGTGGGGCATTGTATTTTGTTACTTTTATAGATGATGCATCTAGGAGGGTTTGGGTTTATGCTTTGAAATCCAAGGACGAGGTCTTTGGTGTGTTTAAGTTGTTTCATGCTATGGTCGAGAGAGAGACAGTAGATCATTGAAGTGCATCCGCACCGACAATGGTGGTGAATACATTGGCGACTTTCACGAGTACCGCAAGTCCTGTGGTATACGGCATGAACAGACGGTTCCCAAGACCCCCCAAAGATAATGGTGTAGCCGAGCGAATGAATCGCACCATTGTTGAGAGAATCGATGCATGTTATCCCATGCGAAGTTGCCCAAGACGTTCGGGGAGAAGCAATGACACGGTGTATTTGATAAACAGGTCTCCATCAGCCTCGTTGAATGGAGAAGTACCTGAGAAGGTGTGGACTGGACATGATTCATCGTACAGTCATCTCAGGGTGTTTGGATGCAGGACATCGGTTCACGTACCAAAGGACGAGAGGTCCAAGCTCGATATGAAGATCGTGCAGGTGTGTTCTTAGGGTACGGTGATGAAAAATTCTTACATGGTTATGGGATCCGACCGAGAAGAAGCTCGTCGATGAGATGTGTTTTCTTTGAAGATCGGTGTATCGAAGACATTGGTAAGCCGAGAGAAGAACCAAATTTCTAGTTCGTGAGCTGAGGACATGGATCCGATTACTCCTCCCGTGGTGCCCGATGACGGGAGTACGTGCAAGAAGGTGCGAGGACGAGGGAGTTCCTTCAGAAGATGGACCAGGGGAGCAACCCCCACTTGATCCACCTGTTGAGCCATAGGTGAGGAGGTCATCTAGGGACAGACAGCCGTCCAAGAGGTACTCACCGCACGAGTACATTATGCTAACCGATGGGGGAGAGCCAGAAGATTATTCTGAGGCCCTAGCCGACGAGCATAAGGAGGAGTGGTTGAAAGCTATGCAAGAGGAGATAGAATCCTTGCATAAGAACCACACCTATGATATGGTGAAACTGCCTAAGGGCAAGAAAGCTCTGAGCAACAAGTGGGTGTTCAGAAAGAAGATTGAGCAGAAGAATTCACGTACGAGGTTTAAGGCCGACTTGTGGTGAAAGGGTTTGGTCGAGGAAAGGTATAGACTTCGAGGAGATATTCTCACCAAGGTGAAGATGACATCCATACGGTGTTGCTTGGTTGGCGGCTAGCATGGATCCGGGAGATAGAGCGCTTAGATGTTAAAACCGCCTTTCTCCATGGTGACCTGGAAGAAGAGATCTACATGCACCAACCGAGGGGTTCAAGTCAAGGGCAAGGAGCATATGGTGCGTAGGGCCGAGGAAGAGCTTGTATGGGCCAGAAACAAGCTCCATGGCAATGGTACAAGAAGTTCGATTCTGTTCATGTTACAAAGATGGGTATGACAGAATCGAGTCGGACCACCGTGTGTTCACGCGTAAGTTCTCGATGGTGATTTCTTAGTTCTCGCTATTATACGTTGATGACATGCTCATCATGGGAAAAGACATCAAGAAGATTGACAGTCAAACAGAGTTGGGCAAGTCTTTTGCGATGAAAGACTTGGGCCCTGCTACAGATCCTAGAATGGAGATAACCCGTGATGTATGCAAAGAGAAGCTTTGGTCACAAGAGCGGTATATTGAGAAAGTCCTAGAGCGGTTCAATATGAATGCAAATGGGCTTGGCCAAGATCTCCACTAGATGGTCACTTCCGATTGAGCGACAGGCAAAGGTCCCAAGACGAAGGCGAGGTGGAAGAGATGCAAAGATACCCTACGCGTCACCGTAGGAAGTTTGATGTATCTTATGGTGTGTACACGCCCGAGACATAGCATATGCGGTTGGTGTTGTCACGGCACTTGCCAATCCCGGCAAAGAACATGGGCATCGGTGAAATGGATACTACGGTATCTAAGAGGCTCATCCAGGTTGAGCCTATGCTATGGTGATTTAAAACCCGTGTTGAGGGCTACACAGATGCAGATATGGCAGTGACATGGACTCCGGGAAGTCTACATCGGGGTTCATGTTCACATTTGCGGGGGAGCGGTTTCTTGCGCAGCAAGCTACTGAAAGGTCGTAGCATTGTCGACGGACAGGGCCGAATACATTGCATCACGAAGCATGTAAAGAGATGCTTTGGATGAAGAGGTTCCTACAGGAACTTAGCCTGAAGCAGGAGGAGCACGTGGTCTATTGCGATAGTCAGAGTGCTATACACTTGAGCAAGAATCCAAGTCAGCATTCCAAGTCGAAGCACATAGAGATTCGGTATCACCGGGATCGTGGGATACTTTGGAACAAAAGGTGTTACAGCTTGAGAAGGTCCACACGGACGATAATGGGTCAGACATGATGACCAAGGCTTTGCTCAAGGGCAAGTTTGAGGTTTGTAGAAACCTGGCTGGCTTGAAGAAGGTGGATCCCTCCCGGGTCAAAAAGGGGGAGATTTGATGGGGTTTTTTGCCCCGTGCTCGACCGGTCGAGGGCTGGTACGACCGGTCGTGGGAGGTGCTCGACCGGTCGTAGGTTCGAGCCCTGGCACGACTCAAAGTCCAGCTTCGTGTCTTTTTTTAAGCTAGGACTGGTCGTGGAGAGCTACCCCGGTCGTAGTGGTTTACTACCGGTCGTAGATGAGCTACGACCAGTCGTAGGAGGCTAGGACCAGTCCTGGAATTTTCAGGACTAGTCGTAGGTTACGCAGATTGTTCCGCGATTTTGCGCGAAACTGCGGATTTGAGTCCTTTCGCAACTGGGATGCGGAAAGGAGTTTCCCAAAACTATAAAAGGGGTTGCCTAGGGTTTTTCTAGGCATCACAAATTAGCAAGAGGGTTTCCTAAAGCTTTGCAAGGGATTTGCTAAAGGGTTTAGGGCTATCAAAGGTGAGAGAGAGAGAAAGAGAGAGAGGAAGCTTATAGAAGGGAGGTTCTGCTCGTGGAGGTTCTCTACATTGCAATCTACATCTCGGCCGCTTCTATGTCCTCGTACGGTTAGATCTCTCCGTTTTCTCTATTTCTCTTATTGTTTATCCACTCTCGCGTGAGTGAAGAAGATTGTAACGTTCTACTTCATAGTGATTGTTGATCTGGACGAGGTCCCGTGGTTTTTACCTCTTTGAGGGTTTTCCACGTAAAAATCTCTTGTGTGGTGTGTGATTGATGCTTTGATTTATTTCATTGCTTTATCCATAATTCTGGTTTGTTCTGGAGGGCTAGATCCTAAGGTTTTGTGCAAGGCCCCCAACAACTCGCTCTACCATATCATCTGCCATGCAAATCTATAGGGATTTTTACCGCAGCGTTACTTAACGATTTTGATTTTACCAAACAACGGTTGGACTTTTTAAAAAGTCCAACACAAACTTCCATGAGGTGAACAAACCATTTTAATAGTGCTTTTTTTTTTTGGCCCCTTAAAATTGGGAGTGTTGAAAATGTGAGTGCTCATAGTGGCATATGGTCTTCGCATGGCATCCAACCCATCCAACAGGTTCACCTTATCATGATAATGAGACCAACGAGAGGTCTGACCAATCCAATAATCAGGTGGGCCACACTTTTAAAAAAAATGTCCACCACCCCAAAACCTCTAAATTCACATGTGACTTACCTAGTAATTGTTTTGGATTGAGTTTGGAACATCTAAAACCATTGTGACGAATATCATATCCCTAATTTCACAATGCAATATTTTGGTGGAAAATTCATAATAAGATATTACGGCACAATTTTAATTTTAATTTTTTTTTGTGATTTTATTGATAAATTAATCCATTTGTTCATATATTTTAATCTTTATATATTTATTTATTAACTTATAATTAAATATTTTTAACCATCTCATTTCAGCCACACTGTAAAAAAAATAAAAAATAAAAAATAAAAAATAAAAACAATGTACACTACCTCAAAACCCGTAAATTCACATATATAGCCTGCCTTATAATTAGTATTGGATTGAATTTGGTGCATATAACCATTATGATAAATATCCTTAATTTTACAATGCAATATTTTCCTGGAAAATTCATAACAAGATATTATGGCAGGAGTTTCTAGACAATTTTAAGTTTTTGTGATTTTATGGCAAAATTAATTCATTTATTAATATATTTTAATTTTAAAACATAAAAATTCTCTTAAAAAATTCCCATATTGAGAATGAGTCCAGATCTCTGTTGCTGGGAAACATAAATGTTCTATTTTCTGCATTTTTATTGGACCATCAGTGATGACATAGCCCAATGAAAATGCAGGAAAGGAGAAATTTCCGTTTGTTTCACAAATATCATGTCAGGGCAATCCGTTGGACGGGCTAGATGTCATAAACACCAAACAATGTGGGCTCCACAATGTTAGACTCACAAGACTTACACGATACTCAGGATATGTGTGGCACTTGATACGCCGGCAGTCAGAATATGTTACCTTACACCTTTCATGTGTCAACTCAGATAAAAACCATTTAGTTTGTGCAGTCTACTATCGCAAATTTACAATCCCAAGATTTGATTGGTTGAACAATCCTAACCGCCGATCCGTGGACATAATTTTGAGGAAATAGGACCGTTGGATATTTTTCAGTTTTTACCATCCAACAAATATCCACCAATCCGGTAGTCCGGTAACCAAATAAGCTTAATTTTTTAGTTCATGATAAATCTACACTGGGTTCATGAACTGGACAGATTAATTTGACTACTTCTCTGCCACTTATGCAATTTCTACGTGCCTGCGTATCATCCATCACACGCTGGCAGAGTATTAAAGTTTGTCTTTTGAAGACAAAGAGTAGACGGGGTTATTTAGGTCATTTCATACCTCCAGACCGTTAGGCTTTTAAAAATCAAGGTTGGTGGGTGGAATCGGAACTCACGGGGAGCTTCGCTGCAAAGCAAACTCAATTTTCTGTGCACGTGGTAAACGATATTGAGAGGACGTCCCAATCATATTACACCAGACGTTTCTAATTCGAACACGTGGAAATGGTGCCAATCGTAACAGTGGATCTGGACGGTCCACCCATTAGTTAGTATCATGGATGGCCCAGTGTTCAAATTCGAAAAAAAAAAAGAAGGATGATCCTCGACATCTGATCAATGGCCTTCAAATGGATGGCCAAGAACAGAAATACGTTGATATCTTCGAAAATCAATAAAGCTGAGGCCCTAGGTAGATGGGAAGAACAAGAGATAAATAAGTAAATGCATGTGGTAAAAGAAAAGAAATGACATTAGTAGAAAAGGGGAATATGCGAATTAGGCCGTATTCTAAGCTTGATTGAGATGTGAGAAAAAGAAATGGAGAGTTAAACACTATTTTCTTGAATTAGAAAAATGATTATCGGACGTCTCTAATCCTGTCTCTGCTCTAGACATAACCAGGTTGGGGATGCAGATTGCGTCCTACCCTGCCCGGATGGTAATCCGTCCGAGCAGGGCTCTGTGGGGCCCACCGTGATGTAAGTGTTTTATCCAAGCCGTTAATCACTTTTCTCAGATCCTTTTAAGGTATGAGCTAAGCACTGAGCAAGGTAAGTGGACCACAAAGTGGGGATTTAATGTCCACCATTAAAAACTTCTTGGGAGCTGGAGAAGTTTTGAATCAAGCTAATATTTGTTTTTTCACTTCCTCCACGTCTACATGACCTTATTAATAGGTTGGATGATAAAAAAACATCACGGTGGTGCTTAAAAGGTTTCAACGGTGGGTGTCATTATCACTGCAGCTTCCTCCAGTGTAGTCCACTGGAGCTGTGGACCTACTTCAATTTTATATATACATCTTAAAATGATCTGAGAAAAGCGATGAACGGCATGGATAAAACACTTACATCACAGTGGCCCCACAGAGCCCTGCCCGAACGGATTACCGTCCGGGTGGGGGTTAGACGCAATCCGCTTCCCAAGGAAACTTGGCAAAGCTTGTATACTATTATTCTCTCTGCCGTTTCTATCTCTGCCTGGAAAAGGGGATGGGTGCTGTTTAAATAGGTCAGGAAACCGTCAACTTGCCAGGGGCCGATGGATACTTGGCATGAATTTTTCATGCAAGTAGACGTGTTAAGAAACAAACATGCAGGTTGCCAAGATTCAATTAAAAAAAAGGGTGTCTACACTATCAACCATTTGATTTTTGACTGACAAGACAAAAGTAAGCAACAGTCAAGATTCAATTTTTAAAAAGCGTGAATGAACATAAAAGCCCCTGCTTATAAGCGTAGGAGCTGAAAAATCCTTTCGGCCAAGCATTTGTTTTTCAAATGCGCGTTGAAGGGAAGTGGATTGGATATTGACTGGAGCCGGGGCATCGAGTTGAGTCGGACCCAGTTAGGGCTGACCCAACTTGATTCGATTTTGAAATAGATCTGACTCGAACTCGACCTGACTCGGTACCGAGTCTAGCATGCCTGACTCGATCCTAGTCCAGGTCTGGCC
The DNA here is from genome assembly GCA_030180095.1 of Magnolia changhungtana. NCBI lineage: Eukaryota > Viridiplantae > Streptophyta > Magnoliopsida > Magnoliales > Magnoliaceae > Magnolia > Magnolia changhungtana. Next base: position 4,537,023 of record JASAUF010000467.1, on the reverse strand, counting down.
TGGACTAATCCGGATTGAGTTCGACCCAGTCACAAGTATCGAGTCGGGTCAAGTCAGCGCTGAGTCGAATCAGGTACAATGGGTATTCATGAACTAAAATCACAACTCAAAACCTAGGTGTACTTGCCAAAATTGCAGCCTCTCCATCAGCTACATGGCATCTTAGATCTGAAACGTCAAATATGAGTATCTTTTTTATATATTCGTACGAGTTGAGTTTCATATCAAGTCAAATTAGTACCAAGTTGGATTTCATGTTGAGTCGAGTCAAGTTACTAGGAGACCCAAACTCAACTCGATTTGAATTTGGATTGGATGAAGTCTACTTGGTTTGGATTGGCTCACCAACTCGGTTCAGATTGGGTTTAAATGAGTCGGACAAGTTAAGTTTGCTGAGTCAAGTCATCGTGTGCCCAAGTCTAATGTTGACCCAGCACCACTGGCTTCGAATTCGGTGGTGACCCCTCCTGTACGGACTGCGGTGCTGGAAAAGCCCTACTGGACCTACTATGATGTATGTGTTTTACCCACGCCGGCTATCCAATTTTTCGAGCTCATTTTAGGGCATGCTTCTAAAATTGAGGTAGATCCAAATATGTGGTGGTCCACACCACAAGAAATAGTGATGTGATTAAACTGCCACCATTAAAGACTTCTTAAGACCCACCAAGATGTTTTATTTGCCATTCAACCTCTTTATTAGGTCGCTCAGACGTAGATGAATGGAAAACACGAATATGAGCTTAATCCAAAACTTTTGTGGCCCTCAGGAAGTTTTTAATGGTGGGCATTCAATTACCATGGTTTCTGTAGGGTGGTCCACCAGAGATTTGGTTCTAGTTCATTTTTGGGCCTGACAAAATGGATGAACGACATGGATAAAACACATACATCATGGTCAGCACCGATCAGCATCCTCGTAGGTACTGAAGGGGTCATTACTGAATCCGAGTCCAACAGGTGGTGTTGGGCGCTGTGGGGCCCACCACGATGTATGTATCTTTTCTGCTTCCGTCCTTATTGGCTTTTATTAGTCAATTTACATATCTACCCCTTGCGGCCCACCCAGATCCATGGCTCAAGTGGTAGACTGAGTGAAAGATACCTAGTTTCAACACTGAGGTCGTGGCATCGATTCCTTAGTGGGGGTGGCTAACAGTGAAGTGTGATCTTACAATAGGTGTACTAACAAGCTAACACACACACACACACAAAAAAAAAAAAACTGTCATGTGAGCGGCCAACTGAATCTTACCAACCGAGTCTTACACCCTCCCATCTTGTAAATGCAAGGATATGAGCAATTTTTGGGACATGCTACATATTGTGACCTGTCCGATTTCCGAACGACCCTAATTTTTGGGACATGCTACATATTGTGGGTTCCATGATTGGATGGTTTAGATGGACTTAAATTAATGTGGGTCATGGGTATTCGGTAGCATGCCGGAGCCTCTATTTTAATCTCTATCTCCGTATGAATTAAACATGAAAGGGGTGCTTGTTTATCTTTTAAGATCAAGCAAGGGCAAATGTGGAATAAAAATTATTAAACAGATGGATTTTAATTACATGGGTTCCTTCTTATTAAAATTAATAAGAACAAATGATTCTACTGAAGACTGGCTCATTTGGCATCATGGATTTGGAGGGATTCGAGGGGATTTCAAATCCCATGTCGATTTGTCACTATAAAGGAGTTTTGAAATCTAATGCAGAAGCTAGGACTTCCTCTAAAATCACGTATTAACATGTGTGTCACTAGCTTATTAATCTATTTGGCATACGGCCTATGGATGATATTCCAAAACAACAAAATTATCAACTGCATCGTAAAATTATTTCAATAGGAAGAACTATGTAGTCCAACTGCATCGTAAAATTATTTCAATAGGAAGAACTATGTAGTCCAAACATTATTCATGTAAATCAATAGTTAAAAATTATTGGTTATTTACTTGAATGTGATCTTATGCTTGTGGCCCATCTGAAACTTGGAATTTTATTATTTTTATTCAAAGTATGTTTATTACAATTATTCTGTCTAACATTACATTCGTACACTAATTAAGAATATTAAAGTTGATTTAGTAATCAAATGTAAACGCTGTCAATATGCTATGCATTGTTATTTTTGGATTATTGGATATTTTGAATCTAGGTTATCAAACACAATGGGAGGATTCCAAATCTAGGGTAAACCGAATCAATGCCGTTGATTTTTGACCTTGGACATTTAAAGTAGTCTCTGCTGATGAACGGTCAAATTACAGACGTGGATCAAAGAAAGAGTATCATTGACCAGCCAACCACGGCTATGATATGTGGATGGTAATGCCAGGGTGTCATTGGCAAGGCATTCACGGCACGTCAGATACTGATAATGATACTCAATAATCAACTGATTAAGCTTAATCATGTTCGGACGTTCTTAATTTTCCACTGAAATACCATTAAATATTGTCAAGTGCTATATATTTTAATCCTCTCAAAAGTACACGTAGCAGTGAGATGCATCGATCTGGGCCATCCATCTAGTAAGATCTTTAATGGATGGTTCGTGTTTCAAAACTCACACCAACTAGACAATCGTGCCATCACATTTCTCCGATTCCCCTTCATGAATATTTGGCCATTCACCGTTGCGTTTAAGGCCACCATTTGGACGGATAGGATTAAACCATTTTTTGTGTTTGGAAAGACTGACCATCCAGAGTAGGGAAATTATATGGACGGAATGGATTATCTGATTACTCTGCCATTTGTACTGCGGAGAGTTAGCTCCATCACATCCCGTAGCAGACCAACTTGGTGCATCTCCTATCCGATCATCCCTACCATCTAATAAAAAAAACCGGACATTTACATCAGACGGGGAGATTTTTATGATCACCTATCTACCGTTTGTCCCATCTTATGAACGGTTTGGATCAACAGAAATAGTGCTTTGCACGTTTTGATAATTGGGCCAATAGAATGTACGTGTAGTCGATAGGCAAAAATTTGGTAAGCTATTTGATACTCTGGCAGAGTGTGATAGTTGATAGGCAGATGATTGAACACGTGGCATAAACTTACTAAAACTAAACTGTCCAAATTGTGGGAGTTGCTATATACAGGTCTTTATCTTAAAATCACATTCTTTAAACAATCTCAACCTTTGATTTCTAGCCACTTGTTTGTTAACTTGGACCGTTTGATGTTTTTCATCTCAACGGTTCATTAAATACCCACCAATCAACATTCCAGTAACCTAATTAGTATAACTTTTGGGCTGGCCCCATGTAAGATGGTAGCCACCATTTGAATGGTTCAGTTTGAGTTACTTGTATGCTGCCTGCGTATCAACCATCATAGGTGTCGGAGTATCAGGTTTTTCTTGAAAATTCTACCATTGAATTTCAAGTTGTCCAGGTAAACCTATTGCATGTGCAATAGGCATGTGGAAGAAAGAAGAGGAGAGAAATCATTCAGGGAGGATTGCATGACAAGAGATATAAGCTTTTCGGCTTCTTAGAGATGGTATGAGCTACTTAGAGATGGATATGACCTACTTGTAGGGGAGAGATAGAATGTGGACTTTGTGCAGTAAAAGAGTGACTCCGGGAAAGAGAAATTTACGACTGTGGCCTCACCTTTTATCCAGCGGTTTTTTTGAAGCAATACAAACTTAGAATAAGCACCAGCGGTTTTTTTGAAGCAATATAAACTTAGAATAAGCACTTGGACCTCCTCGTTAGGAGTCGGAATTTCAGGATGAAAATACCCCTCCTTTTGACACAAACGGATTTGGTACTCCCCCTGCCACCACTAGCTAATGGCCAACGGTCGGTGGTCTGTGGGCCCCACCATGATGTATGCTTTTCATCCATGCCGTCCATATATTTTTCTAGATCATTTTATGGTATGAGACCAAAAATGAGGTATATCCAAATCTCAAGTGTACCACATTATAGGAAAAAGTGTTGAATGAGCGTCGACCATTAAAAACATTTGGGGGCCCACTGTGATGTTTGTGAGAAATCCTCCCCATCTAAGTTCATTCATAGGGTCACAAAGACGGGGATGAAGAGGAAAAACAAATTTCATAATGATCCAAAACTTTTGTAACCCCTAAAAGGGTTTCAATGGTAGATGTTCAATTCCCCACTGCCTTTTACAGTGTGGTCCACTTGATAGTTAGATCTATCTTATTTTTTGTCTCAAGCCTTAATATTAGTTCGCCAAATAGATGGACGGTTTGGATATAACACATACCTCATAAAAGGACCCACAAAAAGCGGCGGGGATTACAACAGAAAAAGAAAAGAAGAAAAGAAAAGAAAAGAAGATAGGAACCTATGGCTACGGATTATAGCCGTATCCATAACTGTAGTCAATAAAAGTCTCTAAAATTTTTTTCTTGTTCTAGATCACTATACCTATTGCTACGGTTATAATCCGTAGCGATAGGTGTACAGTAATTACTCAATAGTAGTATCGATACAATCGATCATGTCTCGATATTATCGATGACTTCTGATCAATACTATCGAACATATCTCAATAATATCGACAATTCATCCATTTTTCAAGTTTTGTTGCTGGACAATTTGACATTCATCTTCGATATTATCGAACTATGGTCGATATTAGATAATCTATGGCTACGGTTATAATCCGTAGCCATAGGTCAATGGTCATTTTCTCCTTTCTTATCCCCACAAGTACTATTACTTTATCAACTTTCTTCTTCACACCTGATGCGAAAATAAATAAATAAATAAAACAAAAAAAAGAAGAAAAAGAAACAAACTAATCATTAGAACACCATAGAAAATGTAACCTTAAAAGGCAATGTTTTGCCCGTCTGAGCTTCACGGGCATCATCTTCCTACAACATGAGAAGGCTCAAATTATGAAATGAGTAAGTATCAATAGGATTCTTGTTATATTTCAGAATAGAATGGTGCAGTGATGAGAATGCAATCAGACCAATATTTGAATTACAATATAATATATTTTATAATATAACTCATGTAATCTGAAGTCTGGCTCAGTTTCTAACTTATATCTGCCTGGCTTCAATAAATGCCCAATGTGATGAATGTTGATCTGGTTGCTTTGGTAGTTCACATGGTTGGAGTTGGTTATAAAGAGTGCTCCATGTAAAAACCTCTGCCATGTACTTCCTAAAAGCCAACCTAAATTCTTAGGAGAAGACTAAGTTAATAATGGTGATGATGATGCATTTGTAAATTCATACACATATACAAACATACATACTTATAGAAATATATAGATATACATATGCATATATAGATACAGATACAGGCATGTGGTTTTGATTGTATATGACGATCACATAATGCAATTCTTGAGATTCCGGAGAAGTCCATCTTTTTCATAGCCAACAATCATGGCCACCTAAGACCTATCACTTGCCATGAAAGAGAAAAAGCCCTCAATTTATTTTCAAAATTGCAACAAACCCAAGACATCATTTTAGTAGCAATAGTATAGGATATGATGTAAAGTAAAAACCCACTACACCTCGTGGATCAATGTAATTTCAAAATGAAATTACGCATGCATATAGGACTGATTTAGATAGTGGACTCAATCCAATTCCAAACAACACATTCCATCCAATTCCATTGCAAAATTCTTTTAAAAAATTCTTAATCAAGTTGAGAAGTATTAACAATATTCACTAATCAATGCAAAAATGATACCTATCAAGTTGAGATGTGACTTGCCAAAGTATGCATTTTACACCATAACTCTTTCAAGTTATTTTGAATTTTCAGTAACATTCCTCCATATTATCATGCAACAAGAAAGACTTGTTATTTGATTAGTTGCTCTTGAATTTAACAGGGACTCAACGTTTTAATCATTTTATGAACATGTTTGATAACAAACAAATATCACTGTTGGGCCGACTATGGTTTCAACGGTGGAAATCATTATGCCCACTGTTTCTCGTGGTATGATTCACTTGATCTTTTGATATGCTTCAATTTGGGGCTCAACCCTTTAAATTAGATGGAAGAATAGATGGACGACATGGATATACTACATACATTCAATGTGGGCCCAACTGAGTTTACTTAATACGATGGGAGCGTATTGACTAACTCAATACACAATCCGATTACGCTTGCTACTCAGCGGGGCAAACTGGAAATTGAGCGGGGCAAACTGGAAATTGAGCAGGGCAAACATGAAATTGAGCGGGGCAAACTTGAATTTCAATGGGGCAAACATGAAATTGAGCGGGGCAAATATGAAATTTAGCGGGGCGAACTGGAAAATGAGCGGGGCAAACATGAAATTCAACGGGGCAAACTGGAAATTGAGCGGGTTATTTGTAACAAGTAGTTTTGTTGATTGGTTAATTGGTCACATTTCCTACTCTCATACTCTTTTTATCAACTCCTATTTGAAATGTAAACCTCATGAAACTCACATAGGAGCTCAACTAGGTATCCTGTTTTGACAGTATTTAAATTCCTTCTAAAGCTTACATTCCAAACGAATTTAACCTTATTTCCATTCTATAACCCCTCCCTTTTGCCCAATATATCATTCCAAATTTGGATCATCTAAAGAAGGTGTTTTGATTGAAAGTTATTTAGCTCATCTCATTGCTCCCATTTTACCATTCTTAAAACTCAAATGTGCCATTGAGTTTTATTTTAAAGAATCACCTAATGCCTATTGTAGTGCCTTTCTAACAAATCAAAGAGGCAACAATACAACAATTTAGATATACACCTTTGTTTTCTTTTTGAAACCATAGGAAATTTGAGTCCATTCCTTCAATAAAGACATTACTTTATCAACTTTCTTCTTCACACTTAATGCAAAAATAAATAAATAAATAAATAACACCCAGATCCATGGCTCAACTGGTAGACTGAGTGGAGATACCTTGTTTCGACACTTGAGGTCTTGGTATTGATCCCTAGTGGGGGTGGCTAACATTGAGTGTGTGTACTAATAAGCTAACCCATTAAAAAAAAAAAAAAAACAAACCATTGAGACACCATAGAGAATGTAACCTTTAGTATGAAAAGTTCCAAATTTATGACATAGAGATTTTCAATTTGGAGTTTGAAGCTCTAGTTGCCTATGCAAATGGAAGAACGCCAAAAAATTACCTTTACAACAACTTTTTTGCCATCATGCATGTGAGCAACATGAACCTTTGCGAGGGAAGCACTTGCTAGTGGAACAAGATCAAACTCAACAAAAATCTGTTTCATAAAAAGATTGCTTCATTCAGTTGGCAAGTTTTGCACTAATTGAGCATTTAATCAATCTATAAAATTACTCTTTACAACAAAAAAATATTAACGATGAAAATGGTAAATAGAGTTTGGGAAAAGATTCGGCAAAGAGCTGGATTATATCTTATCCGAGCAAAAGTATAGTTTGTTAGATTGTTTTTAGTCAATTCTCTTTACTCTATACCAAGCAAAGGGGCAAACTAGTAAATGATTGATTGTTGATTATATGGTTGAAATGACTATTTTAGAGTTAAATATAGTTACTTCTCCTATGCCATCTATCAATTGCAACTGCAACTACAGCTATGGCATCATTTTGGGACTTGATTAGGTTAAAATCAAACAAATGTTAGGTCTAGGAAGGGTAGATAAAAAGTAGGATTGATCTAAGGTTAGAAGGACCCAATCAGTTGCATCTTAAATTCCAAACATGAAATTCAGCGTGGCAAACATGAAATTGAGCGGGGCAAACATGAAATTGAGCGGGGCAAACTGGAAAATTCAGCGGGGCAAACATGAAGTTGTGTGGGGTAAACATGAAATTAAGCGGGGCAAGCTTGAATTTCAGCGGGGCAAACATAAAATTGAGCGGGGCAAATTGGAAATTGAGCGGGGCAAATATGAAATTGAGCGAGGCAAATATAAAATTCAGTGGGATAAACTGAAAATTCAGCGGGGCAAACATGAAATTAAGCAGGGCAAACATGAATTTCAGCGAGGCAAACATGAAATTTAGCGGGGCAAACATGAAGTTAAGCGGGGTAAACATGAAATTGAGCGGGGCAAGCTTGAAATTCAGCAAGGCAAACATGAAATTCAGCGAGGCAAACGTGAAATTCAGCGGAGTAAACATGAAATTGAGTGGGGCAAACTGGAAATTCCTCGGTTCCCTCGCTCAAATTGTAGTTTGCCTCGCACAATTCCTAGCTTCCCTCGTTGAATTTTGAGCTTGCCTTGTTGATAATGTGAGAGTTACAATTCTAATAGATCGAAATCTCCAAATAATACATGAAGGGAAATCTCCTCAAATGAACATCTCAGTCAATTTATCTCCCTCTTTATAACATATTTTTTTATGAAACCAAAACTTCACCTTAGTTAACTGACAACACCAATAGCAAGAGTGGCATTATGTTGAAAGATTGAGATGTAATAGTTTTGATTTATAGGTTATTCATGTGGATTACAGCCAACAAGGAAACAAGGACCCCTTGATTTTTATTTACAAATGACCGCATTTTTTCTTCACATGCTTCTAAGGAAAAAAGGATCTACACAATTCAGGAGCCTTATACCATCTTGTTGCAACATAATCCTGTAAGCATCATGTTCAGGAGCCTTATACCGCTTAAAATTGAGCGGGGTAATCCGATTACGTTTGCTACGCCCCACAATGATGTTTTATTTGTAGTACATCATGTTCATCGGATTATGTAATAGTCTTCCGTTTTCATCGCAATATGTATACACCAAAACCTCATATGTGGAAGGGAACCTAGACATTAAGGGAGGGAACCTAGACATTCAACGGGATAAACATGAAACTGAATGGGACAAACATAAAATTCAGTAGGGGAGACATTAAATTCAGCGGAAAAAACATGAAATTTAGTGGGGAAAACATGAAATTGATCGGGGTAAACTTCATATTCAAAGGGGAAACATGAGATTTAGCAGGGCAAATCATGAAATTCAGCAGGGCAAACTAGAAAATCAGCGGGGTAAACTGGAAAATCAGTGAGTCAAATCATGAAATTCCGTCCTTGTTTTTATTACTTGTATTTTTTAGCAACTAGCCAAGGAAAACATACCTAAATATGACTTTAATTTTCCTAATCACCTACTATGGAGGTGTCCCAAAGGAATTTTCCTTTCTTCAAATGTTTTTTTTTTTTTTTTTTTTTTTTTTTTTTTTTTAAAAAAAAATTTCACTAATAAACTATGGGTTGTATTATAGCACTAGAATCATATTGTTCTCTTCTTGATCCATCCGTTTTACAGAAACTCTCTTTGTGCATAATTATTATTTTTATTTTTTAAAGAAGAAGAAGAAGAAGAAGACAAATTGAGATGAATAACTATAGAATATGTGAGGGTCCATTAAGATCTTTCTATATAATTGATTGTATTTAATGGTCATCCTAACTATGAATTTAGTAGGTGATTAGTTTATTTTCACTCTAGCAATAGTTAGTCAAATCGCTGAACGAGAATTGTTTATTTTAAACTTCACCAGAGTCTCAAAAATATATAAATGTCATCAGGGGTTGTTTGGCACCAGGGATTTGAAATCTAAGGTGAAAGCTTGGATTACATTTAAAATCTTTTTAAGAGCTGCAGTGGATCCAACATCTTGTAGAAGATATTATTCAGTCTACTCTTCGTTCCATGTGGCCTATAGAAAATGAATTGCAAGACAATTAACCATTTGCTCTAAAAGTTCGAACTGTTGAGACATGCCGAGTCGAGTGAGTTGTGTTGTGTTGACTGAGTAGGCGAGTCAGCTCAATGAGTCGAGTCTGAACTAAGCCAGACTCCTCGGTAGTTTCTTAGTGACTCTGTGATGTATGTTGGCACGTGTGGTGTATGTATGCATGACAGGTTCAGAGAATGTCATTGGAAATATATTACGTTTACCAAGATTTCAGAATTAGGCTTTAAATTTCAGATTCGGTATTTAGAATTCAGATTCAGGCTTCAGATTTCAGATTCGGTCTTTAGATTTCAGATTCAAGCTTCAAATTTTAGATTCGGTCTTCAGAATTTAGATTCAGGCTTCAGATTTCAAATTCAGTCTTTAGACTTCAGCCATAATTATCAAACAAGCTTTTTTAACTTCAGATTTCAGATTCAGGCTTTAGATATCAGATTCAGGCTTCAAATTTCAGATTCGGTCTTTAGAATTCATATTGAGCGGGGCAAACTAGAAAAACAGTGGGGTAAACCAAAATATGAGCGGGGCAAACTGAATTATGAGAGGGAAAAACTGAAATATAAGCGAGGCAAACTAGAAAATCAGCGGGGCAAACTGGAAAATCAGTGGGACAAATTGAAAATGAGCGGGCCAAGCATGAAAATGAGTGGGGCAAGCATGAAAATGAGCGGGTCAAGCATGAGAATGAGCGGGCCTAACTCAAGCATTGAATGTACATTGAACTTGATCAACGAGCATAACGAGGCAAATGAAAAATATAGTGGGACAAAGTATAAAGTTGATTTCAGCGGGGGAAACTAGAAGATCAGCGGGGCAAACTAGGAAATCAGTAGGGCAAACTAGAAAATCAACGGAGCAAACTGAAAAATCAGCGAGGGAAACTGGACAAATCAGCGGGGCAAACTGAAAAATCAGCGAGAAAGACTACAAAATCAGCGTAGCAAACTGAAAAATCAGCGGGGCAAACAAAAAAATCAACGGGGCAAAATGGAAAATGAGTAAGGCAAACTTAACAAATAATTTCGTGGCTTGAGCCAAAAAATCTAAACATATCCAATGTTCAAATGGACCACACCACATGAAATTTTGAATTGAACTTCTAATATTGATCATTTCTTAGAGGCCACAGAAGTTTTGGATCAAGCTTATAATTATGTTTTCTATTAATCCATATCTGTATGATCTTATGAATAGGTTTGATAACAAACAAACGTCACTGTTGGGCCGACTATGGTTTCAGCGGTGGAAATCATTATGTCCACTGTTTCCTGTGGTATGATCCACTTGATCTTTTGATATGCTTCAATTTGGGGGCTAAACCCCTTAAAATAAATGGAAAAATGGATGGACGGCGTGATTATACTACATACATTCAATGTGGGCCCAACTGAGTTTACTTAGTACAATGGGAGCGTACTGACTAACTCAGTACGCAATCTAATTACGCTTGCTACGCCCCACAATGGTGTTTTATTTGTAATACATCATGTTCATCGGATTATGCAATACCCCTCCATTTTCATCACAATATATATATACCAAAACCCCATATGTGGAAGGGAACCTAGACATTGAGGGAAGGAACTTAGACATTCAGCGGGATAAACATGAAATTGAACGGGACAAACATGAAATTCAGCGGGGGAGAGATTAAATTCAGCGAGGAAAACATGAAATTCAGTGGAGAAAACATGAAATTGATTGGGGTAAACTTGATATTCAACAGGGGAAACATGAGATTCAGCATGGCAAATAATTTAATTCAGCGGGGTAAACTGGAAAATCAGTGGGGGAAACTAGAAGATCAGTGGGGCAAACTAGGAAATCACCTGGGCAAACTAGGAAATCAGAGGGGCAAACTGGAAAATCAGTGGGAGAAACTGGAAAATCAGTGGGGTAAACTGGAAAATCAGCGGGGCAAACTAAAAAATCAACGGGGCAAACTAGAAAATTAGTGGGGCAAACTGAAAAATCAGCGGGGGAAACTAGAAAATCAGCAGGACAAACTGAAAAATCAGCGGCGCAAACATGAAAATGAGCAGGGCAAACTTAACAAATAATTTTGTGGCTTGAGCCGAAAAATGTAAACATATTCAATGTTCAAATGAACCACACCACATGAAATTTTGAATTGAATGGGACAAACATGAAAATTATTCTGCTTACTGTTTCTCATAGTATGATCCACTTGATCTTTTGATATGCTTCAATTTGGGGCTTAACCCCTTAAAATAGATGGAAAAATGGATGGACGACGTAGATATACTACATACATTCAATGTGGGCCCAACTGAGTTTAAAATATACTTATGCTGGGGTCCTTACTCTTGCTCAGGTGGTAAACTCTCAGGAGTTTCAACTCCCGGTCAAGGCTTCGAGTGCCATAGGTGGTGAAATTCCTGTTGAGGAACCTAAGTTCAACATGTATTAGCTTATTGAATGCCTGAATCAATCATTAGTAGACAAGATTTCTGTGGCTGCTGATGGCCAAATGGTGTGGGAGTCATTCCTTCAAGGTTCTCATTCATTTTAAAAATAAAAGTTGAAGAAATCATCCAACTACGTGTTGAAATAGAATATTAGAGTGCAGATGTTATGGCCAAAAGACTCAAAGAAGAAACATAACAACTCAACACCTTCACGTAGTTACATCTTAATTCAAGGGATAGCTCTTATCATTTCTTCAGGTAACTCATCAACAAGCTTTCGATTTCCCTGGTCAGATCCTTGTTTCACGCAGAGTTTCAGACATAAATGGTCTCCATGTACTCTCTTGATTCAGTTCATTAGTTATAATGACATGCTATTAACTATCAAAACTTAGTTTAGGGTACAATGCAGGAAATGTTGAAAGTTCGTATGTAGGAAAAGTTCGTATAAAACTAGACTTCGTATGCAGGAAATGTTGAAAGTTCTTTTAGAGTTGCTGATGTTATTGTTGAAGGAGAGGTAATAAACAAACAGTGGGAGAAACATGAAAATGAGCGTGGGAAACTAGAAAATCAGCGGGGTAAACTAGAAAACCAGCGGGGCAAACATGAAAATCAGCGGGGGGATACTAGAAAATGAGCGGGGAAAACTAGAAAATCAGTGGAGGAGACATGAAAATGAGCGGGGCAAACATGGAAATGAGCGAGGGACACTAGAAAATTAGTAGGGCAAACTAGAAAATCAGCGGGGGAGACTAGAAAATTAACGGTGCAAACTAGAAAATTAGTGGGGCAAACTAGGAAATCAGTTGGGCAAACATACAAATCAGCAGGGGACACTAGAAAATCAGCTGGGGAAACATGAAAATGAGAGGGGAAAACTAGAAAATCAGCGGGGGAGACATGAAAATGAGCGGGGCAAACATGGAAATGAGCGGGGGACATTAGAAAAACAGCGGGGCAAACTATAAAATCAGCGGCGGAGACTAGAAAATTAACGAGGCAAACTAGGAAATCAGCGGGACAAACATGCAAATCAGCGGGGGACACTAGAAAATCAGTGGGGGAAACATGAAAATGAGCAGAGAAAACTAGAAAATCAGCGGGGGAGACATGAAAATGAGCGGGGTAAACATGAAAATGAGCGGGGGACACTAGAAAAACAGCAGGGTAAACTAAAAAATCAGCAGGGGAGACTAAAAAATTAGCGAGGCAAACTAGAAAATCAGCGGGGTAAACTAAAAAATTAGCGGGGCAAACTAGGAAATCAGCGGGGCAAACATGAAAATCAGCGGGGGAGACATGAAAATGAGCGGGGCAAACATGAAAATGAGCGGGAGACACTAAAAAAATAGCGGGGCAAACTAGAAAATTAGCGGGGGAGACTAGAAAATTAGCGGGGCAAACTAGAAAATCAGCGCCAAACATGCAAATCAGCGGGGGACACTAGAAAATGAGCGGGGGAAACATGAAAATGAGCGGGAAAAACTAGAAAATCAGCGGGAGAGACATGAAAATGAGCGGGGCAAATATGAAAATGAGCGGGAGACACTAGAAAAATAGCGGGGCAAACTAGAAATTTAGTGGGGCAAACTGGAAAATCATTATGCCCACTGTTTCCCGTGGTATGGTCCACTTGATCTTTTGATATACTTCAATTTGGGGCCCAACTCCTCATATACTACATACATGTGCATGCACATGTGTCGTGTGTATATATACGTGTGTGTGGGAAAAGGTTCTATATGGTCGAGCTCATGTGAACTACCCATGAGGTCGAGCTGTGTGAGCGCTATCATGAAGTATGTCAAACATCTACCCCATCAGTCAGATGCACCATTCCATGGTGGGCCTAGAGCTTAAAAATTAAGTTAATTCATGACTTTTGTAGGCCACACCACGTACAAAACTTGAGAGGGGTTACCTTCCATTAAAACATTCATATTTATTTTTTGGGCCCAACGAGATGTGTTTCACAAATCCAGCCCATCCATAATGTGTGTCCCACTTGGATGAGGGGTTAGACCAAGTTTTAGACACATCCAAATTTCAGGTGGGCCCCACCAAGTAATTTTATATGTTTTAGGCATGTCTTCACATGATTTTAGATGGTATGGCCCACTTGAGTTTCGTATACAGCTGATTTTGCTGCTATCCCATAATTTAGAGGGCACCCATCAAGTTCATGGTGTTGATGTTCGACATACATCATGGTGGGGCCCACACAACTCGACCGTATAGAACCTTTTCCTCTAGTACAAAAATAAAAATGGAACTACATACATTCAATGTGGGCCCAACTGAGTTTAAAATATACCTATGCTACATGCTTTCTTCACTGGACCAACCATTTTCAGAAGAAGACAAAATGCTGATGAGGAGGGTCCACAAAAAGGGTTTTTTGGGTCTTTCTACCGGAAACGCAGTGAAGAGGGGGTGAAAGCAACGGCAGTGAAAGCAACAGTGGAAAGGAAGAGGAAAAGCAAGCAGTGAAAATGGGAGAGGAAAAGCCACAGCCGAGAAAGGAGGTATATTTTCGTCCTGAAATTCCGACTCCGGACGAGGAGGTCCAAGTGCGTATTCTAAGTTTGTATTGCTTCAAAAAAATCGGTGGATAAAAGGTGGGGTCCACAATCGTAAATTTCTCCTCTGGGAATTATATGTACAAAAGAAATAGCGGCACCTCGAGAGCACCAAAAGTTGGAAATGGATTGGCTACTCCCCCTGCCCCCAGCCAATGGCTGATAGTCGGTGCTCTGTGGGCCCCACCATGATGTATGTGTTTCATCCATGCCGTTCATCTATTTTTACTGATCATTTTATGGTATGAGACCAAAAATTAGGTATATCCTAACCTCAACTGGACCACATTACAGGAAACAGTGTTGAATGAGGGTCTACCATTAAAAACCCTTTTGGGGCAATAAAAGTTTTGGATGAAATTGAGTTTTGTTTTTTTCCCTGGGCCTTTATGACCTAATCAACAGATTGAATATCAAATAAACAGTACGTTGAGCCTTTCAGGTTCTTCATCTGATCTGGATGAAGGGCCAGGTATAAATTACGCTTCATTTGAAATTCATGTGGGCCCCTGTGTAAATCAAGGGTGGGTGCCCCCTCTCACATGATTCCCTGTTATGTGGCCCACGTCAGTGATAGGTCAGGCTGATCTTTGGCACCTGTAGGGAATAGTTGTGATACATAGGATGGACTGGTGGGATTGCTTTCACACATCTTGTGGGCCCCACATTTTCCATGTACGGTGATCAATGTGTATCAAAATCTGGAATACTTGCCATCGTTAATTGCTCCCTATTTTCTATGCGTGGCCCATCCAAAGAGTGGACCAGCATGTACACATTAACATTGTTCAGAAGGCCAGGTTTCACTCATGTGCCATATTGGCACGTGTGCCACATGGACCTTAGTTTCAACTAGAGGTGTACATTAATTGGGCGGTTAACTCGTTCGACTCGGCTTGACCCGAAACTGAGTTCGGTCGGGGACAGACCATTTTCTTCGGCTCAAAACTGAGTTCAGGCCAAGTTCGAACAGGTCCCAGTTCAACCTGGCTTGACTCGGCTGTTTATATATATGGCCCACTAGAATTATAGATGTGGCTAATGTTGGATCAATACCCCTAAATTATCATATAGACCCATTATGGTTGGAGTGGATTTTACATACATTTCAAGGTGGGCCCATCTCTAGTTGACCCAGGGACGTTGTCCTAGGTTGTGGATTAGATGCCGTGACCGCCATCAGCCACCTAACAGCTGGTTGGTGCTAGTTGGCCCAACAATGATGTATGTGTTTAATCCAAGCCGTCCATCTATTTTTCCAACTAAATGTATGGCATTTCCCAAAAAAATTGAGCCAGATCCAAATATCAAGTTGACAATGCCACAAGAAAGATTGTTGGAAAGCCCACCATTAAAAATTCTTTGGGCCAAAGTAAGCTTTGGGTCAAGCTAATATTTGTGTTTTTCCTTCATCCAAGTCTCTATGACCTAATCAATAAGTTGGATGGCAAATAAACTATACCTAAAATTTTTTAATGATGGGCGTTTAATCACCATTATTTTCATGTGGTGTGGTTCACTTTAAATTTGGATCTTATGCATTTTTGGGATCATACCATAAATTGAGCTAAAAAAATGGATGCACAGCTTGGATTAAATATATACATCATCGTTTGGCCCACTAGCACCAACAACATGCAATCCACGACTCTGACTCGTCCCAACCACTACTGAGTCGGCTAGGGGTTGGCCCACCTTGATGTTTATTTGAATCCGCTCCATCCATAATGTGTGCCACAATAATTTAGTCGTAATTGTAAAATATTGGCCACATTTATAATGTTGGTGGGCCACATGAGCAAAAACAGTGTACGGGATGCAAACTATCCAAACGGTTTCACTTGGTGTGACCGATGTGAATCACGAATCTACCTAATTTTTAAGATATACTACTAAATTTCTATTACAGACCTAATGATTGGGGTGGATTTCATGAATGCATTATGGTGGGGCCTAATCTCAACCCATCCTTTTTACTTGTGTTGGTTGGTGCGTAAAATATCCCATGCGGTACGGTGCGCAGAGACCGAGACTCTATATATATATATAAAAGCGGGAACGCTCACATGCGAACCAGTTCGCACGAACTACATATGAACTTTTTTGAAAACGCATCATCTTTAATAAGTCTCGAAAATCTAAATGGTCCACATGAAGCAGAACCTCTTAAAACCCCTTGATAATAATTTTACTTTGAACCAAAACTTCGGTGGGCCATAAAAAATGCAAATAGTTTCTTCCCTTGATTTGAATTTCTCTTTGCTATGGTCCACCAGAATCTTAGATCAGGGTGAAAATTCAACCCCTAAGGTTTCATAGGATTCCGCATCTTATGGACCATTAGAATTCGATACCCATGACACGTGTGCAAAGGTGCGCACGTGCGTAGGTGCATGGGTGAGCATCTCTCTCTCTCTCTCTCTCTCTCTCTCTCTCTATATATATATATATATATATATATATATATATATATATATATATATATATATATATATATATATATATATACATCCTAACCATTTGAACTTGCCAAAGCTCTTCCCATGACCTTGCTATAAGGTCCGAAACTGGCACGAATTCAGCCCCGATTGCTGACCAGGCCGAGTTTGGGCTCGATATGTTAGCTTGGTGACTGGGCCGGGCTGGGTTCGGGATGAGTTTGGCTGGTGACCAGGCCGGGCCAGGTTGAGCCCAGTTTGACTCGGTTCAGCCTGATGTACACCCCTAGTTTTGACATATCTTCACACACTTCTGTTATGGAAGCGGATTGGCTGGTGTACCTCACACCAGCTATATTATATATAGCTGGTGTATTGAAGTTATCAAGTTTTGTGGGTCTGATCATGAGGTATGTGTTATATCCAAACCGTCCATCGATTTGGCGAGCTCGTCTTAAGGCTTGAGACGAAAAATAAGACAGATATAACTATCAATCGGACCACACTACAAAAAGCAGTGGGGTATTAAACGTCTACCATTGAAACCCTTTTTGGGGTCAAGAGGTTTTGATCAATATGAAATTTGTTTTTCCTCTTCATTCAGGTCTTTTTGACCTTATGAACAGATTGGATGGAAAATAAACGTTATGGTGGGCCTATGAATTGTTTAATGGTGAAAATCATTATCTCCGCTGCTATTTTTGGTGTGGTCCAGATGATCTTTGAATATGATTCATTTTTAGCATAATTCTCTAAAATGATCTCTAAAAATAGATGAACGGTGTAGATATAATACATACATCACTGTGGGGCATGTAACTTTGATCTCCTTTGAACTGTTCGGACAACTGGAGAGCTCCGTGCACGTCTTCGCACGACACGTACCTACAGCAGCTATATAGCTGGTGTGTGGTACACCAGCCAATCCGCTTCCGTTATGTAAATACCAAACGGACAGACTGATGGACGACATGTAGATCGGCCAGCCTTTTTTTTTTTCTGGGCCAGTGTTTGACCGACGGCCCGAATCTTGTTTCGGGGCCCAAATTAAGGTGGGCCACAGCATAGGGAACGGTGTAAAATAAAACCATTAAGATTTCTAAATGGTATGAGTGACCCTTTTAAGATGGCCTTTTTTGTGGGGCGTCCGTTCATCGTAGTGGGACATGTTAGACAACCCGGAATAGTTTAATGGTGAGATCCATGTCTGTTTCATTGAGAGGCAAGAAAGAGGCTTGCTAGACGTATTTGGGTCACCTTTCAATGATCCAAACCGTTTATCTGATGGGCCTTACCTTGGATAGAGGATATAAAATAATAGATCTTAAATCGTGGTATTTCAGTCCTTTGATCAAATGAGTCTTTCCACTTGAACATTGATGGTTTTCTTAATCAAAATGCTCCAGTGCTTGGAGAGCACTATAAGTTATAGTGCTCCTAGTTGCATCGGTTCACTTGGACAGTTTAATAGATCAATCAGAACTGTCCATGACAATCAAACCACATTTCATGGTCTAAAATATTGGATTATCGAATCTATTCTTAATTTAGCCTTATTTGTTACTCTAACCATGTGGGGCTTACCTTGACGTATTTTTTATATATCCACACCTTCCATTTGATTTTTCATCTCATTGTAGGTCGTGATACCAAACATTATTAAGAAGAATAGAAACAGTGATGAATGATCATTAAAAATATTTTGTGGGCCACAAAAGCTTTATCAAGCTAATATATTTCAATTTCACGTCATCCAGTTCTTCCTGACATTATCAACAGGTTGGATGACAAATAAACATTATGAGAATCTTATGATGGGCCTTTTGGAATTTTTAACGGTGAGGCACTCAATCACCACTGTTTCCTATGGTGTGGTCCACTTGAGATTACAGGGATTAAGCACTAGATCCTAATTTCCAATCAACGTCTGATAAAAAGAATAAATAAATAAATATAAAGTTATAGTGCACCTATTTGTATTGGGCAAATCTGACGGTCCACTAGATTGATCCAAACCGCCCACTAAGTGTAGTATACATTTCAAGGGCTACCATGCAAAGTTGAAATTTATCTGATGAACAAATCCATCCTACATTCAGCCATATCTTTTGTAATTATCCTTTTTCCAACCCACTTGAGCCTCTCTGACCCACCATCAATCAATTCCAGCGAGTCCCACATGAGGTAAATCGGGTGGAATTTCAATACCACATGTGTATCATCCTTCAAACGAGGACCCATCCGCGCCGCAGCTAGCACACTTCGGCCAGTTTCAATCCAATCCAACCCCACGATATCCATTTTTCATGCTCCAAAAAAGGGGGAACGGATTGGCTACTCCCCCTCCACCAGCCAATGGCTGATGGTCGGTGCTCTGTGAGCCCCACCATGATGTATGTGTTTCATCCATGCCGTCCATCTATTTTTAAAGATCATTTTAAGGCATGGGACGAAAAATTAGGTATATCCCAATCTGAAATGGACCACGTTACAGGAAATAGTGTTGAATGAGCGTCAACCATTAAAAACATTTTGGGGGCATAAAAGTTTTGGATCGAGATGATTTTTGTTTTTCCCCTTCATCTAGGCCTGTATGACCTAATAAACAAATTGGATGTCAAATAAACAGTACAGTGGGCATTAGGAGGATTTTAATGATGGATATCCAATCACTATTGTTTTCATGTGGTGTGGTCCACCTTATATTTATATACCTCTCATTTTTGGAATAAATCCCTAATGCATGTTTGGACGGGCAGCGTTTGTTGGAGTAGCCTATATTAGGTTGGATTGGGAACTCGAATCCTAGTGTCCGAGCAATTGTTTGTTTGGACGGGCGGTAGATTTGCAGCTAGATGAAAATCCGTTGGATTGGGAGAGATTTGGACTTTAGATTGTGGGGGTTATCAGGCCTACGGTGCAATCATGTAGGATTCAATGTTTTGGAAACCATGACTTATGTGTTTCATCCTTTCCGTTCATCCATTTTTACAAATCATTTTATGGCTTAATCCAAAATATGAGAGGTATACGCATTTCGGTTGGACCACACCATATGAAAACAATATTGATTGGACATCCATCATTCAAATCCTGGTAAGGCCCACTGTACTGTTTTTTTGACATCCAATAAGTTGATTAGGTCGTACAGCCCCAGATGAAGGGAAAAAACAAAAATGAGCTTGATCCAAGACTTTTATGACTCCAAATTGTTTTTTCAAGTTTGACGCTCATTCAATAATGTTTCCTATAATGTGGTCCATTTAAGATTGGGATATAACTTATTTTTGTTGTCAGATAATAAAATGATCTGTTAAATTAGATGGACGGCATGGATGACACACATACATTGTAGTGGGTCCCATGGAGTATCGACCAGCAGCCCGTCCAAACACAATTATTGTGTGCACGCTGGATTGCTATCCGCCGTCCGAACACACCATACTTGGACAGCTGGATACAGCAATCCAGTGGGATTGCATGTAATCCATACCGTCTTGAAAAGCATGCAATCCACCCTAATACTACCCAATCCCATCCAGCGTGCCCATCCAAACACGCACTAAAATTATCTTTAAAAATGGATTAACGTAATGGCTGAAATACAACAATCATGTGAGCCCCAAAGAGCACCGACCACCAGCGACCGGGTGTTTCAGGGGGAGTGGCCAATCCATTTCCCAAAATAAGAGGCGTATCGAATTCTCACGTGGACCGCATCAAAAGAAAGAACGGTGATTGAACACTCACCATTAAAACTTCTTTAAAGGCCACAAAAGTTTTGAGTTAAACTGATATTTGTGTTTTCTCTCCATCAAGGTGTTCGTGACACAATCAACAGGTTGAATGACAAATAAACATTACAATGAGCCTCGTGAAGTTTTTAATGGTGGGCATTTAATTGCCACTGTTTTCTTGTGGTGTGGTCGACTCGAGATTTGGATCAGCCCCATTTTTGGGTTTTTGATATATCAGGATCTATAAAAATATATAGACGGCTTTGATAAAATAAATAAAAACATACGGGACCCACAGAGCACTGTCAGTACTACCTAGCTCCTGGTCAGTAGCAATGACGGACGCGGATTGCGTCCTACCCCCGCCCGTCTCTAGCCCCTAACGGACAGTTCTGTGGGCGGGCCCACCATGATTTATCTGTTTATCCAAGCCATTCATCCCTTTTCTAAGATCACTTTAACACATTAACACAAAAATTAGGCAGATCTAACACTAAAATAGTCCACACCATATAAGACTCTTGCATTCAACGCAACTGTCCTTTAATGTTTTGCGCATTTAACGCAACCAAGCTTATTATTTGGTGTGGTACACTTGAGCTTTGAATATGCGTTATTTTTGTCTTAATGCATTAAAATGATATGAGAAAAGAGA
This sequence comes from Magnolia changhungtana, assembly GCA_030180095.1. Lineage (NCBI taxonomy): Eukaryota > Viridiplantae > Streptophyta > Magnoliopsida > Magnoliales > Magnoliaceae > Magnolia > Magnolia changhungtana. The sequence continues at coordinate 4,515,474 of JASAUF010000467.1, read as the reverse complement.
TGGACGGCTGGGATAAATAGATACATCACAGTGGGCCCACCCACAAAACTGCCCGTTCGGGGGCTAGAGACGGGCGGGGGTAGGACGCAATCCGCTTCCGTCCGTCACCGTTCAATTCGAAAAGTACACGGACCTGTGAAAGCCTTTCCCGTGAAGTTCCTGCTATGGGAAGATAAGTAAGATAAGTGGGACCATCTGTAATATTTTTAATAAATTCACCCCGTTCATCGGACCATCTGTAATATTTTTAATAAATTCACCCCGTTCATCCATTTTTCCATCTCATTTTATGACATGAAACACAAAATAAAGTGGATAAAAAATTCAAGTGGGCCACGCGAGAAGAAACAGTAGGGATTGAACGGCCACCATTGAAACATTCATATCATGTTAAGTTTTTTATGCTTTCATTTCATCCCAATGAAAATGACTTCATAAACGATTTGTATGAAATATGAACATTAAGGTGGACCCCAAAAAGTTTTCAATGGCAATCATTTCTTTCCACACTTTTCCACTGTTATGGCTACATTAAGTTTTATTTATTTATTTTAATTTTTGAATTTTTTTGTCATACGTCCTTAATTAAAATGAGCTGCCAAAACGGTTGGACAGGGTGTATTTCTAACAAACATTCAAAAATGATGAAGTAGAGGAATCGTGAATGAAGGAGGAAGTTGTCATAGATCGAGGTGAAGAGATTTCTGGTTTTTAAAATTTTTAAATTTCTTTCAGGAGTTTTTACATAAATCTCGGATTTACCGGACCATCCCCTCATTACCGGACTTGGATTACCTACGCAGTAGCAAGGTGGATACTGGACAGTCCTATGTTGGCCCACCATAATATATTTGTTTTATCCATGCTGTCCATCTATTTTCCAAGATCATTTTATGGTACGAGACCAAAAATGAGATAGATCCAAATATCAAGTGGGCCACACCAAAGGAAAACAGTGGTGATTGAATGCCCTTCATTAAAAACAGGCCCACTATAGTGTTTATTTTCCACACAAACTGTTGATTAGTTCACACAGAAATGGATGAAGTTAAAAGAAAAACAAATATCAGCTTCATCCAAAACTTTTGTGGCCCCAAGAAGTTTTTAATGGTGGGCGTTAATCACACTGTTTCATGTGGTGTGATCAAGATGAGATTTGTTTCTTCCTTATTTTTGGTATCCTATGCTAAATTATTATTAAAAAAAGGATGAACGGTATGGATTAAATAAATACATTATGGTGGGGTCCACATAGCACTGTCCAGTTTCAGTAGGCAATCTGCTTCCTTCACGACACTCCATCCGAATTTGAGCTTCCCAAATGATACGGTGGAGGCGGGAAGAAGCGTAACACAGTAGAGAGTCATCTCTATACAGAGCATGTGACATGGTTATCTATCAATCGTGTCCGTTCATCTAGTGGGACTTATCAACGATTACTCTTCTCTTAAAAATGGAATCTACTAGACAAAAATACATCCCATTTTTGTTCTTTTTTTGAACTTAACATTGAATCGTTAATTACTTGTGTACTCTACCCATAAGAATAGTTAGATGGACGGTCTAAATCATATATCACAACCAAAATCATATATCATCTTCCACGTGTAAAATAAAAAGATAACCCTATGATTTTTTGGTTTTATGGTTCTATAATTAAGCAAAATTGAAATAACTAAGACCAAAAATAATCACACATACGTAATAACTCCGTGTATAAGCCATTGCACGTGCGTGCCAATGTTAACCGTGTGTAATTTCCAACCAGTTCATTAAGTGGGACATAGTGTAGATTTTCCAGTAAAAAAAAATAAAATAGGGCAGGTTTACCTACAACGTGTATCACAGTTTATAAAACAAATAAATGGTTGGAAATAGCTGAATCTATACAACCATTTGTTTCAACTAAGGCCAACTTGATGAGTTGACTGATCTGATATGGTATAGTTTTTATACGTTGTGGGCTACCTGATGGACAGCTTGGATCTTGCAAATATATGCTGTGTATCATATACACTAGCATATAGATGTGCACGACCATCCATGCATGTGTACGTACAAAATCTCTACGTAAATATGTATGCCATGCAAGACGAGAAGTCAGAATTCAGTGCAAGACATGGAAGCTGTTGAAACTAGGTCTGAAAGAAAAAGAAAGGGAAAACAGACTCAAAACCCAAAACCTCTTGAAAAGCACTATGATAATGAAGCTAATCTACAGCTCGATCTCTCCCTTTCCTCTTCTGGGCCCTACCAACTGCCAGCCCCTGTAGCAGATGATGGACGATCCACACCACCCATCGGGGTGGGCCAACATGATCGAAAGGGTCGACCACCATCGACACGCCCACACCGTAATCCAACGAGAACTCCACGTGTAAAGAAGCATGATCGTGTGCCGGCGCCTTTCGAATGGGCGACCGACCGCCGCGCCATGGTACACACCCTCAGCTACCTCATCTCGGCCGGTATTACTGCTATCAAGGGTGACATGAAATGCAGGAGGTGTGAGGCTAAGTACCAGATAGAGCATGACTTGGAGAGCAAGTTCAAGGAGATCAGATCTTATATTACTGCTAACATCGACGCGATGTTCGACCGGGCCCCGAAGGAGTGGATGAACCCAAAGCTACCTGATTGCCAGATGTGCCATCAGACCAATTGCATAAAGCCGGTGATCTCGCCGAAGAAACGGTCGATCAATTGGCTATTTTTGTTTTTGGGGAAGATGATGGGATGTTGCACTTTGAATCAGTTGAAGTACTTCTGCAAACACACAAATAATCATCGAACAGGCGCGAAGGATCGAGTGTTGTATCTTGCATATCTCACTATGTGTAAACAACTCGATCCGGCCACACAATTCATTGCTCGCGACGTCCAATCCAATCGGAAGCGTTAGTTTAGTGTGTCATCATTTATTGGTTTGGTTGCTTGATTTTTACTTATTGATCGATCTTTTTTGTTTTTTGAATTTCATGATTTTAGGTTATTAATTTTCTTGTCGCCCTATCATTGCATGTGATATGTGAAAGTAGGCATGTGCAAGGAGTTTCATACAAGATCCAAGTAGTTCAGCAAGTGGACCCCACTTTTTATATCTTCTACAAAGCTAGTATCTATGAACTTTTTTTTTTTTTTTTTTAAAATTATCAAAGAAAAGTTATTTTCCGATCATCCAAAGGGAGAGAAGTGAAGTGTTGGTGAATAAAAATTGAAAGTTTAGATGATCTAGATCGATAGTCTACATCATTTGACATCATAATGTTGATGTTTGGATGGTCTCGATCAACGTTTTAGATGGTCTAAATCATAATGTTGGATGTTTAGATGGTTTAGATCAACAGTCTACATGGTTTGGATCATAATGTTGGATGTTTAGATGGTTTAGATCAACAGTCTACATGGTTTGGATCATAATGTTGGATGTTTGAATTGTCAAGATCAACAGTTTACATGGTATGGATCATACTATTGGATGTTTGATGGTCAAGATCAACATTCTACATGGTTTGGATTATAATATTGGATGTTTGAATTGTCTAAATCAACGGTCTACATGGTTTGAATCATAATTTTGGCTGTTTGGATGGTCTAGATCAAACTCTACATGGTCTGAATCATAATGTGGACTGTATGATGGTCTAGATCATACTATTGATAGTCCAAAATGTCTAAATCATATTAGCTATATGGTTTGGATGATCTCGGTTGTAACATCAATGCTAAAGAATGTCTAAATAATTATAAAGATGTTTTGGATAGTTTGACTCACAATATCAATGTTATCATATTAATAGTATTAATGCTCTGGATCAACATATCAATGGTCTAGATGGTCTATATATATATATATATATATATATATATATATATATATATATATATATATATATATATATATATATATCGATTATTCATATAGTTTGGATCATAATATCAATAGTTTTTATGGTCTGGATCATAATATAGATGGTCTATATGGTCTGAATCATAATACTGATGGTGTGGATGGCTCGAATCACAAAAATGATAGATTAGATAGTTTGGATAAATAATATCGATTACTTATTACTGAGATCAAGTATCGGTAGTCTATATCATAGTATCCATGACTTAGATTTTTTAGATCATAACATCTATTGTCTCGAGGTTTAGATGGTTTAGATCATATAATACCAACTATTGTCTACTTTAGAGCATAATATCGACAATCTAGATGGTTTGAATAATAATATTGATGGTTTAGGTGGTTTGGACCATAATATTGACAATATTAATGGTCAAGATAATAGTATTCATGGTTTGAATGCTCTGGATAATAATATTGATAATCTTGATGATCTATATAATAATATAATAATATAATAATATTATGGTCGGGACAATTTGAGATCATATTAGTAACATTCTAGATGTTGGGGGTCATTATTGATGAACGATCTTAATTTTAATACCAAGGGTCTACATTATAATATCAACAGTTTAAAAAGTCTAGATGATAATATCCATAGGTTGGATGGAATCGATTATAATATTCATGGTCTAAATAGTATAGATTATAATATCAACAAATTTTATAGTCTGCATCATAAATTTGATATTTGAATGGCTAAGATTAAATATTTTGAAGTGGCATCTCTAGTCAGTAAGTAACCAACTACATACCTGGTATAGTACAAAAACTGAAGCAGAAAACAAAACAGAACCAACACCCTAAATTCCTTTAGCAACAACCCCATTCGGCATCCTTGGATTTAAACATTGAGAAATTGTGCACAATATAAAATTTTACAAAACTTCAAAAAAAAAAAAAAAAAAAAAAATCTAGCTAGCACAAAATTCCCTTCCCATACAAAGTTGGACTCCTTGGTGTATGTGAACGGTCTAGTCGGCTTATTTCCTTTCCCAACTCTACCAACACGTTTCACTATTATCAGATGATTTACTTAGAGCTGTACACGAACTTAACCGAGTTAAGCTTGGCCCGGCTCGGCCGGCAAGCTACCCCAGCTCGAACTCAGCTTAGCTTGGTCATCGAAAGTGACTAGCCAGCTCGGCTCGGCTCAATCAGCAGCTTAGGCCAATTCGAGCCGAGTTCGAATTTGAGCATACGAACTGAATTCCACTTTAGATTTTAGGATTTTTAATGTATATAATATATAATATATATTACATAATTTACTTAAATATAAATATTTATAAAATATTTATATTATAAGTAAACCCGATCCGAGTCAAATCGATTTGAACCGAGTCAAGTCAAGTCGAGCTCAGTTTAGCTCGGACTTGACTTGAAATTTTTTCGAGCTAATAAAAATCAGCTCAACTCGGCTCAAACCCAATTTCGAGCCGAGTCAAATCAAACTTTTCCATGTCAAGTCTAGCGAGTTAACCGAGCTAACTCGGTTCGTGTGCAGCTCATTTACTAACACTAGACAACCCTCTCTTTTGTATATGCAACTGCATAAAGGCATGAATTCCCTTTCAACCCATTTGAGAATTGCCACCTTGAGAACCCTTCTCAAGAGAGAAAAATAAATAAAAAGCCGTTTTCCTACAATACAGCAGAGAAAAGAAACAATCAATTCCGGCCAAACCATTTCTTTTAGCAACTAGAGGGGTGTTTGTTTTTTCGATTACACTGACACTTTTGAAGGGTGTTTGTTTAAGAGGAAAATACAACAACGTCCAAAAGTATGAAATCCAGAGGGTTTGGGTACCGTTAAAATCTGTTGGTCCCACAGTAATTATGTGTGTGATCCACACCGTCCATCTGTTTTATGATCTCATTTTAGGGCATAAGCAAAAAATGAAGCAGATTGGAAGATCAAGTGGACCACATCACAGGAAATAGGGGGGTTAATGACATCCACCATTCAAAATTGAAACCTTCCTAGGGCCCACAGGGATGTGTATCTATCATCCAACCTGTTTATAAGATCACACTGATATGTTTAAAATACAAGAATATCAGTTTGATCCAAAACTTCATGGCCCCCAAGAAGTTTTCAACGTTACGCATTCAATTCCCACCATTTCCTACGGTGTGGTCCACTTGAGCTTCAGATCTACCTCAGTTTTGGGCTCATATCCTAAAATGGGGTGGTGGAACAGATGGATGGCGTGGATAAGATACATACATCACAATAGGCCCCACAATTTTTTCATGCGAAAATTATATGAAAGTAGTGAAAACAAGCTCCCTGTCAACACCAACCTCAGGACCGCTGCTGCATTTACATGGGTAAATAATCATTACTCATTTACCATGAATTACACTCATAAATGAAAAATCAAACACCCCCTTTTCTTCTTAACTATCCAATTGCAAAATAGGAAATATGAATTAACAAGGATTTCAATATTTCTTCTTAATGGAATATGAATTAACTAGGATTTCAATATTTCAATTCCATTTCCCTGTTGTCCAAACATTATCTGTCTTCTTTCCACCCTACAAAGTAGAAACCGCATTTAGAACAAACATCCTCCAGATTCTCAACCAATATGACGACTTAGATACAGCAGAAGTCGATAAAATAAACTAAACACAAGTGCGGAGGTTATTGCAGCTGCTATTTTAAAGGTAAGTACAAAAGTATGTGTATGTGAACGCATTTGCAAATTCAACATAAAACCATGCTCTCTTCGCAAGTAAGTTACAGCTGAAGACATTCCACAGTTTAGAATGATTCTAACACTTTGGTTGGTGGCTTCCAAATAGACAGTATAGAAAGAAAAGAAAAGAAAATACTGATGCAACTACAGGATTAAGAGGTCCTAGAAACTAATGAAACTTGAATTGGATACAATTGAAGTAAAGAGCTTCAATATGATTAGAAGAAAAAAGCTACAAAAAGATGGACTAGAGATAGAAATTTATTTTGCTAGATGGTCATGCAACCAGAGTCATACTCCAATTTTAATTAAAAGAAACAAACGGTAAAATTTAATGTCATGTCAGTGACTCCGATTTCCTTGAATTGTGACAAAAACAAGCAGTGATTATGAAGGCTGTAACATTGATATGGTTCATTCTTTCTCATCAGAACTCAAAACCAGAGACCTCAATTCTCAGCATAAAAACCGTCGAGTCTAAATACTGTCACAAGATATTGATCACCAGTGAGCTTTTGTCCCAAGTTATTATCAATTTCTTTGTAGGATCTACTCAGCCAGAAGCCAAGATAAAGGTCAGATACTTTTATCAGGTATCTCAATCATTCATTTATCTTTGAAGGAGTTAGTAACGATACTGTAGTATAAAACATAAAAAATGGTCACATGTTACTTACACTGTAAATTCAACAACCTTGAATCATTTGGCTCAACCAACATTATAAAAGAGATTCCTGTAACAGACTAACAGTGACTTGAATTGAAGGCAACCATAAGACAGATATTCCTTAGTAATTTTGATGGTTACAGCATCAATGCAATTCACTCTTCTAGTTATCATCCAGACACAGGTTAGTAATAGTCTTTAGGCCATTAACATGTAGGACTTGAAATCTGCACTTCCTAACTGTTTTTTAATATTCTTTGTAATTTTTGACTGATCTCTGTTTTGCATGATTGCTGAAAACTCCAACAGTGAATGAGCTCATGGCCATGGGAATAACAAATTTTCCTTTACAGTTAGAATTTTCGAAACAAAGCCTTATAATGCTCGCGGTGAATACAGTCCATAAACCAAGGTACCCATTCACTTGGAATCTGAGAGATGAGCAGCGTAGTCCTAAAACAGGGATTGGAGGGGCAGAAGAAATATGGGTGCTGGAAGCTGATAGAAATTTTCTTTTCGGCCCATTCTTTCTATTATGTTATATATTCTATTGGACCACACTTCTAGATAAAATTCTAACCATCGTTTAGAGTATCCCTGATATTTCTGTATCTCCAGTTCGGCAATACTGATAACATCGGTAGTGATACCAGAGATTCTAGGTAGTGGCGAAATATCGCTAAGGATAGCCAATGTATCGATATTGCCAATATTTTTTACTATGTAAATTCCAGGTGTCGCTGTAGTGCCAATATTTTTGACTATGTAAATTCCGATTGTTGCTTGTATCGCTAGCGTATAGGCGATATTTTGATAATATCGCCAATGTATTGATATCACCAAAAATCTGTTTTTTTTTTTTTTTAAATCATTTCAGATTTATTTATTTATTTATTTATTTATTATTATTATTTTTTAATAGGTGCATGGTTGTATGATGAAATGCATGTTTGTATGTGTGTACATGTATGGATGAATGGATGGATCACAGATGGATGCATGGATGTATATATATTATGTGATGGTTGGATAGATGGATGAATAGGATGGTTGGATGGTTGAATGAATGAATGGATAACCCTATAGGTATGTCTTTTGAGTTCATTTACTTTTACATGTTTTAGTTATTGAATGGTATCTACTTTTGTATTTTATAAACTCATTTTGGTTACTATTGGACTAATTTCTTACAACAACACAAGCTTTTAGGCCCTTACTAAATGGAAACTTATTGCGTATGCATTTTTTTTTTTTGAAATTTCTAAATATGCAAATATGTGTATTTTTGCATCTCTTGAAGTTTCACTGAAAAATTCCACCGATTTCTGCATGTTTCTCCAATGTTACCTGCATTTCTGGGTATCAGCACTATCAATATTGTTTCTGCATCCACAGCCAGTGAAACTTGTAGAGATACTGATACTTCGAACACTGATTCTAAACCACAATCATTTCAAAAGCAAAAGTATGTCATTCCCAAGCATGTGTACCATGCCTTTTACAGCTAAAAAATCTGTTCCCCAGTTTCCAAGTCCCAAAATGTCCTATGGGGTAGTTATATATGGAAGCTGTACAACTCTTTGGTCCTTATGGCTAGAGAGCTTTCCAGGGAATGTAAAGTACTAAGTAAAATTGTTGGGATGGTAATGAAGTGAAGCAAGGCGGATAAGCAATCAGGAGGCATCTGAAACGCCTGGTAAAATCAAGCTGGATGGAAATTTTGAGATGCAGACAGGGGGCTGAAAGTCCTACATGGTAAAATCAAGCTGGATGGAAATCAAGCTAGAAAACAGATAGGAAGTGCAGATTTCAAGTCCTAACATGTAGGACTTGAGATGCAGACAGGGGGATGAATCTGCATATAAACTAAAACATCAAGTCTGACACTATCCAGAGCGGGATTCAATCCTCGGGTGGAGACATCATACTCCACAATTCACAACCCTTAACCAACATTTGCATCCAAATGCATGTTCAACGATATCCAAGTTCCTAAACATGGACTCAATCAATACTAAACTCATCAACTTTGGACATCCTGCTGTAATTTGGTATGAATTTGGACATCCTGTTGTAACTACATGTACAAAATCCATTTTGTAATTTGGGTGTGTCATGGTCTTCAATTACCATAGCAATTTGAGGGGAAAAAATTACAGCATTTCAAAGATAAAATTACAAACTCAATGTAAAAGCATGCTCTCTTCATGGATAAATTTCTGAATAAGTCAAGCTCAAGACCTGATTTAGGACCACGTAGAATGATTCTAACCCTTTGATGGGTGGCCTTCACATAAACAGTAAAGGAATGAAACACAATTACAGCAAGTAAAGGACCGAATTTACAAAATTACAGCAATTTGAAAAGGAATAAATGATTCAGAATCAATAGAGGAAAGAGAATTTTTATTCCATCAATCAAATCTAACAAATAGCAACAATCAATAAAATCAAGTCATAGTAGTGACTGAAACATAGAGAGAGATATTGTAGGGAGATTATGAGAAGAGTGACAGAGAGAGTCGGACACCTGATCCAAACCAAAAAAAAAAAAGAGGCTTTCTTGAACAAAAAAAAGGGGCCTTCTCGCACAGTTCTGTGTCCATGAGAAATGACGTGCATTTTATTTCAGCTGGACGCCATTTCCATGAGAGGTGTCATCCAAACACAGCTACATTTCCTTTTTTTCTTTTTGGCAAAAAAATGGGTCAGGGTTCAACAAAGTTTAAGGCATTGCATCTTTTTCCATACCATTGTTTATTTATTTTTGCTAACTTCAAATTGTAGACCGTTGATAGTAGTGTTGCAATTTTCTGATCCAGGGGAGACTCTGGGGTGTATCCCATACATAGCCACTCTGGGTGCCTAGGTATTCACCATAAGCCTTTCCTCATTTGAACCTCGCCATTAACGTTAAGGGTATGCCATCATAAGGTGCTGCTAAATGGAAGGATCTTATCAACATTCATGAATGATAGATCTATCCTTTCAAATCACTGGTCCGGATCACAAAAATATCAATCCCACCATACTGATTAAGACAGCAAGATGTCATCCATGTCCTGATGCATCATTGTCCAGTAATACCTCAACTTGAGATGGCCACAAATAAGCTTCTACCAGATTCCAAACCAAAAAGCAAGATTCAGAAATCTTGATTCATCATCATCATCATCATCATCGTCATCTAAGCCTCATCCCAATTAATTGTGGTCGGCTACATGAATCCCATTCTGCCATTCCACTCTATCAAGGGTCAACCTTTAGACCATCGGTCATCAAGTGTTTTCCTACTACCTACATCCACATCCCTTTGCCCTTTTAGATCCTTAACATTCACAAATCTAGCAAAATGGCCCCCAACTCCTCTGAGCTAGAATTTGAAACTTCTAGAGCTCCATCGGAATATAACAGAATCCTTGGTTTTGAATCTCTCAATGTACCTATATCATGGTCTTTAAATCGGTTTTTCCGCATCATATCATTCACCATCGATACAAGGTAGTAAAGTCCTGTATCGCCCCAGCTCGGGCCCATGTCGAAGCGATACAACCATATTGCCCATGATGATACTGATACGTATCGGGCAATACATACCGGTATCAAATGATAGATCAAACAATGCTCTCAACACAAACAGCTAGCCATCACCAGAAATCTCCACAAGAACATGTCCCATTTCTAAATAGATGGAATCGGACGGCGTCTCTTACAAGTATCTCTCGCCCAACAACCTTAGAAATGAACTTGGTGGCATTGTGACAATCTACACACACACGTAGATTCTTTACCACTCGAATGGGCAATCTCTCAGGTATGAAAAGCAACCCAAATGCAATTGCAAGCTTCTCGCTGTGGTGGCTAAGCATATCTATCTTCTGTGACTCGTCTACGTCATGGAGAATGGAATTCATATCAGGCACATAGCCTTCCTCTATCATCTTACAATTAAGCCTTTCTAGCTCTGCATATATCTGATTGGAATAAATGCTTGATCTGTCATCAGCTGAAAATATATGCATCTTGTTCTTGTACTTGATCCAACTATAACCAGGCTCTTTCCTCAGTCCTTTATCTCTCATCCCTCTTCTCAAATGGGACACATCGTCCCATCTTCCTTTGGCAGCATAGATACTTGAAAGCAAGATATAACTCGCAGGGTTGTGCGGATCCAGTTCAAGTAGTGATTTGGCAGCCCACTTCCCAATTTCCATGTTACCATGTACTCTACATGAGCTTAACAAGGTCGACCACCCAATAGCATCGGGCTGACAAGGCATCTGCTTAATAAAATCTTCTGCCTCTTTTATTCTTCCTGCTCGGCTGAGAAGATCAATCATGCAAGTATAGTGATGATCTGTGGGGATGATTTGATGATCTTCTACCATAGAATTAAAATATTGATGCCCTTTTTCCACTAGCCCTGCTCTACTACAAGCTGAAATAACGCCAATGAACGTGACTCCATCCGGTTTCAGCCCTTCAGCCAACATTCCTTCGAACAGATCTATCGACTCCTTGGCTTTTCCAAACTGAGAGTACCCTGAAACCAATGCAGTCCATGAGACTTGATCTTTAACCTGCATTTCATTGAACATCTTATGCGAATCTTCAATGCACCCACATTTTCCATAAAATGTAACAATCGCATTAGACACTGTAATAAATGAAGTCAAGCTGGAAACTAAGGCACGGCAGTGGAATTGAACACCTTCTTCCAAGCTTGCCAGATTAGCACAAGAGCTGATCACGCTTCCAAGGGTAAAATCATCAGGCTCGATCCCATTTCTCCGCATTTCGCAGAAACTTCTAACAGCTTCTTCGCTGAATCCGTTTTGACCGTAACCCACAAGCATAGCTGTCCACGACACAATGTTCTTCAGTGCCATGCCCTTAAAAACTGTTTCCGCCATTCTTATGCTTCTGCACTTGGCATACATGTCGACAAGAGCACTACCCACAAAGATGTTATCCTTATAATCAGTCCTGATTATATAAGCATGAATCTGCTTGCCTTGTTCCAATGCCAGAAGACTACCACAAGCAGTCAATACGCTTCCAAATGTAAACTGATCGATTGGAATTTCCTCCAATCTCATCTCTCTAAGGACATCAATAGCTTCTTTATTAAACCCATTTTGCTTAAATCCTGTAATCATTATTGTCCATGAAATCGAATCCCTTTCCCGCATGTCACCAAACAAACGCTTTGATTCCTCAACCATCCCGCACCTGAACAATCCCGTGATCGTGGTATTGTACACAACCAAATTTCTTACATCCATTTCATCGAAAACCCGTTTAGCATCTTCGACAACACTAGCCTTTGAGTATATATCAATCAGACTTCCAACAAACGCATACGAACCAAAACCAAATTTCATTATCTGACCATGAACCTGCCTACCCAATCGAATCCAAGACTGACCTGATGACAAAATTAGCACTGTAGAGAACGTAATCCGATTTGGGCTTACTCCATCCTCCAACATCAGTTTATATGCTTCCACTGAATCATGGTACAACCCATCATTGGCATAGCCCGAAATGACGGAATTCCAAGAAACACCATCCCGAATGGGCATTCGTTTGAAGGTTTTTTCCATTTCAGAGAGGCGTCCGGATTTCGAATAAGCAGAAAGGAGGGTGTTCCATGAGAAGAGGTTTGGTTGGGGAATTTGATCAAACACATGGTGTGCGTAGCTTAAATTGTTGAATTTAGAGTACGCATTAATGAGGTTGTTGAAGAGGAAGGTCTCTGGGGATCTGAGGGTTTTGATTATGAGGCAATGGAGCTTCTTTGCTTGGATTTGGCTTTTGGATTCCAAGTAGAATTTCAAGAGGGAAGAGTAGTAGTTTGAAACAGATGACATGGTTCTATGGAGGGAAGTTCAAAAAATCAGACCGTTTTGTTTTAAAAAATTTAAAATAGGATGACACGTGTTGCAGTTGGTACACGAGAGATTGTGCACCGAGCATCTCTCAGACTCTCACCGACTCACCGTCCATATATGCTGACTAGAAATCATATGTAGATAGAGAGGACGCGGTTTGGCTAGTGACACTGACACTAGCCAGGTGGCTAGTGGTCGGTTCTCTGTGGGCCCCACCATGATCTATGTATTTTATCCACACCATCCATCCATTTTGACACATCATTTTAATAACTTATGTCATAAATGAGGCAAGTCAAAATCTCAGCTGGACCACACCATGGGAAAACAGTAGTGATTGAATGTCTACCGTTAAAAACCTCCTAGGGCCCCTGTAATGTTTATTTGACATCCAACCCGTAGATTAGATCATAAAGATCTGGATGAAGGTAAAAAACAAATATCAGCTTCATCCAAAACTTTCGTAGCTCCAAGAAGTTTTTAATGGTGAGAGTTCAATCAACACTGTGTGGCCCACTTGAGAATTTGATCTACCTCATTTTTGGGCTTATTTCATAAAATTATCTGGAAAAATGTATGGACGGCATGGATTAGACATATACATTATGTTGGAGCCTACAGAGTACCGACTACTGACCATTGATTAGTGGCAGGGTGAGTAGCCAATCCGTTTCTAGATAGAGAGCAAGAGATAGGACGGCTAAGATCTTCCAGTTGGTAGATATTTGTAACATTGTCTATCCTCAGTGGGGCCCATCAGATCAACCGTCTAGATCTTTCAGTGACGTAGATATTTGTGACATATCAAACCCACCATCTGGATAACAGAACCAACCGTCCGGATTTCCAGTACGGGAGATTTCTGTGTCATTTTCTATCCAGGGTGGGGCCCATCAGACCAACGGTCTAGAAAACTGATCCATGGTCCTGTGAGACCAACCGTTCGGATCTTCCAGTAAAGGAGATATCTGTGACATTGTCTATCCAGGGTAGGGCCCATCAGACCAACCGTCCGGATTATTGAACCATGGTCCCACCAAACCAACCGTATGGATTTTCCATAGGGAGTTATCTGTGACATTTTCTATTCACGGTGGGGGCCATCAGACCAACGGTCTGGATAACTGTAGCATGGACTCTATTGTTCAAACCGCAGACTGGACCATACAGATCCGGTGGTCCAAGATGCTAATTAGACGGCGGCGATGGGTCGGGTCTGCTCGCTTCTTTTTCTGGTTAGGGCCCAGCTAAACGGGTATCGGGTCAGCTTAGCTTAGAAAATATGGCCTTTTAAGTAAACGGACCGCACTCATGTTAAACTCAATTCAGCCCAACCAGCATCAAAACAAAAAAGAGCCTAAGTTGAACGTACCAAAATCAATCTACGGAACTAGGTTGAACCTTAAACCCTAAACCCTAAGCGCTAGATCCATATGCAAAAGAGGATTTCTACAAATGGGGTTTTTATACCTGCTTGCTTGTAAGTTGATTTTGTAAAAACCAAATTAATTATGTTTTATTATTAAATTTTTTATCTTTTTTTTTTAATTATTAGCTTGTGTTAGTATACCCTACTGTGTGATTCACACATAAGTGTTAGCCACTCCACTAGGGAATCAATACCAAGACCTCGGTGTTGAAACGAGTATCCTTCACTCAGTCTTCCACATCAGCTATGGATCAGGGTGTAAATTAATTAATTAATTTTTATGAAGTAGCATTTAAGCACCTATTTTGCTAGAACATTTACTAAGTAAATGGGTTGAGATTGGGTTGAGCATACCAAAGTAGATCCACTCCTTTAGGACCTGTTTGGATACCCCTTTCGCAAGGAGTTTTCATGCTTCTTTTTTTTTTTTTTTTTTTTTATTAATTTTGTAGAAACCAATTTAATTTGTTTTCATAAGGTAGTATTTTAGCACCTATTTTGCTGATTGGATGGAGCCCGCATAAGCACATCAAAACATAAATGTAAATGGTGTTTGGCTCAAGATAGTGGGGATGTATGTGTGTAGACCTAACTCGAACCGGGTCATCCACACCATGCATAGTATCCACTTCTTAAATCTAAGTTGGGTGGAGTTAGGCTCGATGGATCTTAGTTTGATCCATTACAATTAAGTGAGTCGGGTTTGGTAGTGCTTGGGCTTGATTAGTTTCAAGTGGGTCAGATCCAGCGCTGGGCAATGGCTTTAGTTCAAGCTTAGGTTCACACAATGGGTGCAGCTTTAGTCTATCTCTGACTGTAGGGCTCACTGTGATGTATTTGTCTTATATTCAGTCTGTCCATCCATTTCAAATACTTATTTTAGGGCATGATCCAAAAAATAAAGTAAATACAAATCTCAGATTGGACCCTAATACAAAAAACAGTTGTAATGGACTATTAAAAAAACTTCTTGCAGGCCACATAAGTTCTAGATCAAGCTAATATTTGTGTGTTCTCTTCATACAGGTGTCTATGACTCTATGAACAGGTCGGATAGCAAACAAACATTCCAATGGCCCCATGAAGTTTTTTATGTCAAGGATTCAATCGTTACCATTTCTCGTGGTATGGTCCACCTAAGATTTGAATCTACTTCATTTTTTTTCGATCACGCCCTAAAATAAAATAAGCTTTCGAAATGAATGGACGGTGTGCATTTAGGGAACATAAATCACAGTGGACTCAACGGTTAAAGATACGCCGACCGCTCAAACCGTGCCCTAGAATTGTTGGCCCACATTTACTGAACAAGTCAGGAATGGGCTGACCTGGACCCAAGCCCAACCCATTGCCAAACTCAGTGACTCATATGGACTCATTCAGCCCTGAGTCGAGTCAGGACTCAACCGAGTTGGGGCTGACTCGGACCGACTCACCCGAGTCAGGTGTCACTCGTGATTGGATACTACTCAACACGATTCGACTTGGACGAGTCTCCTGATCTTAAAACCATGATTGCCACTCCTGCTGGCACACCTTTCTCACATCCAAGCCGTCCATCTAAGAGGCCCACCAAAAGATCAAACCTAGCCGCTGACTCTTTTTTAACCTTTATATGGAAACCATTGGTCAGCTTTTCTTTAACTGTCCATATCCTCAGGCAGATTCAGCGTTCAGGATCGTCCACCTAACCTGAGCTTTGGATTCAGTCACATCCATGGTGGGGCCCATCTTACCGACTACCTCCTACCCTGCACTATATACTAAAATCATTATACAAGCCATCTCAACCATCCAATTCCACATGCCCATTTGTTCATTCCATGGTTACATCTTGCATGGGGCCAGTTGCACCAGTGAAACGTTGTTAGCCGTCTATTCAGTGACCTACTCTTGGACAGATATCAGATATTATGGGCAACGGTCAAGATCGCAGGGCATGTGATCGGGCTGCATGATGGAGATGGACTGTAGGCAAGATATGGTGTATAGTTCAAAGCAATGCCCAATACGGTTCAATGGATGGGAAAGCTACCGTCCATCTGATATATGACATCTGAACTGTCCAAAAGCTTGGCTCCAACTTAAATATCATTGTCCACAAAAATCAGGTTCATCCAATTATCAAGTGGGCCACACAAATATTCACTTTTTTCTAATAGTGTGGCCCACTTGATAAGTGAACCACCTTCATTTTTTTAGTAGGTAATAATTTATTTATTTTTTTCTAATGTAAAATTCTTTTTTGGAAAGTAAAATAGTTTTGAGAAGGTAAAAATTAATTTTTTGAAACACAATTTTTGAAGGTAAAATTTTCTTACCATCGAAGGAGGTTATTTCATTATGAAAATGGAACACTCCAAAAATCAAGTTAATCTAACCATCCATCACTATGGCCGATGTGAATATGGTTGTTTTTCAGTCGTTCATTGTTTTCCGAATCAACGTGAAGGAATGGGCTTGATTTTTAGGACATTTTATTTTCATGGTTTAGATGCCATATAAACACCATTGTAGCCCCACAAGCAACTAATTCTCCATTTTTTCATCTGCAACTGTTAATAGGTGTATTAAGGAAAGCTCTATAGTCTTTGAGGGTGAAAAACTGTTAAAATGAACAAGGTTATTTTTTTTTTTTCAACACAATTTCTTTAGGAATACTTATAAAAGGTTCCCACCCCTCATTTGCATTCTTTTTCTTTATTAGTAAAAATACTAGTAGTGTGGTCCCTCCTTTCATTGAAACAAAAAACAAAAATAACAAGGAGATATCTAGACAAGCCAAGAGGTTCTTAAAGTAATTTGTTTCATTAGCTTGGCTCTATTTTTTTAAAAGAATGTAGAGGTCGATTGAAGTGATTTTGCAAAACGATTTTACTAAAAATAGAGATTGGTGGATGAAGTGGGTGTTATGGACAGATGTCTTAAATCTGTCTGGTGGTCTGTCGATGATATCGACAGGGTTTTAGATAATATCGACAGATGTCTTAAATCTGTTTGTTGGTCTGTCGATGATATCGATAGACCGTCGATGATATCGAGGCTGTCATCGAGAGACATTCAATGACATCGATAATTGTTGGATTTTTCACCCCTGATTGCTGGACAGTTTTGGTCCTGTTTCGATATCATCGAAGGACAGTCGATGATATCGAAGCTGTCATCGAGAGACCTTCAATGACATTGATAAGTTCCGCAGATCTGACTGCGGAAACGCAGATTTTGCGGATTTTGTTTCCTATTCCGAGTCTGCTTCTTTCTAAACTTATATAAAGGGGTGTATGCGGGATTGGATGTATTCTAAAGCTTTCTAAAGTAGTTCCAAGGTTTCCTAAAAGGATTTTAGGGTTTCTAAAGGGTGTAGCAAGGGTGAGATTCGAGGTTGTTCGAATCGGGCCAAAATCCCCAATAAGTAGTATCAAAGCAATCGGTTGGGGGCATAGATCTGAATCTGCAGGATTAGTAATAATGGCGAGCACCAGGTATGAGATTGAGAAGTACTCAGGGAAAAATAATTTTGAATTATGGAAGATCAAGATGATGAGTTCCTTAATCAAGCAAGGCGAAGATGGTGCTCTTGAGGAGCGAAAGTCTATTATGACTGATGATGATTGGAATACTCTTGATAAGAAAGCTTTATCGTCTATCCGTTTATGTCTCACGGATGAGGTTCTCTACAACGTCATGAGGGAGAAAACTGTGGCTAAGTTATAGGTGAAGTTAGAGGATGTCTATGCAAAGAAATGCTCTGAAAATCGCCTACACTTGAAGTGGCAGTGGTATAACTTCAAGATGGCAGAGGGTAGAGATATGGAGGCTCACATCAACAACTTTAATAAATTAGTTTACAAATTGCTGGATATGGAGGAAGTCATGAAAGATGAAGAACAAGTATGTATGTTGCTGAATTTTCTTCCGGCATTGTATGAGTCATTCAAGGACATTATGTGCAGCACGAATAAAACTCTGAGTGTCGACACTGTTATCTCAACCCTTCAAGGGAAGGCTATGAAAAAGCTAAACGACGAGATGGGGACATCTTCTGATGCACTATTTACAATGGGTAGGAATTCTGAACAAGGTACAGGTTCTTCAGATTATAGATCCAAATCAAAGGGCAAGGGCAAAGGAAAGGTAAAGTGCTGGAATTGTGGGAAGGAAGGACATGTGAAAAAGGATTGTGGAAATCATAAATCGAAGAGAGAAGATTCTGAGGCTTCGTACAGGGAGGCCAATGTTGCCACGTCAGATGGATCGAGTGGATGTGAGGTGATGTTTTGTCTGTGTCTACTATCAGGCGGCCATACGATGATCGTAAGGACGAGTGGATGCTAGACATAGGGACATTTTTTCACATAACTCCTCATCAAAGTTGGTTCACCAGCTATAGCGAGTGCGATGGTGGATAGGTGTTTATGGACAATGGCTTTGCCTGTAATGTTGTGGTTGTTGGAACGGTGCGCATCAGGATGTTTGATGGGGTGGAGCATACCTTCACTGATGTCAGGCATGTTCCTGATTTGAAGCTGAATTTGATTTCTCTAGGTGTACTTGAGGCAAAAGGATGCAAGTACACAGGTATTGATAGTGCTCTTAAGGTATCTAAGGGGGCACGGGTAATCATGAAAGCGAAACGACTCGGTAACTTGTACAGGTTGATTGGGAGCACTTCAAAAGGTGGAGCTGCAGTGGATGTAACGGATTCCACCTCTGCACGTGTGTGGCATATTGGGAATGGTCATATAAGTGGGCAAGGCAGGAAGGCTAAGACGTGCGGACATGGATACAGAGCAGGTGGAGCAGCCACCTGTGAGAAGAATCACACGACATGATCGCAGGATATCGACGAGGTATATGGACGACTCCAATATCGCAGGGGATTCATCTTCTATTCAGATGGCTCTAGGTGAGCTTGGTGCTGAGAAGTAGAAGGTGACTATGGGCGATGTGATGGATTCGTTGTACCTGACCGACATATGGAAGCAGGTGGAGCTTCCAGTGGGCCAGAGAGCGGTTGGATGCATGTGGATCTTCAGGAGGATACAACATATATACAGGACCAGGTTAGTAGCGAAGGATTATGCTCAGAGAGAAGGGATCGGCTTCTCAGAGATATTCGCGCCGATAGTATATCAGATGTCTATTAGATCCGTGATTGGCGCTGGTTGGCCAATGTGATTTTGAGCTGGAATGATGGATGTGGAGTCTGCACTTTTGTAAGAGAAAGTCAAGAGCAGATCTACATGAAGCAACCAGAGCAGTTCGAAGTTAAAGGGGCTGAGAAAAGACTTTGCAGGAAGTCGTGGTTCGACCTATCGCTTAGGCAGTGGTTTGATTCCTTTATGGTGAGTCAGGAATTGATGACATATAGATCGTCAATTATGACATGTTTGAAATCAATGTACTGAAGACTCGGTTAAGTGGGACATTCAGGACGAAGGATCGGGGGGCTGCAAAGATGGTTCTCGGCGTTGAGACTGAAAGAGGAGTAGACTTTGGAAATCACATGAGGAATACCTTGTGTGTAGGTATTGATCAAGGAGGTGATGAACCATGTGAAGCCAGAGATCGTTCCCTACGCATCTCTCCTCAAGTTTTCCTCAGGACATGTCCCAAAACAGATGAGGAAAAGCAGGAAATCTCATGAGCCTTATTCGAATGCGGTCGGCAGTGTATATCATGGTCTGAATTAGACCAGTTATTTCACAGGCTATCAATGTTGTGAGCTAGTACCCCGACAAGCAATATTGGGTAGTGGTGAGATGGTAAGAAGATTACGCCTTTTCTTTTGGGAAGACAGGAGCAAAGATGGTTGGGCAAGTGGATTCTGATCCGGCAGACATGCTCACCTAGATCGTTCCTACAGAGAAGTTCAAGTTTTGTGTAACTTCTTTGGGCTTGGCGATAGTGTAAAAGAAAGACGAAGTGTGTAAGAGAAGCTATGATATGGTGTAGAAATAAGAGAATGGGACAAGAAGCTATACAGATGAAGATTGAAGACATGGTGGAGATTGTTATGGACAGATGTCTTAAATCTGTTTGGTGGTCCGTCGATGATATCAACAGATGTCTTAAATCTGTCTGTTGGTCTGTCGATGATATCGACAGACCGTCGATACTATCGAGGCTGTCATCGAGAGACTTTCGATGACATCGACAATTGTTAGATTTTTCACCCCTAGTTGCTGGACAGTTTTGGTCCTATTTCAATATCATCGAAGGACAGTTGATGATATCAAAGCTGTCATCGAGAGACCTTCGATGACATCGATAAGTTCGGCAGATGCGATTGCGGAAACGCAGATTTTGTGAATTTTGTTTCCTATTCCAAGTCTGCTTCTTTCTAAACTTATATAAAGGAGTATATGCGGGATTGAGATGTATTCTAAGGCTTTCTAAAGTAGTTCCAAGGGTTCCTAAAAGGATTTTAGGATTTCTAAAGGGTGTAGCAAGGATGAGATTTGAGGTTGTTCGAATCGGGCCAAAATCCCTAACAGTGGGGATATGCCTTTAGAATGTTCTTCCAATACTTATAAAAAATAATAAGCAAATACAAATCTAAGTTGAAATTTTACAATGAAGTTATTGGGCACGATTATGCTACATGGGGCAAAGTCTTGGATAGTTAAAAGGTAACATGAGCAAAATCTAGCGTCGCAAAGATGATATTAAGATGGATGTGTGGAAATACTTGGAACGGAGAACAATACCATCACAATTAGTTTTAAAGTAATTCTAATGCTAAGAAAAGAGTAATGATTAAGGTTGAAGTACTTAAACAAAGGAAACAAGCGATAACAACAAAAGTTCAATATCTAACTAATTAGTTAGTTGATGGTTTTGACTTGTGCCTCATATATATATATATATATATATATATATATATATATATATATATATATATATATATATATATATATCCCTATATGGAGTTGTCCATTTTTTTTAACTAATATACCCATTTTATTGAAAAAAGAAAAACTTTTACGGCCATTTAAAAAACAGAAATTAGTGGCCAACACCCATGGATAAAATTGAATAGAATCTGAAAATTTGCAGGAGCCAAATCAATTTATACAAGGATTACTTGAAATGGAAGGATTTAAGGCAAAGAACACCATTCGGCTATCTACATACGTTGTTGCTCATGCATATTGAAATTCTAATTATTTTAATTAATTTTTTCCTATTTTAATTTTATTTTTATGGGACACACATTTGCCCTTTTTTCTACTCTTCTTTTTTAGTTCAAACTATATTAAACTTCAACTATTCATTCTCGAAAAAAAAAAATTTACTATTTTTTTTTTCTCTAATTGAATTTTTTTATTATCTTTTTTATACTGAAAAATAAATTAAACACAAACATTTCCCATCCTATTCTTTTATTGTACATCATTTTATTGACAATTCTTAATACTTCGGTATCCCCATTATGATACACATCAAAGTATCCACGTGAATTTCTTTCTAGGCACATGCTCACACACACCAAAATGGGTACTCAAATGTAACTTTCGTCCAACCAGCACAGTGTCCTGGAGCGTCCACATAGGATTTTCCGCCGGACCATTCGTTTAAACCATTTGTGGTGGGGTTCCACAAGTTAATTAACCTAGGATTAGCCCATTAGAATAGACCCGACAGGTCATGATAGGACCCGGTGTGACCCGCCAAGCCAGATGACTGTTTACACTTAACAATAGCCCGTGTGGGCCACCCAACGACCGAGGAGGGTCAAAAAAATCTAAAATTTTAGAAAATCATAGATCTCACTGGGCTTGTGGTCCATCACGGACTACGGACTCAGTGGACACCCAAAATTAGAATCTAGCACTTGCCAAATGCACCTCACCAATGCCAGATTGGAATCTAGCACTTACAAATAAAACTGAGATACCAAGCGTTCTAGCCGTCGGATTTCTTCCAATTTTACGGTGAAGGTTTAATGTATTTTCCTACACCCGTCCACAAATTCTGAGACCCGATCGTGACATGGTAACCGTTGATCGCAAACCGGACCCGTACGATCAAACCCCATATTCAATCGCTCCCAAATTTTGCATGGCCCTTCATCGGGCCGTGGAATACCTATCCTATAAGTTTCATGGCCGGGGGGCCACCAAAGCCATCCCAATTACCGAAATGGGCCCCACAGGGCGATTTAAAGATCGGAACCGTGTGCTCAAACCCCATACTCGATCATCCGTTTGTTCCTAAACTTTGCATGACCTCTCATCGGGCCATGAGTCACGTGCACCCCAAGTTTGGTGGCCAGAGGGGTGTTAGGGCTGCCCCAACACCAATAGGAATCCTAGAGGGCTATTTTGGGATGATATTGAAACTTGAGGCCAAATGGCCCAAGTCTAGGAAATAAACCCTAGCTCTCTCATATCTCCCTCATTTCCTGTAACCACCAAAGATAGAAAAAGAGAGATCAAGAGAGAAATGAGAGAATAAAGAGGGAGTGAAGTTAGCCTAGGTGGACCCTAAATCAAGGTGGGGCCCAAGGAAACTGATCTTGCATCTCCCTACCTCTCCTTAAAGGAGAAACTCTCCACCACTACCACAGCAACCGTCCGTTGGTCGTATAGGTAAGGTCCTTCACCTCTTCTTCTTGAAATCCATGTATTGAGAAGGGCTTGACTTAACATGCAAGTGCTTGCCTTAGGGATTCCGGCCGTTCGACCCCAAAATCCTCATTTCTAGGTCTTCTTACAAGCCTTCAATGATCCGAAGGTGTGGACTATTATTCTTAGGTGGCCTAGCACCAATTTTAGTACGAGTTTAATAATTTTGTTTGCTTGGATGTTATACTCGAAATGCTAGAGAATCCTTAGGAATTATATGTTTGTTGGAATTGTATGCATGTGCTTGCTTAGCTCTCATGATGTTGTCCTTGCCTCTCACATGATCTTGTGTATGGATGATTACATGCTCATGCTTTGATGGTTTTCTTATATGTTATGCTTCATAATACGTATGGTTCATTACTCTTGTGCACATGATTTCTCAAGATGGAGGAAGTGCTTAACATCCTCACCAATCCACACAACTCACATGTACTTTGTTTCATGATAGCAATATCTTACTTGTTAGGAGTATTTGTTTCGTATGCTTGAGAACATGATGTTGATATGCTAGTTGATGACTTGGATAGTTGGCATGCTATGGATCCCCTTCACCCTCTTGGGTTAGTTAGGAACATGATAAGAGACGGTAGTTCCATCGGTAGGACTACGCTAGGGCTAGATCCGTGGATTGGGCGGTAGTGTTGGGTAACTGTAGTTCGACTACATGGGTCCGTTGTGCCCGAGGTCACTCGTCTCACGCTCGCCTGACTCGTGCGGTCTAACCTACTGTCTGACCAACCTTATTTGTTAACCCTGGTTGCTCACACATGTATATAACCTGGAACACCCTACAATCATAAGTGGCCCACTAATAACCGATTGCAACTAGTCCATAGTCTTGTGAGTCGGGTATGGTGGAATGGGACATTGTGTCCGAGCTGTCGGCCTACGTTGGGGTGCCGCGCCTCCCCGTAGAGACCGCGAGCGATCTATTTTTCTCGGCACTCCTCATGTGCTTGAAGTTGGGGATTAAGAATCCGACGGGATTACGGACTACGGGGTTTCGGTCTCACGCGTTGATGGGGCCTTGGCCTCGCAACCAGTTTAGGGCATTGATACGTGGGGTGTATCAGATTCTCCAATCTGCTGGATGAATGGACTTAACTAATAACTCAGCTAACACGATCGCATTGCATCGCATTAGTTAGGGTGGCGACTCGGAAGTCGAAGTCGCTCTGAGGGAGTGTTGTCATATGCGATCGTTAGATGGAGTCGCTCGAGGGAGCGTTGTGGCAAGGGCATGCATCATATCATCTTGCATGCATGCGCATTTAATATGAGTAGTTAAGTGTTGATGATTGACTGTTTTTCATTAAGTTCATATTACAATTGATGTCTGTTATAACTTAAGACTAATAGTACACACTGAGTTGATCACTGACTCCCACTCTGCGATGGTGTTTTAAAACATCAACTAGACTCTCTCATAGATGCAGGTGAGGCGGAGCAGGTGGAGTATGGCGATGCTACTCTCGATGAGGAGGAGTTGTCATACTTCCAGTTGATGGATGGTTTTTCGCCAGCTAGAGAGGCGAGATCGGATCATTGAGCAGTGGGCTCGGCTCTATTTATTTTGGACTCACTATTCTTTTAGAATTTTGTTGGGTGACACCATGCACGATCTCCTTTATTCTTTTGGATATGTATATATGCATATATTTGATCTCTTTTATTCAGTAGACTTGTGTGGTTGTGCTTCATGTTCCAGGAATTTTCAGGTTGCGCATTGACTGGATTAATCGCATATTAATGAAAACAGGTCAAAAGTGACCCCGGGAACTCGGGAGTTAAGTGTATACATGACCCCCGATTTCCAGGGCGTAACATCAAACCCATGATTTTAGTGTTAAAACTGTTGTAATCCTACCACTAAGCCACAAGTAGGGACCCTTCATGCACATGATATGGCAATGTGTCATTGTCCATCTTCAAGCACTACAAATATGATCATATTCAACTTAAAAGTGAGCTTCACATGGTACATGTTTCATATATATTAGGTCGTACATGTGACATATGTGTTATAATGACACTATATTTCGTCAAGCACTATGCACACATGACATATACATCATACATTTTCAAGTATAACATATATGCCAAATGTACCAGTTTTTCAACACACATATATGACATGTCAAATAGTTCTTATTCAAAGTATTTAACATACTATATAAGATTAACTTAGAAAAATAAGTCTTGAATGAGCCTGAGACTAAACTTGGAAAAACAATTCTTATTCAAACAAGTCCTAGACAAGCCTGAGACTAAACTTCTATAACTCTCAAACAAGGTCTAAGGAAAAGGAAAACAATATTCAACTACAAAAAATGAGGCCTCAAAGAAGAATGATTAGTGCAATATGCAGAACAGATAGGACATTCAACAACATCAACAATGAGTGCAAGAACTCTGAGAACTCAATCTGGTCTAATAATATAAAGTTGGTTTGCATAATATCACCCACTGTTGGAGATTGCCTAAAGAAATCTATAGACATTTCGAAGCTTCTTAGGCATCTCAAAACGTTGAAATGTTTATGTTAAAATGCAAGTTAAGATATAACAAATTTGGTTTTCAAGAATTTCTTACTTTACAAAATTTTGAGAGATTTTCATAGTTTGAGGTTTCTTCTCATTATATTATCAGTCAAAAAACTACAAAATTTAAAAATTTAAAAATATAATATTCATTATTGTAAATAAACATGATATAGGCCTACATAGATGCACTTAAATAGGTTATTTTGGTCTAAGAAATATAGAAAAATTTTTCATTATTATTAATGGCAATTTTATAATTAAGAAACTTTCTTAATAATGAGAGGGGGTGTGAAATCTTAACTTTAGCTCTCTCTCTCTCTCTCTCTCTCTCTCTCTCTCTCTCTCTCTTATTCTTCATCATCTCTTTTTTCACTATTTTAGATGGTATTAGAGTTCTTCGTTGATGATCCTTTTTCTTCTTTAAATTTTTTTATTTTTTCTTTTCTTTTATCCCACGGTGCCCTTTATCTCACTTGTACTGAGAATTTCGTGAAAAACTTAGTGTTTTCTTCTTCTTTTTATATGTCAGGCCTTTTATGATAGCCTATATGTGCATGTGGGAATAAAGAAATCGTCTTCTTGAATGATATTACTTCATGTGTGATTGTTATAAACGTGTGAGCTATTTATCTATGTTGGATGTGTTGTTTGCAACTATATTTCTCCACAACTAGTTGAAAGTAGTGGACGTGTGGGTTGATTCTTATGTCTGAGTTGATGTGTGGATCATGTGAAGTGTTTAAGTGTGATGTTCATCAATTGTGTTAGGTAAGCATGCATTGATACTTTTAAGGTATTCTTCTTCCATTTGTTATGGAAATGAAAAATAATCCAAAATATGCATTTTTAAACCTATCTTATTTTTAAGAATTCAGATAAGATCTATTAAGTTAAATGGGATAAATTATTTATAGTAGTTTAAGTTAACCTAAGCTTTTATCATAACCAAGGAAAAATTGAGATATCTGACCATGGAGAAACTTAATGAAGAATCCAACATTTATAACCAATGGATCTAGAAAAATGCATAAATTATGACCTAGTTCTAGAATAGCGTGAAACCCTCCATAAGTGCAAATGCTATGTTTCTGGATATGATTAAGGAAGTGAGGAATGCTTTACAAAATATGTATTCATTTAATAAAATCATATCTTGTATTCATCAATTATATTAAGAAATATATCAAGAAATATTTAAGCTCTAGCAAGGAGATAAATTATTGAGTGAATACTATTCCAAATTCAAATAAATATGAAAAGAGTTGAATGTGTATCAGCCCCTGGCTACCAATTCGAAGAAATTATGTCAATAACATGAAAAGTTTTAAGTAGCAAAGTTCCTATCTGTATTGAAACGTAAGTATAAACTGATTCGTACATAGATTTTGGATGGAAATATGTGTCATATATCTTTAAACAAAGTATATACATGCTTCTAGTATGTATCTTTTGAGCTTTATAAGTGGAGCCAATGGTAGTTCAACTCTAGAATTTTTATCTAGCCAGGGCCATGGTAAAAGAGGTGGTCGTGGCAAAAGTCATGAACATAGGAAGTGCATGCATCGTGACCTCTCCAATCATTTTATTGAAAAATACTAGGACCTCCATAGGAAGCCTACATGGGTTAATCAAGCTCCCACACTAGAAAACATCGTGCCTCTTTTAGTTAATTATATATTATTGCTCCACAAACATGTATGACTGGTGAAATGAGTACTCTAACTCAAGTAAAATATTCCAAGTTGTTGAATAATTTACAAAATCAGTTTATTACTACTATTTATGCAGCTACTTTTAGCCCTACAACTACATTCATGACATCATATATGACTAGGTTAGGATCCACGTCTCATACTTTATGGGTAATTGACTTCGAAGCGTCCAACCATATAACAGGTCAATATAGTATGTTTTTGTCTATTGATGGCTCATTATTGTCATTCTGGTGGATGGTATCCAATCAAAAGTATGTAAAATGGATAACATTCATACAAGTTCATCTCTTTCATGATCCTATGTTTTATTTATTCCAAAATTTCCTTGAAGCCTTATATTTGTTCACAAATTTATCAAAAATTTTAACCATTGTGTTACTTTCTACACTTTAAATTGTGTTTTCCAAGACCCAAATATGAAGAGAAAGATTGATAGAGGACATGAATATGACAGATTGTACTCTCTTGATCGTGACGTTGTGGATGCAATAGTATAAAATAATATCTCAATTTATCAATGGCACCGCCATCTCAATCATCCATTATTGAATATTCGTAAAGGTGTCATAGAGTGTAAGGTTTTTTAGTTGAGTAAGCATCACCGTGTTACATTTCTACTATGTATTAAAAAGTGTCGTTTAGTTCATTTCTCTTTAAACCATTTAGATACAAGTCTAGTTAAAATATTTAATAGGCTTGGATTTAAGTATTTTTTTTTTTTTTTTACATTTATTGATAATTGTACGAGAATGAAATGACTTTATTTAATGAAGATATATCTAAATTATTTTTGTTTTTAAGACTTTTAATATAGAAGTACAAGATTAATTTATTTCGAAAGTTATTATATTTTGGTTTAATAGTACAGAGTACATATCACATGCTTTTAGTTAAATTTTTTTAATAGGAATATGTAGACACCCCACCTTAGACCGATAAGCTTGATTAATCAGAAACCCTGATCCATACTCTTAACCCTGGTCCAAACCCTGAACCATACCATTAACCCTAATCCATACATTTAACCCTAATTCAAACCTTGATCCAAATCCAAAACCTCAATCCAAACCCTAAACCCTAATTCAAACCTTAAAACCCAAATAACTCGATCTTAGTAACCCGACGAACCAAGTTATGGTCCATCTACACAAGGAGAGATTTTCAACCAAGACTTACAACAAGTTAAAGTACAAGAAGATTGGACTGGCACCGATCCTCCAAAATATCAATGACAATGCTTACGTTGTTGATCTTTCGGATAAACTGGAGATCTCACGTACTTTAAACGTCACAGACCTGACCAAGTATTATGAACCGAAACAGGCCAAGAACTCGAGAACAAGTTCTTTTGAAGTGGAGGGGATTGATGTAGAGCGGGTCGCTAACAATTTCATGGCCAAGATGGACTAAAGAAGGCTCGATTGGAGGTGGAAGTTATCAAGATCGTTAGAACCCTGAAACAGACATATCTCGCAAACCGGAATGAGTTATTTGACATACCATATATGATTTTGGGATAGGAGAAGCTACTTTATCCACTCAACCTCGCCATGTTGGGTTGCCCATGCCGAATTTGTGAGATTCCATCAAATCGACAGTCGAAAATTCATTTTATTTCATTTTTACTATTTATAAAAAGTTTTAGTTTAATTGTAACTCTTCATCCTTTGAGCTTTAGGGGTTGTGTCCAACTAGAGTTGTACACGAACTGAGCTAGCACGGTTAACTCGCTCGACTCGACTTGAAAAAGCTCGATTCGACTCAGTTCGAGCCGAGTCGAGCTGAGAGTTTGAGCTTGTCTGAGCTCAAATTAACTCAAATCGAACTACTCTGTGAGTTGGTTATGTTGATATTGATGTTACTCACCAAGTGTTTGATGAAATGACTCAACGAAGTGGTGTTTCAGGTGCATACATTCTCCGCGGGATCGGCCGGCAGCGAGGAAGGTATGGATATGAAACAAATCATTATAAAAAAAACAAACATTATATGATAAAACTATCATTGTATCTTGATTTTGATGCTGCCTACCGAGTGTTTGATAAAATTCCTGTAAACTGTCGCTGTTGTTTTACATACTGTGAGAAATTGAAGGTGCACTCCATGTGTTTGAGAAAATGTCGCAAAGGCTCGAACTGGCCCGAGTTGCTGACCGAACCAAGCCGAGCTGGCCAGTCAAGCTCGAGGACCAGCTAGTGGCCGAGCCGAGTCGAGTTGTGCCAAGCTCAACTCGGTTCAACTCGTGTACAGCTCTATGCCCAACATGAAAAGTGCTTAGAAAAATTTGGAGAATAACATGGTTAAGCAAAATAGGACACTTACTATTTTTGGCCGAAAACCATGAACTCTAGTAGGAATCATGACCATCTATAAATAGTATGTTTACTATTTATAGTAAGTTACAATTTTAGGGAGTTTGAGTTGTAGTTTGATTCTAAAACTTCTTATGGTTCACATCATTATTTAAGGGATTGTAAATTCGTTTTTTTTTTTTTTATCACCGATCAATTTATTTCAAATTTATTAAGAATTTATTTGTATTTTTTATCTCCTCTCGTGGATTCAAGGAATCTTTGTGCGGAATCTAGAGAAACTCTGTGGATTTAGAGTGGTTATCCTTGAGGAAGACGGTGCTCAACCTCATCATGTCCTTCCCTATGTCAGGAAACCATTCCCATACTTAACTGTGGTTAACAATGATATGCAACATCCATTATCTACTACATCTTCCGTTCTTGATGTATCTCAGTTGAAGATCTACTCATGACGAAAATGAACAGTTAGTATAATTGGTCATGATGTACCATTCAATATATCTTCTTCAAAGATTTGTACTCTGCTAAGTTTTTCAGATATATCTACTATTCCTATTACTCTAACAAAAGATAACCATACATGTATCAATCATCCCATCTCTAAATATATCTTTCATTGCTTAGGTTTAAATTTTCTCAATTTTGACATACCCTTGTCTTCTCACTTTGTTCCCAAGTCGTGTAAAAAAGTTCTATTACGTAGTGGGGTCAAAGTAAGCCATAAAGGAAGAGATTAAATGCACTTTATTGGAATAATACTTGAAAACTTGCCACTCTTCTAACTAGCAAACATGTTGCCGGTTGCAAATAGGTTCATGCAATTACGCTTCATTCTGATGGTGCAGTTGAACAATTGAAGGCTTGCCTAGTCGATAAGGATAGTCATATACTCAAATACCTTTTATTGATTATAGCAAAACATTTTTCTCTGACGAAGTTCAATTTCATTTAGGCTATATTGTCTATATCTATTGATTATGGCCAGACTCTCTTACAAATTTATATTTTTTTAAAAAAATGCATTCCTTCATAATAATTTTACAAAATGAAGTTTATATAGCGTGCTCCACCCATATTTGTCGCAGGGGTGGGGGGTGGTTTGACAAAGTGTGAAAATTGTTAAAAGTAAGTTAGAAGTTGAAATAGTCTCCACATGCAAATTGTCACAAGTTCAACAATGTTGTATTAAATTATTGTTTTATTCGGAGTCGTATTAATCCTTTCACTTTCTTGTGGAAGGGTATCTCGGGTTTCATAGTACTAGTAGAATATGTGAATGATATTGTTATTATTAGAAGAATAAATGGATTAAGGAATTAAAGAAGTATCTTCGATAGTATTTTCTAGCAAGAGATTGGGGTCATCTTCAATACTTCCTTGGAATAAAAGTAGCTAGATCCAAAGGAGTTAATCTATCTTAACAAAAGTATGTTCTAGAATTACTCTTTGAGACGGATCCTTTTTAGGACCAAGTTAGTTGACACTTCAATTGATCCTAATCACCAGCTTGTAATTAAGGAGATACAACGGAGGATGAAGTAGAGAAAATTGGATAGAAAACTTATTTACTTAACTATTAGTCAATCAGACATATTTTATGTAATGTGTAGTAAGCCACTTCATGAGTTCTCCAAATATACCTTAAATGAAAATAATTATTCAAATTTTATATTACCCTAAAAGAGTATAAGTCAATAAATTTTGGATAAACTAGTATCATAAGTTACAGCATATTCAAATGTAGACTCGATAGGTTCCTTATTAAATAGGTGATCCACAACTGGATAATGTACATTTGTGAAAAGAAATCTTTTCATAATAGCATAAAAAAGCAAGAAACAAAATATAATGGTCTGATCAAGCAACAAAGCACCATACAAAAAGCAAGAAACAAAATATAGTGGTCTGATCAAGCAACAAAGCACCATACAAAGCAACGGCTTACACCTTTTGTGAATTGATGTGGAATATAAAAAAATTTGTTGTAGGAAATGGAATTTACAACATGCCTACCTATGCAGTTATTGTGACAATCAAATTGCTTCACACATAGCAAACAATCCAACCTATCAAAAAAGACTTCAACACATTAAAGTCGACTATCACTTCATATATGATGAAATCTCTAGTCCTTGCGTTCTTTCGTAGGACTAACTTTTTAATGTTTCACCAAAACTCTTCCTTCCAAGTAGGGTACACATATTTCAAGCTTGGCATATATAACATCCATGCTTCAGCCTCAATATTAATGAGCGTAATATAAACTTCCAAAATTCCACTTAGATTACTTCCGAATATAAAAGAATTTTTTACATTTATTATTAATTAAATTTATGTAATCATAGAACTTTCATAATACATGTAATCATAAAACTTTCATAATATAAGAGAATAAAATGGGAAAAGTATATTCATTCTCCGCTATGTTTCATTTTATATGTTCCCTTTCTCTTTCCACAATTTTATAAACAATCAATTAATAAATAATTTTAAGAATTAAAACGGAATTATATATAAAATTAACCAAAATTTTTGGAATCTTTGCATTAATATCAAGATAATTCACAATAAAATCACTAAAAATTAAAACCTGCCAATATTCTTCAAAATTTGCAATGTCACCATTTTGGCTTCTTCCTCACAATTTCAAAATCTCCATGTGACAATTTGTCACGGCGACTCAGATTCACATCCATGATTGTTGCGTGACGGATAGCATGCAAGCACAGCCCAGCATGCACCAGTAATTTCACTGTGTGTGTGTGTGTGTGTGTGTGTGTGTGTGTGTGTGTATATATATATATATATATATATATATATATATATATATATATATAAACAACTTGCTTGATGTGTATGAAAACCGATTCTTGGGTGGTGGGTAGTATGCATGCACGGCCTCTCCGTGCAAGAGGCGTGCACCATCTTTCACTTGTAATTTCCACAAGTCTATTCAAAAAGAAAAAAGAAAAAGGAAGCAGCTTGCTTGATGTGTATGAATTCTGACCAAACAAAATCCATGTAGACTGCCACCATAGAGAATAATGAAATAGATTTTGATTTGTTAATATATAAGAAGCTTACAATTTCCATTCCCTCAAGGTTTAAAACAAAGATAGCTACAACCATCCTTTCATCTGCAAATCCAAAATACAACCTGATGCTGTCTTCTCTCTCAAAACAGCCCATGAATACATAGCCAATGCTACAACCCATCTTGTGTTTCTTTTGCTACAACACACCTGATTATGAAGATCCATTTTACACAGCAATAAAAAGACCCATCTCTCATTCAAAGTGGGCCGCACTAGCTATATCTTCACAAACATGGATTTCTCTATGTAGTAACATCCAAAGAAAGAAACAATGGTGGTTGTGTATGATATATTGTAACCGCCTTGCCTCAATTCGCTATACAAGGAAGCCCAGCGGTGCAGGTTTGGTTTCGACGGTGATGAGAAATGGACAGATCTTCCAATAGAAAAATATCGAATGGAATATATAACTTTGTCACATTATCGTCTGTCTCCTTAAAACAGAAGGAATGCAAATGCAAAAGGTTGCATTGGATGCATGGATCAAAGCTCAACTTTCATATGGCCCGGAGGCAGTGGACCTGCAAAGAAAAATGAGATATTCATAGCTGTCCTACAATATTCAGATGATGAATCAGAGGTTTTCATTTGGTAAGATCATCAAGATTTTTTTTTTATTTTTTATTTTTTTATTTTTACCATTTATCTCTTGCGGATTGAAAGGGGCATTCCCGAAGCTCATCTGGATGACGTTGTGGAGCTCATCATCCCATACATTCGGTATCTGTCGAAAATCAAGATGCATGAGAAGATGGGAGTTCTGAGATTTTTTGTTTGGTTTGTGGATAAAAGGAAATATATCTTAGTTCTAAAACCCAGTGGCTTGACTCAAAACTCAGCCGAGGCAACTCAACATGCTGAGGTTTCAAGCCAGGTCACTAAGAAACTCGCTGTAGCGGTAAGATTCAAACAGGCAACCTCACAATAAAGGGGCTTGCCATGTTACCAACTTGCCATGCATGCACGCTTGATTAACCATGACTCTTTTTATACGCATTTCAACATCCGTTATTAACGTATTTAATTATTTAAATATAGAGTCAAATTGACTCGTGTTCAGGTTCTTGACCCAAATGAATATCCAGTCGAAGTCGTGTTTCCAGGTTTTGAACTACGGTTAATCAAGCGTTTGTCCTGGCCAAAAGTGCATATGCAGCAGCCACGGTTTAGTGATCCTGTTCAAATGGTGGGCCAAGTAGTAGATGGGAGATGCCATATAGTAACCATCAATTCAACATCTTGGTTCTAATGGTCCACTTCCATCGAATGACTAGAATCATCCCCCTTAGGAAGGTCGTCCAACAGCATGGCCTCTCCCATGATGGGGCCCACCAGACCAACAGCTTAGGTTATCAGAAGAGGCAGTGATAATGTGTGCCATTGATTTTGATCGAGTGGATCACATGATACATGTGAAAAAGCGCTCAGCGAGAACACCATGGTAATATGGTATAAGACTGGAATCTTCCCATGCCACACACTATTTCAGATCACACAGAGAACTAGCTAACTATTTCAATTTCCAAATGTGGATGAATTAGTTTGGTCATGTTGGGAAACCTGAGATCCGGGTTCTTTGTATCCATTCATGGCCACCAATTGAGAATTGATTGTTCTTCTAAGTGTCTCTGTGGGGTTTCCCATCGCAGGAATTCCAGCTTGAATCAATCCTTGTTGAGATGGATGTAGCTGAGGATGTACCATACTCATATCTGGAGAAAACCCAATTGTAGATGGTGCGCCGCCCCGTGGCTGAAAAATCTGAAATGGACAATTATTATATTAATCAATCAATCTTGGAATTGTTAATTTGTTAAAATACGGCCCCCGTTCATCATAGATACCTCATACAGGTCCAGAATCACACAGGACGTCTGGATACATAATGTATCCAAATCAAAAGAATCGGATTCAACATAGACGAAATGGGCATGGTTTTAATACTCGGATCCAACTAGTCTGAGCCGAGTCGGCCGACTCGGATTCAACACCCAATTCAGTTTGACAAGATTTTGAACACAACTTGACCCAGGGCCCGACGAGTCGATCCGAGTCTCCTAGTCTTTTAACAGTGGGAATGAGGCACCATTTTAGTTCATAATGATGACCAAACCTCTAATCACAATTCCATGCATTGCAAGTTGGACTTGGATGCTGATGACAGTAATTCCTCATTGAGGCCATTTCCACTTTACTAATTCAATTATTGCAACGGTAGGCATTTCAACAGGTATTGTCTTTACTTACATCTTTCGAGAGAAGGCCTTCTATGTTGAAGTCCAGTCTTGGATTGACAGTTGCAAGCTTCATAGACAAAAACTACAACCAGGAAAGAGAAACATCTCAGACTTGGCTATCACAGACTGATTAAACACAGAGACTATGGAAATAAGCAGATCTACCATCAGCAAGAAAGCCAGGAAAAACATGTTAACGTAGATGCCAAGACCCATGGGTAAGACTATCCTTGGACCCCACATCATAGCTTTGGCTTTTCCATACCAAATTCAGAATGATTCCAAACTCGATAAATGGAAAGCCAAACAGATTTCCTGTTCAGAGTTGTACGAGCATACCTCAACCTGTCGTTGCAGTGATTGTACGTAGTTGATGATCTCATCTAGCATGACTGCCTTGCCTGTGACCTGCAAACAACATATCCAAAGGTAACTATAATTAACCTCCATAAAACAATGACACACCATGGCTTGAAAATATGGCAACCCAAGAAAGAGGCACAGGATACAGCTATTAAAAAAATTATTCTTGTATTACCAGTATTTATACATTTTGGCAGAACATGATTCATGTAGCCAAACCCAATAATTTGGGTTAAGGCTTAGATGATTATCATCATTATCTCTCCAAATAAAAATAAAAATGATGACGATCAGTATTTATATGTTTCTAGTCATGTAGATACATTATTTTTATATTATAAGGGCCTGTTTGGCTTCCACTTGAAAAGGAGTTCACTCATTCTAGTTAGAGGAAATTACATATTAGAGATCAAGGTTTATAGAAATTGTTGGTTATCAGGATTATTTTTAATCCCTACGAAAATAAAAAGATCTCAAATACATAATGAGTAATAACCATTAATTAAAATGAGATTAACTCATTTTTTAAGCTAACCAAACAGGTCCTAAGCATTTATCAACTAAGGTTACACAAAACATGAGATAAATTTATATAACCAAACAGGTCCTAAGCATTTATCAACTCAGATTACAGAAAACATGTTTTCCAAGGTTCATTGCGTACATGTCCAGAACAAAGTCACATACATAGCGAAGGGGTTCGAATTCAATGATCCAGCACAAGGGCCATACTAGCATACATGTCAGCATGGCACGTGTTGGAGATTGAGGATATTCACACGTGGGAGTGATGGGACCCACCAGTTGATACTCCCAAAAATCAAGCCAGCCAAATATTTAAGTGGGCTTTAGTGAATTTGAACAAATTGCCAGCTAAAGCGAGATTTTTTAAGTGTCCATTTATTCATACTGCACTACACCTGATGAGTGAACTGGCTGATCTCTGGGCTAGAGTATATACATGGCTCGGATATTACCACGTGTGTACCCAGTTTGGGTTATAAGCACAACAGCTAACCTCCATGGGGAACACCAACATGTTCTCATAGTCTAACCACCTTAAAACAGTTCTAGAAGAATACCTTGCTGCAACCAGGTACAAGGTCTTGAAGAAATTTCATCCGCTCGCTGATCTTTTCCCTCCGCACCTGTGATTCAAATTGAGCCAGTCCAACCAAGTTAGCTTCAACAACATAATCAATCATCACCATCAGCATCTCAGCCTCATCCAAGCAACTTTGGATTGGCTTTTAAATGGTAGATCGGTGAAAGCTTTACAATTGACAAACCACCAGACAACAACCTCCCTCTTTTCCACATGCCATGGTTCCAAAATAGTCCAAAAACAGGTCAACTCAACCGAGATGTCTTTGTTTCGATGGGCAATGAAAAGAGTCACCAGATTGAAGCAGGACAGAAATGGAACAAAGCCAGGGCAAGCCACTCCGGTTTCAATCTCCAAACCATTCACACTCCATAGCTGCTATTTAATATGTATGACAAATATCACTGAAAATCTGAAAATCTCATGATAAAATCACGAAAATTACACTATTATCTCGCTATTATTGCAAGATTTTCAAACTATAGGCAGATTTTTAAAATATCGTGTTTTATCGCGATATTAACTCCAAAAATAGCAGAAACCTTAAGGAATTTGTCACATAACCATATATTTAAATTTACATTTCATTTATTAATTTACAATAAATACTTTTAAATACTTCATATTTTCGATAGGATTTTCCCAATAATATCCCAAGAAAAACCCCAAATTTTGAAACTCACCCAAGAAATTTCCTGAATGAAAAATTCCCTAGAACAAGATTTGTCGCTATGTTCAAAACCATGCATGGGAGAGGCTCCAACCGAATTAGCTTTCTTAATTACAAGGCAACAAGAGATAGATTCAATGGAAACTGCCACTTCTACAAAAAAGCTTACTCTTTCAGCAAGACTGTGGCTGTTTGTCGCCTGGCCTCGTCGTGCCCTCACATGAATATAATCTTCCTTCAGTGCCTCCGAATTTTGAGAGCCATCCTTCCCATGTTTCCCATTATTCTTAGTACCTGCTGCCGTTGAGTTCTGTTCACCCTTTGGTTTATTCTCCACATTCTCCTTTGTGGTTTCAACTGATACTGGTGGGGCTCCTTTAGCTTGGTCCAATTCCATATCCTACCATGAAATTTAATTTAGAAACATTTGCATCACATAGAGAAATGCTAAGGAGATTCATGGCACATGTGCCACAAGATCTGGACC
Source organism: Magnolia changhungtana (assembly GCA_030180095.1). Taxonomy (NCBI): domain Eukaryota; kingdom Viridiplantae; phylum Streptophyta; class Magnoliopsida; order Magnoliales; family Magnoliaceae; genus Magnolia; species Magnolia changhungtana. Next base: position 4,477,700 of record JASAUF010000467.1, on the reverse strand, counting down.
ATTGATTATGTGGCCCACCATGAACGTGCCCTGGCCCGTAAATCAGGTTGGTCCACTCATCGGGTGGGCAACACAAATACATCATATATGGAGTGATGGTCATTTTCTTCCAAACCATCCACTTCTCATACACGTGCAGGCCCCCATGAGTTGACCCGCCTGATGAACGGCCTACGTCTCAAATGCTCGTGCCATGAATCGCCACTTCGATCTGCCTTCAAACAAATCTCCTCAGCATTTCTCATGAATGAAATCTACACATATAACAGATAGAAGAACTAGGCCATCATCAAAAAGAAAATCTTAAGCACTCTACCTGATTTCCCCTTTTCCTTTTTTTGGCACCAAATCCCTTAGCCGAAGGCTCCCCAGCAGTGTTCTCCAAAATAGATAGATCATCTTGCCCGCTGCCACTAAACTCAGCTTCATCAGATTCATTGCTTGACCCTCCGATGCCATGTTTACCATCATCCGATGACCTTAACATGCTCCCAATTTCTCTTTCCATCTTCATCGAACTCCCTTCAATTGCCCCGCAATCAACAGCCAGAGAAACATCCTTGGCCACTCCCTTCCCATGCGATTCGTTCTTCTGCAACTGTGTCCCACCGATGACACCTTTCGAACCATTCATCGACAGAACCTCCGGCGCTTGAACCCCTCCACCCTTAGGAAAAGGGCTCAAAGATTCAGAAACACTGAACGGGTTCACCATATCGTTGAAATTCGCGCTACTGAAGCACGAGAACCTCGCAGCCCGCTCGATGAAACCAGAATCACTAGGGAACTGAGATAGGCTCTGTGGAAGGATCCCCACACCCGGCTGCAAAAAGACACCCCCTTTCGACATCGAAGGATTCCATCCCACCTCAAGCGGTTTCTCGACACCCGATCTTGATGAACCAAAAACCGATTTCCTAATAGCTACTGTGTTGGAGGTGCTTGTACTGGTTTGAATATTGTTTTCACAGAAACCCAAGTTCTGTGAACCGTGGTGATCCCAAAGGCTGGGGCAGTACGTATCCGCCATCGAAACAGATGAACATGATGGAGAACCCATCGGCGGATTGGCTATGGGGTTGTCGGTGGGCACCAGACCGATCGACGGGTTTGTGAGATTGGGCCCACCAGTGAATCGCCAGTCAGAAGAGATATTGGACGTGTGATAGTTCAAATGATCCCCACCACTACTCTTCTCCATTCCAAACTTATCCTTCTCGCTCAAATCCATCGCTCCTCAATCAAACCAACAACAGTCACAAGAACCAGATCTTCTTTTCGTTCAAAATCCAGATACTCAACAGAACTAATCAAATGATTCAAAACCCAAATCACTGAAATTCGAGAATCTCCCCCATCCTGCATTAGATCAAGAAAAACAGACAAAACCACTTCACTCGAGAGCTCAAAGATCACCAAAAGCCAATTCATTCAGAGATCAATAACTTGAGAAAACCCATTATAAAAAATTTAAAAAAAAAAAAGAGGAAAATTTACAAATCTATCCCAAACCCCAATCACAAAACTTATGCAACTAAAAAGGAACAAATATCAAAATAGAAAATCCACACTATTTTCAAAACCGAAATCAAATAAACTTATAAAACACCCAATTTCAGCTGAAAAGCATCAAAGTCACAATCACATTTTCAGAACCCATATCAAATAAACTGCTAAAAACACCCAATTACAGCTTAAAAGCCTTAAAACAAGCATCCACTTCAACCCAAGAGCTAAAAACACCAATACAGCAGCTATGAAAATCTCAGATTCTATTCCAAAAACCCAAATCACAAAACTTAATAAACCACCCAAATTATACACCAAAATCCTCAAATGTCCCCAAAAATCCCAATAACCAAAAAGTAAAAAAGGAAAGAAAAGAAAACCAAATGAGTAAACTTCAAGAACACCTCAAAAAAAAAAAAAAAAAAAAGAAGCCCACTTCAACAGAAGAGCTTCCAAAAGTATAAGAGAGAGAAAGAGAGAGAGAAAAGAGGAGACATACAATAATCAAAACCAATCACAACCAAAATCAGAACACATGGATTTCAGATACCAAAATAGCCCATTCCAAAGACCCCACAATCAGTCAGGCCTTAGAAACCAAAGAACCCAACTAAAAGTAGAAGGAAAAAGAGAGATACCCACATCAGATTCCTTCCTCTTTTATGCATCTCTGCTGCCTTTGTTCCATTTTGAATAGCTTTTCTCAGCAACGGCAGCACCACAGCAGCACAGAGGGAGACTACTACTTTCCGCAATGTTTCGTGATCTGATAAAAGAAGAGGAGACTCACGAAAGAAAAGGAAAAAAGAGAAGCGAGATCAGAGCATTCAATCAGAGAGAGAGAGGAGTGAAATGGGAATAGCTGTGCATTTATACTCACGCTTTCATCAATAGACGAGCCTTGATGATTAAACCACCGCCACTGCTGCTGTCAAAAAATTTAAAGAAAAAGATTATTATTTTTATTTTTTACGTAACTACTGTGATGGTTCACCACCATTTTGTTAAGGAGAGTTATATTTATACTCTGGGTGACCATGACACTTGATACACAGGCATTCAAAAATTATACAGTGTTTATTAACTCCATTCCTCCATCCCCCATTCTCAAAATCAGTTTTCTTGAACAACCCTAACCTCTATTTCAGTTGATATTTTTTATTTTTCATTTTCAATTGTCCAATTAATGCCATGAATGTGATGGTCAAATAATCAAATTAATACGATATTTTATGCATAACATATAACATATTTAAATCTGACCTATATTTTAGACTGTTTAACTTTAATTATTTATTCAGAATGCATGCAATTTTAAACTAATTTTTGAAGTACTTAGACATCACTATCATGCTCCACTGGAAAATTAAAGTTTGCCTCCTCTCAAAATAGTGTCACTTATGCAAGGGGTCCATTTTGAATGTAGTTAACCATCATAAATTATGATAAGACTATTTTCCTATTACATGTGTAGAATATCTAATGGGGAGAAATAGTGGGGCCATACCATGATGATCACGTGATTTTAAAATCAAACCAATCCGCTAGCCTACGTCGTTGTCTTCGGTATGTCGTCACACGCTCAAATGTTCATTGATGTTGACATTATCCTCCTCATATCATATCATATTTTGTAAGAATGAGATGTGAAATTATAGCTTTGAAAAAATGAAAGGATTGAATAGTGCATGAGATAGGATATTACATAATTAAAATCATATTGGGTTGAGATGTCATCTCTAATTTTTGAATTCTATAATCTTTTGCACTTACATCCTTAGATAAGTACCGGGGTGGAAAAATAGCTTCAGAAGTATAGTTAGGAGAGATAGAAGCTTAAAATTCATTGAAATTACTCTCATTAAAGGCTTTACACAATTTTAACATACCTAGTTCAATTAGGACATTGTACGTGTAACATAGTTAAAGCATGCCACTCTTACGCAAATTTAAAATAATTGCAATTTTATTAGTACCCACCGGTATACTCCATCATAACATCCAATCCTTATAAAAGTTAAAATTATTGATCAATTAAGACCACCTTATTAATTTCTTATACACATACAACACATTAAACTAGAAATAATTATATCATAACCTAAGATGCCTAGAATATTCCATATGTTTTCCACCTTTGAAAACACATTTATCAACTGATCCTAATTATCTAGTTCATAGTTATAAAATATATGGTTAAAAATAAAAGACTTAAACTCCAAAGGTAAAATGAGATGCACTATGCATACAAGTGTAACTTTCAAGTCATTCTTCATTTACAATTGAACTAGCATTTTGTTGGTCTTTACTCCACAGCTCAAGTGGTAGACTGAGTAAAAGATATCTTGTTTCAACACTAAGGTCTTGGTATCAACTCTAGTGGAGGTGGGTGGCTAACACTGAAGTGTGAACTGACAATAGGAGTATTAACAAGCTAATTAAAAAGAAATTAAATAAAAATGAAATAGCATGCTTGTTAAAAAGAAATTAAAAAAAAATGAAATAGCATTCTATTGGTCTTTACTCATACCTCAGTGGCATACTCACAAGAGTTTCAACACATGGTCAGTGGTTATAATACCCGTTCAAGTGAAATCACACCATAGTGTTAGTGTCCGTAGTTTAAAAATAAATTTTTAAAAAGAACTAACATTTTGTTAATCCTGAAGTACCTTAAAATTCCACCACAAGCGTGATAAAAATATTCACCAGCATACGTTAAGACCATCCAACTTGCTGACACATTTTTTATAAATTGTATTTATAAAATTGCACTGCCAAGCAAATATAGCCATCAATTGGATGGTTAAAAGGCAAAAATGATAGTTTCAAATTTTAAGTGAAGAATTGAATGGCCATTTCATTTTGTGTAACTTTTATGTCATACTGTATCTCTATCTCGGTTTAGATTATCTAAACATTAGTAAAATTATACCATTTGGATGGTTAAAAGGTCTCTACTAACTTTAAATGATGGTAAACAAGCATGATAATATTATATTTTCTTTTTCATGATAATACTACTATTATTAGGAACACTGCTCACTTATTTTGACGCCCTGTATTTAGGGCTGCAATGGGGATTGACCCTATTCATGACTTACCTGACTTAAGACTTCCTTTGTTACTCGGGCTGTAGACCATACCAAATGGGCAAATTGAAAGTTATTTATTTATTTATTTTATATCATTTATTAATAATATCATATTTTTATTTTATTTTATTTATTTATTTGGTATTCTTTATCAACAGTGAACTCCGTCTTACTGCTTAGGACCTATTTGGAATGCGAGATTAAATGATGTCAAATTATATTAGGTGGAATTAATACTATTATTTCATAATGATTATAGATTTGAAAATACTACAGTGTTTTGGCTACTTAATCATATATTTAGCATTAAAATTTTCATATGGAAAAAAGTAATGTATTAGGTGAAACTTACATTTGGTGGACCAAGAAATTGTAATCAAACTAGATTTACAACTGATGTTAGTCACTTGTAAATATATACAATTTGATTATCACAGGTAAATGATGCATATAGAAAGACAACACAGATAAAACGCATGCATCAATGTAGGGCCCATGAATCTAATAGATTTTGAAATATGCCATAAATCTCCTAATATCCCCTTCAAAATTGGATGATATGATACTTGGATTAACTCAACCATTCCCATCTATTCCAAACACTAGATAAAATTTACGGTGGGCAAAATGCAATTCCATACCATATACTATACCACCTACTCTGTTCCAAACAGACTTATATGATTATTGAAACATGACTCCGCATTCAGCAATTCTCTTTAAATTATACCATGTATATTGATTGGAACAGTTGGCTAAGTATCTAAATTGTACATTTTTTTTTTAATGTATAAAGGTGGCTCATTGATGATGAGACTCGAGAGGAGGATAATCAACCAATTCTCCACATGGGTTGGTGTACAAATGGCTTGAATTGGTCACATCTAAATAGTACATTTCATGGGCTCCAGCCATAAACAATAATTCGTATTGATAGGACCATCCTAGCCATGATATAAGAAATAAAAGACAAGGGTTGTTTTGGTAAGAAAAAATAAAAATCCTTAATGAGAATAAAAGACATTAGTTGCCTTGGTCAGAGAAATTTTTTTTATCCCTAATGAAAAAGAAAACAAAACACGATTGGATGGTTTGGATTTTCTTCTGAGTCTACAACAAATGGATAATCTAGATCTTACCCTCCACATAAGGCAAATAATATTTTATAATTATCCTTGTTAGTGGATACTCTATATAAATATGAATTTACAATTTGAGTTTAACTAGTAATTAGGTCTATTTTATCCACTTGGATCATTGATTGAATTAGATTAGAAATTGGGTCGGGCATAAGCTTGTGTATTAGGCTCATGGGATGGGTTCAGGTTTAAAATTTAAGCATGCTTATAGATCAATCAAGGGCTACAATGAAGCTAAAAGCATGTTGAAACAAATACATTATCATTTTTAAGTATATTTTTTGTGATATTTTAAAGTTTCGTTAAGCCCATGGGTCTAGCTTAGTTGGATTGCGAATCCACTTAGTTAGGTGGATCCCGGTGGACCCCACCCTGATGTATGTTACTTGTATCCACGCCGTCCATCCATTTTAAAAACTCATTTTTAGGGCATAATCCCAAAAGTGAAGCAAATCCAAATCTCAAGTGGATCATAGTACAAGAGACGATGGTAATTGATCATTAAAAACTTCTTGTGGGCCACAAAAGTTATGGATCAAGTCAATATTTGTGTGGTCTCTTCATTGGGGTCTTTTTTACCTTATGAACATGTTGGATGGCAAGTAAACATCCCAGTTTTCACATTAAGTTTTAACAGTGAGGATTCAATTATGAGTACTTCCCATGGTGTGGTCCACCTACGATTTGAACTATTTCATTTTTAAAAAAAAATCATGCCTTAAAATAATTTGTCAAAATGGATGGATGGTGTGGATGTAAGGAATATACATCATAGTGTTCCCATAGTTAGGAATCCACCAAAATCGTGCCCATACCTACAAAGTAAGCTAATGCACACCTCACCATATATGCCAGCATGGCATATGAGGGAGGTGAATTTTCCGGTTTAGATGTTATTGCCAAAGGATAAAGGTATTGCATTCAGTAGGTGTGTCATGATATTAAAAATAAGTTGATGATTTAAAAATATCTTTAGCTAATCTTCTCAATCTTACTTTTGTTCAATTAACTGTGGTCCATCTAACTAGTGGATGATATGATTCTTGGGGATAGTAGATCTACATATTGGAACCCTTCTAATGGAAGGCTGCGATATTGCATGTGTGGTGGCACGTGCATTTGGGCATGGACGTTGATCCAGTTGGACCCGACAAGATACCCGAATCCATTTGGAACCCTTCTAATGGTCCGATCACAGCCCTAAATGCCACATTCAAACCCATGTTATGCGATAGACGGCAAAATTAGCACCGTATACTTATTTTTTATGTGTTATTTTTTCTTTTTTGAACGGCCAAAAACTTATGTTATGAAGGTAGATTTTTCGGGCACGGAAAGATGGTTTGGACAAAAATACCCTTAGTTTTCAGGTAAAATCAACTGAAGAAGTATGAGTATTTTCATCTTTATTAGGTTGTCTGGAAATGAAAAGGTCATAATAAAAAAAAAAAAGATAGATGAGAGGTCACGTCTACAGTAAAAAATTAGCCGGCGTTAGACTCACTTGGACCCGCCAAGATACCCGGATCCATTTGGGCATGGATGTTGATTCACTGCCTCAAGTCAAGCGTGTTACCTACCCTCGACCATTTAAGGACCCGAATCCGATTCCCTTATATGGGTTTGAACACAAGTGCACTAGTATCCTTAGAAATGACATCCCTAATTTCCAGTGCCTTGAACTGATGAGAACCATCGAAAGCTCAGATAAGAAGATCTCAACCCTTCAATTAGTGGGTACTAACAGGGTAAAGAAAAAATATAGGACCGTTAAGTCAAAAAAGCCCTTATATTTGATGGCTAGGATAGTCTGATCTCGAAGAAATCTGGACCGTCCCTTATCCATAGTTTGACCCATGTGATGAACGTCCTGGATCACTAAATCATGAACCAAATGGACGTACTGAATAAATCAGAGTACTATACAGTATACACATCCCAATGCATCGTACCTTATATTCCATCTCGCCCGGAGACGTAATATGGGAGCACGCTAGCCATCCAATTAATAGACGGTTGATCCTTGAATGCGCGGCATTGGCTTGCAATCCTAGCCCTAGGTTGTTGGTCATGGTTAGACCACCAAACCTCACCACTAATATGCTTATTACCTGGTAAATGATCCCCTTTGTGTGGGTACCTGGACTATAGTTTTGTATACTCCTGCGGGCTACCTTCCTTTGTCTTTTTTTTTTTTCTTTTTTAACAATTTACTCCCAGGTTATGCTATTTCTAAAACGCCCAATCCCCAAGCGCCAAACAGAAATCATCACACGTGCCATATATGTACACATGTGATGGATCTGAGACCTTCATAAGACATTTATTTCAACATATGTTATCCATCATAAAAATGATTCTGATCTAATAATTTGAACAATACTCTCGAATGAAGACCGTTGGATGTGGTTCTACAAACAGGTGTAGCCCACCTGATATATTAAAATTCCATATTTCTTAACTAATAAGCACAAACCAAATAATAAATGTCTATAAACGTCCTGGATTTCGTACATATTATTCTATTTTTGATACTTGTGGTGCGTTTTTGTTTGGCGCTTGAAGATTGCGCTCTGGAAATGGAATTGCTACTACCTATATTTTATTTACTATTTCTGCCATCGGGGGGTTGTTTTATCATTTAAGAGGGGGTATTTGTTTATACTTTATAGAGGAGTTATATGATACTCAAGCTGCGTATGACACTTGATACACAGGCACTCAGAAATCGTATATGTGCCACGTGTTAACTCAATTAAAACGACTGAATTGTGCATCTCACTTTTTTCAAACCACGATCTCAAGATCAGAGCATTTGAACGATCATAACCTCTAATCGTTGACACTTGATCATGGAAACAGGACTGCTGTATATTTTTCATTTTTAACCGTCCAATAAATATCTACCAATCTGGAATTCTGATAATCAAATAACCTTTATTTTTGTTTCATAACACATCTAAACCGGGTACCAAAATTTGGACAGTTTAACATAAATAATTATATGTACCTTATGCAATTTCTAGGTAAATTCCAAGTGCCTGCGCATCATCTATCAAATCTGACAGAGTATCAAAGATTTTATGTTGTTTATAAGAAGATTGAGCTTGCAAACTGACATTGCCAACCCTTCAAATCGTTTCTTTATTCATAGCTTTCTTACTCGCGAGTATTATTTTAACCCTTCCGGGTTTAAAAATCCGAGGGTTTGTTTGGTCAAGAATCTAACGTCTCTGGCAATTTCTCTTCATTTTCTCGTTAGCTTATCGTATCGCGATAGATTGAACGGACGGTAACTAACAACTAACTAGTTTTTAAGTTAAGAGGCTTGCTAGTTACACAAGCGTGTAGGAGCCACGCGCTTCTACACGCACGCAGTCACACGTGCTAATATGGACCACGTGTGGGAGGGTGTGGGTTGGGATTGTTTGGATCTTATGGCCTAAAAATCAGGTTGTTTGAGATCTCAGGTGGGGCCAGGGATTTGAAAAGAACGGACGGGTAGGAATAATTCTTTTAATTGTCAGTTTACGTTGTACATTTTTGGCCCACCTGAGTTGTAAAATGGCCAGACTTTTAAACAGTAATTCGACCGTTGTTTTCCAATCAAACGGAAAGTTGAGATCCTGACTGTGGGGCCCACTTTGATGTATGTGTTGTAATCCACGCCGTCCATCACATTTTTCAGATCATTTTAGAGCATGGTTCCAAAAATGAGGCAGACCCAAATCTCAAGCGGACCACACAGTAGAGATTGAATTCCTACCATTAAGAACTTGGGCCCACGAAAGTTTTGGATCAAGCTGATATTTGTGTTCTCCTTGCATCAGGTCTGTGTGATCTAATCAACGAGTTGGATGGAAAATCAATATTACAGTGGGCTCTAAGAAGATTTTAACGGTGGGTGTCTAATCACCGCTGTTTTCCTATGTTATGATCAAGCAAAATGGATGGACAGGATGGTGGATAAAATAGATTCATCATGGTGGGGCCCACAGAGCACACAGTGTCAGGATGTAACCCGCATCTCATAGGCATGAAAACTACGGATGCAACTCAGTCATGTTGACATGATGGGTCATTAAATCCAACAGTTTAAATGGATCAGATCTTAAACATCCCAAGATAAACCCAACTAACCTAACCTGAACTTAGATTCCAAGCGAATCCAAGTAAGGCTGAAAGTTCGGTGGGTTGGGTCAAGTTGGTGCTCAACCCTAGCTCAACTCAAGCTTCCTATACTTCAATTTTAACCCAACGCAACCCAACCTCAGGTTGGAAATTCTCAACCCAAGCCCAACCTAAGCGGGCTCGGTTGGGTTGGCCAGGCAGATACATGCTAATATTTTCATTATTACATTAGTTTATTATATTTCAATGCACTTTTTATTTTTTATACCTATGATTTTATTAACTATATATGCAGTTATTTATGATAAAGAACTTTATTTTTTTTTAACAAACAAGCTAAAATTTAGGACTAGTATACAATCTATTTGAGAGAGAGAAATCTGGCATATCTTGTTAGATTGAATCATTGGAAATGGCGTGGACCAATGAGACCCGATGGCACTGGAATTTCCTATGCCTTCAACACAGATGATCCACACTCAATTACAATTTGTAACTTACATATTGATCGATTCAGGTTCAGTCGGGTACATATTGATCAGGTTCGGATTGGGTCTTGGCATTGATCCCTTGCAGGGGTGGCTAACATGGAGTGTGTGTACTGACATGGGTGTTTACTAACAAGCAAATCCCAAAAAAAAAAAAACTGAGACCTCAACCTAAGCCCGATCCAACCTTTATCGGGTTGGTGTTTATATAGCCCGAGCTCGAGACCAAACTCGGTACATCCTGCCCGAGCCCAACCCAATGTCGAGTCGGTCACAAGTCGGTCAGGTTGAACCCACCCGACTTTCAGCCCTAAGTCCAAGTAGAGCTATCCTAAAATGGACCTAACCCAAACTCAGAAAAATAATTAATTAGTGTAAATAGTAAGGTCCCAATTTAGTGGACGTTTAAAAATGAGTTCATTTCATTTTATTATTGAACCCATAAAAAATACGTTTCAGAGGATCTGTAATAAATAATTATTGTGTGAATTAATCTCTAATATATAATTATTGTTATGTATTAAAGATCGTTAACATTAAATATATATGAGTAAACAATCTACTGAGCTGTGTATCAAAACCTTACAATGCATATGGTTGGACTTGGACTTGTTTGCATCCGCATCACTCATCTGGACCGTCCATTAGCTCCATTTTGCTCTTCCTAGTCCTTGTTGTAAAATTTATACAGATCAGATGTTCCAAGCTGCACAGTCAGTGGCTTGTAAAAACCGATGGACAATAATGTTTAATAAAGATAGGTCCAATATTGGATCATAGGAGCATCTGATTACCATGGTTTTTGCGTAGTAATTAAAGAAGATTAGATTAGATTGAATCAACGGACCGGATTTGTGATGCTAATAACAACAAGTCCAAATGCAACTACGTGTAATGCGAGTTCTCATATACAGCCCACTAGATAATTCCTCATTATTATGCATTAGAGATCTTCATCTCTAATATCTCTAATATATAATTATGGTCAATTAAAATGATTTTAGGTGTCTACTAAATAGGACCTGAACATTTGGTTAATTGATTAATACTACTTATCACTAGAGCAAGTAGAAGATTGGGAACCGTCAGAAGAAATCCAACGGCCAATATTAAATCCATCCTGCTTAGGAAATTCAATTAGTTTCCCAAAAAATTAAGTTGGGGCATTATTACTGTAAGATCCCACTTGTAACTATAATACCTGACCGGCTGACCTAGGGGTATCAATGGGCCGGGCCGGGCTTCAAAATCAAAATGGTAGATAGGCCCGGCCCGAAACAGTTCAAAATCGGGTCGAGACCTACCCCAGGTCCGGCCTGTTGACACCCCTAGGCTGACCTAAACCAACCCATGAGATAGGATCAGATCTTAGTCCTCTTGATACATGGGTCAATGTATTTTGATTTAACGTAGATCAGATTTGAATTTTAATGGTTAGTTTATTATCGAACCATTTTGCATGTTGATCTAATTGGATGGTTTAATTGGTGTAGGCCTCCCTTGGATGAGACATGGCCCAAAAATCATGGGGCCGGACTTTCATAACTCATGACCTAGGTTAGACAGCCCCACTACACAGCTGGCTCTTGAGTAAGACATTCGGATGGGACTGGGTACTACCTCCACCAGGACCTAGCTAGAGAAGTCAGGTCATGTCAATGGCTCCGTGGGGCATATGGCCTGTTATAATGTATATGTTGCTGTTCATGTATTTTGAAAATTCATTTTAATGCATGAACTAAAAAAGGAGGTTGATCGAAGGCTTAAGTGAACCACACCACATGAAGCAGTAGGGATTGAAATCCTATCATTGAAAGCATTCTTGGGCTTACCATGATGTTTATTTTCCATCTAACCTGTTTGTAAGCCACATGGATATGGATTAAGGGAAAATATGAATATTAGCTTGATTTGTAACTTTCATGCCCATGAGACTTTTCAATGGTAAGCTTTCAATCTCTGCTTCATATGGTGTGGTCGACTTGAGCATTCCATCTGCCTTCAGACTATGTGCCTTAAAATGATCTATAAGAATGGAAATGGTACTATGAGGTTGACTTCCCATGAGGTCTAGCTATGTGGGCCCTACCATGATGTGTGTCAAACATCAACACCGTGCATTTGATGGGTCTCCTTTAGTTTATAGGATATCATAAAAATAAGTTATATCCCAAACTCAGGTAGTCCATACTTCATCCAAGCGGGACACACAGAATGGTTGATCTGGATTTGTGAACCACATCTCAGTGGACCCAATAAATGATTATGAATGTTTTAATGGGAGAGTAACTTTGCTTAACTGTTGTATCTAGTGTGGCCCACACAAGTCATGGATTGACTTGATTTTTAATCTGGCCCGTGGTCCATCATGGGATAGTTTATCTGACTGATGAGATAAATGTTCAACATACACCACGATGGGGCCCACACAGCTGGACCTCATATATATATATATATATATATATATATATATATATATATATATATATATATATATATATATATATATATATCATTGTGGTCCCATAAAGCCTCCACAGGACTGTTCATCTCTAGACAGGGGTGGTGAGTGTATATATATATATGTCATTGTGGTCCATAAAGCCTCCACAGGACTGTCCATCTCTAGATAGGGGTGGTGAGTGTAAGACATTCAAGCCGTGTAGCAGGTGGGGTCCACCATATAATTCATTTGTACTGAAAGAATAGGCCATTTAAACTATAGATATGCTGTAAAAGTAGCAATTGGTGGGTCCAGATTGACCAATATATTAGCCAAGACATTGGCTTTGGCTAATTCCACACGTGTAAGGAGCCTTATCCATCCACACGCATAAGCACGTGCTAATATTGAACAAATGTGGTAATTGGAGCTTTCCATTTGATTGGAAATAATGGTTAGAACTTCAATCTGAAAAATGGCCAATGATGAACACACCAAACCGACGGTTACAAACATCTTATTCCAGCTGTCCATTTGTTTTGCTATGCTTTGACCACCTCTAGGGTTTGAAATTACCTGACTTTTATAACAAAAGATCTAATCGGTGGAGCCCACCTGTTCGACGGCTCAGATATCTCACACGTGTCAGAATTTTGGCTTAAAGGGCTGCGTATGGATGTGCAGGGCTTTCATAGGCGTGGAATTAGCAAATCTCATCCAGCAATCTTTTATGATTTTGTAACATGTATTGTCGACGGAGTGGCATTTTGTTCACACCAAAAATCAAATGTACAAGCATCTCCTCCGTTAAAGCAGTGTCCCACCGTTTGGCTCTAAAGGTCGGTAGCAAGTGTACTGTGTCAGGCATGCCAAAGCCTTTTATATCTCAATTCTAATGGAATGCCTTCGATCTCAGGTGTCGAGATAGATAATAAACCATGCGTTGTTGTGTATAATTGAGAATTAAAGTAGTTCGGCCATATACTTAGCCACATGTATGCATCATCAAAGAGTTTGTAAAGGGAATGATTCATAATTCTATAATGATCAGTTCTTTTTTCCTTTTAGTCCAAAGGAATTTTCTCACAATGATAGCAAAAATAATTTGATTTGTACAATGTGTGAGTCAAAGGAACTCAATTCCATTAATCCAGTAAAAAGAAAAACTTATGAAAGTATCCCTCAACAATCTACTATTTGTAGCAAAAATAGTGAGACTTTAAATCTAAGTCTTCTTTAGTATGACAAGTCGGACGTAGACGAAGGGAGTTACAATATTGAAAAGAAAAGAAAAGGTCTTCTTTGCGATCCAACACTTGGTATAGATGAAAGGAAATTATAGTATTCTTAGTCTAGACCGGTCAAGCGTAGCAACCTAAATGGAATTTATTATACTACTCTTATGCTAAAGTCGGTCCAACATAGTAGCATTGACAAATTGTTCTATGCTAAGATAAGAATATATATATATATATATATATATATATATATATATATATATATATATATATATATATATATATAAGCAATATTATGTTGTTGATTTGATTTGTATGTGTTAGGTTGGTGAAGGCATGGCTGTCTTTGATATTTCTCCTATTGTAAACTTTTTGGGACAATTATATGGAGAAATCTCCATAGAAACTTCTCTTGTCTACTAATGTGGAGGTAATTGTTTGGACCTAAAGACAATCATGGCCTATCGAATGATGCCACGTATACTAGGTTTTTTTTTTTTTTTAGTTTTTTTCTATCATGGTTTGGCCATTAACTACACACATGTCCTATATTCATTATGCGGATGAGAGTTTCTCTTAAGCTACCATGTATTAGTGATAACTATTTGCTTCTCCACATAAACATGAATAATGCATCATGATCCTAGGCCAACTTAGCGTACTCATTATTCCGCTCTCCAAGTGAGATGTCATAGCACGCCAGCCAAACCCATTACTCGGTGCGATTGTGTTTGGTTGATATCCAACTTTAGTCATGAGGCTATTGCAGTGATTAACTAGCTTTACCACATGAGTAGGATATGCACATATGTCATTGTTATAACTATTGGGGACCTTGCACAAAACCTTAGGATCTAGCCCTCCAGAACAAACTAGAATTATGGATGATAAAGCAATAAAAACAATCAATGCATCAATCACACACCACACAAGAGATTTTTACGTGGAAAACCCTTAAAGAGGTAAAAACCACGGGACCTCGTCCAAATCAACAATCCACTATAAAGTAGAACGTTATAACATTCTTCTCTCATGCAGGAGTGGATAAACAATAAGAGAAATAGAGAAAATGGAGAGATCTAACTGATTACGAGGACATAGAAGCGCTGAGATATAGATTGCACAGTAGATAACCTCCACGAGCGGAACCTCCCTTCTATAAGCTTCCTCTCTCTCTTTCTCCTTCTCTCTCACCTTTGATAGCCTTAAACCCTTTAGCAAATTCTTTGTAAAGCTTTAGGAAACCCTCTTGTCATACCTAGAAAACCTTAGGAACTTCTTTTTATAGTTTTAAGAAACTCCCTTCCGCATCCGAGTTGCGAAAGGACTTACGACACGAAATCTGCGCAAAATCTCGGAACGAATCTACGTAACCTCGACTGGTTGAACCGAGTCCATGACCAGTCGAGAGCCACCTTTGACCGGTCGAGTACTTCCTTCGATTGGTCGAGCACCTCGGAGAAAAATAGTCTACAGTCGCTGGACTTTGAGTCGTGCCATGACTCGACTCCTTCGACTGGTCGAAACCAGCCTTCGACCGGTCGAGCAGGGCTCACGACCGGTCGACGACGGGTAAAAAAAACCCATCAATAACCAGCTAAGTTTATCCCTTTTTTTTTTTTGGCATGTCAACACTGAGGTCTTGGTATCGATTCCCTAGTGGGGGTGACTAACAATGAAGTATGAACTAACAGTGGGGTGTATTAACAAGCTAACAAAAAAAAAGTTTATCCTTTTTGGGCTACTTATGACTTTAAGGGCATGTTTATTTTTTCAAAGAGTTGGTAAATGCATTTTTCCTGAGCATTTATTACTTACTTAGGGAAATGCAGTGAATGTCAGAAGTCATCATCCAGATTTCATGCGTTTGAAATCTTTCCAAAGAGGTGAGAAATTGGGTTTCCCGCGTTTGATGAGGAAAGGAAAATGCATGTGTCAGAGTGGGAAGGGATTCGCTACTTCGCCCTGACACCAGCCATTGGCTATTGGTCAGTACTCTGTGGGGCCACCATGATGGATGTGTGTCATCCATGCCGTCCATCTATTTTTATATATCATATTAAGATATGAGAAGAAAAACATCGGTATATCTCAATTTCAAGTGGACCACATTACAGGAAATAGTGCTGAACGAGTTTTGACCATTTAAAAATAGCGGTATATCTCAATTTCAAGTGGCCCACATGAGTATTAAATCAGCCTGATTTTTGGGATCAAGGCCTAAAAAGAGGCGGTGTGGCTGATCAACGGAGCGGATTCAACGCATGTGAAGTCGTTGTCACAACTCATGTGAAGTCATTGCCACACACTGGTATAATGCATTTTGACCATTTAAAACGGAGATCTCCCAGCAAATTCCCCCACCTTTGAAACATGAAATCGCTATTTACATCGCACGCCATTAGTCTCTTAGTCAAACGCGCGAAATGGTAATTATTACCCATTTCGCAATGATTTCCCTCCGCCGAAACAAACAGGCTCTAAGGATTCTGATCTCATTTAGCCATTAGATAGTCGAACAAATCTCCCTTCTGTCTCTTATTGAGATTTTTCTACCATGTGGCATTATCTAGTCATCAAATCTATCACAATCAGATTAAGCATAAACACCTACATATTAAGTGGGGCCTAACAACCAATCCAGTAGTCACCTTTCATTCAATGAACTACTTTGGAGATCATCACCCATATTTATGTTAATGCAAATACTTGCTTGAAAAGCATGGTCACGAGAGATGTGACTTTTTACTAAAGTGGATGGAAGACTTCATGTGGATGAGATGCGCTCCATCTATCAGGTGTGCCACCCCATGTTAGGACTTAATCCTGAGCATTACATTGGTCCAAAATTTAGGTGGCTTCACCGGAAGAAAGAATGTAAAATATGACTAAAACCTAAATTCATTGTGTGGTCCACTAGAATTTCAGAATGACGTAACTTTTGGGAGAGTACCTCCATCTTAGGTGAGAAGAGTCATATGAATGGATTGGATGACATATAATGACCCTCATACACATCTAACTATTGGTGTCCCGGATGACATATAATGACCCTCATACACATCAACTATTGGTGTCCCATCTAAACTCTTTCTAATCGTGTATTTTGCTTGAGTTTTGTATCCCCCTCCCCATGGCTTTTTTCGAGCGTAACTTGGTTGCAACTCACCCTTGTTGTGGGGCACACCTCCATATATGTGATGGGATTTAATCAGAGATGCGTAACGGAGTGTGATTTTCTTTGGATCTAAAATAAAATTCCACCCTTAAGATCTTCCAAGTGCAATCATGTTTAATTTCTAGAATCCAAAATCTAACTTGAAAATGTTAGATTATACATAAAATCCGATAGTGTATGTTGATTTGATGTCGATAATGGTAATAGGAGATCTCTCTCTAATTTATCCAAGTACCGGAAAGATCTAAATAGCCCAAGATTTTTTTTTCTGGTGGGTGCCAAGAAATTCCACAATCATCCACTTGTGAATGGACCGCACAAAGACGGAGAAGATGTGGGAAGAAAGATGAAGATCTCATTCATTTGTTCTCTCTACACTCTTTTTCTCCTTTTTATGATTCACTCGCTTAAAGGGAATGAGCGTTTAAGGCTTAATGTGTTCTCTCATCTATAATGGGATCTAATATATAGAAATGAGGTTAGGGTTTCAGGAGAATCTCGGTTTAGTACTGCACCACTCTATGCATAACTTTATAATGTATTGTGAGGGAAGTGCATCTATCCATCTCATCGATGCATATACTCATGATCTAGCCCTTTACTGCCGTAGCTATCCACTAATGATCATATCTCATGCCAATCAGGAGTAGACCATTAGATTTGGACCATCAGGTTATCATCAAGTGTAATCAAAGTAATTTTAACAATTAAAATAAAATTTCAATGGTTAAAAACCTTTGAAAAGTCGATTAAAATATTCAAAGTGTTGGCCTAATGGAAAACCACTTGATGAGTCCCTAATATATACAAATCAAAGCCATAAACATGTTCCTAAGTAAACTAGTGAATCCCTGGTTGGATAGGGCATGCTAATATCGGTCTTCAACTCTTGGAGGACATGCTAATATGATATTTTCTTGGTCTTCAAGGGCTAACTCTTAAATGTCGCTATAGCAACTCTTAGAGGTCTTTATGGACGACTTCTCTGTCTCTTTAAGGTAATCTTTCAAAGTCAGTACTTCACCGATTAATTTCAAGTACCGGCGTAGCATCAAGGCATCCATCTCCCTAATCATATCATCATCTAACTCAATGGAGTGGGCCAAGCATATCTCTAGTATGTTGGAGTGTAAAGTCAAAAGTGACTTATCTTCCATGAATGGATCTCTCAAGTTAATTTCGTGGGCATCATCACTGTCCTCCAATTGTTTGCACATGTTAAACACGTTTGACTCAACCGTAATGTTCCCAAAGGATAGTTTCATAATCTCATTCGTACAATTGATTATGACATTTGATGTAGCTAAGAATGGCTAGCCAATGATGCAAGAAATTTGAGTCTTAGCATTGATAATGGACTGCGAATCCAAAATAATAAAATCTACTAAGTAGTAGAATTTATTGACTTGGACAATCACATCTTCTATCATCGCTTTCAACATACGAACTTAACAATCAACAAGTTGGAGTGTGATCCTAGAGGATTTTAATTCACCAAGGTCAAGTTATTCGTATATCAAGTAAGGGATCAAATTCACACTTACCTCCAAATCAAGCAATGCATGTTCAATCCAGTGATCCCCAATCACGCATGAGATGATATCGAGATCTTTGTATTTTTGGAACACATCTTTTTTGATAATGACACTCACTTTTTCTGTCAAAAATATTTTCTTCTGGATGTTGTCCCGTCTCCTGGCCATATAGAGATCTTTCAGGAACTTGGCATATAACGGGATTTGTTTCATGACATCCAACAGAGGGATGTTGACTTTCACCTATTTTAGGGCCCGTTTGGAGGGGTGGATTGGAAGGGATTGAATGGTAGTAGGGTGGATGGCATGGATTTCAAGGCAATGATGGTGTTGTCAGTGGATTGTCTTAAGATCCATGGGATTGCTATATCCGAGGATTGCTATATCGAGTCTGTTTGTCACGCCCGGGCCAATCCTGGTTAAACCTTCCCATCCCTTCCAATCCCTTGAACCAAACACGTCCTGGATTAGGGTGGATTGGATGGGATTTAAAGGTAATGATGGTGTTGTCAGTGGATTGTCTTAAGATCCATGGTATTGCTATATCCCAGGATTAGATCACCCGGTCTGTTTGGCATGCCCGGCCAATCCCGGATTTAACTTCCCATCCCTTCCAATACCATCCAATCCCTTCCAATCCGCCTGGCCAAACGGGCCCTTAGGACCTCTAAGATATCTTAAGTGTTGAGTATAGGTTTTGGTAAGATTAACCTTTATGGGAATGGAAAAACTGACTTGTATTATTTTTTTGGTTCTTTCTCATGTGTAGTGTTGCTAGGTCCATTATCTTTCCTATATTCTTTCGAGTTCTTAGGCTTTTTAACTTTTATCGGGATGTTTTTATCAATTTTTTTTTTTTTCACTTCTGAGAGTGGTGATGGACTTTGCTTACTCCACATGCTGATTCGAAGAGCTCGAGTTACTTATTTCATATTGTGGTTTTGGGTTAGGTAGGAGTTGAGCTTGGAGAGTGCCCTTTTTCCTAATAGCAAGTTGTGATTCTATTATTTGAATAGGCGATGCAAATACTCCCAAGGATGTTTTAATATCTTGGAATGCTTGCAACGTATTCTGATTCAATTGCTCTTGATTGTTCATAATTTTTTAAAACTATATCCTCATGGTGTCTTTTCTGATTAACATTGGACTAAAGCTCAAAGGAAGAACCCCTTAAGGATTTTTATATGTATTAGTCGTTTTTCCATTCCTCCAACTAAAGTTCGGATGGTTCCGCCAGCTAGAGTTGTATGTGTTTAAGATGAGAGCGCTAAACGGCATTTGATAATTGTTTATGGCATTGGATTGCTCATGTAATAACTCTTGGAATGCAGAAATTGTAGGACACTCCTGCACAAGTGTATATTGCTAGCATAAATACCACAAACAATGCCAATGGTCTCATCGGGTTTAACCGTTTCTACTCTTTTTAGTTGTATGGCTTTGACCTTTCTCATAAGTTTAACGACCATAACATTAACATTTTCTTCCTACCTTAAGATGTACATTCCTCCATTCTCTTTATATTGAATTGATTTAGAGTTAATGGGCTTAGATGAAGTATCTTATGGCTGCGTGTTTTCAGCAAGCATATTAAAATAGTCTCACGCGTCATCGGGATCTTTGTTCATGAATTCCCCATTACACATCATCTGTATGAATTGGAGTATGGGCGAAGTCAATCCATCATATTTTTTTTAAAAAAAAAAAGCTTATAACCCCATGCCAAGTTTCATAACCATGATGTAGGCAAGCAATTAGAAGATCCTTAAATTTATTTCAGCATTGGAAGAAGGTTTTTTCCCATTTCTGTGAGAAGTTCATGATGACCCTTCTAAGGAAGTTGGACTTATGAACTGAGAATAACTTTTTAAGGAACTCTCTGGTCATCTTAGCTCATGTCCTAATCGATCTCAGTTTTAAAGAGTGAAGCCATGACTTGGCCTTCTCCTTCAAAGAAAAATCGAATAATTTGAGCCTCAGGGTGTCATCAGAGACATTGTGGAAGTGCAAGGTTGCTACTATCTCATCGAACTCTTTGAGATGTAGGTGTGGACTCTCAGAATCTAGTCCACGGAACTTTATGAGTAATTAGATCACTCTCGACTTGAAATCCATGTTTCCTGCATTATATGGAAAGATCGTATATGAAAGTATGCTCATTCTCACTGGTTGTAAATATTCATATAGAGTTCTAGGCGGAGGAACATTATATACATTGTTTTCATCTTATTGCTCTTCAGCAAGATAATGGGGTTAATTTTCAACCATATTCTTGACCAATTCAGGGGACCTTAAGTGGTGTCTAATCTGATTATGGATAGGCAAACCTTCAACTAATCCTCCTTCACTCAAGAGAGGTAGAGTGTTGTCATGGACCCACTTGGTTATGAAAATTTAAACCTAATTTTAATCATAAACCCACTTATATAGAAAATTTTTTTTTATAGAAAAATAAGAAATCTGAAATACTAAAGCAAGATGGATGGAAGAAAAGTACCACCTGATTGACGATTATAGATTAGATTCTACAAAACAGAAGAAACAATATTAGTATCTAAAGGAAATCAGAAAATCCTAATATAGAAACATAACGAAAAATTAACCATATTCCTACACTAATTCTAATATTAATGTATTTCAGAAAAATACAGCCAAAGTCTCCATAAATGATGCAAAAAACTTGATCGATGCAAACCCCAAGTGTAGGGATATGATGTAGTAATAACTCAGTGACACCGAAGTCATACTTACAAGAATTTATGATTGTGCGATTTCTTACTTTAGAACTAGAATTAGACCAACTATTGGAATTTATTTTAAGGAGAAATGATGTAGGAAATTAATAAGGATAAAACACTATAGTGCCAATGATCCACTTATAGCTCTCCTTAATGTTAATACACTTGATTCAATCATATAGATCAACTGAAATTGAAGTCTTATCTTATACAACTGGATAATGGAGCGGTTAAAATATCATTAATATATCAAAACAAATTTGAACTTCAATTGAATTAGTTCCCATATAAAGCATCAAAGTATTGATCGCAGGGAATTCAAAGCATCTATTATGCCCGTAGTCTACACTAAATCAATGAATTTTACAGATTAATCCCTTGCAAAATAGGTAAGAGATTACTCTTAGTATTCTTAAGCATCCAATATGCATAGAGTCGACAATGGATCAAAATAAACTAGAAGTAAATCGTCATTTAAATCAAATATCAATGAATTTGTTAAATAATCAAATCATAAACTTGAATTAGTAAACAAGGCATTAAGAATAACTACAAGCTTCACATCTTAACTCTAGCTAAGAGATTAGCTAATAAAGGACATAATTGAATTAAAACTCTTAAGAAATATATAAAAATAAAAAAGAACCGGAGGATTGGAGAAGAAGGATGACCCTACTCCTTGATATATCCTTTTTACCCTAATTCATATCTAGGAAAGTTTAGAACACCCATTTAAATAGGAAAAGTTCATAATGACTTAAAACTAACTTCAATTTATGCACTTTTGTTATGCTTCAGCTGCAAGCAATCATGACCTTTGGTCACACTGAATTTACCTTCGGTGGCAGCCGAATTTCTATAATTTGCATCTTAAGTTTCTGCCTTCCTTAGGTCTCACTGAATTCTTCAATTTGCATATGAAGTTTTTATCTTCCTTAAGTTGCACCGAATATCAAACCGAATTAACTTCAAAAATCACTATTTTTTGCTGGACTGTTTTGTGTACTTTCGATCAAACCGAACCAACCTTAGGTGGGACCAAACAGTCAGTTTTTTTGTTAGACTTTGTGATTTACCTAATATTTTCTCTCATTTGCACTTGATTTTCTTAGATCTTTGGTACTTGATATCTTCATTAATCACCTTTAAATCTCCAAATCTTCGCTTGGTCATTCTTTTAGTATTAAATCTTCTTTTTAATCATTCTTTTCTCCTTAACTCTCCAAATCACATCGTATAAGAAAATATATTTAATTATATCAATTAAACGCATCTATGCATATAAAACCAACACATAATAAGGGAATAATATACAATATTTCACACTCAATAATTGGTTGACTGTTTCTTCGATCTCATCGAGCTGGTCCTTCGATGCCATCGAAACCCATCGATAGACTCTCGATGGATTGGGGACCACTTGAACACTACTATTTTGGGCTGATATATTTACAAAAGCATTGCACATCTTTTTGATTAACTTATCATATTTTAATTTGACTACTAGTGATTGCCTACAAGTGGGCTTAACAGTCTTATGTATAACATCTCCCACTCAATCATGTTGTGGGATAGGCACAATGAAAATTGTCCATCTCATCTCATCTCATCTCATCTCATCTCATCTCATAACAACCAAATTTAAACATCGCGATCAAAAGAATCAGAGGCGTGCATCAGCCGGAACACGGTTATCTTCTTAAAGGTGTTTAAGTACTAAGTGACTACCTAACTAGCATTTAATAATCTAAGCTTTGTAATACTTGTCATACTCTGCATGACCACATCGGATAGAGTTAACTCCCAATGTAAAGTACTCGACTAACATACGCACTTACCCAACTTATTGAATTATTCTGAAAACTCGATTTTTGCAAATATCGATATGAATAATTTTAAAGTACTACTAATATATATATATATATTGAAAAAGAATAACATTTATAAAAAAAAATTATAAAAAATTTAATATTGTCAGCGAATAAGTCTTCAAGCACATATTTATAATTCTAGAAACTTGGTATAACTATCACAGGATCTTCCCCAGATAGATGTGTCATTTAAAATTGACCAATTCGTTATTGTATACTAAAGTAACAACACTTAATCTTATTCTCCTATACACAAGAGGATGATAACTTAAGACACAAAGAGTCACCCATGAGACTGGCTACTCGCATGTTGTAATGATTAGATCGAATCAAAACAATATGTCAGTAAAAGGTCCTAGCACGTGGCTAAAATCTACATAGTTAAGTAAACAATACTAGACATATGTTGGGTCTACAATACACATGTCGTCTCACATGAGGTACGACTCATCTAATATCCTCAAAGCTCAACTTTAATGTAGACTATTCATCATGCAAACCCAACTTAATTGGGTCATCCATCATGCAGAGCTCGCCTTGGATGTGCCCCATTCATCATTAGGGGCTGATTATGCGAGGCCCACCTCGCTGTAAAATCCTCCATCATTTGAGGCCCACCATCAATGTTATGGGCATGCTTCTTCTTTTTTCTTTTTTCTTTTCGAATCACAAATGTAAATAGGGATAAATAGTTAATAATTAATTTTGAATGCTATTTCTTTAAGAGGGAAATAAATCAATAATTATGCCTGGAAAACAACGTCATAAAACTTAAATCGAATAAGGCTTTAGTATTGTCAAAATTCGTAGGTCCTATAGTGATGTATGTATGTGATTTATATTGTTCATCCATTTTACCATCTCATTATAGGGCATGAGCCTGAAAATGAGGTAGATTGGAAGCTCGAGTGGACCACACCATAGGAAACAAGGGGATTAATGATGTCCACAATTCAAAATTGAAACCTTCGTAGCATGCACAGGAATGTGTATCTATCATCCAACTTGTTTATAAGATCACACTAACATGTATGAAGGATATATACAAATATCAGTATTATCTAAAACTCCTGTGGCCTCGAGAAGTTTTCAACGTCATGCGTTTAATTCCCATCATTTCCTATGGTGTGGTCCACTTGAGCTTCTGATCTAGAATAGATGGACAACATGGATAAGATATAAACATCGTGATGGGCCCCATGATTTTTATATGTGAAAGTTGTATAAAGGGTTTTGCTAAAGTCAGAAGCTCTACAAATAAACTCTCTGACAACATCAACCTCAGGATAAATGTTGCAATTACATGGGTAAATAATCATTACTTATTTACCATGAATTACCTTGGTAAATGAAAAAAATAAACACCCCATAATTATCCATCAGGTGGGGTCCACTTCAATGTCGATCACCCATCATTTGGATCCCACCTTATTGTGGACCATTCATCTTATGGGCCCCACCTTCAACGTGAGCCCTCGATCATGTGGGGTCATCTTTGACGTGGATCATCCATCACATGGGGCCCACTTTGATGTTGGTTGACTATCATGTAGAGCCCACCTTCTCTCTCTCTCTCTTTACCCTCTCTTTCATTCTCCCTTCAAGAAAAGTAAAAAAGCTCATATTTTCTTCTTAAGGCCATAGTTTATTTTTAGGTATTTAACAATGTTGTTGTTAGAATCTGACAAATAGATATGATTATTCGTGGATATGCACCTAACAATATACCTGTAAAGAAATAGGAAGATGTGGACAATAGGGGGTGTCGATGACGGCTGTGGACCATTCGATGCCTAAGTTAGGCTGGTAGACTCAGATCAAAGGCTTGAGTTTGGGTTTTGAGCTTACCTTCCCTTATTTAGGCCATAAATTATTTTTAGGTATTTAACAATGTTGTCGTCGGAATCTAACAAACAGGTATGATTAGTCATGGAGGTACGCTTACCGATAAACTTACAAAGAAATGGGAAGATGTGGACAACAGGGGGTATCGATGATGGCTATGGAACCTTTCGATGCCTAAGTTAGGCTGGTAGATATAGATCAAAGGCTTGAGTTTTGGTTTTGAGCTTACCTTCCCTTGTTTAGGGTGACTATATTTATAGGGTCGTTGGGCAGTCCCAAAACCATTTTATCTTCATGGGATATGCTAGATACACTGGAAAGTCCCTATTTGGATGGGAATCTACTCCTGAGAATGTCGCCAAGCTTGCCTCCGTTGGTGCGATCTTTGCCCAGGATCACTCCAAATCCCTGTTTTTTGGGTCCAGGGCAGGATTCCCTCTAGATTTCTCGTTCCGACCTTGGCCATGGTTGGCATGGTCAACTAGGGATGTTAGGGATCTTAGGGCACGAGCTCCTTGCCTTGCAAGTCCTTTGCCTGTGTTTGTAGATGTACTAGGTGAGATGACTCTTCCCTTATCGAGCTACATTTTTTGACAGCCCGGCTTGAGGGCTCATCTCTTCATCCGGAGAGTCACTTGGTTTTTTTTTCCTGAACTCTGTACTCTAAACTCTGTACTCTAATAGCTCAAGCCAGAGACCTGTTCTAGTCCTTTGGTTGCCTCGGCTTAGAGGCACATTCCTCACGGTTGGTCATTTTTCCCATATGATGGACTGGTTCAGTTTTGCCTACAACAAACAACATTTAAATAACTTTTTGTAAAACTAGTTTTTGTCACATAAGTTACTGATTTGCTATTATTAGTCAAATAAATAACTTATTAGCATGTTTCCAAATACGTCCTCAATATCAAGCCTTTAAATTATTGAGGCCAGGGTATGTTTATGTCATTGAACCTATCGCGAACGATCTCCACACCTTGAATGTTTGATGACTCAAAAATCATGTAAATCCAACCATCATGTGGGTTGCCACGTGCTTTAGAGGTTTTTGGATGGTTGTGTACTATTTTATATGGTGTGGCCCACCTAATGATTTTGTTAGGCCTAATTTTTGGAAATTTCAATCACCATGGTGAGGTTCACTAATGTACAGGTTAGATTGGATATACAGAACTTGGTATACCTTACCGTAGAAAACAATGAACAATAATTCAAAAGGCTTCAAATTCATGTGGTGGTTCAGATATGGTTGGATTAGCATAATTTTTTGGAGCATCCAACTTTCATGGTGATGACCCATGTGGATAAATTTGATTCCATGCACACATGATATTGGGGCCCATATGAGGCATTTGTAGAATAAGCTTATTATGCGAGGACTAGTATATGAATAATGTCCACAACATGAAAAGGATTGTTAGGCATTTGTAGAATAAACTTATTAAGTAAGGATGGGTAGAGTTGTGTCCACAACATGAAAAGGATTATAACATTATTTTGTACCTCCATTGTCCACATGGCATAGATACATCATACCAAAACCAACCACATGCCATGGATGGCCTATGTTTCAAAAACCACATGGATCCAAGTATCTTTAGGGCCTGTTCGAGCTCTATGATTCAAAAGGATTTAAATTCCTTTATTTTCAGCCATGTCTAATAAGTGGGGCCCAAATACCCACGCATTAATGATCAAATCCCTGATTGTTTTTCCGAAGAGGTGTCAAGATAGATTTTATTTGATGAACAAATAAGATTGTTCTGAATCCTGGATGTAAATAGGCCATTCGGATCACTTTCACTTATTTTGACGACTGACTGTCCACCATTAGTTATTGTCAATTTGGAGGCCACCATTGGAATGTTTAAGCTCATCTAGACTAGAATAATCCATGAACACTTAGGTTTTTTGGCCAACCATGTTCTATATGCAAAATCCATTCCGTCCATTGGGTAATAAACATTATGCTCTCCATACACCTAGGGCATGTTTGATTTTCTGGCTCAACGGTAATTACCTTGTGAATGAGTAATCATTATTGACCAAGGTAATTACTTCATCTTTCTCGATGCTGACTTGACCGATTACTTTTTAAATATGGAGCCCACCGTAATGTGTGTGGCTTATCCACACCGTCCATTCATTATTTCAACTGAATTTAAGGCATGAGCCCAAAAATTAGGCCAATCCAAAGCGCAAGTGGACCACACCACACGAAATTGTGAGAATCGAATGCTTACCATGAACGGGTTAGATGGTGATTAAACCTCAATGCGGGCCTAGTAAAAGAATCAACTTTCAACGGTGGACAAATTAATTCCATTGTTTCCTTTCGTGTGGGCCAATTGAGCATTGGATCTTCCCCATTTTTCAGCTCACGCCCTAAAATATTCTAATAAAAGAGATGGACAACACGGATATATCATATAGATCACGGTGGGGCCACGGATTTAAGTCAAACATTTTTGGACCAGTTTTCTAGGTGGAATTACTCACTCATCTCCAAACAAGTGAAAAAGTGATAATTACTTATTTACTGGGAATTTACTGGCATCATGGAAAATCAAACAGACCCCTAAAAAGATAAGCCTCGTAAAAATCTTAGATGGGCCACACTAATGAGAAAATGTCAAATTATGCATAAAACCTCCATGTTCATTTTGTGGCCCACCTGAATTTTGGATCAAGCTGATTTTATCTTTTCCCTTTAACCTAGTGAGTCAAACCTAATCGACAAGTTTAATGAAAGATAACATCATGGTATACCCTCTACCAACATTTTAACCATGTCACATTCCTATCGTTTTGTATGGAGTGGCCCACCTGAATTGTGTATCCAGCTAATTGTTATTCGTTGTTAGGTCGAGGCACAAATGACATCTCTCACTTTGAGATAGTTTTTGTCCCTTCATTCATAAAATTGGCACATAGGCTATTGACGCGCTACCCCAAAGATATAATAACTAATAAAAAAAATTAACAGCACTCACTAGCAATGAAATTCCCAACACCAAATCTCCAACAGGAAAACCACCCTCAATGCTTAAATTTAGGCAAAACAACTCATAGAGGCCAGCTCAAACCTATTGAAGCCATATTCTTGTTGAGGGTCAAATATTGCATATCAGACCCTAGTTACTGCTTGGATTTACGAACATAATATTGTTAAAAGGCCGACTTAATCGTGTTTATGCTGCAGGTGGAAATTAGGAGCTTTGATTGGAATAGGAGGCTAAAATCATGGATTTAACATTCAGGAATTACCACGACAAGGGCCAGACTCCAGGGGACCAAGATCAACGCCAGAGATCTAAGAAAGCTGAGGAACTGAAGCTCAAGTGGCCTGAAAGTCAGCCAGAATGCAGTATCATGGGGTTCCCACCATCCGTTCGGCCCAAAACTTCATACACGGCCTGAGGACCTTAAATTAACCGTACACGTAAATTTTTAACTATTGGATTCCTCTAGAAGTGGCCTGACAGACAAATCAGCTCCTTGAATCCTTAAGTGGGGCCCGTCTTCTACCTGGATATGCTTCATTTTTTGTCCCAACGCTTTAAATGATCTGACGAAATGAATGGACGGAGTGGATTTCTCACATTACATCAATGTGGACCCTGAATAGGGTGGTGTGTACACCAGCACAAGTAAACCGGCTGTGCATCGGACCGCTGAAGGTGGTCAAACTCGGTTGGACCGAGGATTCTTCACAAAAAAGGAAACATCTGTTTCCTTTTCTAGCGTCCGCAAAGCAGAGCGTCTGCGGTTGGGTTTGGTGGGCCACTATCATGATCCAAGGTCTGATCTGGACCGTCCAGTAGATTCCAAAGGTCCATCTTAACATTGCCTAGGCGGCGGTGTTTCAAAAGATCGCGAGGAGAAAAATCCAGCCATTCAAGAGGAGAATATACGGCGAAAGCAAGGATTCAGTGGGCCGCATCAGGACGATCCAAAATCATGCTTTTCTGACCGAAATTCCGAGAGGAATTCAGTGGTCGGTGTGGATTTCTCCACCGATTTCAATCACGGGTCCTCCCACGCATCAACGCAACTGCCGTGCGTAAGAAGACACACGACCGGAAAGTCCGGATTCTCCGGGCAGTTGTGGGACCCATCCATTGTCTACATGGACAATCCAAGCCGTCCATATGACCCCAAGTGGGGCCACATACCACACCTAGGTAACGGTGTTCCAAATGAAAGCAGAGATCAAATCCAAACCGTCCAAACGCAGGACTGACGGTAGAGCAGAAACATAAGGTGGACCGAATCAAAAGCAACCCAAAATCAGTCCTTCCCAACCGAAATTTCGAGGAGAACTCAATGGTCAGAGTAGATTTTCCAAATAAGAGAAGGAATAGGCTCCACTTTCAGCACAACGCACAGGTACGCAGGCCCTGTTACGGCGTGTGCGGAACCTGGCCGATCCGGGCCAATTTGGAGATATGGAGAGGATTGGTCCGATGATCTGGACTGTTCAAAATCCTCCCATGGGACGGCCTACCACTCCCAAGAAGTCTGTCCGGATAAGATGTTGAAAGGGATGACTTATTTTCTGTTTTGTGGGTTGCTGCGCAGGGAGGTTTCCAGATTGCGTAGCCTCTACGCACTGACTTCCCTTGTGCATGAAGATTGCGGAAGTTCTCTCCACGTTCCAGCTAACCTTCAGCAGCTATAAAAGAGAAAGATAAGAAGAGAGGTGGGGAGAAAAAGGGAGACGTGGAGCAGGGAGAGAAACAGGGAGAATTTCTTGTTATTTATTTTTATTTTATTTTTGTTTTTATTTTTTCTTTTCTAGATTCATGAGATCTAGCCCATTCATGTTGGGTTGAATTTCTTGGCTAGGGCCAAGAGGTGAAGCTTGTAGCGTGATGGGAGACCTCTTTGCTTGTGCCTTTGTTTAGACTGATCTAATATTGATTTGGGTTTAATTAAGGGAATGTTTTTAGTCTTTAATGGTCTATTGTGACTGAAATTACAATGGGTCTGCAATGGCTTTGAGCATGTTCTTTTCTTTTTATGTTTATGAAGTCAGGAAGCCCTGTTGTTTACCATCGTCTCCTGGGCATGGTTGGATGTCGGTACCCTTCCTAACCTTCATGGCATGTTGATTGGTTGGTAATTAGATTAATTCTGTTGTTTGCTTTGTCTCCTGGGCATGGTTTGGTGATGGAATCCATTCTAATTCATACACCTTTCGTCTCTTAAAACCTATATCAATGACAGTTCGGTTAATTTTCCTGATTTATAATACAGGCGTAAGATCTCCCTGATCTCTACAAGTGGATCCTCTGAATCCCTAGTTTCCCTTCTCTGATTTTTTCTAAGTTTTAGATTAATATTTCATCATTATTCTTCAAATTATAATTGATTTAGATTTCATCTCATTCTAGTTCTATTTCTACTTAGTTTCAGATAACGTACAAGTTCCAGTCCCTTGGGATTCGACCTCGGTCTTACCGAGTTATTACTACATCACAACCCTATACTTGGGGTGTGACCAAGTTTTTGGCGCCGTTGCCGGGGACTGACGGCTATGATTTTCTGAAATTAATTGGATTTAGAGTTAGTTTAAGATTAGGATTTTACTAATTTTAATTTTTAATTTTGTTTTCTATTTTGATTCATAGAACTAACTTATTTTCTATTCTGTAGGTTGTTAAGAT
This sequence comes from Magnolia changhungtana, assembly GCA_030180095.1. Lineage (NCBI taxonomy): Eukaryota > Viridiplantae > Streptophyta > Magnoliopsida > Magnoliales > Magnoliaceae > Magnolia > Magnolia changhungtana. Next base: position 4,446,821 of record JASAUF010000467.1, on the reverse strand, counting down.
AGAACTTCTAATTTGGTAAACTCTTTCTGATTTTCTAGATTTTCTAACTCTTTAGATTTGGTTTACTTCAGAAACTAACGTGTTTTGTTTTGTTTTGTAGGTTTTTAACATAGGAACTTCTACTCTGGTAACATCTTTCTCGCCTCTCTTCTGCTTACCTTCCATATTGCTGTAGGAATTTTATTTTATTCTAGGATTATACTCAGAGTTAGGGTTTCACCATGTATATGCACGAGTGGGAACGTCAGTATGCTGAGAAGAATAATCTATATTGGGATGATGATTATGATAGAAATCCACCAATGTCTCAAAACTTTTCTAAAACTATCATCGAGAATCGACCGGAATACAAAGAGCCACCAGTTAAGAAGTCCTTACGCGATCATATACGGGAGAACAATTCCACCCCACGGACCGTACGTGAATGTTGGGGTTATCATAACTATGGGAGTGAGAAGTACTATCACCCATCTGAGAAAAAGAAAACAATGCGTGATTATATCATGAGTGATAATAAGTATTACCAACCATCAGATTCTCCCACCTATGATCCGTATGACTATAATCAGTGGAAACATCAATGTTGGAAAGATGAACCAACAACCTATTATAATGACTATTCTTTTGGATCCCCTATCTTTAAGATTCAACCAAAATCGATCCAAGAGAATTCATTTCAAAGGAACACAAACTCTTCTGCTGACATGAGGAAATTACTGGAAGAGCTTGAGTCACGCCTTGATAGGTTAGAGGAAGCTCGCTCATCCCAGCTACAATCCAATCCAGAAATACAATGCGAGGAAAGTGATCCTCACTCGCTTTTGACGAAATCTGGAATTTGGAATGAGAAGTTAGATTCCATTAATGAGCATACGGTTTAATTCCCCGATGAGTCGATCTCAATGACTGTTCAAAAGAATGGGGAAGAAACATGGTTATCTTTCAAATACAGTGATGATGACACACTTTCCTTACATGATACACAGGATCCCAATGATGAGGTTGAGGTTAGTTTATTCGAACCTCAACCAAATTTAGAATGTAAGGAAAGCGATCCCATCTCAAGTGTGTACTGCACTGAATTAGAAGTTGAGAAGTATTGGGATGAGATTCATGAGAGCATAACCCAAATTCCCCTGAAATCAATCTCAAGTATGGTCCAGGTCAATGCTCAAGAAGCACACGAAGTGATCGGTCATATTGAGCTACTCCACTCACCTAACATGTCTGATTTAAAAGTGGAAGATGAGCTCGTTAGAACCGACCTTTCCAACTTCTGTGAGACATGTTTGGACCACTCTCTTGAATTGAATGATATGATTGGGAAGATGGATGACCTACTTGATACGACTCTAGAATTTGAAACTACCCAGTCGAGGCCACCATCTGAATTGTTGAATCTTGACGAGTCCAGGCCTCTTCTGAGTAGTATCAATGAACAGAGTCCGCACTTCAATACTTCGTCTCGACCCTCTATCCGTCTCGTGCGGTGAGTAGCAAGAGAGTACACCTCCATTTACCTTTAAAGACGATGGATTCCTTGGGCAGATCATCACGAGCTCTAATGTGGAAAATGAGTCACTCTCAGCTGGATGTCTCAACTCTTTGGATGATTGCTTGACACACTTTGCAGATTCAAATGATCTCATGATAAGAGACATAGTGAATGCCTTGCAAAACAATATCTCGGTAGTCATCACTGACCGAGAGAACCCTTACTCTAAAGCCCCTCCGTCTACAGATCCTGAATGTTTACCATTAGGGGAGGAGGAGCTAAAAATTGAACCGAAGTCTGATACTTCGGAATGTGTTGAGACTACACCACTTCTTGAAAATTTTTCTCAATTTGATCTACCTGTAGTCTCTGATTCACCATGGGATACTAACTTCGAAACTTCTTCTATCGCAGGTGAATCGTATATACTCTGGATACCTCAGGCGAATCAACGAAAATTTTTTGATGAGGTACATAAGTTTCTCTGGAATGTCATGCTCCAGGGCATCCAAGCCTATTGCAAAAAGGGCTTTTGGATGATCCTGTTAAGAAACCTACTGAGAAATTTATCACGATACTGGCCAGAAGAGGAACTTTGCGGAATGACTGAGTAGTTTTTCCCTGCTTTCTTAGGACTAGGGTAGTTTCCTTTATATTGTTTTAGGATAGACGGTAAACTTAGCGCTCCTGGGAGGCAACCCAGTTTTTCCATTTATTTCATTTTCCTAGTTAGCTCAATGTTTGTGGGTAACATTACTGCAAACCCTCACGAGACTACAACTCGTCCACTAGGGGAAACCTAGGGGTTTAAAGGCTTGTTGCATGCGCTAAATGCAATCGAGAGCACCTGCGAAAGTGGTATAGATAGAATTTTATTTTTGTTATTTTTGTTCTGCTTTCTCTCTCGTGCTGACCGGATCCCATGCTGCGATCTCTTGGAAAGTCTCTCACGATTCATCATTCAGGTACTATCTTCCCATCACTTCATATTTACTTTTCGCTGTCCCATGTGCATTGCATATTCATATCTTTTACATTGAGGACAATGTAGATTTTAAGTTAGGGGTGGGAGATTAGGTAACCTAATCAGTGTTTTCTTGGTCTTTTCTTGGTCTTGAGCAAAAATTGTGAAAATTTTTTAATTTTTTTTTTTTTGGAAATTCTTGTGAATTCAAAGTGATTTTGACAGATATCCTGGATTTAGAATTTTAAGATACGTAATGTTGGTGATTCATGACTCTTGGATTCAGTTGCTCGTTAGATTTCAGAGTTAAGTTTGAATTATTAATCCAGGATTAGAAGTTGTAAACATTGACTGAGTCATGATTTCACAGGACACATCTCGCTTACACATTAAGGTTTCAGTTCATATTGAAGGATTAACTTGATAATCACTAAGCATGAAGGAACCAGTCTGAAATATTTGGCTATCAGGGTATAAAAAGAGAATTACACCATGGGTTTACTCCCTATAGGTGTGGATTTGATTTTCTATGATTAATGTGATTGAAGTAGGTCGATTGACTACTATTTTCACCATAGGTTTGCTCCCTATAAGTGAAAATTTGATTCCCAGCTTGACAAATAAAAAATAAAATAAAATAAAATAAAATAAAAAAACTAGAAAATGAAAGAATGATCTGTGAGGCAAAGTACTGGTTTAGGTGATGGTTGTTATGAATTTTCTGATCAATTACTAATAAAATCATGAAATCGACAATTTGATCTCTTAATGATGTTAGGCTGAGATTTCACTATACACCCATGGAACTCAATGTTTAAAATTATTCTAGTTTATGGATTAATATTTGAACTTGACTATGAAATTCACCGTGTATGAGAGGCCAGGAGAAATTGATAATCACCATTCATGAATCTTAACTGTATGGAATTGTCTCGTACTTCTTAACTTAATTTTCGCATATTTTGCTCGGGACTAGCAAAATGCTGGTTGGGGGTTGTGTTGAGGGTCAAATATTGCATATCAGACCCTAGTTACTGCTTGGATTTACGAACATAATATTGTTAAAAGGCCGACTTAATCGTGTTTATGCTGCAGGTGGAAATTAGGAGCTTTGATTGGAATAGGAGGCTAAAATCGTGGATTTAACATTCAGGAATTACCACGACAAAGGCCAGACTCCAGGGGACTAAGATCAACGCCAGAGATCTAAGAAAGCTGAGGAACTGAAGCTCAAGTGGCCTGAAAGTCAGCCAGAATGCAGTATCATGGGGTTCCCACCATCCGTTCAGCCCGAAACTTCATACACGGCCTGAGGACCTTAAATTAACCGTACACGTAAATTTTTAACCATTGGATTCCTCTATAAGTGGCCTGACAGACAAATCAGCTCCTTGAATCCTTAAGTGGGGCCCGTCTTCTACCTGGATATGCTTCATTTTTTGTCCCAACGCTTTAAATGATCTGACGAAATGAATGGACGGAGTGGATTTCTCACATTACATCAATGTGGACCCCGAATAGGGTGGTGTGTACACCAGCACAAGCAAACCGGCTGTGCACCGGACCGCTGAAGGTGGTCAAACTCGGTTGGACCGAGGATTCTTCACAAAAACGGAAACATCTGTTTCCTTTTCCAGCGTCCGCAAAGCAGAGCGTCTGCGGTTGGGTTTGGTGGGCCACTATCATGATCCAAGGTCTGATCTGGACCGTCCAGTAGATTCCAAAGGTCCATCTTAACATTGCCTAGGCGGCGGTGTTTCAAAAGATCGCGAGGAGAAAAATCCAGCCATTCAAGAGGAGAATATACGGCGAAAGCAAGGATTCAGTGGGCCGCATCAGGACGATCCAAAACCATGCTTTTCTGACCGAAATTCCGAGAGGAATTCAGTGGTCGGTGTGGATTTCTCCACCGATTTCAATCACGGGTCCTCCCACGCATCAATGCAACTGCCGTGCGTAAGAAGAGACACGACCGGAAAGTCCGGATTCTCCGGGCAGTTGTGGGACCCATCCATTGTCTACATGGACAATCCAAGCCGTCCATATGACTCTAAGTGGGGCCACATACCACACCTAGGTGACGGTGTTCCAAATAAAAGCATAGATCAAATCCAAACCGTCCAAACGCGGGACTGACGGTAGGGCAGAAACATAAGGTGGACCGAATCAAAAGCAACCCAAAATCAGTCCTTCCCAACCGAAATTTCGAGGAGAACTCAATGGTCGGAGTAGATTTTCCAAATAAGAGAAGGAATAGGCTCCACTTTCAGCACAGCGCACAGGTACGCAGGCCCTGTTACGGCGTGTGCGGAACCTGGCCGATCTGGGCCAATTTGGAGATATGGCGAGGATTGGTCCGATGATCTGGACTGTTCAAAATCCTCCCATGGGACGGCCTACCACTCCCAAGAAGTCTGTCCGGATAAGATGTTGAAAGGGATGACTTATTTTCTGTTTTGTGGGTTGCTGCGCAGGGAGGTTTCCAGATTGCGTAGCCTCTACGCACTGACTTCCCTTGTGCATGAAGATTGCGGAAGTTCTCTCCACGTTCCAGCTAACCTTCAGCAGCTATAAAAGAGAAAGATAAGAAGAGAGGTGGGGAGAAAAAGGGAGACGTGGAGCAGGGAGAGAAACAGGGAGAATTTCTTGTTATTTATTTTTATTTTATTTTTGTTTTTATTTTTTCTTTTCTAGATTCATGAGATCTAGCCCATTCATGTTGGGTTGAATTTCTTGGCTAGGGCCAAGAGGTGAAGCTTGTAGCGTGATGGGAGACCTCTTTGCTTGTGCCTTTGTTTAGACGATCGATATTGATTTGGGTTTAATTAAGGGAATGTTTTTAGTCTTTAATGGTCTATTGTGACTGAAATTACAATGGGTCTGCAATGGCTTTGAGCATGTTCTTTTCTTTTTATGTTTATGAAGTCAGGAAGCCCTATTGTTTACCATCGTCTCCTGGGCATGGTTGGATGTCGGTACCCTTCCTAACCTTCATGGCATGTTGATTGGTTGGTAATTAGATTAATTCATTGTTTGCTTTGTCTCCAGGCATGGTTTGGTGATGGAATCCATTCTAATTCATACACCTTTCGTCTCTTGAAACCTATATCAATGACAGTTCGGTTAATTTTCCTGATTTATAATACAGGCGTAAGATCTCCCTGATCTCTACAAGTGGATCCTCTGAATCCCTAGTTTCCCTTCTCTGATTTTTCCTAAGTTTTAGATTAATATTTCATCATTATTCTTCAAATTATAATTGATTTAGATTTCATCTCATTCTAGTTCTATTTCTACTTAGTTTCAGATAACGTACAAGTTCCAGTCCCTTGGGATTCGACCTCGGTCTTACCGAGTTATTACTACATCACAACCCTATACTTGGGGTGTGAACAATTCTCCACTTTAACAGATTTCACATAAACAACATGGTTGGCTCTAAAGAGCTTGGGTGTGTTATGCACTACATGGATCATGTGTTTTAGAGGATTTTGGTTGGGCTCCCCCAATTAGTATTTCACATACACCAAGGTATGGCCTACTAAGTGAATCGTCTCAATCCATCATTTTTCCTACCATATTTTATGAGCAGGTGACAAAAATTATGTTTTCTAGAGAATTAGACTCCTATGTTAATTTTGCATCATTTAAAAATGTTGATGACATTTTGTATATATTTCATAATTCTATCGCAATGTAAATTGCCTAAATCTCTTATCCAATTGAGATTTTTCTAAGAATATACACTGAGAAGAAGATATTAAATATATTTTTACTTCAAATTTTGGTAAATCATTATTTTACTTTCAACCATTCATTTGAAAGCCATTAATTAGGTGGTTTTAGAGATACGATCCATCTACTATGGGACTAATGATTTGGATGGTTTTGATAATTGCATGTCAATGACATGTAAGGATAGTGATTATCTATAAGTAATTGCTGTAAAAATAACCTTAAAGTTTAACCTTGAAGATTCTTTATAAGGAAGTGTTTTGAATATTTTAGGTTGAGTTTGCTCATTGACGCAGGGATGAACGTGATGAGGATAACTACTCTGAATCCACGGAGCTTCTCTGGACTCCTCATAGAGACTTCTCGAATCCACAAGGAAAGAAAGCAGAAAATAGAAATAAATTCTAAGAAATTCGAAATTGATTAATTGATTATTGATAATTGCCTAATGTGTCTCCTTATACCATTAATATAGAAAAAAATAAATTAAAATTCGTAATTACCAAAAATAGCAAAATTCTAACTCTAATAAAAATCCTAATTCTAATAAAACTCTTCTAAGGCCTAATTTCTAAAAATAAAAATTGCAAATAAACTTTCTCTAGAAGAGTCCTAGTATAACTAAAAGTTATTTCTATAAGGAAAGAAAATTTAAAATTCTAAAAAATATTTAAAAATCAGAATTACTAAAAATAGTAAAAATTTTCTAAAAATTCGTTTTTGAGCTGAAAGCGCGCGTTTTCTGATGAAACGGACAGATGCGACCCACCTTGTGGGTCGATTCACCTCGGATGGCCCGTTTCAGTAAAGATTAATAGGTTGTACGCCCCGTAACGATACCTGGATCAAAAGTTATGGTCAGTTTACGGTCCACCTCCTTTTAGCTCAACCATGTTGGGAATATCTCTATGACAAGTTCTACATCAGACCCCTCCACTTGAAAAAAAAAACTCATCCTTGAGTTATGCAAGAGACTTGGCACATGAGTCTGAGATAACTTTTGACGCCGATGTTCATTAGCCCTTTTTTTTATACTTGGCATTAAGCTCTTGAGCTAACACATTACATGTACTCATGTTTTCCTTAACTTGACTAATATTGATCAGTTCCTTCACATCTGATACAATACATGTACTCATGCTTTCCTTGACTTGACTAATATTGATCAGTTCTTTCACATCTATCTTTAAGATCTCATATTTTTTCTGATAATCTGGGTAATTAGGCGGACTTGCCCCTAAGATGGGATTAACGTGATTTTGTATATCTCGTATGGGAGGCAACTTATTGGGGGGTTCATTGAACACAATCTCCTTGAACTCCTGCAACATTGGCTTCAAATCTTCTGGGATATTCACAGGCTCCATATATTCTTTCTTTTCAACTAATGGATATATATGTCTTGTTTCCTTAGATTGTTGAACAAAAGCCTGTTCAGTTGTCAGATACTGTTCCTCAACTTTAGAAGTTTGGGTTGGTTCTCCATTCCCATAGGACCGAGGATAATCTTTTTACCATCTTTAATAAAGATAAATAGGTTATCCCGATCCCTATCTGTAGCATTAATATTATTTTGCCAGGGTTGACCAAGTAACATGTGGCAAGCTTCCATGTCGACCACGTCACACATTACTTCATCCTTATAATATTTACCAATGGAAAAAGATATACGACATCGTTCGGTTACCTCTGTTTTGTTGACCTCCTTGATCCATCCAATCGCGTATGGAGATGTGTGTCTTTCTGTTTTCAGTTGTAGCTTTTCTATCATTATTTTCGACACGAAATTCTCATCGCTTCTGACATCGATGATTACATTGTAGACTTTTTTGTATGCAGTGCACCTTGTTCGAAAGATGTTGTCTCTCCGTAATTCTATTTCTACCTTTAGCATGTATAACAACTTCCTTATAATCGAAGTGGTGGCCTGTGATTTACCATCATCTGATGGTGCTTTGTAAAAATTGGGGTTGTGTCGTACAACAGCCATGGGCGATTGAGCATCACTTTGAGCTCGGAGCGGAATTAGCGCATCCGCAATATGGTTGAGGGTTTCCTGTAGCCCTTGCATGGTTAACTGACTCTCCCGGTGGAAAGCTTCCATTTTTTCCGAAAGATAACGAATCTCTGGATTACCGTCTATAGGAATTTGATTCATACCTTCATTGTTCGCCATCGGCCCGAGGGGAACCGTCGCTCTTATACCAATTGACGCAGGGATGAACGTGATGAGGATAACTACTCCGAATCCACGAAGCTTCTTTAGACTCCTCACAGAGACTTCTCGAATCCACGAGGAAAGAAAGCAGAAAATAGAAATAAATTCTAAGAAATTCGAAATTGATTAATTAATTCTTGATAATTGCCTAATGTATCTCCTTACACCATTAATATAGAAAAAAATAAAATTCATAATTACCAAAAATAGCAAAATTCTAACTCTAATAAAAATCCTAATTCTAATAAAACTCTTCTAAGGCCTAATTTCTAAAAATAAAAATTGTAAATAAACTTTTTCTAGAAGAGTCCTAGTATAACTAAAAGCTATTTCTATAAGGAAAGAAAATCTAAAACTCTAAAAAAATATTAAAAAATCGGAATTACTAAAAATAGTAAAAAATTTCTAAAAATTCATTTTTTTAGCTGAAAGCGCGCGTTTTCTGACGAAACGGACAGATGCGACCTACTTTGTGAGTCGATTCACCTCGGATGGCCCGTTTCAGTAAAGATTAATAGGTTGTACGCCCCATAATTATACCCGGATTAAAAGTTATGGTCAATTTACGGTCCACCTCCTTTTGGCTCAACCATGTTGGGAATATCTCTGTGACACGTTCTACATCACTCATCCACCTACAAACCAGTGTGGCAAATATTATTTCAAATTTTAAAATCTTAGATCTTTTCAATTTTCACAAATTTATTATAATAATAATATGATTTTAATGCATAAAATATTTAGAATTGTAACTAACTCATTGTAATTATAAATTTTAAAGCTATTATTAAGTTATAATAAATAATATTATAATTTTATTTTTGTCGAGATTTTACCAATAATATTATGAGAAAAACCTTATATTGAAAATCTATGAGAAATTTCTGTGCTAAGAAACTCTCAAGAACAAGATTTTTTTTCTATGTTAAAAACTATAGGATGATTACTTATCATGTATGCTTTGGAAGAGTTTTATATATGTGAAAGTACAAAAAAAAAAAAAAGATATATTTTTTAGCATACATGAATTAACAATAAATGTAAAGCGTAACTTAGATGGAGATTAAAGGATAATCTAAGCTTGCACTTTTTTTTTTTTTTTTTTGTGAATTGACAATCCTAAAATTTCTACTTTATATGCTAAACTCTACGGGGCTTCTTAGGATGCGCTTCCATATTTATAAATTTATAACTTATTGTCACCTGGCTTTTCTTATCATAGAGAAATCTCTCTAGTGCAATGCTCATAGATTACTTGATCTGTAAAATACCACTTACAATATACTTGCCTAACTATGCAACAAAGTCAAACTTATTCATATTCAGACATTTCCTCATATACACTACACATTAACCTACACAACTGCATTATTTTAAGTTACACACACATATATACACACGCCACCTTAAGGACCACTATCTTAGGACCCACCATATCTTATGACTATAGTTGATCAATAAAAAACAAATTAATACCATTAATTTTATATAAAAAAATACATACAATAATGTCAAAATAAATTATTTAGTAAAATGACTTGCAAATGCAAATATGATTGGCTATGTTAATCAATCATTTTGATTCCTGATATAAGATTAAACCCGTCAAGGCCATAACTATTAAGAATCTTAGACTCCGTAGGAAACCTAATCAACTACCTAACTCACTACTAGTTACCTAAAATGCATATATATTAGTGAATCATGGTAATTAGTTAAGCCTCTAGTAGGCATTAAAAATTTTAAAATATAGAAACAAAATTTTTCTATAAAGAATGAGTTTTTTTTTTTTTTTTTTAAAAAATATAATCAAAACCTTAAAACTAAAACAAATCATATAGCTTGATTTGTCATCCATTGATTACGATGTAAACAACGTCGATTCTAATTCTACAAAGTAAGAGATCCCTACCTGGCCTATTGATCCTAGATAAAGGAGAATGCGGATAGTCAAGGCATTCTTCAACATACATGACGAGAGCTATTCACCAGGTAGACCCCACATGTATGGTTATATGGACACAAGAGGATGGATACGATAATGTCTCTTTTAGTTCTTTTCACCTTCTCTCATTTTCTCTCTCTCTTTCTATGGTGATACACAATGGAGGGACGTTCTATCACGCCTCGAAATCTAACACCTGGGTATATCGGACCCTGATTCCGTACCCAAAAGCATGACTTATGTTTTGTATGTTTACATTTCATAATCCACACGTATATTGACAAAATGATTCTCATTCATAAAAATAACCATCTAAAATTTAAATCAATAAATATTTATTTAAAGAAAATAAAAAATCCATGTCTCGCCTATTGAAGATTATCACCAAACTCATGTTTCAGAACATGTCATCACCATACTATCATACTAAATGTTCATTACAACTTATTCGGAAAATGTTTTAAAAAAAATGAAAATTTAATCTAAATATAAAAGCAAATCTCTTTAAGCGCCTCCATGAGATCCTAATCTTAAAATTTTAAAATCCTAACAGGGTAAGCTACAAAGCTTAGTGAGTAATCTCAACACAGGTTTTAAAAATAACTTCATATAATCTGAATAAAATGTACTAAAAGATACACTACCTTTTTAAACCCTAGTACACACCCATGTTAGTACACACACTCCATGTTAGCCACCCCCGTTAGGGATTGATACCAAGACCTCAAGTGTTGAAATGAGGTATCTCCACTTAGTTTGCCAGTTGAGCTATGGATTTGGGTGTAAAAAAAGAAGAAGTGTAATTCAAGAATTTTCAATGTAAATTCAAAGAAAAAAATGAATGAATAAAATCAATATATGTTATAATTCATAATAATAAGTGTAATTTATTCTTTTTAACACTAGGGCTAGTTTACACCGATTGGCCAACACACTCGTCAATACAACATCTAGCCTGACAATGGGAACCTCTTGTGTGACATGATCACCATCCAAATGACACTTGGTGAATGACCCATTTGTACGTTAACTGGTCTGACTACTACCCTTCCGAACCTGACAGTGGAAACCTTTTGTAATCCTGACATGCTCACCCACCCAAAGGGTACGGTAAATGTTTAAGAGGTATCAATTAGGATTCTGGGAATTTCAACCCAAAGGTCTAAGTTGCCTGACCTATTTACGCTTTAGGAATTTTCAATCAAAAGGACTTGATCGCCCCACCTATTTTCTGGCGTTTCATAACTATTTTAATGATGCACCATTTTAATATTACATGAATCAAATATTTCTTAAAAATTTCAATGATCGCTATTCTTTGATCAATTCATAATACTTGATGTAAATAATTTATCAAACTAACAACAAAATTTTTAATCAATGTGAATTGTCTATACATGATTAAAGTTTTACATTAACAAAAATAAACATGCAACATAATCTATTAGATTTTGATTAAAGTGCTACATAAAAAAAAAAAAAAAAATGCAACGTGATTTATTAGATCTAAGAATCTAGAAAATTATATATAAACTCGAGATTTTGCAATAACTTCAACAAAACAAAATGTAAATGCAAAAATGAATTTTTAAGGTAGGATTAACAATAAGATAATATTAAAGTCAAATTGAAGCATACTAAAATAATGACAACCGCTTTGATATAAAAAAAATTTTAACGACATTTTAAAAAGCATGATAAGTAATTATAGAAAATTTTAAAATAAATAAATTAAGATGGCGAAAATTAATTATATGTACAAATAAATAAATAGAACACACATATATATATATATATATATATATATATATATATAACTTTTTCATAAATATCAAATGAGAGAAACTCACTTTTTTTTTCTTCTTTTATATTTTCTTTCTCTCCTCTCTCTCTCTCTCTCTCTCTCTCTCTCTCTCTCTCACATGAATACTCACCCAAAGATCTTTTCTTATTTATTTTCTCTCTCTCTCTCTCTCTCTCTCTCTCTCTCTCTCTCTCTCTCTCTCTCTCTTTCTTTTATAGTCTCTTTCACAAATGTGACACATATGAAAGAGAACTTATTATATTTACTCCCTTACATTTTCCTCTCATCAGTTTCTTTTCTTTTTCTTATTTAAAACATGTGCAGGTACATGTCTACTTACACTCACGCGTGTTGCATGGGTGCCAAATGTGTGCCATGTGTGTGCATGCGTATATGGAAATGGATGTGGTGTGTGTGTGTGGGAGGTTTGTGTACATGTAATGAGTGTACATGGTGTGTAATATTTGATACATGCATGACAGATAATGTGGATGGATGGATGAATTGATATATGGTTAGATGGACTGATAGATGTATGATTAGATGGACTTTTGTGTGATTGGCGACTGGACTTCAAAGGTACATATAGATTGGAGGTGACATGGATGGGTAAGATATAAGGATAAGTTATAAAAAATGATGATGAACGGTGGTTTCTAGAAGAAGTAATATGCATACCTTTGGTATAGGTAGGAAGGATTGTAGATGGCCACATGACCAACAAAATGGACAGTTTGTTTAGATGGATGATAAGTGTTCTGAGAATTTCAACATATGGATGGTTTGATGGTTGTATCATTGGATGAATGGTTAAACGTATGGCTAGATTTATTAGTTAAAGGACAGTTAGATTGGATAAGTACAAATCAATGGTTGATATTAGACCAATTGGTCTTATAGATCAACGGTCATATCAGAATAATTGATACATCGATCAATGGTTAAAATTAGACGGTCATAATTTACTTAGGTTATTACACGTTCAAGGCTCTCTTCCTCTAAGATATGATTTCTATATAAGGAGTTAGGGTTACAATGATGCACCAATTATGATACACTTTATCCTTATAAAATTTTGTATGCCATACTACATAAAAAATATGTGGTCATACCTTTTGATATACCCAAATGACCTAATCCTAATACTAACTATGACCATCTACCCTTAACCCAATAACCTTGCAAATCAATGGGTGTGACCAAGTACGATTAAAACATTTTTTAACTACTAAAACAAAATATCAACAATTGAAAACATTTATTAGAACAATTAAAATCACTTAAGTGTCGAGCCTAGCTAAAAAAATAACTAGATAAATGGTCCAATCACCATGATATAAGTAATAAAAGTTTTTTCAAATAATTAGTAAATTCTTATTAGATAATATGGACCACAACTATATCTGAATAGATTCACCCAACAACACCCATATGAGTTATTATATTGACCCATGATGATGGCTAAAACACATTACACTAAGAACCTAAACTTTCTATATCCTTAGGATTAAGGATTTGTCAAAGTCAGTACATACACAAGTGGATCTAGACTAGGCAAGATGGATCACCTAACCCAATGACTTGAACATTTACATTTACATATGGGATAGGCAAAAGTCACTAGTTTGTAGTTGAGTTAAATGGTAGAATTTTTTTTATCTGGACTCATTAATGGTCTCCTCACATAAGCTGGCAACATATTTGTCCTAAAACCTGCTAGGTGGTTCATAGGCTTGTGGTCAATGTACCTCAATTCAAGTTCTTAAGGACAATAAATAAAACTATTTCTTTTAAACCATAAATACATGTACGGTTAGGTAAACTCATATATTAATTATGGCAATAATAGCACGCTTATATAGAACCCATGGTTGTCATGGTCAACAATAAAGATTAATACTAGCTTTCATTACACAAACATAAATACTAAGACTATAACTCCTCTCAAGTCTAAGCATAATCGTAGCAAACATATGGAGTGTAAGCTAGTATAATAGAGTGTGAAAATCTAGCTTGACTTCCCAAATCTACTCAATGTGTACATATGTGCATACTTACACATGTGTTAAGGACAATGTCTCATGGAAAAGTCTGAATATACACCAACATTCACACCATGTATTGTGGTCCATGGATTTCAAGTTATTTTAAATTATTCACTAGTCATGATAATATTATAGGTCTATGAAGAATCGAACAAGTTAAGCCTCAAATGTATTTGGCATCAAATTTGCCCAACTTTACTTTGTAAGTAGATATAGATCTCAATAAAGTCTTTCAATCAAATATATCCAAATCATATTCATTTCATGTTTGCACAATAACAAACTATCAATAATTAAAAAATATATAACTTATTTGACTAGCATATATTTCGTAACCCTTATTTTTCTCATCAACGTGGCACTATTTTAGGACATCTGTACCATGCAAATTGTTAGCCCTTATTTTATTAACCATTTAGCATTAAAATCAAACTGATTTACTCATTTGATTGGCTATATTATGAAGTTTGACCATTGATTAAAATTATCTAATGGTTTAGTTGACATAATAAAAATCCATTCTCTTTGTAAAAAAAATATGAGGAAGAACTCATAAAGACTTTAAAAAAATAAAATTAAAAAAAAAATTCATGCTTGTAGTTAAATACTTTAGTAAATAATTCAATCCCTAAAAGTTAGAGAAAAGATAAAACCCTTATAATACATTAGATTCAACTCGATTATTGATATCATGAATAGATTTATCATTTCTTGATATCTTTCTTTTGATTTAAAGTTGTAGTGTAACACAAATCCTTCTTTATCATCCTTTGTTCAATGATGGAAACAATATCACATCCTATGTTTGATTAAATAAGATAAGTCAAGATAATATGTTATAAATATACTTAAATTTTGTACCATGTGAACTTTATATGGGGCTTATTATTTCCATTACACGAATGCCCCACATAAGTGGTTGGCTAGGAAGATAGGCTTGCATAAGTTATCATGTTGTGGCCCACGATGATCAATTTTCTTCTCAAGATCAAGATACAACACATGTGAGGACACAAACAAGCTTCTTCTTTTCACTACAAATCAAAACACTCCATTTCATGATTTTTGGAAATTATATTAAAAATAAAAAAAATTGAAATCAAAAGTTTTTTTTTCCTTCTCCTGAAATGACCATGAGCCACATGCAACCTTAGGAAAGCAAAGCAGCAGGAGAATCATCCACCATCTTTTAACTACTTCTGATAGTTAGGAGCATTTAGTGCATCTGTCATTCATATTTTACTAAATGACCAAATGTTTTTGTATAAAGAAGATCTACTTTGATGGTCTTAAATTTTTTATTTTTTTATTAGAAATCATTATGGATTAAAAATTATAGAGCTTAAAGGTAAGGTCATGCTTAACAAATGCATAGATATAAGTTTAACTCGTTTTAGTTAAGAGTGATTATGTATTAAATATCTTGATCTTGAATTCATTATTATTATTATTATTATTAACTTGAACTCATTATGTATTAGAAATCAATATTCATAATACATAATTAATGTTAAGTAAAATGAGATGAACTCATTTTTAGGTGTCTAGCAACATGGCCTAAAAATGTTTACCTAAAACTCCTACCATTTATGTACCTTAATGAGGTTAAGAGATTTAGTTGTTCCTCACCTACTCTCTTTATAACACCCTTAAAATGGGGAAGAAGTGTCAAAATATGAGGGAACATATACTCCTATCTATACAGAATTTTAACACGTGATTAAGTAAATGGTATGCCAGCGCAATGATACTAAAATCAATTACATTACTACTGGGTCCCATCGATGTTCTTATTGCCTAAGTTCCAATGGTTAGATTCAATTTAGGCTAATGATCTATGATAATATATTTAATAAAAACGTCTTACAATATCTTATTCTTTAATGAATCTAAATAGGTTTGAAAGGAATTTCACCGAAGAAAAAAATGTGATTTAAGTAACTTAACGATTAATTAAAGAAATATATTTTTATTGCAAATCAAGTTATTTACCACGCAAGCTCATTATGAACATGCCATTGCCCAAAAATCCAACATTTATACCCAGTAGGTTCGTCGCATATGTACATTGAGTATAAATGATGGCCAATCATCCATCATGCCAAGATATGTGCAACCTGCTTGATTAGTGGATGTGCCTAATTTCTAACTCAAGACATGATCATTAAGTCCTCCGCTTGATGAATATCCCGAATTTTCTAAAAATGTGTCTAATTACCAAGCACACAGAGAATAAAATATTCAATTAATCTTAGTTCAAATCCTCTGAGTATTTAGTAATTTTATACATTATTAAGAAATTCAATCATTTGATCCATCTTAAATAAATTCTCTTTAGACATATAATCTTGATGGTGTGATCAGATTGATATTTCTCTACTAGTTCTTATAACCTAACTTTAAAGTTTGATCATATCATGTTTTTCACCCAATTGAATCTAGTCACATAACTTTGAAAATGTATATCATGGTAACATCACTTCATCATAGTTTTAATATATGAATGAATCATATGCAACTCATTTGAATTCTTTGAAGTTTGATCATATCACGCTTTTAACCCAATTGAATCTAGTCACATAACTTTGAGAATGTATATCAACGTTGTTGGGGAACTGCGGAAGCACACAAAAATGAATCAAACAAAGTATTCCAATCGCACAATCAAGTTCAATTATAAACACTCCGAATTTAATGTGGAAAAATCTTTGCGGGAAAAAATCACGGCACAAAGCGACAGTAATGCACTATGAAAGCATAAAAATTACAAGAGATAAAGATTACATTATTCAAACAGTCTCAAATAACCCTTACAAACCCTTAAAACCTTTTGGATTGAATCAGAAAGTTCTGACATACACCACATTCCCAATTACACCCATATATATGAGTCCTTACTCTTGCTCGGGTGGTAGACTCTCAGGAGTCTCAACTCCCGGTCAAGGGTTCGAGTACCCATAAGTGGTGAAATTCCACTAGCATGAGTGTGTGTTGTGTGTGTAAAAAAAAATAAAAATTACACCCATATATATAGCCTCTATGAGAATCACAATCGAAATAGGAAATAAATCCCGCACTTATACAAATCAGTGTAACTTTGCATGATCTTTCGATGACATTTCGATGACACTTCAATGGCATCAAACCCCTTTGATTTCATCGAACTAAAAACCACAACGTTTCAACAACTAAACATGGATTTTTCATATTTTTCCAATGGCATCGAGTAGCCTTCGATGGCATCGAAGTCTGCTCGATGGCATTGATTTGCCATCGACAGACTTGTTGATTTTTATATTTAAGATATCAACAACAAAGGTATCATCACTTCATAATGATTTTAATATTCGAATGCATCTTATGTAACTCATTTGAGTTGACTCAAACTTGGTCGGATCTCATCTGGTTTGATACCTCGAGTCATCATCAACTTGGGCAAGTCGTAAATTAAGGTATTATGCATCTCATCATGTACTTGTTAATGTATTGATCTTAATGAGACCTCATCCTAAACTTATTGTTAGTCGCATCTCAACATACACTTGTTAATGTGCCAACGGACAAAATGATTTACCCATGGTTGGTTTATGCAACTCATCTAAGTTGACTCTGACTCAAGTGTGACTCGTTTGAGTCGACTCGAACTCGGCTAGACTTGATCTGATTTAATAACATGAGTTGTCTAAACGAATAACCCAAATCACCCCAGTTGAGTTGATTTACCTCAGACTTGAGTGAGTTGTGACTGAATTTGAGACTAGACGATCAGGGGAGTTGCCATGTCTTACAGCCATGGTGCTACTAAATGTCGTAAGTGGATGAGTCTTTAATCAAATATTATGATGACACTCTCTAACCGACGTTAGTTTTCTATGCCCTTGCTAACAGAAAGTTACTCTAAGTGAAAGATACATGAGGCTCACTGCAATGTTTATGAGAAATTCATATTGTCCATCCATTTAGCCAACTAATCAATACATTGGCTAAAAAATTAGGCAAATTCGAAACTCAAGCATGATACAGACTATATAAACAGTGGAAAGAAATGCCCATCATTGAAACTTCCTTTTTCATAAAGCTAATCCACTTAGGATAATCTGAAAACATAAATATTAACTTAATCCCAACTTAAATGTTTCGACGATGGGCACTTCCATCCCCACTTTTTTCCAGTAGGCTCACCATTATGTTTATATGTCATATCCAAACCATTCATAAGGTCATTCCCACTAGGATGAAATGAAAACAAAAACACTAAATTGATCCAAAGCTTCTATAACCTCATGGATGCTTCCACTGTAGGCATTTACATCCCCATTTTTTCCATTAGGCCCACTATGATGCTTATATGCCATCCAAACAATTCATAAAGTCATTCCTACTAGGATGAGCTTAAAATAAAAATATTAACTTGATATAAAGCTTCTATTACCATATGAATGTTTCAATGATGGGCATTTCTATCCTCACTTTTTCCAGTAGTGTCTTCCACGTGAGTTTTTGATCTACCTTGTTTTTTGGTTCATGTTCTAGTATAGGCTGGCAAATGGATGAACACGATAGATTTCTCATCAATTCCATGGTGGATCTAGGTAGTTTCTGACTATAGGAACTTCCTTCTGGTCGGGGCCACGACAACTTGCATCCCTTTACGATAAAACATTCCATAAAATTGGGCGCATACGTCTTCATAATACACAAGTAGGACTAACTGCAACCATACATCCAATTACAATCGTAAAATAATATGAAAAAACAACCCAATTCATAAAAATGTATTTGGCTTCATCTAACACAATTCTCTTTGGCATGGTTCTCGTTCTCACCATGATCTTTGTTGTTGTCATTTCAATCAAACAAGGTCACTCATGTGAATGAGGGCATGAATTGGTTTTTTGTCTATAGGTAAGATGTGCTGGTGTGCTAGAGTCTACTTGACTTAAAAGGTTTGATTGAATTGCTAGTAGAGTTGTACACGAACTGAGTTAGCTCGATTAACTCACTCGACTCGACTTGAAAAAGATCGATTCAACTCGGTTTGAAATTAAGTTCGAGCTGAGTCAAGCTGATTTTTTTAGCTCGAAAATTTTCGAGCTTACCCAAGCTCGACTCGAATCGACTTGGATCGGTTATTTTGATATTGATGCTACTCGTCAAGTGTTTGATGAAATGACTCAATGAAGTGTTGTTTCGAGTGTATACATTCTCCGCGGGATCGACTACTAGCGAGGAAGTAATGGATACGAAACAAATCACTAAAAAAAAACTTTACATTGTAAAATTGCCCTCAAATCATGATTTTGATGTTGCTCACCTAATGTTTGATGAAATACATGTATATTGTTGTTACTGTTTTGCATTAATCTGTGAAGAATTGAAGACGCGCTCTGTGTTTGAGAAAATGTTGCATAGGCTTAAACTCGGCTAGAACTGGCCTAAGCTGCTGACCGAACCGCGTTGAGCTGGCTAGTCAAGCTCGAGGACAGAGCCGAGCCGAGTTCGAGCTGGGGTTAGCTACTAGTCGAGTCGAGCCGAGCTATGCCAAGCTCAACTCGATTCGACTCATGTACAACTCTAATTGCTAGTTCTAACGTGCCGAGATTGACAAATTGGAGACTGGACAAAAGATCTAGTTATCCTCTCAACCATCGGTTTGCACTCTATTCAAGAAATTTATGAAAGGGCAAGGGTTAGCCCTTCTGAATGAGGCTTTTTTTTTTTTTTCCTTAGAACAATAGGTGTGAGTCTACAGACTAAATGACTTTTTCTTTGACTAGTCTTTAGGTTTGTATGTTTCTTAAATGAATGAGAATGTACAGATAAATAAAACAAGGCTAAACAATACTGATTTTATTACATTTAAATGTGTGGCCCATGACAATCGACAGAGTAACAATCAACTAAAGAAATAAATAAAAAAGAAAGATAATTACCTGATATGTCTATATATTGAAATATGATCGAGGCGGGTAGTCAGTAGGATGTGACTGGATTAGTATGATCAGCCAAATCGGAACTTAATTGATCACGATCCTACAACTTAAGGTTGATGATATGTACTCTACTCTTAAGGTATTATAGTAAGAGCCACTATGTAGTAGCTATCTATGCTATAACTAGGTTAAATTAAGATAAATGAAAAGTAGATAAATATATTCAGCGTGAGGCCTAGAACTCTTCTTTGATTACTCTTTTTATAGCTTGTCGGAGTTAGACTTGGCATTGCTAGCTTCTCAATTCTTCTTCTTGTGATTGATCCATTGCAAAGATCTTTATAACCCACTAAATCTGATCATCGGGCTTAGGAATGTCAAGATTCCTCTAATGAAGACAACCAGACCAAGATCGAGATCTCACCAAAGGAATCGGGAATCGATCATGGCCATCATTTGGTGGCCCACCTCCTCTACTTCGAGGTGTTAGATGGTTGGGAATCAAACCACCTCCCACACTTACAACACTCACCGCAAGATGGTTTGGAGTGTTGGAGTGATCTGATAGTTGATACTAATCTATATAGGATCATATTGGATCTAATTCTCCCATTCTCTTGATCTCTATTGAACCACAACTTGGCATGAGATCATCCAATTGATGTATTTATCTCTCTTAACCAATCTGTAGCTGAATTTGCTTAGATATCGATTCAATTTTCCGTTATTCACAATGTTCTTGAATGCTATAGTCTTTAAAAGTCTATGGGAAGATCTCCTATTTTGAAAAGTAGATATACCTTCATCGAGGATGTCATTGTTAGATATGTAATAAGATTTTTTTCTCTTAATGGGATTCTTATAGTCATAATGGGCATGGTGCCTCATTAATTGGCCTGATAATCATGGTCACGTGGCATGCAATGACTCATCCCATTAAATATATGTATAAGGGTTGATGACATCGCTTTAATAAATGGAATGTGTTAACCCCGAAAGGATATCAATCGATAAGTTATATATATATATATATATATATATATATATATATATATATTATATATATATATAATATATATATATATATATATAGGGAAAAGGTACTATGCGCTCGAGCTTAAAGCGGTTCCATGACGTCGTTGGGGTGGGCCCCACCGTGATGCCGTTCGAACATCTACCCCCTCGTGGATGCACCATCCTTGGATGGGCCCACACGGCTAAAAATGACGTCCATCCGAGACTTTTGTGGGCCACACCGCGTCCAGAAGTGGAGAGGGGTCGTGCACCATTCAAACATTCAAAATCACTTGTGGCCCCTTTCGAGACGTTTTTTGATGATCAACACCATCCATCATGTGTGTCCCACTTGGATGTAATTTTATACCACTTTTAAGGTGGTATCCAAATCTCAAGTGGACCCCACCAAGTGATTTTACATGTTTTCACGTGTATACTTATGTTTTCGATATGGCCCATAGTTCCGTGGATATTTCCATATCCCACTTGGAGCGGTGCATCTGGTGGACGGTGTGGATCTTCGAAAGGAATCACGGTGGGGCCCACCCCGGCTCGACCTCATGGACGACCGCTTTACGCTCGAGCGCATAGTACCTTTTCCCATATATATATATATATATATATACACTGGACTATTCATATAAAAAAATGTTTTCTTGAGTTAACCGTTGCTCTTCTTTTAATGCTCTTGTTTCAGCCGTAATTTCTAACGGCTGTGATTTTTCTTTCATATATGATGGTCCTCAGGCTTAATGGCTTGGATTGCAGCAACGTTTGCCACGTGTTGAATGTGAGTGTACACCATTGCACATTGTATTTGAACTCCCCGCAAGCGAACGTGTGTGAGATCAGATCCTCTCATCAATCAAAAGCCACTTAAATATATGATCATTATGTGTGCTACATTTGTACATGAGAAGGTCTAAGTCCAACCGGTTGGGCCACAAGTTATGGTCCACCCAAGGGATAACTTCAAATTTATTGAGTGAATGCCAAATCCAACCTTTTCCAATTGGTTGGCCCCACCAATAGGATCATCTGGTGCAAAAATCAGCCATATCTACTCATAGGATACGATACAATATAAAAAATAATTTCTACCATTGATAAATAGAAAAATACAAATGTGATCCACTCAGTTAGTGGATGGGGCTGATTTTTTTATATGGAAAATCCTCACTTGGGCTTAACTTATTGAACGGATTAGATGTTGCACAAACATGAAATATTGGGAGTTATCCACTGGATGGACCGTAACTTGTAGTCCAACTGCTTGGGCTCGAGACCTTCTCTTTGTATCATCCTCATTTTCGGTGTATGGCATCCAAACAGTGGGGATCACCTGACGAGCGGCTCTGATCTCCCCATATGCATGCCTCATCCCCACCTGTGAACCGAGTTCACATACAAAGCACGCTCGCGCTTGATATATGGCATTTGGACAGTGTGGATCGCCTGATGAACGGCTCAGATTTCTCAGATATATGTTCTCATCCTGACCTGCGAGCTGAGTTCACTTGCGAAGTGCACTCGCGCAAGGTGCATGGCATCTAGACAGTGGGGTTCGCCTGATGAACGGCTCCGATCTCTCAGATGTGTGGTCTTCATCCTCACCTATTACAAAATGCACACTCGCATTTCTCATCCAGCGGTGGAAAATCTCGTTATTTTATCTTCCGGAAAGATGGACCCTAGAAGGCCTGTCTGGCCCCACCATACAATCGGAGCCGTCCATATAGTGATACCAATCAAGGATGGTTTATGTTTCAAAAAGTCACACGATCAGATCACTTTCCTTCATTTTCCAACCTTTTTAATGCACTGCCATTGCTTTGAGGCCACTGATCAGACGGATGATATCGTCTGTTTGAGAATTACTTTAACAGATGTCCTATCTCGCGGACTACAAACTAGATGAACGGTCATGATTGATTCCTAATCATGCAAGGCCTTTCATCCATTGCTGAGGAGCCCATAGTGTAAATCAACGTTCCGAGACGATTATATTTGTGGGCCCCACTACCATCCAGTAGGATAGTCCGCTAGGAGCTTTTTTCACCCCAAGGCCAGAATAGATGGGATGAACGGGTGGATGATGATTCTTCAGATCACTGATGGTGGGGTCCACTTCCAGCTACAGTTTTGGGTACTCCATCGGACTACTAAACTAGTCTTTTCCATACCAGACGGTACCTAATCGAGTACTCTGCCATATGGGGCCTCTTTCTGCACCAGAAAAGGTAAGGTATCAAGCCGGAGTACTAAATCAGGTACGACTGCAGCTTTCATTGTGCAGGACGAGGAAATATATGGTCCTGAGCCCGAGGATAGCTGTAATGTCCTCGAGAACTTTCTTTACAATGGGCCTATCCTATGATTTTACAATCCAGGCCGTAGATTTGATAGGCGTCAGAGGAGAGGAGTATGGCCCAAATCCCCTTGATGGCAAAATCCTCCTTGGGGCATGATCCATTGACACTAGGGCCCATCAGATAAACGGTCTGGATCGTCTAAACAGGGCTCTCATCTGTACAAAATCAGAGCGCGGGAACACCAAATTAGTGGGCCATGTGCATGATTGCATTTTGGAGATGTAGACAGTCCACATCATTGATCTGGAATCTTCACCTAAGATAATAGATCAAGCTGTCAATTTCAACCATCCATTGGTGGGCCCTACCTTTGATTGCTTATATTTCTAGAGAACTTTGATTAAAAAAATAACCACATCGATTGTTAAAAAATGGATGGTTGTAATTGAAAAGGAGATACGATATCGATGATTAGATTTTTCTAAGTGGTTTGGACATAATGGACGGTCCGGATCAATAACACTGATGCCCAATTAGGCATGTGTCCAAATGCAAGAATGCAATGGAGAATAGGTACGACGCTGGAGTACCAAATTAGGTACAACCCAAGACTGTACCATGCAGAAACTGTGGACCCATTTCAGTCGTTCAATCCACCTGGGCTTTAATAGGTCAGCCAGAGATGCCTGTACGATATTTGGACCATTCATCAGGTGGGTCCCACCTTGAATATTCACTAGAAGAAAAAAATCAATCAGGTCCAATCATCAAGTAGGCCATACACTTGTACATGAAAACTCGATGGTCAGTTAAAAATGATCAATGGTTTATATTCGAAGTACACTGTAGGATTCGTACCAACTCGATGAATGGCCCGATCTCATAAACATAGGCCATGCGTCACATCTTCTGCCTGGGACTGTACACGAGTCAGCTCGAAAAGCTCACTCGACTTGGCCCGACTCAGCTCAGATTGGCTCGGCTTGAAAGGCCGACTCAGGGTGAGCCAAGCTTGTTTACTAAACATCAAGTTGAGTTCAAGCTAAGTCCGACCATGGTATATTTCAACTTGACACAGCTCGAAGCTCAAGTTTACACTCAAATAATATATATTTAAGCTTTAAAAAAATTTAGAGCTTAAAAATTTTTACTAAAAAATTTTACTTGACCTTATTTATTCAACTTAGGTAAACTTGAGTCGACTCAAACCATTAGCTCTACTTAGAACTCAGCTCAAAAGCTTTGACAAACAAGCTAAACTTTAATGTTGAGCTTGTTTGAACTATTAGCTTGATTTGGACTCATCTCAAAAGCTTTGACAAATAAGCCAAGCTTTAATTTTGAGCTTGAGGGCGAGCTCAAGCTCAAACTTGAGTAGAGCATGTATGAGTCAAGCCGAGCATAGCCACCATGATTCGACTCAGCTCGGCTCTGCTCGATGTATAGCCCTACTTCTACCTTACAAGCATCCATGTGGCGAATGCATATGATAATCTAACCGTTCAAAGCATGAACCGCATTGATGGACGGAGAATAACCAAACATCGTATCGATTAAATGGTCTTAACTATTTGATAATCTGGACCGTCTGGATTGATTAACATTTTGCCACGTTGGACCATCAGTCAACTTCTCAGTACATGTTCCATCTACAATCCAGACCACGGTTTGGACGGTCTGGATTGATTAACATTTTACCACGTGTGCATTGGTGAATGACCAGTGTGGATGGAGCATTGCTCAATACCACCTTCACTGAACATCCTAACCGTCCAACTTGTGACCACCAAATAGATGGCTAAAAGGCAAATTATCAACTAACCCAATTTAACGGGAAAATCCAGACCGTTGAGATCATCTAATCAGCGTAATAATAACCTATGGTCCATCGAAGATGAGGGCCACAATTTGAACAGTCCGACATAGCGTGTATGTATGTAACGCTGTGGTGTGAGTGCGTGTGTAAATAAAAAATAAAAATGTAACGCATGCGACGTATGGGTTGCTGAACGTTACCCCTTCCCATTCGCTGGACAGCTCATATCTCGCACACGTGTTCCATCTTTACACGTGTGAGCAGGTCTGGAATCAGCAAAACCCCCCCCCCCCACCAATAGGCTCGTTAGCCTATCCGACTCCCGCGGCCACCGATCTCGGTGGTTCCGGGACTGTGGGGCCCACCGTAAATCTATGTGTTTTATATCCACGCCGTAGATCTGACTTCCCAGCTCATTTGAGCGCATGATCCTGAATATGGAGCAGATCCAGATCTCAGGTGGACCACACTACAGTAAAAGGTGGTCCACCGTTCGATCACCACCTTTCCTGTGGTGTGGTCCAACCGAGATTTAGATCTGCTCCATATTTGGAATCATGAGCTAAAATGAGCTGTAAAAACGGATGGACAGCGTGGATATAAAACACATACATCACGGTGGGCCCCGCAGTCCCGGAACCACCGAGCTCGGTGATTCCCGGCTCCACCGAAGCCGCGTCGCAGCCTGAGATAATTGATGGTAGGTACTCAGAAATTGTACACGTGGCATACATTATTCAAACCGTCCATCGTCAATCCTAACCTTTGATCAGTCCACCCTTGTTTAATGTATTTCACCACAACCGTCCATTTACTGTCCATCAATCAGCGATATTTCATAACAAATCACCACAAGCCATGGCATATCATCCATCCAAGTTGCCTGACAAAATTTAGACGGTTTAATCTAGGAGTTCCACAATCTTAATAGTGCCTGTGTATGAACTATCCCACTCTTACAGATCATCAAAGTTGCCACCCGTGGTTATTCCTTTGAAATTCTCATGATATATTGACGATAAATAACGATATATTGACGATAAAATGCAATCTCCACTCTCTCTGGGTGTGTCAAGGTCATCATTATTAGTTGGCCTCGGGACTTGCACTCACTAAGACCGAAGCTTTATAAAAATGGAATCTCTCTTACACATTGCTTTATAAAAATGTAATCTTCTCTTAGGCTTAAGCTATATTAAATTCACATTTTAAGAGAAAAAATGATTTGTGTTGATTGGGTGGGCTTCACTAGGTAGTTTTTGTGTGGCCCACCTCCATTCTCCTACCTTTCTTTTACCTTTCTTTGAGTGAGAGAGAAAGAGGGATTGATTTATACTCTTGTAGATTGATGATGTTCATACTCATTCACATCGAATTGTATACTTCTTGTGAATGTATCTGGAATCAAACCGTCCAAAAGTGGGGCAAATAGATATGGGTCATGACCCGGAAATTAGATTTGGAGAATTTGATCATAGATTGCTGATTGATGGACAAATAGTGGACGGTTGAAATTTAAAGTAGTAAGTAGTTTAAGTTCGGCTAATAAATGTCTGGTATTTTGGGGCTGTGGTCCAGTTACATTAGGTTACTAATTCACATAGAATTGTATACTTTTAGTTCATGTATCTGAAATGAAACCGTTCAAAAGTGGGCCCAATAGATATGGGTCATGACCCACAAATTAGATTTTTAGAATTTGATCCTATATTGATGATTGATGGTCAAATAATGGAGGGTTGAAATTTGAAGTAGTAACTGGTTCAAATTCAGAAAATAAAAGTCCAGTATTTTGGGGCTCTGGTCCATTTACATTAGATCCAATGCTTGAGCGGCTTGGATTAGGGAAAATATGTCCCACGTGTACCTTTTTTGTATGCGTGTGTACGCATTTTACTAGAATATCAAATAAATCTTGAAAATTCTTTTTATTGGAAAGAGTCCAAAGGAGAAGACAATTGGACAACCTACTTCTCCCAAGAAAAATGGGGATTAGATTCCTAAGTAGAGGGATTATGTGATCTTACTTCTGATATTGGAAATATCTTTAGGTGGGGCCCTTTTTCTCATGATCCAAACCGTTGATAGCATGGACCGTACCCTTGATTGACCATGATCCAAAAGATTTTGAGATGCTTGAGTTCCTAGCCGATCAAAATTTGGCTTTCTTTCAGTTGAATGTGAACCGTTGCTGAATTACTTTTCTTAATTTCATCCGACCAATCAAAAGGTCAGAATTTTCTAATTCAATTTATTTTGTCGCATTGTCCGTTTCGTGTCGCGAATATCAGATCAACGGTACGGATGAATTACCGGTGGGCCACACTTGTAAACACTGAAAACCAAAGGATCTTTGACTTCCTTGGATTAAAAGTTGTGTAATTCATCTTTCACCAATTTGATTAGATTTGAACCTGCGGCCCAGCCAATGGAAAGCTGCCACGTGTCAGAAGCGGGCTTGTCCAGTTGAGGAGGGGAGTTGTTTGATACTCTGTTTGAGCATTACACTTGATACGCGGGCACTCAGGCGCTGTGTACCTTTCTTAAAATTACACCAGCTAAATTGCAGATCCAATTATGGGTAAGTCACAATTCCAAAAATCAGATAATAAAATAAGCATAATTTTTGTTCACGGGATGATGAAACTTAGACCCATAATTTGGATAGCTTAATTTGACTTGATTTTATGTCACTTATTCAATATCTGTGTAAATACCTAAGTGCCTGAGTATCATCTATCATACGCTGCCAGAGTATCGAAGTTCTGAGAGAGATGTGTGCTGGGTGCGAATTAGGTGCGGCCCTGACAGCAGGGCCACTTTGATTTATGTGTAGTATATCCACGCCGTCCATCCTTTTTCCAACTCATTTTATGGATGATCCCAAAATGGAATCAGATAAAAATCTCAGGTGGACCACACCAAAGGAAACAATAGTGATTTAATGCCCACCATTAAAAACCTTCTAGGGCCCACCGTAATGTTTATTTATCATCCAACCTGTTGATAAGTTAATACAGACCCAGATGAAAGCAAAATTACAAATATCAGATTGATCCAAAAATTACGTAGCTTACAAGAAGTTTTTAATGGTTATTCACTATTATTTTTGTAGTCACCATTATTTTCTGTAATGTGGTCCACCGGAGATTTGGATCTTCTTCATTTTTTGTATCCTTTCTTAAAATAATCTGTAAAAACGGATGGACGGCGTGGATATACTTCACATCCATCATGGTGGGCCCCACATTCATGGCCGCACCATGTTGGGTGAAGCCGGGTCGTACCTAATCAGCTCCTGTCCAATTGAGAGAGAGAGAGAGAGAGAGAGAGAGAGAGAGAGAGATGTGGGCCATTGAAGTGGGGGCCAGGACATGCAAGTAATGCATGGACTTATGAAGTGGTGGCCTAGATGCAAGAAAACAAATAGAGAAATGTGCATGAGCATGGTTGGCATTGGCTCTTCTTTTGGGAAAGCGAAAACCAAGCAACCCAAAATCCAACTAAACAAAAACACCCATGTAAGGTCGGGATTCGAGATCTCTCTCCTCTCATTTTACTTCATTTCTTTAACCTAACATCAAGGTCTTTTGCATCATTGAAAACCCTTCTCTCCACCGCTTCTTTATTCCATCATCATCATCCCATGGGCCACCAGGATATTCATGGTCTCCTTCTTTTTCCATCTTTTTATCCAAGTGGGTCCCTTTCTTTACTGATCCAGACCGTCTATTCGATAGGCCCATCCTAGATGGACAATACCCAAAAAGAAATCCCCAGTCCGAAGTTCCTAACTATCCATTATTCAAGTTGAATCTCAACCATTATTTTATATGAAGACCGATGATTTAGGGTTTAAGATTTTCTATTAAAAATTTTAATTTTCATGACCCATCCATCTTGGTTCTAATCAGATCAACGGTCTGGATCACTAAATCATGAGTCACACTCATAAAAACTAAGTATCCGAGGACACTTACATATCCTGGGCCGTTGATCATTAAGATTCCTCTGCCCTGGTACGAGTAGGGAGGCACGCGCAGATAAACCCAGTTGTTAAAAAGAGTACTTAGGCAATAGGCTTTTATAATTCTCTCTCTCCATCGTTTTCTGTACAAATGGCATCTATGAATGAGATATGGACCACACCTCCCATGGGCTCCACCATTGACTGGCATCTAAGAGTTCGGATTGCGTACTTAGTAAAATCTGTGGGGCCCACCATGATGTATGCGTCTTATCGCACCGTCCATCCTTTTTATCAGCTCATTTTATAGCATGTTCCCATAATTAAAATATATATTAAGCTCAAGTGGACCACACCAAGGAAACGGAGAGGATAATGATTTCCACCATTGAAACTTTCTTATCTGTCATTCAACCTATTTATAAGGTTATACCGACATCGACATCGAAGAAGAAAAAACACAAATATCAGCTTGATCTAAAACTTACATGTTTGCAGTTTGATTC
The DNA here is from genome assembly GCA_030180095.1 of Magnolia changhungtana. Lineage (NCBI taxonomy): Eukaryota > Viridiplantae > Streptophyta > Magnoliopsida > Magnoliales > Magnoliaceae > Magnolia > Magnolia changhungtana. The sequence goes on along the minus strand of JASAUF010000467.1, from coordinate 4,417,064 downwards.
TTGTCGTTTCCTTTGGTGGGTTCACTTGAGTCATGGATATACTTCAGTTTTGAGCTCAGGACCTAAAATGGTACGAGCAAATTAAAAAAAGAAAAAGAAAAAGAGATGAACAGTATAGATAAAATACATATATTTAGCAACTAAACATAAATTGCCTTTATTGGACCAATCCTATCCATGCAAACAAAGAAGAAATTGATCATTGAACCTAAGAAAATATTTTTTGTGTCCATCCGCATGTTGCCAATCCAACGGTTACGATTATTCCATCGGTATTATTTTTTGTTTCTAGCCTATTGAATGTCGATGCATTACGCATTTACAGCAAAGGATGCCAATACAAAGCTATCCATGCTCCAGAGGCATTGGACCAAAGGTTTTAAGACTCAGGCGAGTTGACTCAGACCTGGTTGACCTGATCCCGTTAGACACCGCGAGTCAGAATTGAAAGTAGGATCAAAGCTCAGCCTACGCAGGGATGAATGTGATATGGTTGATCATTGTCTTCCTCAAAGATAATTACTCCGTATCAACTGAGCTTCTATGAACTCTTCAGAGACACTTCTCGAATCCATAAGGAAAAGCGAGGAAAATAAAAAATAAATTCTATAAAATTTGTAATTTGATTAATTACTTGAATAAACAAGTTTACACTCTTTAAATAGGGATATTAAGCCATGGAAGAAGTTTGAGAATCAAACTACAACTAAAACTTTTAGAATTCGCAACTTAATATAAATATCAAACTTACTATTTATAGACGGTCGTTATTCCAACTAGCGCGCATGGTTTTCGCCAAAAATAGTAAGTGTCCCATTTGGCCGAACCTTGAGTTCTCCTAATTATTCTAAACACTTTTCATGTTAGGCGCAACTCCTAAAGCCTAATGGATGACAAATTATATTCAAACTAAAACTTACTATAAATAGTAAAAACGAAATTAAAACACAATTTCAACCATCGATCCGATGGTATTTTGCAAATCGGCATGGGTAACTTGGAATAGCGGGGTTGGGTGGCTAAAGTAGCTCGTCCTACCCCAAAATCATATATGGTACGTTTGATAGCTCATTCCGGTTTGCGAGATACATCCATCTGTTTTAAGTCTAATGGTCCAGATCACTTCCTCTTCCGATCGGGCCTTTTTTTATCCATCTTGGCCATGAGACTGTCTGTGACCCGCTCTACATCAGCCGACTCATGATTGTGCATCAGGGAAGACCCCGACTCAACTCAATTCATGACAACCTAACACTATCTGAGTCACTTACCGAGTCACTGAGTTACTACTGACTCGGTTCAAGAGAAGGAGTTGGTCCAACAAGTCTTAAAACCATAATTATGTCCAAGAGAGACTAAGTAATGGGTCCATGTCCTATTTTTGTAGTATTGATTTCTAAAGAACTTCATTAAAAATTCCCCAAAATCTAAGTACTTTTCCAGTCGGCTACACTGTCCTACCAATAAAAAACACCATATTATTATATTTTTAGTGGGCCATCTCATAAATCAACGGCTACAAGCTAAAGAATACTACTTATCAAGATTCTAAATACATTTGAGATTGACTTGTAGAGCCCAATGAACCTGAATTTGATAAATCATATATTTTCCACCAAACTCATGTGGTGGTGATGCATCAATCAGGTCCACCCATCTAGTGGGCCCTATCATGGATGACTTATATTTGTTGGTATTAGACAATCATATTCATAAATTTTCTTCAATTTAACATACTGGATATTCTATCACTATCCATAATTCATTGAGTCATCCATACTAGGCCCAGGAAATGGATGGTCCCAAATGATAGTTGTCATGACCATATATTTTCCACAAAACATGTGAGGGTGACGTACCAATCTGGTCCATCCATCTAGTGGGCCCTATCATGGATGTCTTATAGATGATAGGATTGTCTAATAGGTGTAATTTTTAAAAGATGGACCATCCATACTAGGCCCAGTATATGGACGGTCCTGAATTATACATGCCATGGTTGGCAAAATAATGCATACGAAATAATTGTACGACCAGTATGTATAATTCAAAAGATATGAATTAATTCATGTTTTTTTAGTTCCTCAAATTGAAAATACATGTTTCTCTAGGGCCTGCCTGATGAAAGGACATGATCTAACACACGTGTGCCACATCAGTACGCGTGTTTTGACACGCATAACATGGAAGATTGCAATCTAGTACATTGAATTATAGATGGAAATGGTGGGACATGGATCAGATCATAGCATGTAGATTTTTTAGCAGAGATTTGTGCAAACAGCATCCTTGAAATATGATGAGATGGGATTGAATGATTGCTACCCCACCCTCTTTTGTGGCATCTTTTGAGTCACTTTCTCTGAAACCTAATTTCTTATACCACTTTTATGACAAAAGGTGTTGTTTTCTAAAAAATGTGAGTATCTATCTTAACTTTTCTTAGATTGCCATTTCCTCTTCCCTTCTCTCAAAAAAATATCCTTGCACTTGGCCTTGTACAAGTTGTTGTGGAGAGTTATAGGTGGGCCACAATGGTATGGTTATTGAGATGGAGATGTCTCACAACCCTATCTCTTTTGTCCCTGCAATATATATATATATATATATATATATATATGTGTGTGTGTGTGTGTGTGTGTCTCACATGCAAGATCTGACCCATTCATTAGGTCGATGCCATGGTGTAGATGATTTCCCCAAGACTCGAGCTGATTTGATCATAAGATGATGTCCGGTGTCACACTTAAAATTAGGACCATTGGTTGATTTCATTTTATTGGTTTTTTTATTTTTTTTTATTACATGTGTGTCCCACATAATGATTCGTATAGCTCTGATTTTTTTAGAGGGCATAAAAACAGTAGAGGTAATGTGATGAGTGGCTCAAATCTTACTCGTTTGCTGAAAGTTGCAACGTGTATGAGACAACAAACCTTAGGATTTAAAATATGAGAATGGACCACATATATGCAACGTGTATGAAACAACAAACCTTAGGATTTAAAATATGAGAAGGGACCACATATATGCGACTCGTTGTGGTACCACTAACTTTTATACGAGGTGTTTTCAGCCACAAGCATTAAAGAGGAGATAAAGGGTTATTTTTGGAGTGTGTATTTAATATGCATTGATATGTATTTTAATTATTTTGGAATCCATGTGAATTGGAATCACCAATTACACATAGCAGCTTGTAATTGTAATCAACTAAAATCTAGAAATACAATAATTAGAATCACCAAATTGTGTTTGATATTAATTAGAATTCATAAGTGAAATCACATAGATTTGTTGTGATTTCAAAAAGGTACTTCTAGGTGTAGTTTATATAAATTGGAAACTATTTTTCCGTCATTAGTGAAGACTTTTTTTCCTTTCTTTTTTTTTTAGAACTAATGAGAAACATTGTTTCTCATTTGCTCTTTTATTAGAAAATCAATAAATGTATTTTTTCACAATTAAAATAAAAATAAATTTCTCAAGAGTTAAACGCATATGCCCTTGCTTATCCCCAATCGCCATCACATGAGCTAATGTTCCACCCGACCATCTTCTATTGTGCCACACATGCCACTATGCCGCATGTGCCAATATGTCATATGTGCTAAATCATCCCATCTTTACTTGGGCCACACATTTACGAACCACCTCACATGTGCTGCATGTGCCAACTTTCCATTGCACATCTTCTATCATATCATGCATGTGCCACCATCTATCTCCACATATGCAAAGCACCCACATGTGTCACCATCCATCTTCAATCACTCTGTATATACTACATGTGACAATCTAAGCATATGGCAAATGTGTACACGTGCCACTATCTACCTTCTAAAAAGCTCTAGTGAAGTTTTTTATTTTTTCTTTTTCTTTTTTTAATCATAATGTCTATATATTTAACTAAGGCATCTTTATCTAGAAATGCCCTGTACTACAAATGGCAGCTCAAGCACTTGTACTTGACCAGTTCTCAAAATAAATGAGATTTTTACAGCAAAAATCCCCAAGATTTTTTACTTTACATTAAAAATGCCTTGACTATTTTAAGAACTAGTTTGGCCCATATCACGACTTATGATCCAACCTGTCGGCGGCCACTACATACCTACTCAGATTATTGGAATGTCCACATTCTCATCACTATAATAAATAAGCTATTATCCCATTATCATGCTTCAGTAATCATACAAACCTTTGATTTTTTTAGAGTTGAATAGGAGTCAATGTTCTAAATTCATCTATTGATAGTGACAGTCACAACTATCCTATCAATGTAAATTTCTTAAGATAGCCCATCTGCTATAAAGCTCAAAACAGGGGTTATTTCAATCATCAGAGGACTCGGCATGTGGGACCAGTGCGTAGTGGGTGGGGCCCACTGGAGTGAAGTCTTTAGGATTGAGCAGGTGTTGCCAGCCATTGATTCCTGATTTAAGGTACCAAACTGAATTTTTAGGAGGGGTTAAATGGCCAAAATATTTTTGTGGTGTGTGTATGTGTGTATGGCCTCTAACCCAATTTACAAGTGCACCCTAAAATGTCATATTGATATAAAATTAAGCCATTCCGTCATTAGGAGAGCCGGACCATAAAAATTGAATGTGCAGCATCGAAAAACTATAAATTTTCGTGTTCATCGGATGATTGGAGTGGCGATTTTTTTTTTTTGTTTTTTAAATCATCATGGTGGGGCGTCTGTTGGATGGGTTAGATGTGAATACACAACAAGTGGGCCCCATAATGCTTAAATGGGCCACTTTTTAGAAAAAAAAAAAATGATAAGGAAAATTTTGTCATTTCACTTTTGGGAATTTTTGTTACTTTGAATTAGTCAAGGCATTGTTTGGTAAAATAAAAAAATAAATTGAGGAAGTTTATAGTAAAACTCTTTAAAAATTCAACTCGACATCGTAGAGTTGATTGATCATTTTTCCAAATTTTACCAAGTTTTTTTTTTTCATAATATTTGATATTTATATATAAATAATTTAAGTTCTGGATGAGTTGAGTCCATTTTCGTTGGTTTTTTCAAGTTTTTTTTTTTTTTTTTTTTTTTTTTTTTTTTTTTTTTGTCATTTCTGACTTTTGTGGAGTCTAGTGGATTTCTTTTCTTTCCCTTACAAGCTATTTTCGAATTAAGTGTTTTTTAAGACAATGAAATTCAAGTGAATCTGAGTTAACTTGGCTGATTCAAGATTTCATGAATTTTCAATTTATAGCATATTATATATTACTCAAACAAACCAATACATGGTCTTGTAAAATTTTTTTTTAATAAACATGAGGTTTGAAACTTAAATGCCCACTTGATAGGACATCTCTCACAAACACTCTTAACCATATAAAATGAAGAAAATTACACATGTAAGATTACTGAGAGGACGGTCTTAGTATTCATGAAAAAGAACTAAGAAAATGACAAAAACATAGCTTGTGAAGAGAAGAGAAAGAAAGACCAAAAGACAAAAACTACTTAAAATGTAAAAGAGAGGCGAGATATTTTTTAATGTTAAGACAACGTATATCTAATTTAGGTTAAGCCAACCTAAGTTGCACTAGTATCTATGGATAAGATTCTATCCACTTCCTATCACGAGCAATGACAATTTCTCCCCATTTTTTCATGCAAGTAGTGCACGGCATCCCCCCCCTTTCTTTTTATCTTTGTGTAGCTAAACACTATTGCACATGGTCCATGAGGTTCACTTGTAGCAACCACTAGTAGGTGGGTCCACATAAGTTTAGCTCCATATATATATATATATATATATATATATATATATATATATATATATATATGGGAAAAGGTAACAATGCACTCAAGCTAACGATAAGCTCCCATGAGGTCAAGCTGTGTGGGCCCCACCGAGTTGTGTTTCGACCATCAACACCGTGCATTTGATGGGTACCCTTTAAATTATGGGATATCCTAAAAATCAGCCGTATACGGAACTCAGGTGGGCCATACCATCGAAAATTATGTGAAGACACCGTTAAAACATATAAAAGCACTTGGTGGGGCCCACCTGAGTTTTGCATGTGCCTGAAACTTGGTTTGAACCCTCATTTAAGTGGGACACACATAATGGATGGGCTGGATTTGCAAAATACATCTTGGTGGGCCCTCAAAAATGGTTATGAATGTTTTAATGGTGCACGGCCCCTACCCACTTCTGTATGTGGTGTGGCCCACACAAGTCACGGATTGACTTGATTTTTGAGACCTAGGCCCACGATGGAATGGTGCATCTAACTGATGGGATAGATGTTCAAAACGCATCACGGTGGGGCCCACATAGCTCGACCTCATGGGGCGTTAAAATCAGCTAGAGCGCATTGTACCTTTTCCCTATATATATATATATATATATATATATATATATATATATATATATATATATATCTTGAATATTTAAGTTGAATTCTAAAATTTGAATTTAGAAATGAATTCAAAATTAAATTCAATTATAAATGATACTGGATAATTCTCGGTGCCACTTTGACCTTTTTCTTTAAATAAGGATGAGTACCAGAGAGAAAATAGGGAGAGTGTGTAGATAAATAAGTGATTCTTGTACACAACGGAGGATAGAAGAAAATGATAACGAGATGATTAGATCTATTAGGTTGAAGGCTCGACTTGAATAGTTAATTTCTCAAGACAGATTTGGTTCCCTTTTTCTGGAAGTTCCAACAAGTGCAAACGAAGGAAATCTGCAAATTGTCTTCAAGATACAATGAACTCTCAATCCGATTTTCAACACAAAAATTTGCACATTTAAGTGTTGAACAGATCCTAGTTTTGACACCAATATGCCTTAAGACGTTCAGAAAAAAACTTAGCAAGAGATCAGATCGAGAGTAATTACACAGAAGATGATATAATCTTAAGGATTAAAAGTATCTTTTTCTGGATTATAATATTCAGGATTTATATCAATTGAAAGGTTATGGATTTCTTCCTGAAGAGGTGCTAAAGAGCCTCTTCAGAAAATTCATACCCATGCAAAGCAAATAATTGTCTTTCCGTGAAAGGACATGACTCTTTGTTCTATGGCAGTTATTTCTGTACCTATCCAGAGAGGAGCAGTTATCCAACAGGAAAAAATGTATCCACATAAGCGACATGTGGCATAGGTGCCACATGTACAATCATGTCACAATTACTCTCAATTATATATATATATATATAAAAGGTAATAAAACATCAGGGTAGACACCGGTTCAATACCAGTTGAACCATGGCCCAAAAAAGTTTGAACCGAGTACCAAAAAGACTAAGACTCTTATCGCTCTTTGCGAGGATGAGCACGTGCGAAGTGCTAAGTGCGCCTAATAAAGCGCCCAAGTAGTCCTACAACCCATGCCGCGCGCGAGCGGATAATGCTTCGTACCATCCTCGAGGAGATTTAAACCCTGGTTACATAAGCAAAAACTCCTTCTCTTACCGACTGGTTATGCACATTATTTATGAGAAGTTTAAATAATTAATTTATTTATTTACTTTCTAAAAATAACTTTTATTTTTGAAATTTATGGAAAGGAGTAGGCTTTGGCCAATATGGGATTTCCAACATTAGATATCTTAGCCATTCACCTTTTTTATAAGCAGCGCCAAGTGCAATAAACTCACTTTCCATTGTAGAGTGAGATATGCACGCTTGTTTCTTAAATGCCCATGATATTGCTCCTCATCCAAGAGTGAATATCCAGCCACTTGTAGATTTAGATTCTATACTATCTGCATTCCAGTTTACATCGTTGTATCCTTCAAGTACAGCGGGATATGATTTATAATGCAATCCATAGTCTATAGTTCCTCTTAGATGCTTTAAAACTCTCGAAATCGCATTCCAGTGTACTTGTCCTGAATTACTGGTATACCTGCTTAGCATTCCTACTGTGAATGTTATATCGGGTCTAGTGCAATTAATTGTATACATTAAACTCCCAATAGCACTCGCATATCCTTGTTGTGCTTTACATTTACCAGTATTTTTAACCAATTTAATACTTGGATCAAATGGGATTGAAACCGGTTTACTACAACAATAATTAAACTTCTTTAATACTTTCTCTAAGTAATGAAATTGTGTTAAGACTATTCCATCATTAAGGTTATAAATCTTAATACCTAATATTACATCGGCTTTGTCCATATCCTTCACGTCGAATTTGGTACTTAAAAACTTTTTAGTTTCTTTCATACAGTCCTCATTTGGTCCAAATATTAGTATATCATCTACGTATAAGCAGATAATGATTTGACCTTTAATATATATGCACTTATCTGCTTGGTTTACTATAAAACCATTAGATTGTACTACTTGATCAAACTTCTCATGCCATTTCTTAGGAGCTTGCTTGAGCCCATAGAGAGATTTGACCAGTTTACACACTTTCTTCTCTTGCTCGAGTTGGACAAACCCTTCAGGTTGTTCCATATAAACTTCCTCATCTAGATCACCATTTAAGAATGCCGTTTTGACATCCATTTGATGGATTACTAGGTGGTGAATTGCTGCAAGAGCAATTAAAGTCCTAATGGTAGATATTCGAGCAACAAGAGCATATGTATCGAAAAAATCGATATCTTCTTTTTGTCTAAATTCTTTGGCTACCAATTGAGCTTTAAACTTATTTATGGTTCCATTAAGATTGAACTTTCTTTTAAAAATCCACCTATATCCTATAGGCTTTGAACCTGGTGGAACATCGACCAAATACCATGTGTTATTGGAGACTATGGAATCCATCTCATCGTCGATGACTTTCCTCCAAAACTGTATATCAGGAGATGAGAGAGCTTCACTAGGTGTTGATGAATCACTTTCAATACTTAGTAGTAGAGTAATCTCCTTTCTTATTTCATTTCTATCCCCTTTTATAAGGAACATATAGAAATCTTGGCCAAAAATGTTTCTTTTCTTACCCTTTTCGATCTCCTTGGTTCATTTCCCTCTGGGTGAGTGTTAGATTTATCATGAAAGCTGTTAGGCTCTTCATTCATTGGTTCGATTATATTTTCATTAACCTGCCTTTTTGTATGATTATTCATATAATCTTTGTATACTGTATTTTCAAAAAATATAGCATCCTTAGACTCTATAATCATGTTTTTGTTAGCAAAAGAAGTTTGTTATAGAACCAGAAATCTATATATGGGAGCACACCTGATTCTTCTAGGACCTAACTTTACTCTCTCAAAATCAATAATCCTGACTTCTACTATACTTCCCTACACTTTGAAGTAATGAAGATATGGTTTCTTCTTTTTCCATAATTCATATGAGGAGATATCCAATTTTTTGTGTGGGATAATATTTAGAATACGGTTTGCTGTTAACAATGCTTCCCCCCACAAATTTAGTGGTAATCCAAAATTTAATATCATACAGTTGATCATCTCAACTAATGTCCTATTTTTGTGTTCCGTTAGGCCATTTTGTTAAGGTGTGTAAGGAGCCGTAAATTCATGGATTATACCATTTGATTCACAGAAGTCGTTGAATTCATTAGAAGAGTACTCACCCCCTCTATCACTTCTGAGGACTTTAATTTTTACATTCAACTGATTTTCCACTTCGGCCTTATAAAGCTTAAAACTTTTTAAAGGCTTCATCTTTAGATTTTATCAAGTATACATAGGAAAATCTAGTAAAGTCATCGATAAATGTGATAAAATACATTTTTCTTCCACGAGTTAAAGTATTATTTAAATCACAGATATAAAAATGAATTAGCTTCAAGGGTTGTGATTTTCTCATGCCAGTCCCAAATGGTTTTCTGGTTATTTTAGAATGGGCACACACATCACATTTCCCTTCTTATTGAATTTTACGATTTGGTATAAGGCATAGGATTATCATTCTTTTCATTAAATTATAATTAACATGACCTAGTCAGCATGCCATAAAGATACATAATCCACTATATAAATGGAAACATCATTATTATTATTAATATTTAGTTTAATCATACTATTACATGAATATCCTTCGCCTACAAACATACCATTCTTGGTGATAACTAACTTATCACACTCAATCACTATTTTGAATCCTCTCTTATTGAGAAGATTGTCTGACACTAGATTTTTAGACATGTCAAGTACATGCAATACATTTATTAATGTCAGTCTTTTGCCTGATGTAAACTGAAGCTCTATTGTTCCTTTCCAACAATGTTCACACGAACGTTATTACCCATCTTCACTTCTTGTCCAGTTGTTATACCTTCATAGGTCTTGAAGATGTTTCGGTCTTTCGATATATGAATGGTTGCACCAGTATCTAGCCACCATCCACCATCGGATATTACTGTGTTAAATTCAGTAACCATTGCTATAAGTTGGTCTTCTGCCATGTTAGACTGACCTTTCAATTGTTTCTTCCTGTGTCGACATTCCTTTATATAGTGTCCTGGCTTATTACAGAAGTGACACTTGCCATTTTTCTTTCCTTTTTTCTTAAACTCTGTATCTTTCTTTGGGGGAATTAGATTTAGAGTTCTGAAATTTTGACTTGTTATCTTCTACTATATTTGCTTTGGAATGATTTTTTGAATCATTTTCTTTCTTGTCTCGGTTTCTGGACTCTTCTTCTATACAAAGATGTCGTTGAAGCCCTTCAAGAGTGTACTTCCTTTCATCATTTTCTTTTTATAATCAAACCATGATGAAGGTAATTTTGCAATTACTACACCAAACAGGAATTCTTCAAGAAGATCTATCCCACCAATCTTCAATTCATCAACCAAGTTTTGTAGTTTAGTTACTTGGGAGAAAATTGGCTGATCATTTTTAAACTTGAAGTGGACATAATTGTCGATCAGAAAATTTTGAGTACTGATCTCTTCAGTTATATATTTTTGATCTAATTTTGTCCACAGATCTTTAGCAGAGGATATTTTATAGTACGAATTATAGATAGAGTTGGAGAGGGCGTTTAGGATATGACCTTTGCATAAAAAATCGTCCTCCTACCTTTTCTTCCATTCTGTCTTCACTTGATCTGAGTCATCTTCTTTTGGTTTGGGTAGAGAAGACAGATCATTATGTAGAATGTAGGATAACTTGAGAGTAATAAGAAAGAAAAACATCTTCTGCTGTCATCTTGAGAAGAATTGACCATCGAAATAATCCAGTCGTACAAAATCTTAGTTCATAACTTGAATGGAATGAATTGCCTCCATTGTGAAAAGATAAAAAAATCTGTCTTGAATTGTAAATAAGTAAGTGATTCTTGTGCATAGCGGATGATAGAAGAAAATGATAACGAGACTATCAGATCTATCGGGTTCACGGCTCGACTTGAATAGTCAATTTCTCAAGACAAATTTGCTTCCCTTTTTCTGGAAGTTCCAGCAAGTGCAAACGAAGGAAATCTGCAAATTGTCTTCAGGATACAATGATCTCTCAATCCAATTTTCAACACGAAAATTTGCACATTTAAGTGTTGAACAAATCTCTAGTTTTGACACCAATACGTCTTAAGACGTTGAGAAAAAACTTAGCAAAAGATCAGATCGAGAGTAATTGCACAGAAGATGATATAATATTAAGGATAAGAGTATTATCTTCTGAATAATAGAATCCATGATTTATATCAATTGAAAGGTTATAGATTCCTTCCTGAAGAGATGCTAAAGTGCCTCTTCAAGAAATCTATACCCATTCATAGCAAACAGTAGCCTTTCATGAAAGGACATGACTCTTTGTCCTATGGCAGTTATTTTTGTACCCATTCAAACAGAAATAGTTATTCAACAGTAAAAACTATATCCACATAAGCGACATGTGGCATAGGTGTCACATGTACAATCATGTCACAATTACTCTCAATCATAAAAAAATGTAATAAAACATTAGGGTAGACCCGGTTCAATATCTGTTGAACCATGACCCAAAAAAGTTTGAACCAAGCGTAAAAAAGACTAAGACTCTTATTGCTCCTTGCGAGGATGCACACGTGCGAAGTGCTAAGTGCGCCTAATAAAGCGCCCAAGCAGCCCTACAGCCCATGCCGCGTGAGCGGACGTTGCTTCGCACCCTAATTGCATAAGCAAAAACCCCTTCTCTTACCGACTGGCTATACACACTATTTATGGAAAGTTTAAATAATTGCTATATTTATTTACTTTCTAAAAATAACTTTTATTTTTGAAATTTATTTTTATCTTAAAAAACACAGAGTGAGTTTCAAATCTGTCCATCTAGCTTGCCCTTATATGATACAAGCCATTGATGTTAATTTCAAGCCATCTTAATAGTAAAATCAAATGGGTGATCAAACCTCTCTACTCTCGTAGTAGTTAGGTGGACTATTAGACATGAATTTTTCATTTTTGACTTTTGTGTAGATTATTAGATCACACAAGTCCACTCATCCGAACTATCTTTCAAAAACCCTCTCCCTGCATCTCTCTTTCAGTCTCTGCATGCGTTACACATGCCAAACCCACTAGTATTATGAAAGAGTGCATGCACCCACACTCGAGATTGAATCTTCCTTCAATTTGCGTAAGTGGGGCCCATTGATGGGTTGTCTAGAATGCTTGTTTGATGGGCTCACCATGGGGTGGGACATACTAAAATTCTCCTAATTTGAAAACTTAAGGCCATCTAATATTTGGTCTTTACCATAAAAATATGGACCATTTATGTATTCTTCTCAACTACCTATTAATAGGTCACTAATAGAAAAAGGATAGGTTGTTCAATCATGACCATTTTGTTCAGGAAATCCCTCACCTACAATGGAGCTCACAAATCAACAGCTTGGATCATCACTTGATAAACACCACTTGAATAGGCTTGAGGCTCTAAGATATAATATAAATCCTTCCCTCAAGTTCAAAGAACCACCTTTGGAAAAATTATATAGGATTTTTAACTAATGTAAGAAAGAGCTTGAAACAATGAGAAGAAGATCTTTGTTTTCCTCAAGTGATTGTCTTTAGTCCACAAGAAAATAAAAGAGAATTTGGATATTTTATTGAATAATGTGTGTATAATTTTTTAATTATACTACTAATAAAGAAAATCGAAGCTTCGATTTAAAATTACTCAAAATAGCTAAACTCTTCTAAAGCCTAATTTACTAAATCACTTAGAAGTTATCCAAAATAATAAAACTCCTCTAAAGCCTAATTCACTAAAAATAGAAATATCAAAATAAACCTTATCAAAGCATTCTTAATAAAAGTACAAGCAATTTGTAAGAAACGAAGAAATTCTAAAACTTATATATATATATATATACACACACACACACACAACAAAAATAAAAATTACTAAAAATACTAAATTTCTCTTAAATTGCAATTTTGATATGGAAGCATGTGTTCTCCTATGAAACATAAGTGTCAGTTGACCCTAAAACCATTGTCACGTAAAGATCAATAGATTGTACATTTAATTACAAGTCATGGATTGTACATTTAATTACAAGTTTTAGATCAAAAGTTACAGGTATTTTCCGGTTAAAACTTCGAATGACAACTTTTTCATATCTAAAATAAATTTCTTTAATTCAAACATGCTTGGGACCTACTTACATCATTGAGTCCCATTATGACAAATTACTTTCGTTTTATTTGGGCTTCTTTTGGTCCAATCATACTAAGAATACTAAGAATGCAGCAGTGGTACATCATGCATCATTAACTATGACAAGTGGAGCCCATGGTTAAATAATTTAAATTGTTGGTCAGTGCGAATTTTTCAGTCTAATTGCATTGGGAGACTTTTGGACCATCCAAATCGATCAATCTGGGCCATCCATTAGCTCCATCAGGTTTCATGAACTACCATGCAAATATCGCACTGGGAATGATTCTAGTCATCTCATCAATTGCTTATAAATTTTCTATGGTTAAGATCATCACATAAAAATAGGTACAATCAACAACCATCATGGATTGCTTATAGTTCCAACAATCACTTTTATCAGACAATCCTGACCGTACCATCAATGGCTCAGTAAATGGATGGTTAAATAGAAAAAGAAGACAAACTTATGGATGGATTGGATCATCTGATTAGCATGATTGGCCAACGAAAAACGTGTTGCACCTAACGGCATCTAGCTCTATCAATTTAAGTGCCCCACCGTGGAGTCACTAGCATGGTCGATGGTTCAACGATCCAGACCCTTGATCTGTTCTACACCACTGATGGATCATCCTGTGAAATTTCCTCAACAATTTATTGCCCAACAAATAGACGGTCCATGTTGAAATGAAAAGGGGGCCTAAGATTGGTGGCTACTAGGTAAAAATTTCGGAGCACCGTCCATTCACGCGACCAACGGTCTGGATCACCAATAAGCCGGCCCCATTAATTCATGCTCGAGGCTTGATGATACATGGGAGACCTGGTTGATGGATAATGAAAGGGGAAGGGGATTACGTGAGGCCCTGACCATGGGGACCACCTTGATGCGTATGCATTGTATATCCACGCCGTCCATCCATTTTTGTAGATCATTTTAGGGTATAAATCAAACAATGAGACAGATCCAAATCTCATCTGGACCACACCATAGGAAACTGTGGTGATTGACCATTAAAACCTACTTGTGGGCCACATAAGATTTTGATCAAGCTGATATTTGGTTTTGTCCCTTCATCCAGGTTTTTGTGACGTTATAAACAGGTTGGATGGCAAACAAACATTACGGTGGATCCTAGGATGATTTTAATAGTGAGCGTTAAATCACCACTGTTTCCTATGGTATGGTCCACTTGATATTTGGATATACTTCATTTTTGGTATAATGCTCTCAAATTACCTTTAAAAAGGGATGAACGGTGTGGATATACAAAAAAAAACATCAAGGTGGGCCCCACGGTCAGGGACGCACCTAATCCGCTCCGAATGAAAGGAGGAGATTTTCCACGAGTAGTTATATGATACTCAGGCTGTGTGTGAGGCTTGATACGCAGGCGCTCATAAACTGTACAAACGATAAATATTAACTCAAATAAAACCGTTTAAATTGTGTAACCCACTTTCTCCAAGTCACAATCCTTAGCTCAGATTGGTTTAATAATCATAACCTCTGATTCATGGACACTTGTTATTGGAAATAGGACCGTTGGATATTTTCCATTTCTAACCGTCCATTAAATGCCCACCAAACTGATAATCAGATTATCGAATAACCTTAATTTTTAGTTCTTGAGAGATCTATACTAGCTTCCATAATCAGAACGGTTTAAATTGTCCAATTGTATGCTTCATGTCCAATTTCTAAGTGCCTGTGTATCATAATCACACCCTACCGGAGTATCAAAGAATTTCTCATTTTCAACAGTCTTAAGATAGGCATTATCTTACAAAAACCATTTTTGGAAAAACCATTTATGGGCTTTCTCTTTGAAAAGCTTTGTCCTCTCCTTTTAAGAAAGAATGAATTTTCCCTCTCGTCTGCACCTATCACATTTTCCACGTCTTGAAATCTACAGCCTTTGGAAATGGGCCTTGTGGGCCTTTGGAGATAAAGCTGGTGGGCCCACCTCAGTTCATTTCAATGGCTTAGGGCAGGACAGCTTGAAGCCTACTTTCAAATGCAATAGTATATATGAACAAACACAATTTCACTTCCATGATCACAACCAAACATAGGTTTTGGTATTTTTCTTCAAAAGATTCCATCTCCCATGTGTACCACATGCCACATGTTGTGATCTAGAAGCTTACCTCGCGGATGGATGCAGTCCACTCATCCGTCGGATCGACCTTAGCCATTGGGTTATTGGGACGATGTAGTCCACTCATCCGTTGGATGGACCTTAGCCATCGGGTTATTGGGCCGATGCGGTCCAGTCATCCATTGGATGGACCTTAGCCATTGGGTTATTGGGCCGATGCGGTCCAGTCATCCATTGGATGGACCTTAGCCATCGGGTTATTGGGCCGATGCGGTCCACTTATCCGTTGGATGGACCTTAGCCATCGGGTTATTGGGCCGATGCGGTCCACTCATCCATCCAATGGACCTTATCGATCGGGTTATTGGGCCGATGCCCGTTTGTTGTGGTGGGCCATAATGTCCACACCAATAAGTTCTCTATTGAGCGCGGAGTGCGCATGGCCCTTGCATAATGGTGCGAATCGTCTTTCGCTGATTGGGCCCATCAATGGGCCATGTTTTCTTTTATGGCCCAATGTAAAATGGGCCAGCGGCATATGGTGAGGCTGGCCCAACCCAGATCCTGGCCCATCTACGATAAGAGAGCGAATTAGGTGCAGCTGGGCCTCACCCAACGCTGTGCGGCCCTGACCGTGGGGCCCACCTTGATGTATGAATTATATATCCGTGCCATCCATCCATTTTTACAGATCATTTTAGTACATGAGCCTAAAACATGAATTATATATAATTCTCAAGTGGACCACACCACAGGAAAAGTGGTGATTGACCATTAAAAACTTATTGCGGGTCATAAACGTTTCCGATCAAGCTAATATTTTGTTTTTCCCTTCATCCAGAACTGTGTGACTTCATCAACAGGTTAGATGACAAATAAACATTACGATTGGCCCTAGGAAATTAATAATGGTGGGTGTTCAATCACCACTATTTCTTATGGTGTGGTCCACCTGAGATTTGTATCTACTTCATTTTTGGTCTCATGCCCTAAAATGATCTATAAAAACAGATGGACGGCATGGATAGGCAATACATACGTAAAAGTGGGCCCCACTGTCAGCAACGCACCTAATCCACTCCCCTATGATGACCTTGAACTGGTCCTTGGACCCGAATTTTAGGACTGATATATGACCGGACCGAATGTGGGCCCAGAAAAGGTGGGCCTATATCTACGGCTGTCCCTACTCGGCGTGTTGATAACTTTAATTCATTGATGGTGTGTGCCCCAAAATGCAGGTGTCTCTTCAGTCACAATCCAACTACAATGCGTTGCTGATGTATCAACATCCTTGTACTGTCGACAACCTTTTTCATGTGTCGTGATCTGATGGACGGATCATGGCCCGGACCCGATGTCATGATGGCTAAACTAACCATCGGCCCACCTACAATTATTCGGCCGTGGAGGTCTACAAATGAAGGATTGATCACATGTAACCCATTGCATTGTAATTTGCTATGCATGCTAGCCCTCCAAAAGGGCAGGAGCTCTGTGGGACCCACTATAATGTATGTATTTTATCCATGCGGTCCATTCATTTTTTCAGATCATTATAAGGTATGAGACCAAAAATGAGGCAGATCCGAAGCTCTAGTGGACCACACTACAGGAAACAGTGATGATTGAATGCTTACCATTGAAAACTTCGGAAGTAAAGTTTTTCTTATCGAGTTGATATTTTTTATTTCCTCTCATTCACGTCCATGTGACCTTACGGATACGCTGGATGGTAAATAAATATCAAGGTGGGCCAAAATTTCAAAGGTGGCATTATTATCAGCATTGCTTCCTATGGTGTAGCCTATTCGAGCCTTAGATCTTATTCTTTTTAGGCTCATGCCTATTGATATGTTAAAATAGATGAACAGTGTGGATAAGACAGATATATCATGGTGGGACCCACAAAGGCTCTGCCAAGTCCTGGTAGGGGTAGGACGAAATGCGCCAACCTCTACAATAGGGGGACGCGGATTGCGTCCTACCCCCACCCGGATGGTAATCTGGATGTGGTAGGATGAGACGCGCTAACCTCCACAACAGGGGGATGCGGATTGCGTCCTACCCCCCACCTGGACGATAATCCATCCGGGCAGGGCTCTATGGGGCCCACCATGATGTAAGTGTTTTATCCACGCTGTTTAAAGATTTTTTCAGATAATTTTAAATTGTGAACCAAAAAATAAGACAGGTATTAGGCTTAAGTGAACCACAAAGTGGGTCCTTACTCTTAGCCAGGTGGTAGACTCCCCGGAGTTTCAACACCGGGTCGAGGGTTCGAGTACCCACGGTGTGTGTGCGTGTGGCGTGAGTGTGTGGGGGTGTGTGCGCGTGTGTAAAAAAAAAAAACCAAAAAAAAAAAGGTGGACCACAAAGTGGGGATTGAACGTCCACCATTAAACACTTCTTAGGAGCCGGAGAAGTTTTGGATGAAGCTGGTATTTGTATTTTCACTTCATCCACGTCTACATGACCTTATGAATAGGTTGTATGGTAAAAAAAACATCACGTTGGCCCTTAGAAAGGTTTCAACAGTGGGTGTCATTATCAGTGTAGCTCATTTGGTGTGGTCCAGTTAAGCCTTGGACCTGCCTCATTTTTTGGTTTACATATTAAAATTATCTGAAAAAATCTTTAAACAGCGTGGATAAAACACTTACATCATGGTGGGCCCCACAGAGCCCTGTGGACGCAATTCGCGTCCCACAATAGGGGTAGGACGCAATTCGCGTCCCACAATAGGGCAGCGGATCTGGTCAGGTTAGGGTAACACTGTTTTCGGTCATGTTGTAACCGTGCGTCCTCTTGATATAATTTTGTATATCCATGCCGTCCATTCATTTTTATAGATCATTTTAGGGTAGAATAATAAAAATGAAGCAGATCCAATTCTTCAGTGGACCACACTATAGGAAAAAGTGGTTATTGAACACTTACCATTGAAAACTTCCTAATGGCTACCATAATAGTTATTTACCATCCAATCTGTTTACTAAATCAAGCCCAGAGCGGTATGAAGGGAAACCACGAATATCAGCTTGATCCAAAAAATTTGTGTCCCACAAAAAGTTGTTAATGGTCAATCACCACTGTTTCCTGTGGTGTGGTCCACCTGAGATTTAGGTCAGCTTCATTTTTGGACATATTCCCTAAAATGAGCTTAAAAAATAGATGAACGGCGTGGATGTACAAAAAATACATGAAGGTGGGCCCACAGTCAACTAGGTGTTGCCCCAGCCTGACAATCCGCTCCTCCAGGAGGGATGATGAAACTAGAAATGACCACATACAGGAATTGTATGTGAGCTGTTGTTGGACATGTCACGTCTAGGAACTGTACAAGGTGGGCTCCACCATCAAGACATGAAAATCAGACCGAATCCACATATTAGGCGGGTTTCACTTTCACACCGGATCAGACCACTGTCTGTCCATTGATTTCAACTGTGGGGCCCACCTGATATATGAACTGGCCTGATTTTACAGGCTGGAAAGGAAGTTAGAGATGCATGTGAATGTTCATACACGCTGTGTATATGATTTTTTATTATTTTTCTAACCATTTAAAATTTTGAATTCCATAATGTGGGGTCCACCTTTAGATGCTCATCACTCTAAATATTAAAATGTGATGTTCTATATTAATTATACTAGAAAGAGTCAATGATCTGGACCTTCCATTTCATGGAACCCGCCTTTGATTAAAATCACTTTGATTGAATGATCATAACAATCACATGAACAGTTATTAAAATAGATGTTTTGTAGAAGGTGGGAAACCACTTTCAAGCTTAAACTTGTAAAGCTCTTGATCTTTTATGCCCCTTTTCTTGACAAAAAAAAAACACTTACCTAACTTGCATAGGTACATTGAGACCTTGTGAACACATCACCTTTGATATATTCATGATGACTTTGGAGAAAAATGTATAAAATTGTCTGAAGCTTTGTAATTTCAGTTAGGTTTAAAGTCTAACATGAATAATATTGGACGACTAATAATTCATTGATTTTCAAACCATTTTATTCACTATCTTTTTTTTTTTAGATACCAATCATTTAGCGAGGACGATTGGATAGTCAAATGTTTTGTCAATTCGTTGTAGGGGACGAATCCATCTTCATCGTAATAGCGCCACGTGGAGGGTATAACTTTATAAGAAACTAACTACCACTTCGCAAGTTGCCAATATCTCTATGGCACGGATCCAAACTTTCTTATCTGAAAGCCAATGTGATTGAATGTTTGTAGAAAGGCATCTTGGTTCATTCCAATGCAGTCTATATGGAGAAAATACAAGTATATGAGCCAATTGCAATCTGATTACAGCTAATAGACAAAAGTAACTGGAATCTTTCAAAGGTTGCGCATAGATCTTCAAGATCTCTGGGGTGGGTGTACTGAGATTCAGCTGCCTAGTGTAATTCAAATGCCATTGAGGGAGGGGTAAAACAATCATTTGCTCTTGAAATTTGGTGAAATTATAAGTTTTATTACTTATCAAGTCAACCAAGAAATGTCACAAGTCTAGCAACCAACCAAGTCTCTCCACATGGCATTTTACCCATAAACTTCTTACTTATTATTAAAATGCCATTATCTCACCTATAAATACTCATCACCCCTCTCGTTTTACACAACACAATTTCCCTACAAGAGAGGAGAGTAAAAGGGAAAGTAGGAGATTGAGATGAGAATGGGGGTAAGAAAGAGAGAGTCAAGGACGGAGGTGGTCCATTGTAATGCGTAGAAAATTGACACCCGAGTACAAAAACTACGGTTTTGAGTTTCTAGTTGTGAACCAAATGAAAATGTACGTGTGACCTCGTTCAGATTCATATTTATTTCACATACGAACAATTAGAGTAGCACAATTCAAATTAGCATATCCAAAGTGAGGTAGAGATTAAAAAATGATGATTATAAAAAAATAAATATATATATATATATATATATATATATATATATATATATATATATATATATATATATATATACCCAAAATCAACACATAGATCACATCTAGTCGAGGACTCCAACATATACATACACGATATTAAAATAAGTGAAAGGTTTTCTAATTTCACGCAACACTCCTAAGACTTCACGGTGAAAGTGCAAACCGATACAAGCCTACCCGATGGAGACTTCAATAGCACCCACATCAAAAACATTGCTTGGTTGGTGTTTTAAAACAGTCCCATGTGGGAGTAAGTAGTTAACTCAATGGTTCTATTAGTTCTAAGTTACACATGTTATCAACCTAATATGCATAAGTAATGATAAAATAAGAAATTAAACAATTCCTAAATACTATTGTTAAATGTGCATATGTAGATATGACATGATA
This sequence comes from Magnolia changhungtana, assembly GCA_030180095.1. Classification (NCBI taxonomy): domain Eukaryota; kingdom Viridiplantae; phylum Streptophyta; class Magnoliopsida; order Magnoliales; family Magnoliaceae; genus Magnolia; species Magnolia changhungtana. Next base: position 4,396,047 of record JASAUF010000467.1, on the reverse strand, counting down.
CATGCTCTTTTCAAACAAGACTCCCTCCCAAGCGACTTTAACGCCTCTTTCGCATATGCCAACACTTCTTCACAAGCGGCCCAACGCTAAATCGTAAGACCTATCTAATGCAATGCGGTGAATGCGTACATTAGTTGAATAGTTATTAGGTTCCATTCATCGAACATATTAGTGAAGCTAAAGTACCCTCATTTTATCGTCATCTCAACCGGATCACTAAGCTCAGGGTGGCTAAAGTAATTCCTTACCTATGTCCCTTGATCCGTATGCGGGTTTACCACCTAGATAAAAACTCTCCAATCAATGTGAGGCTAATACTAGCTTAACCAATTGGCTCGACTAATCACTAAGGACCTATATGACACAACCCGGACGCACGGGGTTAGGAAGCCCATCGACGGGAGGAGGGCGCCCACGAATGATGTAAGAGTCGTCACCTAAACAAAATTGTGGAGCAGTTACGACATTATTACAGTTTAATGTACTGGGCTCATAGCCTCCTTGATTACTCATTACTCACTACGGGGAGGCTCGTTACCCTAGCGTAGGGCAACAGCTCAGATATGGTGCTCCATACCACCATGCTTGGCCCATGAGTCTTGTGGATCGTACCACTAATGGTTTGAAGTAGACTTATTCAATGGGAACGGGATATCCTAGATTCTATTTGTTGTTGTCATACATTGTGAACACACATAGTCAGTAGATTATTATGCTAATTCTATTGATTTGGGAAACTCTGGCGTAATTGACATTCGGTGCAAGCATCCCGTGTAATTCAACTACTATTAGTCCTCCGTGTTCAACTCAGGTCGACCGAACAAACTTAGGGTGGCTGGCTTAACTCGGGCCACCCCTTAGTTCGGGTGGTTAGTCGACGTTCCTAACATTGTAAGCAACCCAAGCATCACTATGGACTTAGTAATTCATCATGTCAACAACATAGATTCAACGACACAACGACCTAAGCATTTCATCAAACACATGAGTATTAATAAAACAACACACCTACCTAAGCATTTTATCAAACATGAGAGCATCTATGGAACGCCCATCTAATCACATATGCATTTTATCAAACATGTGAGCCTCTATAGAATAATACATTCGCTAGAGCACTTAATCAAACCCGTAAGCATCAACAAATCAACATATCCAATCAAATATTCAACCAAACATGCGAGTATCATTGGAATAATACATTTAATCACCTATGCATTTTACCAAACATGTAAGCATCCATAAACAACCAATGATACATATTACAATCAAACATGAAATATGAACATGCTAGCTATTTAGAAACAATTCACCATAAGACATAATTAACCGAAACCATCAACGGTTGATAAATGGAAACCTAGGCATAATGGTTTGCACCTTTAAGAATGAATCTTCAATTTTGAGCTCCTAGTGTCAAGGATTTGGGGAAAAATGATTCTTACACCAATTTCGAAGCAACTAGGTGAGATTCATGCAATTCAACCTAGAAAAACCTATGTTGGGAAGTAGGTTCGTTTCTTACCTATCGATTGTGAGTTGGATGAATTCGATGGAGAAGAATGGTTGAGACTCTGACTTAATCGAAGAAAATTCATCAAGAACCCTCCAAGATCTCCCTCACAAGATCTCCATCCTTCTCTCTTTCTCTATTTCTCTATTTCTTTCTAAGGTAAAATTCGTATGGGGAGAGGGGGTGCCCAAATAAGGGCCTTATATAGTGCTAGAAGTAGTGCAAATGGCCTCAATGACCTGTAATTCATTATATTAACCCTTAAGAGGGTTGTTTCCCACTAATGGGACCCAACATAAGGCATATAGGTCAATCTAAGCCATGAGATAAGTGTCTCACAAGGCGATCGATGTTTGGATACAAATATACGATGATCAGTCATGTCGATTAAACGGGAAGGCCCAAACTGAGATTGACGGTCATCGATGATCGGTCATGCAGATTAAACAGGAAGGCCCTAACTTAGATTTATGGTCACCAATGATTAATCAAATCCGTGGTTATATGGATATGTATGGAGAATGTCTTTTATCGGTACCTTGACTTTGGCCATGAATCGACGGTCCGAAAGTTATAACTTCACAAAAGAACAAATGGGCTAGTTTCACTTAAGTTTCATATTTTCATCTAAGGTATTCACACAAACCAAGGACTCGCCTTGTAAGTCCAAGTTGAGTGATTCAAAACACGATCTCAATTTGATGTCTCACAATGGATGTCAAGCTCACTAAGACGAACGTCTTTTTATATCCTTGGATTTAGTGGCCCACTAATGAACAGTCTAGAGCTTATTTAGATAATCGAGGCATTTATGGAGTAAATTGGGTGACGAGATTCTTGTGCGTAATTATTAGGATTTTGATTAGTTAAGTTCATAATGTGACCTATTCGCGACTAGTGGAAATAGCGATTCAATCATAATCACCATAAACCGTTGATTCTTAGGCTAAAGGATAATTAAGTCAATTTAGTTTGCCAATTAAGATCCGACCTTTAGTTATCTCGGTTTTGTATATATCTTTATTTAGTTACGGTTGTCTTGATTAGTCAGTGATAGATTGACTAGATTTGGGCCATATGTAAACAAATCACGAGGCTAAACTCGATGTTTAAGTGATTGGGCGGATTTGTTGGTTTCCTATAGTTGATTAATCAGATTTGTGCGGTTATTTATTAGTACCACCTACGTATTGGCTCACCTCGAGCATCAAGGGTTAGTAAGTAACAACGTAGGCTAGTCATATCAAAAATTTCTAAAGATTTTCGAAAATCTAAAATAGCAAAAATCAATGACGTTTCATCCATCCATCCATCCCATTCAAGCCATCTAGCCTAGCCCACATTCATATCCAATCCATCTCAACAGTTCAAGTTGATCGAAGTATGGTTGAGATGTGAGATCCATAATCATCTTCTCTTAGGATGAGTATCACAGTTCTCACTCCTCTCATATTCTCATGCATACGAGCAACGATCTAACCATTTATTTACTTCACTTTTTTAATATCACACATTTCCCTTTATATACCCTCCCCCTTTTTCTCTATGTGGCACTTAGGTGTATGCTTTATACCTTCCTAAATTATCGAATCCTGATATATTATAAACTTAAGGTCATCTAGTCATTTTTTTCCTTTATTTTAATAAACCCCTCAGTTGTGATTGATGTGTGTGGCTATTTCCATGATCATAGCTATGGTAGAGTCTCATTAGTACCTTACTCTCTCTTATTTATTCTTTATCTTTTTTTATTTTAAAACTACTTTCTCCTCAAATCACCATTGAGGTTAACACATTACAATCTCTTAAATAGTGATTAAATTCAAGCAATAGATTTTTAATCGATTTAAGATATTGTCCATGATTGATTAATATAAAGGTCATTCAGAACCCATAAAAATCCCGGGCAGAGAAGGGTGTCTAATTCATTCTCTATTATCGAGGTCATTAATTGAAATCTCCAATCACAGGTCATCAATATGAGTTATTCTAGTTATGGAGTCTTTGATTCCCCAACTGAAAGTAATTCTATATTGTCTAGCCAACTATACATTCCGAGTTTCACTGACTAGTGGCGACTCCAAGTCAATCAATATTACCATCTTGAGTCAATACTACATCCTCAACCAAGTATAAGAGAGAAAAGTCATTGGAAGAGCATAAGGGCGATCTCATCTATTGGAGAGAGTCCACACCATGAGTGTTAAGATTTAAAAATTATAGCAATCCAACCATCATGTAGGTCACCACATGAATTTAGAGGTTTTTAGGTGATTATTGTTTTTTTTTAAATATATAATGGCCCACGTGATGATTGTACAAGCATGATCATTTGAAAATCTCATCATTATGGCGGGGATCTCTTATTGTGTAGTTTCAAAGTGAAAGCATTGAAAAATATACCCATTTAAAAAATTTCAGGAATGAAATTGTCTTGAATGCATAACTAAGATTGCCTTCTTCATTTCACGAGGACGAAAGAAAATCCATCAAGGTGTCGATTCTCAATCACATCGAGATGTCGATTCTCAATCATAAGAGAGAAGAGAACATTACATACATTATGTTGGGAGAAGGATCCCTTCTTGACCACACACAAAGAGTAATATTGATAGAAAAAAAAAGATGCAAATCACAGCACAGAGAAGTATGTAGTTCCATTTTAATACATCTACGGATTCACACTGATCCATTATACTCAAAGGCATGAACAAAAAAGCAACTCTCAATATAATGATCTCTCTCTTTTCATGATAGAATATATATCACCCTAAAATGAACTACGATTTACATAAAACGCTGCGTGAAATTATGAATTACCTTCAAGTCGGGGATACCCCCCTAGACCCCAAGCAAGGGGGTGCTACTGTTGAGTGTGAAATATTGCATATTTCTCCCTAATTGTGCATTGGTTGTATACGCATAGGTGTGCTTAATTGATCTAATTATGTATGTTTTGCTATGCGAGATAATTTAAAGAACTAAGATGAAAATGACGATTAAAGTGAAGATTTAATGCTTGAAGAATGAATAAGTGAATGATTGGATCTTTGGAGGACAATATTGAAGAATTAAAGTGTGAAAGATATAAGAAAACCAAGCACTAAAGATGGAGAAAAATCTGAAAAATCGTACAGTCGAATAATAGAAATAATAGACTATTCGGTCCTACCAAAAATCCTCAAAACAGTCTAGTAAGAAATAATGATTTTCATACTTACTTCGGCTCGACACTTAGGTGAGACCGAAGTGTTATTCAATCATACTGAAGGAAGGTTCGGTGCAACCTAAGGAAGACAGAGAGTTCAAAGAAATTTTGAGGAAATTCGACTGCAATCAATGACCACTCCAGTGTGAACAAAGTGATGTTTTGTGCGACCAAATTGATGTTTTGTGTGACCGAATGTTACCATAGGTGCGACCAAAGCGTAACAAAAGTGTGGAAATTCAAAATGGTGCAAAGTCGATACGAATTTTTGTTATTTAAGGGGGTGATTTAGGTTGTTCTATATATGAATTTGGGTTTGGGAGAGAGAGCAAGCAATTGCGGAGCTTCTATGGAGCCAGTCTTCTTCTCTAAGATTTCCGTTCTAAGTTCTTTTTCATGTTTTCGTTTGAGTTTAGTTCAACTACGACAATGGTTGACTAAATCTCTTAGCTAGGGTCAAGAAATACAGCTTGTAGTTATTTTTAATATTCTAGTTTACTTTGATTCAAGTTATTTAGTTTAAATGTTGAACAATCCATTCATTTTTGTTTAAATAAAGCTCTAATTTTAGTTTACTTTGATCCATTATCGACTCCGGGCACTTTGGATGCTTAAAATGCTAAGATTGTTTATTTATCTCTTTTGCAAGGGATTGACCTGTAAAATTCATTGACCCATCGTAGACTACGAGCACGATAGATATTTTGAATTCCTCGCGATCAGTAACTTGGTGCTTCATGTGGAAACTGAACCAATTAAAGTTTAATTTTCTTTTGGTTTGTGAATGTTGAATTAGCCACTCTATTATCCGGTTGAATAAAATAGAACTTCGATTCCAATTGAGCTATCTGATTGAATCAAGTGAATTAGGTATTGAGAATGGCTAGAAGTGGATCATTAACACTCTAGTGTTTATTTTATTGAATTTCTCTACATCACTCAAATTCACATCATTACTTCTTCTAACTCAATTCTTATAATTAGTTTTAGTTCTAGTTCTAAAATGTTTTGAAAACACCTAATTATAAGTCCCTGAGGATTCGATCTTAGCATGACTAAGTTAAAACTACATCAAAGTCCTGCACTTGGGGTTGTCATTCCTTTTAGATTGATCAACTACCCCTTAAGACCCTCAACGATCTCAATGTGGAGCTTAACGCATGATATTGTTGGTTGGATGAACAGTAAATCTCTAATGATCAAGCTTCACACATCCTAACACATTACAAGATCTCAATAAGGGTTTCGATAAAGGAAGAGACTTATTTAGCATCGAGGCTTTAGATGAGAGAAAGAAATATCTCTAACTGAACTCCAACACCCAATCTATAACTTTCATTATATGAAAATTCTAATTAGAAACAAACTTCAATATCTCTTATATTATCATGGCAATAAGGTGTATCAAATTACCACAATCATTCCTAATAATAAACGCGAGCCACACCCTCCAATAAGTTAGATCTAATTTGAGACCTCTGAACTGTAATCCTGCTTGGAGGATTATTAAAGTTGTCTCAAAAAATCAATATAAATCTAATTCATTGATGACATGGAATCCAGTGATAGTAATAACCTTGATTGTAGATCATGTTGACCATGCGTCCTAAATAGGCATGTAAGTATGACATAGTTAATAGATGTGATTATATTAAATGTACATAACATGGGTTAAAGGATAATAATTTCTTTAGTTATCCTTTAAAACTTTGGTGGATATAATGGTCATTTACCAACAAAGAGTTGTTTGTCATGGATCTTAATACTTTATTGTACCATAACTACATAGCAGATTGTAGGATAAATTTATGGTTATTAATTTATTTATGGTCATCCTGTGTGAAGGAACTAATGACAAGTTAGGATTAAAGGTCTCCACCATCGACTAAGACAACAAACTCGTGTACCTTTGCCCCACCGAAAAACCTCCAATTCACGTAGTAGTGCTCATGATGGTTGAATTGGCTTAATTTTTTAAGGTGTCCCAATTTCATGGTGGGTCAACCCTTCTAAACCATTGGACGCCATGAAAACATCAATTTGGGCCCCATGCACAAAAGTTGTAGAATAAACTTATTGTATAAATCTTACCAACTTATTTTCTCTTATTTTTCTTATAAAAAAAATATTAAGAAACATCTTTGAGATGCTTCATCGAGCCATTAGAAATGAACTTGTGCTAGTATCAAGTTGCAAAAATGTACATTAGATCCATCCAATCTAGCCTTATTTTCACCTTGGATCCCAAAACTTGGGAGAGTTTGGCACCGTAGATTTAGCAGAATTGGAGGATATTTGAGGGTATTCCGAATCCAAGGGTCATTTGGCAACGTTGCCTAGAGGGTCTTCTTAATCCAAAGAATTACAAATCATCATTTTTGTGAAGTTTTGCGATCCCTCTCTTTTGTTTGGATTAATAATCCGCTCCATATTTTGCTCATTTTTAAAATCAAGAGAGTTGCATGTGTAACATGTGTCACTAGGCTTACTAATCTATTGTACATGTAGCCTGTGGATGATATCCCAAAACAATCCTATTAGCAATTGCATCATTAAAATTACATCAATAGAATGATCTGAGTTGTCCAAACATTGGTCCTGTAAACCAATGGTTAAAAAATGTGGCTCACATTTGGATTTTGGATTGGTTTGACTTTTGCCCCCATGGCAAACACAAGATTCCATGCTTGATGGGCAGGTTAGATGTCATCCACGTAGAGTTATTCCCCGGAACCTTGTAGCTAACATCCCTCATGTGCCCAAGCAGGTAATAACATTGTTTTTTAATTCTTAAACCAATTGCCAGTTTTCCATAAGACCCCTCTCACTGTGTGGCACTTGTAGAGTAAAAGTTACACCCATATAATACCTTACGCGTGTAATATAATATAAAAGTGTATGATTTTACAATATTAAACATGTAATTCAATGGTCAAATAAAGACATAACAAGAAATACAAAATATATAATCATTACAATTTGACGTAAAAAATTTTCTGTCTGAACATGTCGATTTGACACTTCAATAATTAAAAGTTTTCTAAATTCAAACATACGAAATAGTATATTGTTTTTCATTGATTTGACATTTCAGTAATGTAAAAGCATTATCATTACGATTTGTCAAATTACACTTATTTTCCTAACTAACCAGCATTGTAATTTATAAATAGTACACTTTTATAATACATTACAGTCGTACTTAATTCGCAATTCAAACACGCCCTTTTGCTAACTAGGCAGTTAGTGAATTTAGCAATTAAGGCTATCCTAAATACTTACTCACCCCTTTAAGCATTTTCTACCAGCAAAGAGAAACATTCATACACAATATAAGCCAAGGCCCAAGCCTGAAAAAAAAGCTGGGAAGGCCCCCAGGGAGGCCCAGCCTGAAAATTGATCAAATTCATATTTCCCATTTGAATTGTCCAAATCCATCTGTTGATCAGGTGGGCCACATATACAGAAAGAAACAGACGTTTAAAAATGAATTCAACGTTCTAGATGATGCATGTCCCACCTGATCCATCTGTTGATCAGGTGGGATAGAACACACGCACATGTGAAGTGGGGCTGTGCTGGGCTGGATCAGTTGAAAATTCCAACCCCGCCCGAATAGTTATTGGGCCATAGGTTCGATGTCTATTCTTGGTGTCAAATCTACAACTTCTAATTCAGGGGTCGCAATGGGGCGTGCTGCGTAGCGTTGGAATCGTAGCATCCGCGCGGTCACTAGGGTACAAGTATTGAGGTGTTACAGTACTGAAATAGAATCGCGATCAAAACTCATCAATCTGGTCCGCCGAGAATATGCTGACACTGAAAACGAAGAGTATGGTCGGCCTCACAGGGTTAGGGGACTTACACCTGAGCCATGGGCCACAAAGCCCGTCTATGTCTTCTGGACCAGACGGCCCATTTCCCCTATCCATGATGAATCAAAACATACTACCATGATTCCAAGATCACCCAAGGCCAGCCCATTCACGAACTTCAGTGCAAGATCGTGGACGTTCATCAGGTGGTCTGCCCAACCGTCCGAAAATCTGGCCCAAAAACCAATCTTAGACAGAGCTTAAGCCCCAAAGTGGGCCAGACTTGTGGGCCTACTTGGGCCATTGACAACCCTAAGAGATATTTTCCCTTATTTTTATCCATGCATTGTTCATTGATTCGTGTTTTGAGATGGGGCCATCCATCATGGGGGTCCCACCATTAACTTGTCAGTGGTCCAAACCAGATGTGCCTACTCACACACGTGTGAATAAAATATGGATTTTTGCCCCATTTCTAACCGTTCAGTTCTTTCCCACTTACGGACCCACTGAATGAATGGATGAAATGAGAACGTGTGATATCTGGACCATTCATCACCTGAGGCCCATGGTGTACATGTCCTGTCCCAAAACTCAGGCCATTTAAATCTTCATTTAGGACACGTGTACGATACAGATGGACGGTTAGAAAAGATCGAAACGGATCCATATTGTACCTGTGTATCCCCTACATGAGTGGACCATCCTTATTTTTGAGCCGGGTGAATGGTAACGGTGGGCAGCATTGAACAACGGCTCAGATGTTGCAAACGTGTGCAACGGGCCTCCCTTGGACAGTTTCACGTCTCAGATCAACGATTGAAAGCCCAAACTAGCATGTCTATATGTAGGGACTTTAAGTAGGCCCAATACCGGCCCGGCCCACTTGTACTGCATCAAAGCCCTGTGATGAGTATGCATGCCAAGGTCAGACCAAACCTGAGCCGTTCATCTGTTCGGCCTAACATTAGGCCCATTTCCAGATTGCTGGATGATCAAGCCCACAAAAGCATGTAGGGCCCACCCTAGATTTAGCAAGATGGCCCATTGTATCGAGAAATGGACCTAGATTTGGGTTTGGTACGGGCCTCAATAAAACATATTGTTAGATCTAGGCAACAATGTCATTTCAATTTGATGGACGGTTCAGATTGATCTCTCGGAAAGAGGTAGATTCTCAAGCAAGTAGACTTTTTCTGCGCCACACACATGGAAAATTGGTAGATGTACTAAGATCTAATTCCCTAATCAAGACAATCAGACTATGAAAATTCCTAGGCCCGGAAATGAGGCCCACTTGAGATTTGAATTTAAAGCAATTACTGTCCACCCATCAGATAACTTTCGACATGTCATTTACACGTGGCATCCAATCCATCCAATAGATCAGCCCCACCATAATGATCACCTTTTGTAAAAATCAGCCCCATTCACCCATAAGGCGGACCACGCTTGTATTTTGTTATTTATGTGGCTATACATTATTTTCTATGGCCCATCTATTAGACAGGGTGGATTTTGGATTACCATTTAACTTTATTTTAAATTCCTTCATGTGTCCTTTTAAAACTCAAAGTTCAAGACCCTTTAAAGACTAATTACAAGGGTAAAATTGTCAAACTGCTGCAGACCTTATATGTAGTATAGATAGGTAGGGCTCAAAGTACATAATTCCCACCTAATGAAATGATTGGACCCATCAGTCTACATGCTTTTCAGTTGCTTTCTTGAGTACAGCTTGCATAGGGTCACACCCAACATTGTGTGGCTGACAATGAAAGGGACATGGACTGGGACAAGACATGTTTAAGCCTAGCCCACCAGTAAAACATAGGCCCACATTTGCTTGTAGAGCTGGGCACGACTTGACTGGGGAAAATTGACTTGTCTGACTCGTTTAGATCCGACTCGATCCGAACCGAGTGGGTGAGTTGATCCGAATCGAATTGACTTCGTCTAATCCGAACTCAATCCGAGTCAAGATCAAGTCACCCAGTAACTCAACTCGATTCGATCCTAAAACTCGACTCATGTGTGTCTGAGTGTGTATTTATATAAACCTTAAATTTTAAGTTTCAGATCCGGTTACAAGTGCACCTAAGTTTTGAGTTGTGATTTCAGCCCATAGATACCCATTACACCCGATCCAACTCAGCGCCGACTCAACCCGACTCAGTACAGGCATGCTGGATTTGGTACCGAGTCGGGGTCGAGTTCGGGTCAGGCCTATTTCAAAAATGAATCGAGTCGGATCAGCCCCAACTCAGTCCGACTCGGCTCAATGCCCACCTCTATTTTCTTGGCTCTATGATCAAGGTGGCAATGGGCTAGGCCTGAGCCTCACCAGGCTAGACCTAGACCAACCTGAGAATATAAGCCCAAGGCCCAAGCCTGGCTATGGGGTGGTACAAGCCCAGAGTGGTGGCCCATTGACAACCCTAACAGTTTTTTTTTTTTTTTGTTTTTTACACACCCACACCACATGGGCACTGGATCCCTAGTCTTAGTGTTGAAACTCTTATAATTCTACGACTGAGCCATGAATGGAGACCCTTATTTTGATCCATGCATTGTTTATTGATTTGTATTTTGAGATGGGGCCAACCACCATGTGGGTCCCACCATGAACCTATCAATGGTCCAAACCAGAATTTTTGCCCCTTTTCTAACCATTCAGTTCTTCCACACAAGCACTGATGGTTCATACTCATAGAATGTAGTAGACCACATGGAGCAAATTAAATTGGAAAAAATCCACTCATTGGGTGGGCCACACTTATGGATGTCCATCAACTTCCACAATGTAGTAAGCCGATCCTTGTTGTCATCGAGTCATCTTTATGATGTGTCCAACCATTTTAAACGGCTCAGATGTCATAAACAAGTTACACACTATGGCCTGTTTGCGTTGCTTCTAGCATCTGAAGCAACTGCAGATGTGATTCGCAGGAAACAGTTCTCTCTAACAACAGTTTCTTGAGAATTGCTTATGTGAAAAAGTGCATTTTATTCCCTGCAAAGGTTTCAATGGTCAGTATTGAATCCCTGCTATTTCTTGTGACGTAGACCTCTTGAGTGTTGGATCTACCTCATTATTTTTAACATGAACCAGATGAAAAGTGTGGATGTCACATGATCATTATGGTTGGCCCATAGTACTTGCTAACGGAGGTTATAATATGGTTGCCACATGTGTAATACAACTCATGCATAACACGTTTGCCATCATGCCACTTGGGTCAGAGATCCCATCCATTGATGCTTAACCCCAAGAATTAGGTTGATCCATTGGTAAGGTTCATGATAGTTTGCAAACAAATATACTACTTGGATGAAGTTTTCTGACCCATTAACATGCATGTTTCTAATATTGGGGTCCACCTGAGCGGATGAGATTAATCATCTGTAAAACATGGTAGGACAAAATGGTGAATGGATTTGGTCTCAGACTTATGTGCCATGATGACAGACGTGGATATGTGTGTGTATATATATATATATATATATATATATATATATATATATATATATATATATATATATATATATGGGAAAAGGTACTATGCGCTCGAGCGCATACTGTCGTCCATGAGGTCGAGTTGGTGTGGGGCTCACTGTGATGCCGTGCGAACATCTACCCCCTCAGTCAGATGCACCATCCCAGGTGGGGCCCACACGGCTGAAAATCACCTCAATCTGTGACTTTTGTGGGCCACACCACGTACAGAAGTGGAGAGGGGCCGTGCACCATTGAAACATTCAAAACCAGTTGTGGGGGCCTTTCGAGAGGTTTCTTCATGATCAAAACCGTCCATCATGTGTGTCCCACTTGAAAGTAATTTTAAACCACTTTTCAGGTGGTATCCACATCTCAGGTGGGGCCTACCAAGTGCTTTTACATGTTTTTGCTTGTATACTTATGTTTTCAGATGGTATGGCCCACCTGATCACGGTGGACGGACGATTTTGGGCCGTCCAAGCCCAAAATGGGATGGTGCATCTGGTGGACGGTGTGGATCTTCAAACGGAATCACGGTGGGGCCCACCCCAGCTCGACCTCACGGACGACCGCTTTACGCTCGAGCGCATAGTACCTTTTCCCATATATATAGGGAAAAGGTACTATGCGCTCGAGCTGACGGCTCCGTCCCATGAGGTAGAGCTGTGTGGGCCCCACCGTGATGCCTTTCGAACATCTACCCCATCAGTCAGATGCACCATTCCATCGCGGGCCTAGGTCCCAAAAATCAAGTCAATCCGTGACTTGTGTGGGCCACACCACATACAGAAGTGGAGAGGGGGCCGTACACCATTAAAACATTCATAACCATTTTTGAAGGCCCACCGAGATGTGGTTTGCAAATCCAGCCCATCCATTATGTGTGTCCCACTTGAATGAGGGTTCGAACCAAGTTTCAGGCGCATGCAAAACTCAGGTAGGCCCCACCAAACATTTCAATGGTCAGTATTGAATCCCTGCTATTTCTTGTGACGTGGACCTCTTAAGTGTTGGATCTACCTTATTATTTTTAGGAATAAATTTAATGAATAGAATCTGATTGTGTTAAGATGGATCTGAATGGGTCATTTAATCCTAAGCACCAAAAGATAACAGTGCCTTAAATTTCAAATCAATCCAACCATCGGATAAGGTCACACTAGTTAGATTTATAAATGTTTAATAAGAAAAGCTTAGATTTCTGTGCAACTGATTGGTATCACTTAGCGTAGAAAGTCGAGATGGGCTATCGGTGTATATGTGATTAGATCCATACCATTCATCAAGTGTGTAAAGATAAAATATGCTAAGACCTCAAGAATCTGAATAATCTAATCATCCGGTATGTCACCCTGATTAATCATTTAATATTCAATTTCAAGATCTTAAAAAGAAAATCTAAATTTTGATAATTATATTTAATAAACATATAATTTTAATTATTTGATCATTTAGGGTTTGGCCACCTATGATATATATTAAAGGTAGGCCCCACGTGTAATATAACCCGATGAATAATAATGTTATTGATATAACTGATAGGATCTCTAACTTCAAGCCAACCTAATTATCTTGTGGATTCTACACAACCAGACTTATGTAAGTAACCCAACGTGTCTCATGATTCATTGGAATTAAATAAATTATTTGTGATTGTTTGATTAATTGATATATTAATTTGAGTGTTTTGTTTCAATATTAAATGCTACGGTAAATTACTTGTTAATTTGTGACAAATTACATGACTATGATAATTGTACATTAAATTCACTTATAAATGTTCTTATCAAGACAAATATCTACAACAATCATAAAAATGATACATTTATACATTATCCATCATTCATTGCATTTGCATTATCGATCCTAAGGGTCCTTCCTGGAAGAGATGTCGATCCTAGTAAAGCATTACCAAATGCAGGCTACACCCAAGCCTACCAAAATGTAGAAGCCTACCTAACGGGTAGATGTGGGTTGACGACCTTCAACCCAAGTAGATGGACGATCATCTCATTTGATGCATTCATACACAATTTACATTCATATCATTGTGCAGACATTTTTTGCATTTAGTGCTTGTATTATTTTAATTGTTATAATTATGAACCATGTTGGATTTTCTCATTAAGTCTGGTCAGCTTACGTTTTCATTGACAGAAAAACTGTAGAGACAAGCAATTAATTGATGAGTTGACGCATGAACAAGAAGTTGTGACTAAACTGGTGCACGGCACACGTGAGACGTGATCATATTTGTCAGGAGAGGAATTGACCACATTTCGACCGTTCCTAATTAATTAATTAGCATTTCCTTTGTTATGATTATCTGATTTATATATAATGAATGGTGGTATTAGTTATAAGATTTTCAAGTATTTGATTAATTGAATTGTTCTAAGTCTCTAGCAAGTAAGTTGTATTGACTGATAAATGATGTCTAATTTATGCAAATTGAATGTTTACGAATGTTGAGAATGGACGAATGTTGTTGCTTAAATCATTTGTATGAATGATTGTAAATGGACCTATTTGGAATTTAAAAATAAATATTACTTTTGCCTCTGAATAATCGTATAATGGAATGAAGTTAGTACACTTTGTGTACGAGTTACGACTTGAAACTCAAGTCTGAGGGTGCACACTCTGTACTTGAATTTCGGGGCGTGACTTATGCCTCAAGTAACTTATCTTGGTTTCAACTTATTAAGCATTGAAGAATATTCGGCAAACAACATACTTGTCAGTTTATCCTCTCTTTTATCTTTTTCAATGCCTCTCTTCAGCAACTTATGAAAAGTTAAAAAGTTAAAAAAAAATAACTCAAGTAATTAAGTCATATTAAGTAAAAAAGCTACTTATAAATAGACATAAACTAAATTTACTTATCTAAAATAATTTATTTATATACTGTTATATAATTAGAAAAATTAACTTATTTGGTAGTATCCAAATGGGCCCTTAATTAATTAATTTTGGAAAAACAATGTTTGGTAACTTACCATAAATAAGTTACTTGTGCTTCAAATAGCTTATCTTAATTTCTACTTAATTAGCAAATAAATATGCTTGATAAGTATGTTCTCAAAACAACGTGCCTAAAAGTCTCACGTTATTAAAGCTAGGCACGAACCGACACGACTCGCCTAACTCAACTCGTCCGACTCGTTCAGACCCGACTCAACCCGAACCGCATGGGTGAGTAGGTCCGAACCGAGTAGGCTTCGCCCAATCTAAACTCGAATCGAGTCGAGTTCGAGTTACCCAGTAACTCGACCCAACTTGATCCGAAACTTGATCCGTCAGACTCGACCCAATCCGAAACCCGACTCGACTCGGGTTGTCGAGTGTGTGTGTGTGTGTATGTGTGTGTGTGTGTGTGTGTGTGTGTATAACCTAATTCTTAATCCTCTCTACCCTACCTGTCGCATGCCTCGATTCAAAAAAACTCAACCCCTTCCCATCCGGCACCCATCGGTAGAGCTGGGCATCGAGTTGAGTTGAATCGAGTTAGGGCTGACTCGACTCAATTCGACTCGATACCGAGTTGAGCATGCCTAACTCGATCTGATTCCGGTCTGGCCTGGACTGATCCAGATCAAGTCTGATTCGGTCAAAAGAACAAAGTCAAGTCGAGTTGGCACCGAGTCAGATTAAGAGATGAGGGAGGGGGAGACCGAGAGAGTGGAGAGGAGAGAGAGAGGAGGAGGAGGATGAGGGTGGTGGTGGTGGTGGTGGGCGGTTGTCGGGCTTGGAAGATATGGAGGATGATGGGAGGGAGGGAGGGAGGGAGGGAGGGAGACGGGTCGGGCTTGGAAGATGAGGGAGGGAGGGAGGGAGGGAGACAGGTCTAATCGGATCGAGTTTTGGGTCGAGTTAGTAGGTAACTCGAACTCGACTCAGTTTAAGTTCGGATTGGGCAAAGCCTACTCGGTTCAGATCGAGTCGGCTCTGAACGAGTTGAACAAGTCAAGTTAGTTGGATCGAGTCAGCTCTAAACGAGTCGAGTTAGCCGGATCGAGTCGTCTGGTGCCTAGCTCTACCCATCGGCCAGCGGCACAACCCTCTCTCTCTCTCTCTCTCTCTCTCTCTCTCTCTCTCTCTCTCTCTCTCTCTCTCTCTCTTCTCTCCTCTCCCGTCCAGCAGGCGGCAGCTAGCGGCCCATCAGGTGTGTTTGTCTATTTTAAAAAAATAAAAAAATAATAAATAATGTTAAGAGGATGGACCACATACAGGAAATGGTGAAGATGGAAGCAAGTTACGTACTGAGTGACTCAGTACACTTAGCGTACTGAGTAAACTTTGTGAGGTCCACCATGATTTATATATTTTATCTCCTCTGTCCATCCATTTTATCTCAAAATTGATCCAAAAACCATATTAGAATCGGTGCCAACTCAATTCAACTCGGTATTTCTGACCGAGTCAGACTCAGTTCGAATTAGCCCAGCCCAGACCCAGATCGAGTTAGGCATGTTGGACTCGGTACCGAGTCGGATCGAGTTCAGGTCAAGCCTTTTTCAAAACCAGATCGAGTCGGGTTGAACCTAACTTAGTCTGAATTGACTCGATGCCCACCTCTACATGCTGCCATGTTAAAACACCCAGTTCGGCGATACCATAACTGTGGGCCCACTTTAATGTATGTATTAGATATCTACTCTATTTATCCGTCTTGCCAGCTCCCAGCTCATTTTAGAGTATTGGCTCAAAAATGAACCAGATCCGAATCTCATGTGGACCACACCATGGAAACACTGGTTATTGAACGCTCACCATTAAAAACCTCCCAGGGCCCACATTAATGTTTATTTTCCATCCAACTTATTGATAAGATCACGTAGATCAGGATGAAAGGAAACACAGATACCAGCTTGATCCAAAAACTTTGTTGCCTCCATGAAGTTTTTAATGGTGGGTGTTCATTCACCATGTTTCTTATAATGTGGTTTACCTAACTGAGATTTGGATCTGCTTCATTTTTTGGCTCATGCCCTTAATGGAGATGTCAAAATAGATGGAAGGCATAGATATACATTACATGCATCAAGGTAGGTCCACGACCACAGCCGGACTGGACACGTTTATCATCCCAACAAACCTCCGCTCCCCCGTTGCTAGAGGCGGATTGGTGGGTGAACCCAACTCTACGTGCCAAGGCCCACCGTGATGTTTTCTAGAAATCCACCCCATCCATCCATTTTACCATATTATGATAGGATGATGAGGGCGTAAAAATGAGGCAGATAATTCAAAGCTTAAGTGGGCCAAATTAAAGGAAATAATGAAGATTGAACGACCACTACTGAAATCTTTCCTGGCCCACTATGCTGATTATATGCTATCCAAAACCATCATAAAGTCATTCCCACACCCATAAGATTGTATGAAGAAGATATTTCAAATAATCAATGTAGGCATCATAACTATTTCAACAGTGGAGGTTCAATTCCACCTATTCAAGTATTGTGGCCCACTTGAGTGTTGGATATGTCTCATATCTCGGCCCAAAACTTAAAATAGGCCTTTTTATATAAAAAAAAACGGTGGTACAGGGTGCAAAAATGGTGGTACATGGTGGATTTCTCAAAAACACCACAGTTAGACACACCAGTTTTTTGAGCTCCAGTTCGATAACACTGTCTTAAGCTGCTAAGTCTACTTAAGGTTTAGATCTTCATTATATAAGTCTACTTAAGGTTTAGATCTTCATTATATGGGTCCTTACTCTTACTCTGGTGGTAGACTCTTAGGAGTTTAGATCTTCATTATATTTGGAACCACCAATTAAAATCAGCTAGAAAAATTGGTGGATAGGGTGGATTCTGAGAAACATTATGGTGGGCCACATAACAAAGGGTGCGGTTTTAATGGTAGGCATTTACCACTGTTGTAAGTCATGTGGCCCACTTAAATGTTGGATCTAAGTCATATTGGGCCCACCTCCTAACATAAGATGAATAAAATAGTTCTTATAGTGGATTTCTGAAAATTTCCACCCATGGAATACACAACATGGCACATTTGTTCACCAAAGATAAGAGGGCACTCCTCAAGTCACAGTGGTTTCAGTTACTTTTTACAAGTTAAAAAGCAATAAAAAATTACTTAAGAAAATAAGTTACTTTTTTAAATAAGATATTTATTTAAGTTGATTAATCAAACTAAATTAAGAAAAGTAACTTATTAACATACATCAGTTTTTTTTTTTTTTAAGTTACTTATTTTGTGGTACCCAAATAGTAAGTTACCTTTTCTACTTACAACAGCAAATAAGTAACTTATTTCAAATTAGTAACTTTGGTTTATGATTAGTTATTATTATTATTATTATTATTTATTTTTTAAACACACGCGCACACACACCCCCACACACTCACACCGTAGTGGGATTTCACCACCTATGGATACTCGAACCCTTGACCGGCGTGTTGAAACTCTTGAGAGTCTACCACCCGAGCAAGAGTAAGGATCCGTTTATGATTAGTTACAAGTAACTTTTTGGCTTAAAAGTACTTAATCACTTTAGCTAATTTTTTTAGTTTTTCTACTTTTCGTAAGTTACTGAAAAGAGGCATAGGAGAGACCAAAGAGAAGAGAAGCTGATAAGTGGGTTGTTTACCAAACATGCTTAAGTTTTTGATAAGTAAAAACTAACATAATTTACTTGTGGCATAACTTATCTTAAGCAACTTATAATCTAAAGCGAAGTTACTTATGCCATAAGTAACTTATCTTATTTGTTACTTATCAGGAACATAAATATTTTTGATAAACATCATATTTATTAACTTTTCCTCACTTTCATCTCTCTTATGCCTCACTTCAACAACTTTTGAAATTTTGAAAAGCTAAAAATATAAACTGAAGTGATTAAGTATTTTTAAACAAAAAAGTTATAACTAATCATAAACCAAACTTATCTAAAATAAGTTACTTATCTATCACTGTGAGTAGAAAAAGTAACTTATTTGCTGCCATCCAAACAGAATGACTAACTAAATACAGTAAAATCTGTAAAAAAAAAAATGATTTTCATAACCGAAATCATTTTTTTAGCAAAGCCAAACAAGCACTTGGTAGAAAAGATGGCAGTTGTGTGCTAGATTTCTCATACACAATGTAGTATATGTGAACATTTCTCCTCTGGTCCTCTCTCCAATGTTGTTTGGTGCATGGATGAGAAATCATAGTCCTAAGCCTCAAGAAACTCTCAAATTAGTAAATGTGGGGCCCCTTTTGGGGAACTCGAATAGTTGATATCATGGACTCGCCTTGGATAGGATGTCCCATTAATCCCTTATATCGGACAATCCTAACCCAACAATCTTTGACCTTTTTCTGTGGAAAGTGGACCACTCTTGTACTCTCTAAACTTTTATTCTTAGGCCACCAATTACAAAATTTTAAAATAAAATAAAATAAAATTTTAAAAAAAAAAAAAAAAAAAAAAAAAAAAAAAAAGGAGGAGGAGGTTATAAGAGTCCTCCAATCTAGGAGATTTTCTTGATCATGGCAAGAAATTATTGACAGATGATTCTTTCAAGTCGACTCAAATGGACTCGTTTGAGGGGTTCCAGTCCTTGCCCGAGTGGTAGACTCCGAGGAGTTTCAATAGGAGGTCTTGAGTTCGAATAGGTGTTGAATCCCACTACGGCGTGCATGGGTGTGTGGCAGGTGCGTGTGTAAAAATAATAATAATAATGATAATGATAATGATAATAAATGGACTCGTTCGACTCAACTCCAGACCAAACAAGTCAGCCCATGTTGCATGACAACCATTTGATCCGGACGCGACAGGCATTAAAAAAGTGCATTTGCTGAAAATTCGATGTATGTGAATCCCACCCAATCATTCATACAAAAGATCAATTTTCATTGCAAGAAAGTAATTACTCGTAGTGTAATGATGATACTTTTATATTACAACACTGGTAATTCGCTATCCAAACAGGCACAGACAAGAAACTAAGTCATAATGTATATGACTAAGATGTATACTACCCTTGTATTTGGTCTGAAATGCCGTCCTTATTTTCCTCCTTTCCAACACTCTCTTCCTCCATATTCTCTACAATCCGTTGAAGGATACATTCCTCCTCTTCTGTCAGCTGCATCATGGCTTCTTCAAAAGAAGCCAGCATTTCTGGATCGAATACCTTGCACTCACCGCCACCATAAGCCGGATTCGCGACGCAAAACTTACCAAATTTGGGTGTCACATATTCACCGTTGCAGAATACTTGGTTCCTCGATTCGATCCTATCTCCAAAACTTCCCAAGTCCGGAAAATCAACGGTTGTTGGAATACTAAGGGTGGCCAGCTCTTTCGCCTTCGCCTTCCTCCGAAAGCCCTTTTCATTTGTGAAATTCACATCTTCAACGGTTGCGATAACGGCCTCGGCATGATTAGGCTTGTGATCATTGGTTGTGTGTTGTTCCTTAATGTCTTCCTCCTTAACCATCAAACACTCATTAAAAGAGCTTCCTGAAGATCCTACACATTGGTCATTTGCATTTTGTGAGAGATGATGAATTATTTCATCTTGTCCATCTTGTTCTACTTGGGACGATCGATTGCCTACTTCGACCATTGCATCATACTCCTCAACGGTGTGGATGCTTCGAGTATGTACTAGACTTCCACCATCTACTATGGGTCCATTATCTTGGACCGCATTGATATTGTCACATTGGATTGGACATTGTCCTTCAATAGCTAATTGATGGGACCCATCGACGATTATAGATCCTTTTGTTACTGATTCTTGTTGTTGTTGTTGCCGTTGTCCCTGTTTTTCTTCGAAGTCGTCCATCAATATCAATACTTTGGTATTGATGGACTCTTGGTTCGTCTGTTTATTAGACGGGTCTACTTCTGTAGTGGACTCTGTCGCGAGATTTCCATTTTGGAGTTTTTTGGCTACTGTGTTAGCAGTGCAAACAAGAGCAAGGAATTGATCTCCACCGTTCTTGGAGATGAGTATATCATCTAGGGCGGGCAAGCCGTCGGTTCTCCTCTTCAAGCTCCGTCTCAGGTCTTCCCGAAAGCTCCTTGACCGAGCCACGATCTTTGAAGAAACGCATCCCATTGGGACCTTTAGATTGTGGTGCTGTAAGCAAAAAACAGAAAACAAAATTACGAACGGCTGAGATTTGTTTGAAGCTGGATTCAATGGATAGGCATGTGTGTTAGAGTAGGTGGGACCCACAGCACGGGGAGATGGATGGTCGAAGTGGAATGCTACTAAAATGCAATACCTTGAAACTATCAATGGTTATATCGTTTTAATATAATCATGGCCACCTGATGACTTAACTAGAACTCCACAAACCGAACTAGCTCGGTTGGCTCGCCCGACTCGACTCGAAAAAGTTTAATTCGACTCGGTTCGAAGCTGAGTTCAAGCCGAGTCGAGCTGATTTTTTAGCTTGAAAATGAGTTCGAGTCGAGCTCGAGCAGGCCCCAGCTCGACTCAACTCGGCTCGAATCCAGTTCAGGTCGAACCAGTTTGGTGACTCAGTTACTTTGCCATTGATGTTGCTCACCAACTGTTTGATAAAATGACTCAACCAAATGTGGCTGATGGTAAGGAAGGTTTGGCTAGTAGCAAGGAAGGTTTGGCCGGTAGCAAGCAAGGTATGTACATTAAACAAAAACATTTTTTCTCTTTATTATTTATTTATTTTTTGGTTTTTATGTTACTTAGAAGGTGTTTGATAAAACACCTATAAAACCATTGTCTCTATTTTACAAACAGTGGGATTGTGAAGTTGTAGTTCAGGTGTTTGTGAAAATGTCTCAATGACGAACTCGGCTCGATCTTGGCTCAAACTCGACCTGAGCTGGCCCAAGCTGTTGACCGAACCAAGCCGAGCCGAGGTCAGCCAATGTTCGAGCCGAGTCGAGCTGAGGCCAGCTCGACTCAGTTCGACTCGATGTACACCCCTACAACTAATCATAAAAATAACTTATTTCATGGTATCCAAAGGAGACCCAAGTAATATCAAGTAACCAAGTTACTTATAATTGACCTGAAATCAAACTTATGTCAAAGATAAGATAAAACTAATCTTGGCATTCAAGACTAAAAAAGCCTAAATCATCGTTAACTAGACTAGTTTAATTAATAGCATCCTTAAACCATACATCTTTCTTAATATATTCAAATAATAGGTACGAGCATAAACTAAAACATTATGGAACTAAAATGATAGCATTCGTTGTGAGCACTTACCTTTTTTGGGTTCCAGTCTCCATGAGCTAATAATAATAATAATAATAATAAGCATAATAATAGCTCATTTGAACACAATTCCTACAAGAGGGTTTCCTGTTGAAGGGAGCTTTTCAATGCTTATTTTGTCAAAGCATGAAATAAGATAGTGATTTGCAAAAGTGCATCCAAATATAAAATTAAATTGAAGTTTCACTTAAAATAATATCTTGCCATCAAATGTCCCTTTTGAGGGTGCGTCTAAATAAGCCTCGTGTGATTCTAGTTTTGCAACTATAAAATAAAGTTATTACATAATTCACAGAAATTCTGTTCCCAAATCAATAATTAGTTAAAAAGGGAATGAAAGAGACCCCATTCAAGCAATGATTCGCGCGCGCGCACACACACATATAGAGAGAGAGAGAGAGAGAGAGAGAGCAACTACTAAATCGGACATGCCTACATAGGTGCACACAGATATAATGGATTTAGGACTTGGTGGTGACTTGGATCGACTCGCTTAGTCCTGAGTCTGAGTCTCAACTATGCCAAGTCACCAATCCTTGAATTGTAGATAGGTAGATAAATAGATAGAAATAGATAGATAGAGAGCTACACACCTGATGAATAAGATCATGAAATCATCAACCTTCTCCAAATCAGCAACTAAAATTCTCCCACCCTCCAGCCTTCCTTTCAAAATCACCTCTTCTTGATTAAAAAGCAATACATGTTTCCTTTCTACTAAGAAAACATAGATGAACTGAGATTAATCAAAAGTCCTTCAATTCAAACCAAACATATCTCCAAAATGAAAATAAAACCCAATTCATATTACCAATCATTCATGAACACAGTCATCCATAGAACCCAAAAGAAAAAAGAAACCCATGAAAAAAAAAAATACATACCAGTTGAATAAAATCATTTGATCATATGCCCTTATTGAAGAATCTGCTACTAAATCACTACCTTCCAAAATCCCATGAAAAACTAGCCACCTTTCATTGACTTATAAACAGACTCATGGCTGCTCTTCAATCAAAAGACGACAAAAAAAATTGAAATAAATGAGAATGAAAATAAAAGAAAATGAGAGGTATCGATGGCTTGAATTACAGCCTATCACGCAAGAGTTTCCTTTTCAAACCAACAGCTACAAGTTTGAAATTACTTAAATACTATAACTAACCAGCACAATGCCCTTGATTGTCACCTAAATTGCATGGTTGCCACTACTATTGCTGTTACCCTTCATAGAAACTGGACATGTGGTACAGCTGACCATGATCTGGACCGTTCATCTGGTGGATCCACCATAGTGAGAAATCACACTAATTGGATGGTCTTAATCATATGATTAGTGACCCACAAAATTCAAGGTCTGAAAAAACACTGGTAATGTGAGCATGCTTAATGAACAGCCCAGATCTTTCACAAAAGTAGGTGGCCAGGCTCGGGCTTATTTGTTTTGGTCCATCACTGACCTAGGCTGGGCTCTATAATGATGATCAATTGGTATGAAATTCAGGATAATCTAGCCGTGGGATGGGCCGGAACAATACATTCACATACGGTGTGGATATGAAACATATACATTAAGAAGAAATCCACAGTAAGGGACCTAGAGCTGGTCATCAGGCTGAGTCGGACCAAGTTAGAGCTGACCTATTTGATCCGGTTTTGAAATATGCCTGACTTGAATTCACCTGACTTGGTACCGAGTCCAGTATGCTTGACCCAATCTAAGTTTTGATCTGGCTTGAACTAATCTGGACCTAGTCCGACCCTATCACAGGTACCGAGTTAGGTTGAGTCAGTGTCAAGTCAAATCAGGTGCAACGAGTATATCCGGAGGGATGAAATCACAACTCAAAAGTTAGATTCAGTTGTCAGAATTGCAGCCTCTCCATCAGCTACACTCATCTCATATCTGATTTTTAATATACATATATATATATATATATGTGTGTGTGTGTGTGTGTGTAAGTTGAGTTTCTGATCAAGTATTAGTTGGATTCTGAGACGAGTCGAATCAAGTTAGTAGATGACTTGAACTCAACTCGGTTTGAGTCTAAATTGGACGAAGTCAACTCGATTCGGATCGACTCACCCACTCAGTTTAGATCAAGTCACATAAACGAGTTGGACAAGCCAAGTGCGCCGAATCAGGTAACCCTGTGCCCAACACTACTTATCTACTAAGGGCCCATTTGGCCCGGTTGGAAAGGATTGGATGGTATTGGAAGGGATTGGAAGTTAAATCCTAACTGGGCATGCCAAATAGACTGAGTGATCTGACCCCAGGGTAGAGCAATGTCATAGATCTTAAGACAATCCACTGACAACACCATCATTACCTTTAAATTCCATCAAATCCACCCTTGTCTGTTCAAATTTGCCTGGGACATGTTTGGTTCGAGGAATTAGAAGAGATGGGAAGGTTTAATCTAGGGATTAGCAGGGCGTACCAAACAGACTTGATATAGCAATCCCATGGATCTTATTGCAATCCACTGACAACACCGTCATTGTCTTGAAATCCATGCCATCCACCCTAATACAGTTCAATCCCTTCCAATTCACCAGTCCAAACTGGCCCTAATCCGCCTCCTTTACCCCCTTCATGCCTTTGAGAAGTTTTTTTTTTTTTTTTTCCGTCTTTTTTTGTGTCATTTGGATAGTCCAATTAATCGATCTGAACCATCCATTAAACCTAGAATACATTTGATGAGCTACAATGTAAAATTCAGAATGAACAGATGATCCCATCCATCCTTGAATTGGCCTTTTTTTTTTGTAGCCATCCCTTTTATAGTCCATGGATGAGATGGTTAGGACCGTCTAATAATAAGCAAGTCATGTTCGGTCCTAATGAAGACATGGATTGAATTGTTGATTGGGACTATTTTGCGGAAACGATCTTGACCGTCAATATCAAATTCTATTGATCGGATGGTTGACAACGTAATTGTCGCCCACGTTTTGATTGGACGTACGGCTTGATTTTTGTGCCATTTCAACAACGTATTATGACCGATGCCGAGCTGGCAGACGCGTTGGTGTGTAAATGAGATGCCTAATGCTCGCATGTGAGCTGTCGATGCATTTAAGATATCCAGACCGTTCACGTGTTGTATCCACATTGCACACAATGGGAGCGGATAGGTGTTACCCGAGTAACACGTTGTTGGGTGTTATCCTGATCGTGGGGCCCACCTTGATGAATGTATTGTATATCCACGCTGTCTATTAGTTTTAGAAGATCATTTTAAGTACGTGGTACCAAATATTAAGCATATCAAAATCTCAAGTGGACCACACCATAGAAACAGTGGTGATTGAATGCCCACCATTAAAACCTACCTAGAGCCTACTGTAATGTTTATTTTCCATCCATCTGTTGATAAGGTAAAACAGACCTGGATTAAGGGAAACTACAAATATCATCTTGATCTAAAACTTATATGGCCCACAATAATTTTTTAATGGTCGATCACTACTATTTCCAATGGTGTGGTCTATCTGATATTTTGATCTACTTTATTTTTTGGATCAGATCCTAAAATGAGATGGAAAAACAGATAGACAGATTGGATATAAAAAATAATTAATCAAGGTAGGCCCCATATGGCCCGGTAACACCACTAATGTCTTACCCGGTATACCACCTAATCCGCTCCCGTATCCAATAACGACCGAATGAAGACTTTTTTTGCCTTTGCAATTGTCAGAAATCATCCAATCAGATGATCGGATCGTCTGAACGGTTTGATTTTTTTTAAATGATCTATCTGTCTGGTCCACCAGAAAAATTGTCCAGATCCTGATGTTTGCAGGAAGCATGTAAGATGGACGTATGTTGATTGTGATATTGACGTTCACTCCGTTCAGATCCGAGGACGGAGTGATATTCTGGCAGACTGCGGTGGATGATACGCAGGCACTTTGAAATTGCACACGTGGCACAGATGCAGTCAAATCAAAACCGTTGATCAGTAACAATATATCATGTACTAAAATTAAACTTATTTGATTATCTTAGTATTGGTTTATTTATTGGACAGATAAATTAAAATTCAACGGTTCTATTTTTTCAAACAAGCGTCCGCGAATCAGAGGTTAAGATTGTTCAACAGTCTGATCTTGGGATTTTACTTTGAGAAACTGTGATGCACAATATAATCGGTTTTTTGAGCTAACATATGCCACGTGTATAATTTCTGAGTGCCTGAGTATCAAGCGTCATACACAGCCAGCGTATCATATAGGAAGTGGCAGTTCTGATATTTTCACCGATAATAGGGTTCTTTGTACTGTATCATTTTAATAGACCGGGCGTCGGCGGGAAAGGTGAAATGTCGTGAAACGCATTGTATTAGAATACAAGAGGCGCAGCCCATGCCGATTAATCTTGACCGTCGGAAGTGAATATCAACGGACGGGATGAATAAAAGCGGGACGACATGACGCCGCAAGGTCACGATCATTACTCGTTAGTTATATATTATCTGTATTCCCTTGTTTATAGTACGGGGATAAATGATCCAGTACTACCATGAGCACGCTAAGTTTACCCTACTCTCATTCTTTTTCTCCCACGTGTCATATCCGTGGGATATCTGAGCCGTTAAAAATTTCGAACAAATATTAATAATCTATGAAATTAAAAAAGGATAGATGTACATATCATAATGGTAAAAAATACGTGATGGATCAGATCAACGGAAGTACATTGATTTCGACGGTCTTCCTCAATTTATTAGTTGAACAACTGAATTTTATACTAGGCTAGATCCATGATGAGATCGAACGTTTCAACGGATTGGATTTCCACGGATGTGACAGGTTTGGTAGGTAAAGGGCGCATTGTTCTGACGGTAGTACCTGCTCACAGTCACTTGTTTGATATGATATTTATTTGACACGCTGGCAAAGGGAGCAGGATTTAATTGATGCTCTGGCAAAGTGTGACCGTTCATATTCATACAGAAAGAAGGATAGAGAGTAAATATGGCCTTGTCAGATTCATATGGTGTTTGTTGTTCTGAGCCATCCAAAGTGTGCCCACGATATTAGACGGTTTGGATCATGTGTATAATAATGCACTTGTACAAGTAATGATGCATACGCATGGATGGCCATACTCTCGAAGATTATTAAGTTTTTTTTTCTTCAAAATTATACACTAAAACCGCAATTTGAGGAAAAGGCTTAACGAAAAGAGGTGCCAAGTGCACGCTCGCCATTGCATGTGCCCAGAGAAAGAGCCAAACAATCATCAGGTGGGCCCCACATGTATATTCCTTGGCATAAAAGAACAGGAGAAAAGTGCCGTTTATCAGTTGGGTGGGCCACACGTTAGCCGAAGACATACGGAAGTGGATTGGCTGGTGTACCGCACACCAGCTATATATATATATATATATATATATATATATATATATATATATATATATATATATATAGCCATGCTCCCCTGCGCACCTTTGCACACGTACTATGGGTGTCTAATCTGAATGGTCCATGTGATGCAGAATCCCATGAAATCTCATGTGACAAATTTTCACCCCGATCTAAAATTCTAGTGAGCCATAGCAAAGAAAAATACAAATCAATGGAGGAAACTGTTTTCATTTTTCATGGCCCATCAAAGTTTTAGATCAAAATAAAACTTGGGCCTAAAGGGTTTCATGAGGTGCTGCTTCACATGAACGGTTTAGATTTTGAATCCATATCACGTATGATGGGTTCTAAAAAATGTTCGTATGTAGTACATACAAACTGGTTAGCAAGGGAGCGTTTCGAGATATATATATATATATATATATATATATATAGGAAAACGCTCACCTACAAAGTTTAAATACGTAAACTTTTTTGAGAACCCATCATACATGATGAATCTCGTAAATCTGAACCGTTCATGTGAATCAGAACCTCATGAAACCCCATTGTATAAAATTTTACTTTGATCCGAAACTTTGGTGGACCGTGAAAAATGTAAACAATTTCTTTCCTTGATTTGAATTTCTCTTTGCTATGGACGGTATGGATAAAAGTTTTAGATAAAAGTAAAACTTGGTCCTGGGGTTTCACTAGTGTCGCTTCACATGAATGGTTCAGATTTGCGAGATTCATCACGTATGATGGGTTCTCAAAAAGTTCGTACGTAGGTAACTGCGTTCAGCAGAAGCGTTATATATATATATATATATATATATATATATATATATATATATATATATATATATATATATCGCTCACTTGCTAACACGCACACACACACACACACACACATACATATTCGGAAACGCTCACTTGCTAACACACACACACACACACACACATATATATATATATGGGAAAAGGTACTATGCGCTCGAGCGTAAAGCAGTCGTCCGTGAGGTCGAGCTGGGGTGGGCCCCACTGTGATTCCTTTCGAAGATCCACACCGTCCACCGATGCACCGCTCCCCACACGATGACGAAATCGATCGTCCCGGAACTCGGGGGGCCATACCTTCAAAACATAAGTATATACGCGAAAACATGTAAAATCACTTGGTGGGACCCACCTAAGATGTGGATACCACCTGAAAAGTGGTCTAAAATTACATCCAAGTGGGACACACATGATGGACGGTGTTAATCATCAAAAAACTTCTTGAAAGGGGGTCACAAGTGGTTTTGAATGTTTGAATGGTGCACGGCCCCTCTCCACTTCTGGACGTGGTGTGGCCCACAAAAGTCTCGGATGGACTTGATTTTCAGTCGTGTGGGCCCGTCCAAGGATGGTGCATCGGTTAGATGTTCGAATCCATATCATGGGGTCCACCCTGGCTACCTATGGAGACCGCTTTACGCTCGATATATATATATATATATATATATATATATATATATATATATATATATATATATATATATATATATATATATATATATACACGGGAAAATGCTCACTTTCGCATTGAGAACCTATCATACGTGATGTGGATCCAAAATCTGAACCGTTCATGTGAAGCAGCACCTCGTGAAACTCCCTTGGCCCAAGTTTTACTTTGATCTAAAACTTCGATGGGCCATGAAAAATGAAAACAGTTTCCTCTCTTAATTTGTATTTCTCTTTGCTATGGCACCACCATGAAAATTT
Organism: Magnolia changhungtana; assembly: GCA_030180095.1. Taxonomy (NCBI): domain Eukaryota; kingdom Viridiplantae; phylum Streptophyta; class Magnoliopsida; order Magnoliales; family Magnoliaceae; genus Magnolia; species Magnolia changhungtana. The sequence goes on along the minus strand of JASAUF010000467.1, from coordinate 4,366,637 downwards.
GTCACATGGGGTTTTATGGGATTCCGCATCACATGGACCACTCAGATTAGACACCCATGACACGTGTGCAAAGGTGCACACGTGCGTAGGTGCGCAGGTGAGCATGACTCACATATATATATATATATATATATATATATATATATATATATATATGAAAAGGTACTATGTGTTGGAGCTCACGATAAGCTCCCATGAGGTCGAGCTGTGTGGGCCCCACCGTGATGCGTGTTGACCATCAACACCGTGCATTTGATGGGTCCCCTTTAAATTATGGGATATCCCAAAAATCAGCTGTATACGGAACTCAAGTGAGCCATACCATCTAAAATCATGTGAAGACATGCCAAAAACATATAAAAGTACTTGGTGGGGCCCACCTGAAATTTGCATGCGTCTGAAACTTGGTTTGAACCCTCATCCAAGTGGGACACACATAATGGATGGGCTGGATTTGCAAACCACATCTCGGTGGGCCTAAAAAATGATTATGAATGTTTTAATGGTGCACGGCCCCTCTCAACTTCTATATATGGTGTGGCCCACACAAGTAATGTATTGACTTGATTTTTGAGACCTAGGCCCACGATGGAATGGTGCATCTGACTAATGGGATACATGTTTGAACGCATCACGGTTGGGCCCACACAGCTCGACCTCATGGGAGCTTATAGTGAGCTATATAGTATATATATATATATTATATATATATATATATATAGAGAGAGAGAGAGAGAGAGAGAGAGAGAGAGTAATGCTCACACCCAACTAACTGGACAAATCAAATTGGTCCACTAGTTGTGTATTTAATAGAAAAAAATTACTTTTCTATCCCAAGCAATATACCACATGTGAGATTCCTAATATCAAGTTTTACATAAGTATGATAGAAATTATATGTCAAAGATCCAGCCTGTCCATTAAATAAGGCCTATTAATTATATTTTATCTGCTAAAATTTAATAAACTATCATCATCACTGAAGCCACACATACAAGTTAAATATGTACGGCTAAAAATAATTTCTAATAGCTCCATTTTTTTGTAAATAGATATCATACCATTAATCATTAAAAATAATAATGTATGTCCTTCACATGTTTAAAAGAAATCCTACGTAATTAATGGACTAGATTTCATATACATTTAATGCTCACATAAATATATTACATGTGTGCAGCTTCCTAATTCATCCCATTTTCTCTTGAAATCCATTGCCAAATTTACATACTAATGTTAATAAATGCTCTCATTTGGAGAGAAGCTGCTCGAGGTTACTTGGCATAGCGAGCTTGGGTGGGCCTCACTGTGGTGTTAAAGTGAAATCCACCCCAACCATCAGGTGAGTCACCCTCTCTTTGAACCAGGGCCAAAAAACCTGCCCATTTTATTTCATTTGGACCACATTTATTGGCGGAAAATGTAACCCTCTACACTATTCCCTAAATGTGACCCACTTGAATCACATTTGAGCTTGAGTTTTTAGCTTTAAGCCAATCTTTTGGTTTCACATCTAATGGGTGTAATGGATTTTACATACACATTATAGTGGGGCCCTGTAAAAATTGAGGGTGGACGTCTCTCCCAACTATTTTCCTTTGTGTGCCTCAAATTAATAACATATCATCTTGATGTTTTAGCTACTATCCTATCATGGGATTACACATCTAATGATCGGATTTGATTACACTTATAATGATCAGATTTAATCTCACATATACATCAATGTATAGCCCCGTAAAATATCACTGCAAAGATCAATATCTTGTGTAGCGTACCACACAGCATAGGCATCTATAGATGTCAAAGATATGTTTGCCTCAACATGGTGTATTTGTTTTATCCACACCATCCATCCATTTTCTGATATTACTTGAAGGCATGGCCCCAAAACTGAGGCTGATCCAAAGCTCAAGTGAACCCCACCAAAAGAAACAGTGGGAACAATGATGCTAGGTGTAAACATCTTCCTAGGGCCCACCATGATGTTTATTTTCCATCCAATTTATTCATTAAGTCATATAGACCTGGATACAGAAGGGAAAATACAAATATCAGCTTGATCCAAAACTTCCGTGAAACCCAAGAAGTTTTCGAAGGTAGGCTTTCAATCTCTACTTTTCTTGTGGTGTGGTCCACTTGAAGGTTGGATCTACCTCATTTTTGGGATCATAACCTAAAATGATTTGAAAATATGTGTCGACGGCGTGGATGAAATGCATAAATCATGTTGGGACTGATTTTAAGTCCCTTGATCTAACATGGGTGATTCACTTCACAGTGGAAGTGGATTTCAAATTAATACCATAGCAGGCCCATCTGAATGACCAACCATTGGGACTTGAAATCACTCATCTCTTGTGGTAGTTATCTATGTAATCGAGCGGTGCCGCAGCGCAGACAACCACCCTCCTATTTTTAAGGCCCACCATGATGTATAAGTAAGATTCACTCCAATCATTATATGCGTAATCCCATAATGGGTCTAAAGTCAAAAATAATAATAATAATAATAATAATAATCATGCTAACCTTTGATTGAATTCAGCCACAGCAATGGAAACATTGGGAGAGACATGCACCCTTGATTTTTACTATGCTCAACATAACAAGCATGTTAAATCCACTCAACCATTAAGATGACACACTAAAAATGTATGCCTAATGTCCAAAAATCAGGGGCATACTTTTTTCAGGTGGGCCAAATGAATGAAAATAGTTTGGAGAGTGAGTTTTCCTTGTACATTGTTTTCAATCATGTGGTCCACTTGTGTAAGACTCGTATCGTAGACCGTACTGTTCCGTCGGTTTTCACGATCCTTCCGGTTGAATTCTGGCAATTCTCGACTCGTATCTGACATTGCACGCGATCTTAAGCCGAGTTCTGCCTACCGAAGGCGGCTCGATTCGAAACTCATACCTTGGCGACCGCGCCGTCGCCGCGTTTCCAACGCCGCGACTTGCGCACCGAACCGATACCTAGGTGGGAAGATGCCAGTCTGCGTCCATTCCGAAGAAACACCGCACGTTGTGAATTACGAGGGAATCTCTACAAGATGTCTCATCAATCAAGTCAAGTACACCACCTTACCTCCATGCCACTTCACCCAACAACAAGTACACATGACCACTCCTCCCTTACCATAAGTCCACTCTCTCCCCACTCACCATCCCTCCTTTATCCATTTTTTAACTTAATCCATCCTCATTTATTACAACCACTCCACCCATCTCTTCTATCCATATCTCCCATCACTTCTCTCTCTCCCTCATTTTTCTCAAATCTCTCCAAGCAACAAAATTTCACACGTCCAAGCCCTTCCCCAAAGCCAAGTGTGGCCCACTTTCCCCTACTCTCACATCTCCCATATCAACTGTTGGATCATCATCAACCACCATTGAAAGTGGAGGCTAGGAGCTAAGGAGGCTTAAGGAGCAAGGAGGAGTACAAGAGGTGGGTGATCCACCGTTAATTTCTATTAAAGGGGCCCACAAATAATGGGATCCACCTTGATGTATGTATTTGTGATTAAAGAGGGGCCCATAGTAGCGGGGTCCCTCTACTCCATCGATCTCTCTCTATTTCTCTCTCTCTTTCTCTTTCCCTCTATTTCTCTCTTCCTTAGAATGAAGTGGGCCCCACCAATATGTTAAATCTACTCCATCTAGCAAATGGGGTGGCCCACCTCATTTTAGGAGAGATCCACCACCTAATTAGATTATATGATATATTATAATATTTTATTAATATTTATATGCATAGTGGGCCACAAACATGCGGAACCCACCTTGATGAGCATGTCCATGTACATGTGGGACCCACCGTGATATTTGTGCCGTCCAGTGTCCAGATACGCTGGACGTGAGCAAAGGGAGTGCGTGTACTGACATGGTGGTGTACTAACAAGCTAACAAGAAAAAAAAAAAGGAAAAAAAAGGGTAGTGCTTTTGGGGTTGGCCGCTCATGTAGGCCCTACCTTGATGTATGGGGCTGATCCACACCGTTCATTCTGTTCCCCAGCTCATTTTAAGCGTTGAGCCAAAAATGAAGCTGATCCCATTTTTCGGCGGGCTGTGGCATTGAGAATACCAGTATCTTACGTTAAAACTTGGGAAAATGACTGTTGGGGTCCACATGAAACTTGAACCCACCTGAAACTTGGTTTGGACCTCTAATATTATGGGACACATACAATGGACGGGGCAGATCTTATTAATGTGGGTCCCACCTAGATTTAAAAAAAAAAAGAAAGAAAGAAAAGGAGCAGCAGTGCTACTGTTGCTGCTGACGGACGCTGAAGGACGGACGGGCTGGGCCTCACGGCCCAGCTGTGGGCCCCACCATGGTGCGTTTCGACCATCAGCACCGTGAATTTAATGGTTCCCCTTTAAATTATGGGGTATCCCAAAAATCAGTCGTATACGGATCTCAGGTGGGCCATACCATCTTAAACCATGTGAAGACATGCCTAAAAACATATAAAACCACTTGGTGGGGCCTACCTGAAGTTTGGATAAGGCTGAAACTTGGTCTGGACCGTTAGTATGAGGGGACACACATAATGTGTGGGCTGGATTTGTGGACCACATCACGATGGGCTCCTTGGTCTACTGACCATATCAATAGGTGGGTGGAAATAAACATTACAGTGGACCCCTGCCCACGCAACCTTGTCAATAGGTTGGTTGGCAAATAAACATTACAGTGGGCCCTACCCTGGCCCCACCGTGATGTGTGTGCACGGCCCCACCATGATGTATGTTGGCCCACCGTGCAGGCGACAGTGTTGAATGAACACCCACCGTTAAAAATAATAATAATAATAATAATAATAATAATAATAAATAAATAAATAAAAACGTTACAGTGGGCCCCTTGGTCCATGTGACCACATCAATAGGTTGGCTGGAAAATAGACATTTTGGTGGGCCCCCTATTCATGTGACCTTATCAACAGATTGGATAGGAAAATAAACATTATGACAGGCCTTACATGAGGCTCACTTTGGTAAATATGGGCCCATGTGTTTAGGCCCATCTTGATATATTTTTAGGCCCATTATTGAGGTCCACTTGGATGCATATGGGTCCATGTATTTAGGCCCATCTTGGCATGTATATAGGCCCAATGTTGAGGCCCACTTTGGTATATATGGGCCCATATATGTAGGCCATCTTGATGTGTTTATAGGCCCGTTGTTGGGGCCTACCTTGATATATATAGGCCCACGTTATGAGGCTCACTTGATGCATCTGTAGCCCATTGTTGAGGCCCACTTTGATATATATAAGGCCTATGTGATTAAGCCCATTTGATATATGTAAAGTTTATGTGATTGGGCTCATTTTAATGCATTCTAAGGCTCATGGGTGATGGCCCATTGCAATGTACCTAAGGCCCATTGGTGAGGCTCATTAAGGTGGCCCACTTGATGAATATAAGGCCCATGAGATACGGCCCATTTGATGCATTTGAGGCCCAGTGGGATGTACCTAAGGCACATTGCATTGTGTGATTTCGTCATGATTTATTTAATGGTATTTAAGGTGAGCCGGACCTTGGGGACAATGTTGGTTTGACGTCCACATTGTAGGTGACGACGGTTAAATGTCCACATTGTCACTCTTCCTAAGGCCCACTGATAAGTCCATACTTGTACTCTGTAGTCTGTTTAAGCCCATCTTCACTTTGAGCAACGCCCATTATCATACCATAAGTATAGTGCTGCCCCATGATTCATGATCATACGCATCATATGCATGCTTGTGATAAGGGGTGACTGATCATAGCATATGCCTTCGGACAGACTGTTACGGGCTCCCTGATAAGCAGAGTTGCCCTACATGAGTGCGTACTTCACGCAGGATGATTGCATGACTGGTAGTGTAATACATGCACTTGCATTTGTGTGATTGTGATATGCCCTAGCGACATCAGGGTCATAGCCTCTACAGACACACCGTGGGTGGCTGGATTAGATACCGAAAATGTTTGGTTCTAGCATACGGGCGCCATAGATGTCCCTGGGTGAAAATTCCTAAACCCGATGGTACCAAAGGATGACTCCAACGTCGAGACCGAGTGGATACACGAGTGCGCGAGGGCCGTATACCAGTAGGTCGTGTCTCCCACTGTGTCGTGGTCAGTTGAAAAGGGGTGTGACCTTACCCGCCTAAGTGAGGGGGCAATTTCTAGGTTGAGTTTGACCAGCTTGAGGAATTGGTCCGCTATCGACGAGCCGGGCCCAATATTGGCAGGCAGATAGTGATTTCTTTTTCGCTCTTCCAGTTGTGCGTCCGGATAAGGACGGCAAGCTGGCGTAGAGTGTACTAGACCCCGGTGATTATCCAGACTGATAACTGTATTGACATGAGGATTTGGATGAGGGTTGGCATGCTTGAGCTGCATCTTGCATCGTATAGTCTTGGTATAGTCGAATGCACTCATATCTTGTATTGCATAGCCTTGATACGGCCGGTTGCATTTATGTACTCATCAGCATGATTCTGCATTACTCTGACCCTGCATTCTGAGCACGCTCATATTGCGCACACACTTACACCACCCTCTAAGCTTTCTATAAGCTTATGCACGATTGATGCATGCAGGTGGCGCCAGGACGCAGCCGTAGTCTCGCCGCAGTTGGAGTGTACAGCCGAGCTTCTGGAGTTTTTGTTATTTGCACTATCTTGTATTTCCTTTTATACACCTTGTACTCAAAGTTTTTAATCATAGTGGATTTTGTGGTGGTGTTCTTGTGGTTATTGTTCGTGGGTTATGCTTGTGGTTATGCTCCTTACGAATCAAATGGATTATTAGAAATCCTCCTTATAGCATCCCAGGATCGGAACCTAGTATATGGGTGCCGGGAGCCGAGAATGGGGTACTACAGAGGCTAACGGCGCCGGATTCGGCGATCAAAAATTTTGTGAGCCCGGTCTCCGAGTTCGGGGCGTGACAGCTTGAACCATTGTAACATCCCGGATTTTTACCAACCTGGGATTAAACGTCCTTAGGCAATGGGTCGATCCTAACACCTTATAAACTTGTCAGAACTCAATCCCAAAGTCTACAATCACTTCTGAACCCATTTCCTTCACAAATCCCACCCTTTACCACCTTGTTCTTTCAATTGTTCCTAAGTACTTTCACCCTAGACACTATCTTAAACTAGTTAAGTATTATAACTTAGATCATCTTATATACAAACTACAAAGGCTTGAGTACCACCTCGACCAGAAATCACTTAGGATTAAATCCCTTAGAAATGAGACAAAGTAACTAAGTACTAAAGTAAATTAGCTACGAAATCTGTTTGAATCGCTTTAAATACGATCTGCAAGATCCAAAACTTGTAGAATCATTGACGCTAGGTTACCCTAAAACCTAGGATCAAACTCATTACCCGACTGCTCTCGGGAGCACGTTGAAACTCCGTATCAGATCTAGACCGCACGTCAGAAGCCCGATTAACACGAAGTTAAGGACTTAGGACCGCCTTGCTGGGCTTGACTATCATCTCGGAAATTAAATCCAGCCAGTGTTCCACGGCTGTTCGCTTGAGTCCGGAGCGAGAGAGTATGAAAACACTTATTTCTTTACAAAATAAATATCTTGAATAGTAATCTGGTATCTCTCATTTGCGGATCAGTTTTAAGCAACCAGACCGTCAGAATCTAACCAAATTACACCCTCGGATCAGGAAAAATTTCATAAACATTTACATGTACTCGAAATCTCCGATCGAGATCCACTGACCGTTGAACTGAAACTGGTCCGCCACGCGTGATCTGGAAATCCGACTGAAACGAAAACTTAATAGAACGAAGATCCGGTATCGGTGAGCTTAAGTCCGGCCTTTGACTCAAGGAGGCCCGCCAGAAGTCCTCCGTTGAGTTGAAAGTGACCCGTTTTGGTTATAACCTAAGTATACTTTGACCTGGAGTCTATTTCGGTGAGTTTTTAGACTATATAAGGACCTTAAACCCTCTCTCATTGCAGCTATACGAATTTGGTTTTGAGAGAGAGAGAAAAGAGAGAGAAAGTGTGGGAGTTGTGGGAGGATCTCCCTACCGCTCCACGGGCTCCACCGCTCCGTTCTAATCGCTTTCCCGGCGATTCCAGCTCCGTTTCTAGGTAAGAAACCCTAACCCTAATCTGATTTGGGGTTTTAAGAGTTGTAGGTTATGAAATAGCTAACCTATTTCGTTCTCTAGGTTGCCAAACTCCCGTATACGGAAGCTTAGCGAACCTATCGACTCCGTTACGATTCTACAACAAAAGGTATGGACTTTAGGTGTATAGGTTATAGTTTTCAACGCTTTCAGTGTCAGATAATGATAGATTCATGATCTGCATGCAATTGCACATGTACAAAGTGCTTTCCGTTTTCTGTTTCGATTAAAGTTGTAGAATATGTAATTTTATATATTCTAGGTATTCGTAGAAAATACCGTATATGTATTTTTTTTGAAAATGTATTTGACATGTTTATTTGTTGTATGGATATACGATATATGGATAAAATACTTATTTGGCGAAAGGATTCGCTGAAATACATGTTTTACTAATATACACTATGTATGTAGAAATACTGTATTGTAAGGAGTGTCGTATACATGTATATTTTGGAAATGTGTTTTTCATGATTATTTGTCGTATGATTATATAATATATGGATAAATTACTTATTTGGCGAAAGGAATCGCCGTAATACATGTTTGCTTGTATACACTATGTATGTTGAAAATGTGTATTCTAGAAAATACCATATATGTATAAATTTTGGAGATGTAATTGTCATGATTAATTGCTGTATGAATATGATATACACGGATAAAATATTTGCACGGCGAAAGAATTGCCATAATACATATTTTTCTAACATAAGTCATGTATGTCGAAATAGTGCATGTTAAGTGTTTGTGTAAATGCTAGAGTGAGTAAGTGTTTGGATGTAAATGCCTTAGGAGGGTGTTGAGATGAGATTCTCAACTACCCTAGCGACATGTATGATTACCTCCATGAGGTTGATTACTTAAACCGCTTACTTGCAATATATGTGTTTGTATTTTCTAGTGATGTAGTGCTTTACAACATGCTTTATATCATGCTTTATAACATGCCTTATAACATGCCTACTAGCATGCTTGAATTACTTTGTTTATCGAGCTTTACTCCACATGCTATGGATGAGAATTGATTGAATTTGGGACTATGTCTATAGTCCAGACAGTCAGTACCAGATTTAAGATCGTGGCTGAGATTCATGTCGCCACGTGGGATGTGTTTGACGAACCCTAGTCGTACATCAGTTGGCAACAGTGGTTAGGCCACGCGAAGTGCTTATGCACTTCATGTCGTCTAATTGATTGTGCGCTCGAGCTAGTCAGGCTCGTCAAGTAACCCGATATGTCTAATGTATGTTCACCATGTTTGGACGCTACTGCTTGAACCTAGGGTACCGAACTTACCCGTGGAATCCCGTTAACCATGGTACCTCGATCCGCTAAGACTCATGAGCCGGGCATGGTGGTATGGGACACCGTGGTCGAGCTATCGGCCTACGCTGGGGTGATGGGTGATGGGGGAGTGGTGCAACGATTCCGTATAACAGCCCTGGCAGCCCTGCCTCCCCGTAATGACCAGTGAGCAACCAGACTCGTGAGCTGATTATGGTGGTATGGGACACTATATTCGTGCTGTCGGCCTACACTGGCGTAGCCTGGCTGTGGTCCTCAATCGGGTTGCAGCCGGGTCCCATTCTCAATAAGTGGACTGGTCGGGCTTCGAAATAGACTGTCAGTTGGTAGGACGTTAGTGAAGTGACCTCGAGCATACTTTGAATTTGTGGTGAGGCAATGAGTTTTGCCGCAGTGTATAGAGTATGAACTAGGCCTGTATCTGTATAGTGATGAATCGTTAAAGAGGTGATGGGGGAGTGGTGCAATGATTCCGTATAACAGCCCTGACAGCCTCTGCAGTGACCTAGAAACACACCATCATCTGAGATTAACTAGGACTGACGACCCTAGAATGGATCATGTTTGGGAATGATACAAGGGAGGTACCTTAGTTTCCCAATCCTGCTGTTTGAAATGGACTAATAACAAACTCGGTAATCATGCTCATCATGCATTGCATGTGCCTGGAAGATGTGGAGCACTGAGGAAAGAAAGCATACCGCGAACGAAGATGGTGTCGCATGAGGGAGTATGTCGGTGAGGGCATACATCATGACTGCATTCATACTTGCATTAATAAGAGTAGTTAGGAGTGTTTGATTTTACTGCTTTATCATTACTGCTTGACTGAGTTGATAACATGCTAACCTATGCTTTACTGTTCCACTGAGTTGATCACTCACTCCCACATTACGGGACGGTGTTTCGAACACCCACCAGATATTGTCTAATTTCAGGTGATGGCGATGCTTATGAAGCAGAGCCGGACTACTTCTATGATGATGAGGAGGAGTTCTCCTATCTGTATCTCTCTGGCAGGTATATGAAGACCTGATATTGTATTGACGGGGCTATGATATTTGGGATAGGAGACATTACACTTCCTCACATTTTGGTATATTTTAGAACTGTACTTTTAATTATTTAACCTGGTAACATTATCACACTCTGGAGACTCACCACTGTTTTTATATTATATATATCTATCACAGTCTTCTGCTTTCAATTTAACTGTCTCTGGAGTATGATAGGTTGTTTTGGCTTAATCTCACTCATGTTCAATGCACAAATATAGTCAACATTCAATCATCATTCATTTTGTTGCATAAGTGATGTTCTGGAACTTGGGAGTTGAGTTTATGCTCAACCCCCGATTTTCGGGATGTTACAACCATAGATGATGCTAATTTTTTGATCCACGGTTACGGGGGTGACTCACCTGATGGTTGGGGTGGATTTCACTTTAACATTATAGTGAGGCCACCACCCCTGGCTACTTTTACTCTTAGAATAACTTTTCTTTCTTGGTATTCAATAGCATTAATTGATACTTGAATTATTAACATATCATCATGATGCTTTGGCTACTAGCCTATAATGGTATTACACATCTAATGGTCGGATTTGATTACACATATAATGGTCGGATTTGATCTCACATACACATCTATACATCAATGTGTGGCGCCGTAAAATATCACTGCTGGCGCCCCTCCTGCACCGGTTCCCAGAAAATAGTCTAGTGCCAAGGAAAGATCAATATCTCCCGGAACAGACTTAGGCTATGTTTGTTGACGCTGAATTTTTGCACTTAACCCGGAATAGGGAAAGTTTTCTGTGTTTAGTGGTGTTTGTTAATGCATTATTAACGCAGAAGACGGAAAGCGCTAAGTGGTTTTTCACTGAATTCTTTCCGTGATAGGAGTTTGGCTTAATGGTGAACGCGGAATGCACTCCGTGATTTTTCATTAAACAAAAATTTTTGCTTCCTAAAGTATCCTTTTTTCAAATAACTACGACAATTTTTTCTTTTAAATTGTTTGCGAAATACAAAATCAACCTTTAACTTGTAAAACTTTTTTATGCCCCATCATGATTTATGTGTTTGATCCACACCGTCCATCAACTTTTTCAGATCATTTAAGGTGTGAGCTAATAAAAGAAGTAGCTCCAATGATTAATTGGACCATAAGGTGGGGATTGAATATCCACCATCAAAAACTTTTTGGGAGCTGGAGAAGTTTAAGATCAAGTTGATATTTGTGTTTTCACTTCATCCACATCTACTTGACTTAATGAATACGTGGATGGTAAAAAAAAAAACATCACAGTGGCCCTTAGAAAGGTTTCAACGGTGGATGTCATTATCACTGCAGCATCCTTTGGTGTGGTTCACTGGAGCTTTGGACCTGCTTCATCGTTAGGATCACATATTAAAATAATATGAGAAGAATGATAAATGGCTTAGATAAAATACTTACATCATGGTGGGCCCCACAGAGCCCTTCCGTCCAGGCAGGGGTAGGACGCAATCCGCGTCCGAAGCAGATGGGCTGGAGGAGGCGGATTAGATACTGCCAAGTTTAGTATCGCGTCAGGTAATGAAGTGGCGTCACTAGTTATATGGACCCCACCGTGATGTATGTGTTTTATCCACACCGTCAATCCATTTTAAGATATCATTTTAGGGCATGATCCAAGGAATGAGGCAGATAAAAAGTTGTAGTAGACCTCACCGCAGAAAACAATGGGGAGAGTGATTCCCACCGTTGAAACTATCCTAAGGCCCACCATAATGTTTATTTGAAATCTAACCTGTTCAAAAGTTAAAAAAAGACATAAAAGAAGGAAAACACAAATATCAGGTTTATCTAAAACTTTTGTGGCTTTTAGAAGTTTTTAATGGTGGGCGTCATTGCCCCCACTGTTTTCTGTGCTGGGGTCCACTGGAGCTTTGGATTTAACTCATTCTTTAGATCTTGCCCTAACATGAACTCTCCAAATGGATGGACGGCGTGGATACAAAGCATAAATCATGGTGGGCCCAAGAAACTTGGTGACGTTACTTCAGTAGCCGGTCTCGCTGCTCAACCTGTCAGTGGCTAATCCGCGCCCGGGTTGGGACGGAATTGGGAAGCGGATTGGCTGGTGTACTGACGCCAGCAAGTTTCGTGGGTCCCATCATGACATATTTGTTATTTCCAAACCGTCCATCCATTTTGTTAGCTCGTTGCAAGGCTTGAGCTGAAAAATAAGACAGATCTAAAGATAAACTGGACCACACTGCAAAAAGTAGTGGGAGATTGAATGTCTACCATTGAAACTCTTTTGGGGTTGCAGACGCTTCGAATCAATATGAAATTTGTTTTTCCTCTTCATCCAGATATTTTTAACTTTATGAATAGATTAAATGGAAAATAAATGTTATAGTGGGCCCTGTAAATTTTTTAACGGTGAAAATCATTATGTCGCTGCTATTTTTGGTGTAACCCATTTGAGTTTTGGATATGATTCATTTTTTGGATAATGCTCTAAAATGATTTCAAAAATTTGATGAACGGTGTGGATATAATAAATTCATTATTGTAGGGCCCATGTAACTTTGATCTCCTTTGAACCGTTTGTACAACTCAGACCTCGAGGAGCGTCTGCGCTCGTCTTGAAACCTATATGGGGACACATTGACTTTTGTGAATAATGATATTTTAATTTTCTATCAAGTATGTAACATCCTGGATTTTCACTGTTTTGGATTTTCAAAAATCCTTGAATTTTTTTAATTAACTTGTAATATCACTTAACTGACCATTAACACCCAACGTTAGCTTATACACGAGTGGTCCAGTCTGGTCACAATCAGACCATGTGCGGGCCGTCAAGTCAGGTAGCCCGATTACACTTAGTGACAGCCCATGCGGACCATACCACAATGTGGGAAGGTCAGAAAAATCTAAAAGTTTAGGGAATCATAGATCTCATTGGGCTTGTGGTCCATCGCGGACTGCGGGCCCAATGGACACCCAGAATTGGAATTTGGCACTTGTCAAATGCACTCCACCAATGCCAGATTGGAATCTAGAATCACTTGAATGAAACTAAGATTCCAGGCTTTTCAGCCATCGGATCTCTTCTACGTTTACGGTGAAGGTCTATTGTATTTTTCTACGCCCGTCCACTAAGTTTGGGACCCGATCATGGAACGGTGACTGTTAATCACGAATCGGAGCCGTACGAACAAACCCCATATCCGATCGTTCCTAAATTTTGCGTGGCCCTTCATCGGGCCATGGAGCACCTACCTATAAATTTCATGACTAGAGGGCCACCAGAAATGCCCCATTAATCAGAATGGGCCTCCGAGGGCCATTTAAAGATCGGAACCCTATGCTTAAACCCCATATTCGTTCATTTGTTTGATATCAGATTTTGCATGGCCCCTCATCGGGCCATGAGACACCTACACCCCAAATTTGGTGGTCGGAGGGGTGATAGGGCCGCCTCAACATCAAATAGAGTCTTAATAGGCTATTTTGAGAAATTATGGAAACTTAAGGCCAAGGGGCCCAATTCTAGGGAATAAACCCTAGCCTTCTCTCATAACCCCTCCACTTTTCCAATAACAAGCCCTTTCTCCCTTATAACTTCCTTCAATCTCCCACCGCCAAACCTCTCTCCCTCATAACTCCACAAATCTCCAACAACCCATCATCCCTCCCTCATTGCTTCCACCGTCTCCCATTAAAATCTTCCTTTCGTAGCTTCCACTATTCTCCAACAACCAAGGAGAGTAAAGAGTGAAGAGAAAGTGGGTGGAGAAGACCAAGGTGGACCTTAGATCGAGGTGGGGCCCACGGGGATCAATCCTTTCAATTCCCTATCTTTCCTCTAAGGGAAACTCTCCACCACAACCTCAACAATCGTCCATGGGTCATCTAGGTAAGATCATTCACCCATTCTTCTTGAAAATCCATGCATTAAGAAGAATTGACTTGGATTTTGCACATGCATGGTCTTGTTTTAGGGATTCCGGCCGATCGACCTCAAAGCCCTCTTTCCTATGTCGTTTTCCGAATCTCCAACGATTCATAGATGCGGACTATTGTTCTTAGGTGGCCTAGCACCAATTTTAGTATGAGTTTAATGATTTTGTTTGCTTGGATGCTATGATTGGATAATCTAGAGAAACCCTAGGAATTGTAAGTTGTTGAAATTGTATGGATTGCGTGCTTAGCTCTCAAATTGGTGTTGATCGTGCCTCTCACATGATATTATGTATGGGTAATAGTTTGCTCATGTTTGCTTGATCATTTTTCCTCACATGCGGTGTTTTAATGTGTGTATGATTTATTACCCTTATGCATATGATTTCTTAAGATGGAGGAAGTGCTTAACATCCTCACAAACCCACACACTCACTGACTCACACGTGCTTTATTTCTTGATAATACTTTGTTTGCTTGTAGGAGTATCCGTTATGTATGTTTGAGATGCATGAGAACATGTTGTTGTTATGCCAGTTGATAACTTGTAGAGTTGGCATGTTATGGATCCCCTCATGCTCTTGGGTTGGTCAGGAACATGAGGAGAGACGGTGGTCCCATCGGTAGGACTATGCTATGGCTAGACCTGTGGGTTTGGGCGGGTGTGTTTGACTACATGGGTCCCTTGTGCCCGATGTCACTCGTATCATGCTTGCCTGATTCGTGCGGTCTAGCCTACTGTCTGACCAACCTTGTTTGTTAACCCTGTTTGTTCACATATGTATGAAACTTGAACCACCTTATAACCATTGTAGCCCATCAACCACTTACTTGAAACTGGCCCACAGCCTCGTGACCCGGGCATGGTGGAATGGGACACTGTGTCCTAGCTGTCGGCCTATGTTGGGATACCGCGCTTCCCCGTAGTGACCGCGAGCGATTCCTTTCTCTCGACACTCTTCATGCGCTTGAAGTCGGGGATGAGGAAGCCGACGGGATCACGGACCGCAGGGTCTCGGCCTCATGCGTTGATGGGGCCTTTGCCTCGCAACCAGCTTAGGGCATTGATATGTGGGGTGTATCAGATTTCCCAACCTACTAGATGAATGGACTTAACTAATAACTCGGCTGACACGATCGCATTGCATCGCATTAGTTAGGGTGACGACTCGGCAGTCGAGGTCGCTCTGAGGAAGTGTTGTCATATGCGATCGTTAGATGGAGTCGCTCGAGGGAGCGTTGTGGCAAGGGTATGCGTCATATCATCGCATTGCATGCGCATTTAATAAGAGTTGTAGGTGTTGATGATTGACTACTTTTCATTAAGTTCATATTGTAATTGATGCCTGTTACAACTTAAGACTAATAGTACACACTGAGTTGATCACTCACTCCCACTCTGAGACGATGTTTTAAAACACCAACCAGACATTTTATTAGATGCAGGTGAGGTGGAGCTTAACGAGTCGAGCGAGCTGAGCAAGGATATGGGAGAGGAGCTTTCCTGCTTCCAAACTCTCGATGGATCCTTTTTTTGAGTCGGGTTACTACGGGGTATGGATCAGGGCCTTAGTCGCTTTGGGTCATGTATGGGTGGGACTAGTTCCCTATTTAGATGATTTTGGATTTGTCGTTTGGATATTTATTTATTTTTTTAGTAGTAATTGATACTACTTTATGACGTACTTATGTCTCATGCCTTGTTAAATCCTCCATTGGTTATGAATCATCTAAATGTAATCAAAATATGATGCCCATTAGGGCATCCATGACACCTGGGAATTCAAGAGCCGAGTTCTTACACGGCCCTCAAAAACCCGGGGCGTTACAAAGTATTTCATATTTTTTTGAATTAAATAGAATAATTTTATTTTTATTTTTAAAAAAAATAATTTTTTTATAATGTAAAATATTTCCAAACAAGAGATAGGGGCAAATGTGTCAAATTAACATATTTCAGATATTTCAGATGTTTGTTAATAAACAGGTTGTTTCAAATTCGGTACTAAATTTTCAAACTTCAGCCATAATTACCAAACAAGTTTTTTGACTTCAGATTTCAAATACAGGCTTCAGATTTCAGATTCAGGATTTAGACTTCCGATTCAGGCTTTAGAATTCAAATTTAACAAACGGGGCCTTAGATTGTGTAGTGTACCACCACACGGCATACGACATGGGCGCCTATAGATGACAAAGATATGTGTGCCTCACCATGGTGTATTTGTTTTATCCACACCATCCATCCATTTTCTCATATTACTTGAAGGCATGGCTCCAAAACTAAGGCTGATCCAAAGCTCAAGTAAACGCCACCAAAAGAAACAGTGGGAATAATGATGCTCGGTGTTAGCATCTTCCTAGGGCCCACCATGATGTTTATTTACCATCCAACCTATTCATAAAGTCATATAGACCTGGATGAATAAGGGAAAATACAAATATTAGCTTGATCCAAAACTTATGTGAAACCCAAGAAGTTTTTGAAGGTAGGCCTTCAATCTCCACTTTTTCTTATGGTGTGGTCCACTTGATGTTGAGGGTCAAATAGTGCATATCAGACCCCGATTATTGCCCTATTTTATGTACATGATAAGGCCTAACATTGGATTTTAATTGTGTTTTTATGACAGGATGCAATCAGGATCATTGACTAAAAACTGACACTAAAAGGGTGGATTTGACACTCAGAATTCACCAGAGCAATGTACGGACTCCATGGGACCAAGATCAACGATTTTACACAGCCAGAGATCCGAGAAAATCGAGTAACTGAAGCTCAAGTGGCCCGAAATTGGTCCAGAATGCAAGATCACGGGTTTCCCACCATCCGTCCGGCTCAAGACTGCATGCATGGCCTAAGGACCATAAATTAACCGTACATGACAAATTTCAGCCGTTAGATCCTGGTGGAAGTGGCTTAACGGACAAATCAGCCCTCAGAATCATGATTCTGGGCCCACCTGCTGTTTGGATGGGCCTCATCTTCGGTCTCTACGGGTTAAATGATCTGACAAAATGGATAGATGGAGCGGATTTCATTCATATGCATTACAGTGGACCCCACGTGCGACGTGCGTGTACACAGCACGATCGCACGCGAGCCGCACCGAACCGGGATTTCCGGTCAAAGTCGGCTGACCCGACGCAGGCGCGTAAACAGCGTCCGGCTCTGCGGACGCTGAGCTTGTGTAGTGGGCCCCACTCACTCCCTATAACATTGATCTGGACCGTCCATTTATTTCGTAGGACGAACAAGACCAACTCCTAGGTGGCTGAATTTCGTAAGAAAGAGTGGATCGAATTTCAACCGTTCGAACTTAGGATGGACGGTAGAGTGGAAGAATCCGTGGGCCACACTGAAATCAAATCAATCTCGCCCCTCCTGGACGGTTTTTCGTCCTGAAGCGAATGGACGGCTTGGATTTCTTTAAAATCCATCGAAGTGGACCCCACCAGCTTCGTCAGTGCAAGGGAATGATCTCTGTTTCTGCGACCCGCGTCCGCTGATTCATCACTGGCCCACCATCATCATGTAAATCGAAAATCTAACCCGTTCATCATCTCTGGAAGGAGGCTCTGACCCTCACCTAGGTGGAATTTTTCCAATAAGAAGCACACAA
Organism: Magnolia changhungtana; assembly: GCA_030180095.1. Taxonomy (NCBI): domain Eukaryota; kingdom Viridiplantae; phylum Streptophyta; class Magnoliopsida; order Magnoliales; family Magnoliaceae; genus Magnolia; species Magnolia changhungtana. The sequence goes on along the minus strand of JASAUF010000467.1, from coordinate 4,348,569 downwards.
CGGATTTCATCTGATCGGACGCAGGATGAACGGTCGAGTAATACTTCTGTGGGCCACCATGGTTTTGAGCCAAAACCGATCAGGTCTGAACGTTTTTTCGACACCGATCTAATAGATGGAGTGGATTTTCTCACCACTCAACGAAGAGGGCCCACCGAGAATCCAGCGTTGACACGACCTGATTACGCAAACCGCGTACGCTCAGATGATCCGGGCCGTTCTGCGTCCGTGGCCAGGATCGGTCCAATGATCCTGGTCGTTCAAAGTCTTCCCAAGGTGGGGCCGGTCAAGTCCAAGGGGCCTGAATGGAACGGATGGTGCATCAGCCCTATCATCTTACTAAAACAAAACTCGAAACGCAGATGGGATTCTTCCTGCGGGCATGCTGCGTAGAGAACTTCCGCACCGACTCCAGCTACGGAAAGGAGACTTCATCACCTGCTATAAAAGAGAGAGAGAGAGATCCGTGGGGAGGGGGGCATCGGCTGGAAGCTGGGCTGAGAGGCAGAAGACGTGAGGAGAGTTTTATTTTGTTTTTTTTCTTTTTGCTTTCCTCTTTCTTTCTTTCTTTTGAGCTTTAGTCTAACCATGTTTATGGCTAGCTAATCCTCTTAGCTAGGGCTAAGAGGTGAAGCTTGTAGCGTGATGGGAGGCCTCTTTGCTTGTACCTTTTGTTTAGACTGATCTAATTTTGATTTAATTTAATTAAGGGAATGTTTTCAGTCTTTAATGGTCTGTTGTGACTGAAATTACAATGGGTCTGCAATGGCTTTGAGCATGTTCTTTTCCTCTTTATGTTTATGACGTCAGGAAGCCCTGTTGTTCACCATCGTCTCCTGGGCATGGTCGGATGACGGTACCCTTCCTAACCTTCATAAACACGTTGATTGGTTGGTAATTAGATTAATTCTGTTGTTTGCTTTGTCTCCTGGGCATGGTTTGGTGATGGAATCCATTCTAATTCATATACTTTTCATCTCTTGAAAACTAAATCGAAGGCAGTTCAGTTAATTTCCCTGATTTATAATACAGGCATAAGATCTCCCTGATCTCTACAAGTGGATCCTCTGAATCCCTAGTTTCCCTTCTTCTGATTTTTCCTAAGTTTTAGATTAATTATTTTACCATTATTCCTCAAATCAAAAATTGGTTTAGATTTCATCTTAGCCTAGTTCTAGATCTGGTTATTTTTAGGAAGCGTACAGGTTTCAGTCCCTGTGGATTCGACCTCGGTCTTACCGAGATTATTACTACATCACAACCCTGCACTTGGGGTGTGAACACTTGAGCGTTGGATCAGCCTCATTTTTGGCATCATACCCTAAAATGATTTGAAAATATGTATGGACATAGATCATGTTGGGACTGATTTTAATTCCCTTGATCTAACATTGGGTGATCCACTTGATGGTGGAATTGGATTTCAAATTAGGGGCTGTTTGATTTTTAATTTTCCCCAGTAAATATAAGGAATTACTTGATTATTACTTACTACACCTGTTTGAAAGTCGCTAGGAATTAACGTTTTGAAAATTAGTCCATACAAACGTTTTTATTACTGATTTAAATATGTGGGCCCCACTATGATATATATGAGTTATCCACACCATCCATCCTTTTAAAAAATATATTTTAATGCATGAGCCCAAAAAGGTGGAAAATCAAAAGCTCAAGTGGACCACACCTTAGGAAACAAGGATCATTAAAACGTCAATGGTTGAAAGTTGCTTTCTCCCTAGGGCCCACAGTGATTTTTATTTGTCATCTAACCCGTTAATAAGGACACACAGTCATGGATAAAGTGGAAACAAAAATATCAGTTTGATCCAAAACTTCCAGGGTCTTCAAGAAGCTTTCAATGGTAGGAGTTCAATTCCTATTGTTTCCAGTAGTGTGGTCCACTTGATCTTTGGATCTGCCTCTTTTTTGGGCTCATATCCTAAAATGAGTTGGCTAAAGGGATGGACGGTGTGGATAATACACAAACATCAAGGTGGCCCCACAATTTAACTTTTTTCTCCTCGAACAACATGAGGAGTGCTATAAATGAAAGGTGAAATCCAACCAGAAACAGAGGTAAATAATTATTACCCATTTACCTGGAATTACCTCTGTAAGTAGAAAATCAAATAGGCCCTTAACATCATAGAAGCCCATCTGAATGACTCTTAGGAGTTTCAACACCTAGTTGAGGGTTTGAGTACCCATAGGTGGTGAAATCCCACTATGGCGTGAGTGTGTGGTGGTGTGTGTGCATGTGTTAAAAAAAAAAAAAAAAAAAAAAAAAAAAAAAAAAAAAAAACCCCATTTGAATGACCAACCTTTGTGACTTGAAATCACTCATCTCATGTGGTATTCATCTATGTAATTGAGTGGTGCCGCAGCACGGACAGTCACCCTCCTATTTCTTCAAGCCCACCATGATGTGCAAGTAAAATTCACTCCAATCATTAGATGCGCAATCCCATTACGGGTCTAAAGCCAAAATATTGTGCTAACCATTGATTCAATTCAGCCACAACAATGGAAACATTGGGAGAGACATCCACCCCTGATTTTTACTATGCTCAACATGACAAGCATGTGAAATCCACTTCAACCATTAAGATGACACACTAAAAATCTATGCCTAATGTCCAAAAATCAGGGGCATATGTGATTCAGGTGGGCCAAACCAATGAAAATAGTTTGGAGAGTGAGTTTTCCTTGTACACTGTTTTCAATCATGTGGTCCACTTGAACCATAGATGAGGCTGACTTTTTTAATCCACGGTTCTAATATGGGGTGACTCATGGTTGAGGTGGATTTCACTTTAACACTATAGTGGGGCCACCACCGCTGGCTACTTTCCCTCTTGGAATAACTTTTCAGTCTTGGTATTAAATAGCATTAATTGGTCCTTGAATTAATCAACTAGTTGGACGAAAATGCAATGTCCAACTAGTTGTGTGTGAGCATTTCTTATATAGAGTAATGTTCACACACAATTAGTTGGACAAATCAAATTGGTCCAGCTAGCCGTGTATTTAATAGCAAAAAATTACCTTTCTATTCCAAGTAATATACTACATGTGAGATCGCTAATATCAAGTTTTACATAAGTATGATAGAAATTATATGTCAAAGATCTGGCCTGTCCATTAAATAAAGCCTATTAATTATATTTTATCTGCTAAAATTTAATAAACAATCATCATCACTGAAGCCACACATACAAGTTAAATATGTACGGCTAAAAATAATTTCTAATAGCTCCTTTTTTGTAAATAGATATCATACCATTAATCATTAAAAATTATAATTTATGTCCTTCACATGTTTAAAAGAAATCCTACATAATTAATGGACCATATTTCATATATATTTATTGCTTGCATAAATATATTACATGTGTGCAGCTTCCTAATTCATCCTATTTTCTCTTGAAATCCATTGCCTAATTTGCATACTAATGTTAATAAATGCTCTCACATGGAGGTGGATTTCACTTTAACACTCTAGTGGAGCCATCACCGTAGGCTACTTTTCCTCTTAGAATAACTTTTCTGTCTTGGTATTAAATAGCATTAATTGGTCCTTGAATTAATCAACTAGTTGGACGAAAATGCAATGTCCAACTAGTTGTGTGTGAGCATATCTCTCTCTCTATATATATATAGAGAGAGAGAGAGTAATGCTCACACACAACTAGTTGGACAAATAGAATTGGTCCAGCTAGTTGTGTATTTAATAGCAAAATTAAATACATTTACTGCTCCTATGAATATACTACATGTATGCAGCTTCCTTATTCATCCCATTTTCTCTTGAAATCCATTGCCTAATTTACATACTAATACTAATAAATGCTCTCATGCGGAGAGAAGCTGCTCGAGGTTACTTGACAAAAGAGTAGCCAGCTTGGGTGGGCCTCACTGTGGTGTTAAAGTGAAATCCACTCCAACCATCAAGTAAGTCACCCTCTGTTTGACCCAGGGCCAACAAACCTGCCCATTTTATTTCATTTGGACCACATTTATTGGAAAAATTTTATCGAAAAATCTGACCCTCTATACTATTCCCTAAATGTGACCCACTTAAATCACATTTGAGCTTTAGTTTTTAGCTTTAAGCCAATTTTTTGGTTTCACATCTAATGGGTGTAATAGATTTTACCTACACATTATAGTGGGCCCTGTAAAAATCGAGGGTGGACGCCTCTCCCAACTATTTTCCTTTGTGTGCCTCACATTAATAACATATCATCTTAATATGTTGGCTACTATCCTATCATGGGATTACACATCTAATGGTTGGATTTGATTACACTTATAATGGTTAGATTTAATCTCACATATACATCAACGTATGGCCCTGTAAAATATCACGGTTGGTGCCCCTCCCGCACCGGTTCCCAAAAATAGTCCAGTTCCAAGGAAAGATCAATATCTTGTGTAGCGTACCACACAGCATGGGCGTCTATAGATGGCAAAGATATGTCTGCCTCAACATGGTGTATTTGTTTTATCTACACTGTCCATCCATTTTCTGATATTACTTGAAGGCATGACCCCAAAACTGAGGCTGATCGAAAGCACAAGTGAACCCCACCAAAAGAAACAGTGGGAACAATGATGCTCAGTGTTGACATCTTCCTAGGGCCTACCATGATGTTTATTTTCCATCCAACCTATTCATAAAGACATATAGACTTGGATAAAGAAGGGAAAATACAAATATTAGCTTGATCCAAAACTTCCGTGAAACCCAAGTTTTTGAAGGTAGGCTTTCAATCTCTACTTTTCTTGTGGTGTGGTCCACTTGAAGGTTGGATCTGCCTCATTTTAGGGATCATACCCTAAAATGATTTGAAAATATGCATGGACGGTGTGGATAAAATGTATAAATCATGTTGGGACTGATTTTAAGTCCCTTGATCTAACATTGGTGATTCACTTGATAGTGGAAGTGGATTTCAAATTAATACCATAGCAGGCGCATCTGAATGACCAACCATTGTGACTTGAAATCACTCATCTCGGGTGGTATTCATCTATGTAATCGAGTGGGGTGACTCACATGATGGTTGAGGTGGATTTCACTTTAACATTATAGTAGGGACATCACCGCTGGCTACTTTTCCTCTTGGAATAACTTTTCTGTCTTGGTATTAAATAGCATTAATTGGTCCTTGAATTAATCAAATAGAAAGACGAAAATGCAATGCCCAACTAGTTGTGTGTGAGCATTTCTCATATATATATATATATATAAGGAAAAGGTACTATGCGCTCGAGCTGATGGGAACGTCCCATGAGGTCGAGCTGTGTGGGCCCCACCGTGATGTGTGTCGAACATCTACCCCATCAGTCAGATGCACCATTCCATCGTGTGCCTAGGTGTAAAAAATCAAGTCATACTTTACAATAAAAGATATATAATATTTACAACAATAAGTTGAAAATTATCCGAATACATTAAAATAAATGCTCCATGTCGTCCACTACTAGCTTGGTAATGATTGTTGCAGATAGGTACCAATGCTGCTTGGTTGCAATGATATGTGGACAAAGTGGCTGGAGATAGTTAGGTATTTTATATATATATATATATGGGAAAAGGTACTATGCGCTCGAGCTCATGATAACGTCCCATGAGGTCGAGCTGTGTGGGCCCCATCGTGATGCGTGTCGACCATCAACCCCATCAGTCAGATGCACCATTCCATCATGGGCCTAGGTCTCAAAAATCAAGTCAATCCGTGACTTGTTTGGGCCACACCACATATAGAAGTTGAGAGGGGCCGTGCACCATTAAAACATTCATAATCATTTTTTGGGCCCACCAAGATGTGGTTTGCAAATCCAGCCCATCCATTATGTGTGTCCCACTTGGATGAGGGTTCAGACCAAGTTTCAGCAGCATTCAAAACTCAGATGGGCCCCACCAAGTGCTTTTATATGTTTTTTGCATGTCTTCACATGATTTTAGATGGTATGGCCCACTTGAGTTCCGTATATGGATGATCTTTGGGATATCTCATAATTTAAAGGGGACCCATCAAATGCACGGTGTTGATGGTCGACACGCATCACGGTGGGGCCCACACAGCTCGACCTCACGGGAGCTTATCGTGAGCTGGAGCGCATATTACCTAAACCCTATATATATATATATATATATATATATATATATATATATATATATATATATATATATATATATAGGGTAGACGTGTAATCTCCCAGTGCTCGACCTCACGGGAGCAAATTTCATATTGATCCGAAACTTCTGTGACCCTCAAAAGTGTTTCAATGGTAGACGTGTAATCTCCCAGTGCTTTTTTCAGTGTGGTCCACTTGATATTTAGATCTGTCTTATTATTTTACTCAAGATTTAAGACGAGATCTCCAAATGGATGGATGGTTTGGATATAACACATACCTCGTGATGGGACCACAGAACTTGCTGATGTCAATCCGGTAGAGATATATATATATATATATATATATATATATATATATAGCTGGCGTGTGGTACACCAGCCAATCCGCTTCCAAGAAATACGGAATGAAAAACCAACTGTGCACATTCAATGCACTTGTGTGGGGACGCGGACTGCGTCCTACCACGGTCAGTCTCCAGCTGGGAACAGGTTGAAACCCCGTGATTCCTCTTACTTAGGAAATTCTAAGGCCAGAATCATATACCAGTCCTAAAATATCAATGGCCTGGATTACTTACCCATTGGCTGCCAATGTAATGAGCCGAAAACATGTATGTTTTGTACGGTACAAGCTAGTATTTAATTTTGATTGATAAGTGATAATATATGGTACTACCCCATCAGGACCTAAATTGAGACGAGGGTACAGTTGGGGCCTTTGTGGGCCCGGTGTATGTTTTTTATCCACACTGTACATTTATTTTGACAGATCATTTTAGAACATGAGCCCAAAAAAGAGGCAGGTTGAAGGCTCACTAGGACCACGCCACATGAAGCAGTTAGGATTGAAATCTTATCGTTGAAAACATTTCCAAGGCACAAAAGTTTTGGATCAAGCTAATATTTATGTTGGCCGTTCAGACAGGTCTACATGACCTTATCAACAGATTATATGAAAAATAAACATTATAGTTGGTCCTATGAAGTTTTTAATGGTGAGAATTAAATCCCCGCTGCTTTCTATAATGTGGTTCCCTGGAGCTTTCAGTCTGCTTCCTTTTTAGTCTTATTTTCTAAAATAATCTATCAAAAGAAATGTACAATATGAATAAAGATCCCTTACAGGAGACATTAAATGCTCGGAGCTATTCGGGGAAGGCCTATTTGATCAGCAGGATTAAATGGTATGGAAATGTACTGGATGTAATTAATATTATTATTGCACAATCATTGCATGTCTGGAAAATCATGCTATTTTGGTCATTCAATCCCACGTTTGGGATAAAATTCACACTGAAACTTCTTTTAGCAGACCATGGATGAAATCAATGAATCTCACCACGTATATAACTAGAGTGTAACTTGTAAAGACGGTATGTATGTAGATGTATGACATAGATAAAACACGTGCATCAATATGAAGCCACATGTGTAATGGATTTCAAAATCCACCTAATCCCAACAACTCTTCCCATCCTCCACATGGGATGAAATTTGCATGAAACCAAATGCAATTCCATCTTACGTGATCCCATCTAAGCCCATGTAGCAAACAAGTATTGAGTCTAAGAACTAGGCTAATTCAATTCTCAAGTGAACCACACCATGAGAAGTAAAAACTCACTCTTAAAACCTTCTTAAGGCCGGTTTGATTTTCCAATTTGCTTGTAAATGCAATGGGAGATGGTAATTATTACTACTTTATCAGTTTGAAAATGCACTTACATTTTTGTCTTGAAAAATGAGTAAAAAAGATTAGTTTAAATTTTTAGACTCCACTATGATATATCTGAGCCGTCCATCAATTTTAGCATAATATTTTAAGGCATGAACCAAAAAATGAGTTTGATCCAACACTCAGGTAGCCCACGCTAAAGGAAACAGTGACCCGATACATTTTTAACGGTAGATGTTTGATTCCCTAAATCTTGTGGTGTGGCCCACTTAAGCTTTGTATCAACCTCATTTTTTTGGCCAAGCCCTAAATTCAGGTGGTATAACAGATGGACGGTGTGGATAAGAAACAGACATCATGGTGGCTCCTTATATATTTCAAAATAATTATTACTCACTTGTAGTGTATTTACCAAATAGTTGGAAAATCAAACACGCTTAGGGATCACTATGATACATGTTTATTTGCTATGCAACCTGTTCATAAGGTCATATAGACCAAGATGAATGTAAAACACTAATATCCAAAATTGCCGCAGCTCACAAGAAGTTTTTAACGGTGGGAGTTCAATCCTCACTATGAAGTCCACTTAGTCTTGGATCTGCCTTATTTTTGGGTTCATGTCCTAAAAATAGTACAAAGTGGATGGACGGTGTAGATAAAACACATACATCATGGTGGGCCCCACAGACCCCTGATTGGACGGATTATCACCTAGGAAGTGGTAGGACACAATCCGCTTCCCTCTAGTAGAGGTGTACACGAGTTGAACCAAGTCGAGCTTGGCACAACTCAACTCGGCTCGCCCATTAGCTGACCTCAGCTCGAACTCAACTCGGCTCGGTCCTCGAGCCTAACTGGCCAGCTCGACTTGGTTCGGTCAACAGCTCGGGCCAGTTTGAGCTGAGTTCAAGCCAAGACCAAGCTTCTGCGGCATTTTCTCAACACATGGACTGCACCTTCAATTTCTCACAAAATGTAAAACAACAACATTGGTTTATAGGTATTTCATCAAACACTGAGTAGGCAACATAAAAATCAAGATACAAGGATATTTGTTTCATATCCATACCATCCTTGCCACCAGCTGACACTTTGTCGAGTCATTTCATCAAACACTTGCTGAACAACATCAATATCAAAATAACTGAGTCACGGAACTGGTTCGATTTGACTTTGATTCGAGTTGGGGTTCGATTTGAGTCGAGTCGAGCTTGAGCAAGCTCGAACTTAGCTCGAAATTTTTTCGAGCTCCAAAAACCAGCTCAACTCAGCTCAAACTCAGTTTCAAACTGAGCCGAATTGAGCTTTTTCGAGTCGAGTCGAGCGAGCTAACCGAGCTAACTCGATTTGTGTACAGCTCTACCCTCTAGTTAATTCCTGGTGGGCAGTAGCTAATCCACACCCAAAGAAGTTAGATTTCTATGGATTTCATTTGTAAATCCTCTTAATTGGATAATCTTATCCTTTACATCCATGGCTTACAAATAGACAGCTAAAAGTGGAAACACAGTCCGCGATCTAGTCATAGATTCGAAGGAAAAATAAAAAAGAATGTATTGACCATACCATTCCTCACATATTAATGAGATTATTTTCATAGATTGGGATGATGTGACATACATATTAAATATGCACATGCACGACAATTAATCTTCAAGCAAAAGAATAATGTAGCATACATATTTTAATATGCACATGCACATGTAACAATGTATTAAATCATCCATTTTAACGGGTGATTTCAAGGCATTATAGTATAAGGAGGAGGCAATCTAGGGCTCAAATGGGTCACACCATAGGAAACTCTTAGGAGTTTCAACACCTGGTCAAGGGTTCGAGTACCCATAGGTGGTGAAATCCCACTAAGATGTGTGTGTGTGCACGAGTTTTTTTTTTTTTTTTTTTTTTTTTTTTTTTAGTCCATGTAACCTAATCAAGGTGGAATCTAAGAAGGTTTCAACTATGGTGTTACTATCACTACTGCTTCTTGTGGTGTGGCCCACTTTGAGCCTTGCATCTGCCTTCATTTTAGACTCATGCCTTAAAATAATATGTTAAAATGAATGAAATGTGTGGACCACACCATTTCAAACCGTAGTAATTGAGCATTAAAAACTTCCGTGAGCCACGTAAGTTTTGGATGGAGTTGATACTTGTGTGGTCCTTTCATCCACGTATCGAGGGGATGGATTAGGTAAGACCTAGACTCACCCAAGACAGTGGGGCCCTTACTGGATGGCCTACCTTGATGTATGTATTCTGTATCCATAAGGGCCTGTTTGGCCAAGCAGATCCCATAGTATTAGGAGGGATGGGATCGACAATATACTGGGATAGGCATGACGAGCCAAACAGATCCGGTGAACTTGTCCTGGGATATGAACAATCCCATGGATCTTAAGACAATCCACCGACATCACCATCATTACCTTAAAATTGATCCCATCCCTTGGTTGGATGGTTTGGAAGGTAAAATCCCGGGATATGCAGGCGTGCCAAGCAGACCCAGCGAACTTGTCTTGGGATATAAGTAATCCCATGAATCTCAAGACAATCCACTGACACCACCATCATTACCTTAAAATTGATCCCATCCCTCCTAATACCATGGGATCTGCTCGGCTAAACAGGCCCTAAGGGCCTGTTTGGGCAAATGAATTTAGGTGTATTGAGGTGTATAGTATTAGCTGATATGACGCATTTAATGCTGCCAGTGAACGGTCTAGTGGTTAGGGTGTAGACAGCAATCCCACGACTAGCAATTTGGGCGCTGTGGTATTGAGAAATCCCACCAGCTAATGCTGTTTGGATGACTGAGGAATTGCTTCCAGTAACCATTATAACCTCAGTCGGGTGGTTTACGGGAGCAGATTCCTAACTTTACACATGGTACACTTTACACGTGTCACTTTTCGACAGATCTCAGCTGTGAATGAGTTGGGACTTTGAACATGAACGGTCACAAAAGTAATTCTTATTCAGTAATCATGTTTATCTCTACCTAGTACGTCGATTTTTTAGACCGTTGGTGCTAGGCTTATATTAACTGTCAGTTTCTTTCAAAAGAAATGGTCCAGTGGCCTGATCTTTTGCTGCGTGTATATTAACGGTGGATACTACCTTATTCATCGCTAGGATTTTACACTTACGTTAGCACGTGCGTAAGAGTAAAAGTGTCTGAGAAAGTGTGTTGTACGCTACCAAAAACTTTCATGCTTGTATTGTATCCCAATTTGGAATTTGGTTTTGGGTCCATCGCGACTCAGAATCTAACATTTGTTGCCGTCATTGGGCCCAATGGTCAGTGGGCATATGATCAGGATCGTCCATGATATGGACTCTATGCTATACGGTACAGTAGATGAACGGATGATTACGACCATCAGCTTTTGTAAAATAAGTAAGAACAACGAGAAGGAAATTTCAATGGCTCACATTCAAATATAAAAACCAAAGGTTAGGATCATTACTGAAGCTCGATTACAGGCTAGTAGATTATTCATGTTAGCAAGGGAGATATGGACGGTTAAAACAGTCGGGCTATTTCATCACGTGGGTCCCGGCGGGTGACGACACGGGTTGGATTTTGAGTCGCGACAGAAGCTAAAACGAAATCACTTATAAGATGTATAAGTAAGGCAATACAAAGGAGGGACACGTGTATTGAGAAATCCCTACCCACGATGTATAGGTAAGGCAATCCGAAGGAGGGATCTCGCAATCCCTCCCTATCTCATGCGAATATACCGAAGGACGCCCGAGTTTATGCAGATGACGCCGCCCAAACACGCATGAGAGTTGGGCAGGTGGGATTTGAGAATCCTATCCCACTTAATACCCTTTAATACACCGAAATTCAATTGTCCAAATAGGCCCTAATATTCATCTGTTTTTCTCATCATTTTAGGGCACAATTCAAGAAAAGTGAAGAAAAAGCAAACGTCAGGTGGACCATATAAACTCCATGAAGCAGTGGTGATTTACAATCCTGCAATTAAAACATTCTTAAGGCACCCATTAATATTTCCATAGTCTGTCCACAAGGTCACATAAATCTAAATGATGACAAAAAAACAAATATAAGCTTGTTCCAAGACTTTTGTGGCTCATTAATGGTCAATCACCCCTGTTTCCTATTGTATGGTCCACATTATAATTAAATTTGCTTCAATTTCCAGACAATCTCCCCAAAATGATCGGAGAAAATAGATTTGGATACTGAATAAATACATCAAGGTGGGTCCCACGGTTAGGGCCGCACTGTCTTAGGTGAGGCTGGGTCTCACCTAATTCGTCACATCTTTGGAACCTTGTCAACCAGCTGGATGGCAAATAAACGTTCCAGTAGCATCCAAGAAGTTTTTAATGGTGAAAATTCAATCATCACTGTTTTTTGTGGTGTGGTCCGCCTCGTATTCTGATGTGCTTCATTTTTAAGATCATGCTCTCAAATGAGCTGTCAAAACATATGAAGGGTGTGGATGAAAGGCACATACATCACAGTAGGTCCCCTCAGGTAGGGATCCACTGACCTGTGGAGTCCACCCAAGCCGCGCATAGTTAGATATGCCACGTATACCATAAAACCCAGAGAACGAATTGGCTACTCCACCTGCGACCAGCCCCGTTGCTGGTAGCCGGTGATCCGTGGGGCCCACCATGATGTATGTGTGTCATCCATTCGGTTCGTCCATGTTTACAGATCATTTTCAGGCTTGATCCCAAAAATGAGAGGAATATAAATCTCAGGTGGAGCACACCACAGGAACACAATAGTGATTGGATATCTACCATTAAAATCCTCCTAAGCCCCACTGTACTGTTTATTTGACGTCCATTCTATTGATTAGGTCATACATACCCAGATGAAGGGAAAAAAAAATATATCAGCTTTATCCAAAACTTTCTTGGCCCCAAAAAGTTTTTAATGGTCCATGTTCATTCAACACTGTTTCCTGTAATGTGGTCCACTTGATATTGAGATATAACTCATTTTTGGTATCATAGCATAAAATGATGTAGAAAAATAGATGGATGGCATAGATGAAACATATACATCATGGTGGGCCCACAGAGCACCGACTATCAGCCATTGGCAGGTGGCAGAGGAGTTCCCAATCCGTTTCCTGCCAAGAGTGGATTGGCCAGTGCACGCGGATTGCGTGGGGCTCTATGGGGTCCACCTCTATGGGGTCCACCGTGTTGTAAGTGTTTTATCCACGCCGTTAAATGCTTTTTTTCGATAATTCTAATAAGTGAGCCAAAAAATAGGCTGGTCCAAGGCTTAAGTGGACCACCCTAATGGAAGCTGCATTGTTAATGACACCCACCGTTGCAACCTTTCTAAGGGCCAACGTGATGTTTTTTTTTTACCATACAACGTATTCATGAGGTCCTTTAGACGTGGATGAAGTGAAAACACAAATATCAGCTTGATCCGAAACTTCTCCCACTCATAGTAGAGCTTAAATCTCCACTTTGTGGTATGGACCTGCTTCATTTTTTTGCACACGTATTACAACGATTGGAAAAAAGTGCTTAACGGCGTGGATAAAACACTTACAACACAGTGGGCCTCACAGAGCCCTGCCCAGACGGATTACCATCCGGATGGGGGGAGGACGCAATCCGCGTCCATTGGCCAGTGACCCTGACACTAGCCAGTGGCTAGTGGTTGGTGCTATAGCCCCACTGTGATGTATGTGTTTCATCCATGCTAACCATCTAATTTTCAAATCATTTTATCATATGAACTTGGAAAATAAGGTATATCCCAATCTCAGGTGGACCACATTACAGGAAATAGTGTCAATTGAACGTCCACCATTAAAAGCTTCTTGGGGGCGTAAAAGTTTTGCATCAATATGATCTTTGTTTTTTCCCTTCATCTAGGCCTATATGACCTAATCAATAGATTGGATGTCAAATAAACAGTACAGTGGGCCTTAGGAGGATTTTACTGGTGGACATCCAATCACTCCTTTTTTTTCCTGTGGTGTGGCCCAGTTAATATTTATATCCCTCTCCTTTTATAATCTGTAAAAATGGATAGACGCCATGGATAAAACATATACTTTATAGTGGGGTCCACGGAGCACGGACCACTAGCCACCAGGCTAGTGGTAGCGACACTAACCAAACCGCATCTCTTTCGGCCGGAGGTTTTCGCTGGCAACCTGCGTCCGTTTTGGAAACGGATTGGCTACTCCCCTACCGCCAGCCAATTGCTGGTGGTCAGTGCTCTGTGGGCCCACCATGATATATGTGTTTCATCCATGTCATTCATCTATTCTTCTAGGTCATTTTAGGAAATAAGATAAAAAATGAGGCATGTTTCAATCTCCGGGGGCATAAATTTTTTGGATAAGCTGATCTTTTATTTATTTATTTATTTTTCCCTTCATCTAGGTCTGTATGACTAATCAGCAGATTAGATGTCAAATAAACATTATAGTGGGCCTTAAGAGAATTTTAGTGGTGGATATCCAATCACTATTGTTTTCCTGTGGTGTGGTCCGAGATTTATCTCTCTCATTTTTAGTTTCAAGCTATAAAATGATATGTAAAAATGGATGAAAGGTATGAATGAAGCACATACATCATTGTGGGGCCCACAAAACACCAACCACCAGCCACCAGGCTAGTGGCAGGGGAGTAGCCAATCCATTTTTGTCTGTTTCCTAGTGCGTAGCCAAAGCTCAAGTGTACTAAGGGTGCACATCGAATTGGTAGAACCGTGGAGCCACATCGGAATTGGCCAAACGATCCGATTTGATTCGGTTCTTTGATACACTGGTTCTTATTTTAGTTCTAAAAATTAAAGAATTGATTACATTGGTTAGATTCTCGATTTGGTAATATGTAGAGCTGAACAGATCCGTAAAACCGAACACTAGATCCAAACTGCGGAACCGAACCTAAAACCAAACCAGAAACCAAACTATTTAAAAAAAAAAAAAAAAAAAAACCTAATACCTTAAGTCCCTGTTGTGGCTAACCATCTCTGTTGCCGATCCTCTCTCTCTCTCTCGGCTCTCTTGCAATTGGGTTAAATTATAAAAAGCCCAAAACTATGGAACTGATCGGAGCCGAACTAAATTTAGCAGTCTGGGTCTGGTTCGGTTCTAGGGTGCCACGGGTCTCGTTCCGGTTTTGAAAGTCCTGGAACCGTTGATAACTGTTGGGTCTCGGTTTCACTCCAAAACCGGACCGGACCGACCCGTGTACCCCTGGTGTATCATTTTTACTCCTGTATAATGCAAGGGGTGCGTAAGACGCACTGTGCATTTTCCTCCTAAAACCCTCCTCTTCAGTTCACCCGCTTTTTTCCCAAAACCCATCTCTTTATCGGGAGGTTTTACTGAAATGAAATGGGCATATGAAATAAACAGTTTCAATGGCTTTTCTCTGTCGATTTCTCCACCGGAAACGGTTCCCTTCGATCCGTTTCCATCTCTCTACTTCAATCAGGTAGCTTTCTCTTTTTCTTCTTCTTCTTCTTCTTCTTTGTTTTTTTTTTTTTTTAATAATTAATTTTTTTGTTTTCAAGATCTGATTTTTTTTTTTATAATTATTTTTAATGATTTCTAGGGTTTGCTCTTCTCTCTTCTCAAATGAAATGAATCCTCTGTTTCTGCACTTGTTTTGTATTTTTTTTTTTTTTTAATTGTTGCGGCTTGAATTAGTAGAAAACTTCCATCAGAGCTAGCATTACAGGTGGGCCCCACATTATGATGATCCAGAGACCGTTAATCTGGATGGCTCTTGCATGGGCGTGTGATACTGCGAAAGTATTCGCCACTGGACGATCCTAGCTGTCTGGTAATTGGCACAAAAATGGGCGGTTGTGATGAAAATTTTATCCGGACTGTCCATGACCATTGGGAAAAAAAGAAGAAAAAAAGAAAGAAGCTAGTGGATTGGATGGCTGGGATTGTTCTATGGAGGGGATTCTTTTGTCCATTGTCCATCGACAGCAGCTGTGCGTTTATGCAAAAGATCTCGATCGCTTGAAATGGTCCCACCATTATGAAATGCCCCCCTTGAAACAGAATGTGATTGATCTGGGCCATGAATTGTATAGTTCCTCGATAAGAGGAAATGTCAGAATTTTGCCCTAATTAGCTGTGTTTTAGTTTGGACAAGCATTTGGTGATCCAAGCTGTTCAGCTGATGTACCACACCATATGATGAGAAATGCTGCAGACAGCTCCCTCAACAGACGCATCCTGTCCTCCGATTGTTGGCCTGCAGATGTGTCGTTAAAAAGAAATACAGTCGACTGTGTATGCTCAACGCAGAAAAGTCTGCCAATCCGCTGGCTGGGATTGGCCAATGGAGAAGGTTTTTTATCTGACTCAGCTGAATGGTTTGGTCACTAGAATGTGGGCTTCACACAGGAACACTCGCTGTATATGCTAAGCAATGTATAATACCTAGGGCTGCAACTTGGGTTTGGGTGAACCTGAACCCAACTAACCCAACCCGAGTTGGATTGTTATGGCCTTGGGCTAGTTTAGTGTTGGAAAACTCTAACCCAATTTGAAATCAGGTTGGGTTTGGGTTGAGCAAATTCTGGACAGGTTAGGAATAGTTGCATGAATTTGGATTGGTTTGGTCAGTTCAAGGTTGAGTACAAAGGAATTCAGGTTGGGTTTGTGTTGGGCACCTCGGGTCGGAATTTAGGTTGAGTCAGGTTGTGGGTTGAGTCCTCCTGAGGTTGGGTTGTGCTCAGAATGACCCTCAACCTGACCCAACCAGCCCAAGTTGCACCCCTAATAATACCTTGTCCAAGTTGCAACTTGGTTTCTGTGGAAAGGAAACAAGACGGTCAGTTCAAGGTTGAGTACAGAGGAATTCAGGTTGCGTTTGTGTTGGGCACCTTGAGTTGGAATTCATGTCGAGTCGGGTTGTGGGTTGAGTCCTCTTGAAGTTGGGTTGGGTTTGGAATGACCCTCAACCTGACCCAACCGACCCAAGTTGCACCCCTAATAATACCTTGTCCAAGTTGCAACTCGGTTTATGTGGAAAGGAAACAAGACGGCCCACCGATACATGCATCCTGTTGGACTTAAATGGAATGTGTCGTGCTGCTTTTGATCCATTGGCAACTCATACTTTGAAACTGAGTTTTGATCCATGGTCGTACATATAATGAATGTTAGTCTTGCTGGTGATGTGGTAGTATTTAATTTGTCATCATAACATGCTTTTCTTTAGCTAGGGCAAATATAGTGATGATGATTATATACTCTGGACCTCTGATATTTCTCTTTCACCTTCAAACTTCTTGAAGATGCTGAGATGGGAAAAGCCAAGACTCGAAAGCCAAATGCTATAGTCTTGGATTGGCTATATGTCATTAGGAATTTAGATGGGTCTTTATGTTTTGCATTTTTTAAGATCATCTCTCTTTATGAGTTCTAGGGTATGGCTTTTTATCTTTCTTTGGATAACATCTCTTGTATGGTTCTATCCTCTATTTTGGGACGTGGAAATTAAAAAAATCAGCAAGATCCACATCTGAGGTGGGCCACACCACAGGGAACAATAGGGATGGGATGTTAACCATAGGTTTGTGTATGGAGCCCCACCCCCATGGTGTGTATCTTTCATCGAACCCGTTAGCCAGATCCACTAGCAGTAGACACCCAAGATGTGCCCAACAGTTCTATGAGGGAAAAGACTTTATATGCGTGATATCCATCTCGTAACCCCATGTTTGCCCCTGATCCCAAAAATAGGCTAATTCAACACTCAGATGGGCCACCCCATGGGAAATTATACCTACACCTCTTAGTTCACATGTTATGGCCCACCTGTGTCTTGGAATAGCATGGTTTCGGGGGAATGCTTTCATCCTAATAAGTTTGATGAATGGATTGTTTGACATATAGACAACTTTATGGGTCCTATACAAAACCGATGGTGGGCATTCTGTACCAACTAATTCCTACGATGTTGCCTTTTCGAGTTTCCGATCATCATGATTTCTGGGTTCCAGTTTGAACTAGAGGCAGTGTACCTGAAGAATTGGTTGGCTCTAATCGAAGTTCGACCCACGTGGTGGTACGTATGCTCGTAGTCAGGCTAACCTGATTTTGGGATTTTGGTTGTGGGCGAGAGAGAAACGATAAGGGGGTTTTCTTGGAGTCATTTAATACTCTGGCAGAGTATGACAGTTGATACACATGTACTGTGCAATTATACATAGCGTAACTCAAATCAGAACTAAGTTGTGGAATCGATTGTCCCCATGTCACAGTCCCAAAATGTGACCAGGCTAATAATGCTAAACACTTACATGTTGAAAGGGCATTCTCATTCTCAACAAGAGGGCAGTTTTGTCATTTGCAAAAAAAAGCCCACCTAATCTAATTCTAATAGAGAAATCTAACACAAGGCATTTGAGTGAAAATTAACTGAATTAATGAGGTAGCTTAATAAAAATCTTTTTGAAAAAAGGTACCGGAATGTAAATTCTATAATAATTGGGTAGTGATCTGTAAAAATCCCATTTTTATTGTCGTCTTTTGAAAATAGAGGAGATCTTAATTCCATCAGCATATCCGGATCATATATTTCTTCTGGAGCTTTCAGAGTAATATCTCTGGTTTCGTTGCAACTGATAGCTTCCACAATTAGTTTCTTATGAGGAAGTGAAACTGCTCTTACATTTTTGAGATCATGTGGTTCAATTTTATCTTTACGTGCTTCTTCCTCAGTGGTTTGGCAAATGACAATTGATTCCATTTCGCAGGGACTCATTGATGCAGCTCAATAGTGTAGATGGAACTGTGCCAAGCCTCTTGTCTGTACCAAGAACCACATTCTTCTCGCATTTTTCAACGTATTTATGCCCACGTGCGAAACACTACGAGGCATTCCCCTCCTGTGTATATCCTCCATCTTCCTGTTTTTCAATATCAAGATCATATATATACAAGTACCGTAGTGTTCTGCTGAAGTGGCAACACTGTAGTTTTACGAGCAATGCATTAGTGACGCTGAAGGCAGACAATGATGTTGTCAGATTTTGTCTTGATAAACCAGCTGTTGAACGTGAGGGTCGAGCAAAAGGGAAGAATACACAAAAGCAGAAGAAGATGTCCAAAAAAGCGAAAGTAAATGAACTCAGGTTTTATCGTCTAAAAGCAAAGAAGAAGATGACATCACCAAATCCAGAAGTTAGGATTAGGTACAAGCTTGAAAAGGTTGGATTCCTTATTGCACTTTTAAGTTCTCATCCTGTTCAGTTTCAATGGAATTTGACTTTCTTTCTATGAAGAGGCTGCTTAGAAGTTAGAACTATAAAATGGTCATTATGGTCATCCTATTCTAGTTTGTTTGCCTTGCCATTTTGTGCATATGGTCTTCTTTTTGGATTTTGTTCCATTTTGTGCATATGGGCCTCTTTGGTTTTCCAATTACAACGGTAAATGGCTGTAAATAGGTTATGATTATTTACTCTTGTAATTGTATGGTGACATCACTTGCATTTGACTTCAATGATGATTTTGCTATATTGTTTGTTTCACCTAAAAATCACCGTAAAAATGGTAGTTTTATAATGTGAAAAATGCAATGATTACACTTTACCTATTTCCTTTAGGAGTGTATTTGACCTCGATTTACGAGCCATAATTCCTATTTAAACAAATGCCTAAAAATGATAATGACAGCTTATTTACTTTGCATTTCACAGGACACTGGAAAACCAAACAGGCCCATAATTGCCTAGTTTGTCTTTGGCTGAGTTAATGAAAGCTTTCCGATTTTATTAAATAAAAAAATTGATGAAGTCGATGATTGTCCAGGCCAATGTGTTTTAAATATGAGTCGACTGAGTCGAATTGGCCAAATCCCATCTCGATCTGAATACAGGCACCTTCTCGTTGTCTTATAGGGTGTTTGTAAATCAATAACTAGGCCTGGCGATGGGTCAGGTTCGGTCCGGTTGGGGTTAGCTCAAGCCCGACCTACACAGACCAAGAAATCTGACCTTAACCTGACCCATGACCTTGCCCCATGATCTGACCTGACCCAATTAAAATTTCTCCAGCCCGACCTAACCTGACCCAGTTAATTGTAATTGGGTTAGGCTCAACCAGTGTTTCAAATAGCGCCCGTAGCTTAGCGGTAGCGTACGCTACGTAGCGTAGCTTAGTCGTAGCGCTACGTAGCGTCCCAAATAGCGTAAATCCCCTGTAGCGTACACTACAGCTACGCAGCGTGTAGCGTCCGTAGCGTAAGCTTCAATGTATTTTTTTTACTATTTTATTTTTTTACTATTTTTTTTTCACGTTTTCTTTGTTTCTAATGTTGAGGAATGTGACACTTGTATTGTACTTGATACTTTTAACCTATGGGATTTTTATTTCTTTTCATAATTGTGACTTGTGGTTTCAATTAGACATTATTAATTAAAGTGGTTTGCTTAGAAAGTTGTTGATGTGATAATTATTTGATTTGGCTTATATATGTAGATTGGCTTTTTATAAATGATAACTAATAACTTTTTGAACATGCTTATAATTGATAAAATGAATCATCTTTTAAGCATTTTTATATTTTTTTCCTTTTTTTTTCACTTTTATTATATTTATCCTATTTTTAAATTTAAAAATAGAAGTATCGTGTAGCTTATGCTACATGCTACGTATTTACGCTACACGCTATAGAGGGTTAGGCGCTACGCATCACGCTACCGCTATTTCAAACACTGGGCTCAACCAACCATCCCGACCTGACCTGGATGCTAAGCGCCCGTAGCTGCAATTTATTACTGCCTCCTTATGCCTAAAGTGGTGTGGTTCTTGCACTTTCATTGGCCCCTACAATGATGCTCATTGATCTTGCCTTGATGGTATGCATTGGTTGATAGATTCTCTCTTGATGTAGAAGTGATCAAAACTATAGCATGGGCATTTTTGTTCTGGGTTATGGGTTGGGTCTGATTATGTCATTTGGCTGGGCCCATTGATGCCCTACATGGGCATAATGGATTGGGGTAAACTTAAGCCCAATTCCTTTATCTAACTGGGATTTGTTTTGGCCTGAGCTGGACCTAAAACGAGGCCTGTCCTGGCCCGAAGCCGCTTAGGACTGGGTCGGGCCAATTGCCCCATTGGTTGACCCGACCCAGTGCCAACCCTATGAATAATTCAATGCACCATCTGCTTTTTGTGCTGTTATTTGAGGATTCAGATTCAGAGGTGCATTTGAACCTTGTGATTGACTTTTAGTTCGGGATCCAATTGCTTTCTCAGTGGCCATGCACCATCTTAAATAGAAAAGCAGGAAAAAATAATAAAACGATCAGCTGTCTTCTCTCCATTTTTTTATATTTAATATTTTGACATGTTTGCTTTTAACTAAGAGGGGGGATTTTTTGTTAAAATTTCTGTCACATTTTATGTTCCTATCTCAGGCTAAAAGAAAAGAAGAATGGTTGATTGAGAAACTAAGGAAATTTGAGGTCCCCAAAGCTCCAGAAGAAATACATGATCCAGAAATACTGACCGAGGAGGAGCTGTTTTACCTCAAGCGTACAGGTGAGAAAAAGAAGAACTATGTACCAGTTGGGAGACGCGGAGTATTTGGGGGTGTAGTTCTTAACATGCATCTTCATTGGAAGAGGCATGAAACTGTGAAGGTTGTTTGCAAGCCCTGCAGACCTGGACAGGTACACGAATATGCTGAGGAGCTAGCACGGCTGAGTAAAGGCATTGCGATTGATATCAAAGCCAACAATGTTATAATATTCTACCGTGGAAAGAATTACGTACAGCCAGAGGTGATGTCACCTCCAGACACACTATCTAAGAGTAAGGTATGTTTTGTTATCTGTTCCTCATCTGATGCTATACCCATTTTGTTCATGATATATGTTGATAGTTGTACGGGCATGCTAGGATATAGAAACGAAGAGGATCCCCATGGCACATTTTGGCAATTTGGGGCGCATATGTTACAAATTGAACATGAGTTGCAAACATCAGGTGGGGTCCACTGACACGAAAATTAGTCTGGATCTAATCATGCAGGGCTCATGTATAAGTTGAATATAGACTCTTGGCCATTTTTTCCTAACCATTCATTTTTCTCATGTGTAGCCCACTTGATTAGTTGTGGGCCCGTGCATGCTAACAGTGGGCCTGACATGTTGAATGACCTGGATCTTGCACCAATTTGGCACATTGACATGTGTACTGGGAGTTCCTGTTTATGCCAATATCCTTCACAGTTCACATTTCTCTTGCATGCAAAAGCATCATTAAGCTTGCGTTTGCTTTTTGTGTGGTGGTGCTTTATTTTGGAAAACACATATTGCTCATGTTATAGATAAAAGGACACGGTAAACATCTCTTTGTGGGCACCTCCTACAGTTATTTACTCCTTGTGCATTTCAAAATTTTGAAAATAAAATGACAAGGTATTTCAAACAAAAACAACAAGTGCATTAAGAGGTTTGCTTGAATACATACCAATGCATTACAATAAGATACGTCGGGACTCTTAGCTGTTAGATTTGGGTCTTTTCATGGACACAAACTGTTTATTTGATATGGCTCTCCTTAGATGAGGGATGCGCAAAAAAAATAAAATAAAAAATTTAAAAAAAACAAAAAAAAACTCTTAGATTGAACATTTCAACTTGTTGATTTTACAAAAGATCATAGGTGACCGTTCATATTCAAAGCAAAAGAGCCAATTGATCAAAGTGTTGAAATAATTCAATTGAGAGCATTCATTTGTTGTCTTTCCACCGTACAAAATGGGATGTGTCATATAAACGGTTTGGATCATTGGAAGATGACCCGGATTCAAAGGCTAATGCCCCGATGTATCATATTGCAGAACGTCGGGATGTATTCGAGCAAACTTCTTGCATTGGTATTTTCAAATGATGTAAGATTACCTGCTGGTGCATGAATGAGTAAATGTACATGAAGATGGACTTAATGATTGTTACTTGAACAAGTGGTTACAATGTTATTTTGATGTAGTTGCACAGTGCTACTTTTTCTTTGAAAATTCAGTTGAAAGCTAGCGTTCTTAGAGGAATTATTGGATCCTTGACCCCAAGGCTTTGCATTGTATTTTCGGGTTTTTGGTTCTTCAAGTGGGATTCATATATCAGTATTCGATACCAACGGTCTGTCATGTCCACCCTGGATTGACCATGCCCCCAAACTCCCCCATATTGAAAGATCCCAGCCACCAATCTTGGGTCTATTTTCAGTTCAATGTGGAGTGTTTTTGTATTTCTATTTTTTATGTTTTCAACCTTGTATTTGTAGGCTACAAAATAAAACTCTAGGATTATCCTATCCAGGAGATTTTTTGGGGCATGGTCCATCCACGGTTGGGTGCGGGAGACCCATGGTCTGGATCACTGAACCATCGGCTCACTTGTTAGAACTGAAAACCTGACTAAGTGGGCAAAGGCTTAGGTTGAGGATCCTATAAATCCGAGTTCTCACGGTCATTTATGTTACTGGTACCAGAATGCTATCTTTGTATTGATGTGCCTGCATTCATGGTGCTGCACTCTGGTTATTCTATTAAAGTCATGTGGTGTTTTTGTGGTTCTTAACATGTATGTTAGTATAGCCTTGGAAATGTCTTCCCTGGTGTTCCGACATGTAGCTAACCATGTGCACATTAATGGATGCTCTAATAGACATTTTCACTGGTGTGGTATGCTATTCTGACTCATGCCTACAAGACAGCTCATATACATGGTACCACGTGTGAACGTGGCACATGCGTTCAAGATTGAACAAGGTGGCTCTTGTTGCTTACATGCCCATGCTGAAGATCAGGCTGATCCAATGACCTGGTAGGCTACATTTTTCGGGAATGAATGGATAGCTAAAAAAGATTTGGCAAAGTTTTTCTAACCCGCCATTTGTTTCTAACATTGTGACCCACCCAAGGACTGTACGAGGTTGTTTTTGGGAACTAAATGGTGGGACCCACCTGATGTACGGTTTTGATCTCGAACCCATTTTCGGCATTAATATATATGGTGTGTGTATATGGGTGCAAGTTATTCATGTACTTGGGATTAGCGAACCTCTTATTTGGTTATGGGCCCAAGTGAGATGGGAACCTTCCGTTTTCAAGTTCGATGGTGCCATCCTGCTTGCGTCTCTTCCCTCTTTTCGGATTGGTGTGGGGTTAAGCTTGGCAAGAATCGTTCGGCTTTATGGAAAATGGCCCTTCTCGCCATCTGGTGGAGCGTTTGGGAGGAAAGAAACAATAGATGTTTTCAGGATATCTCTAATTCCTCCGTTTCGGTGCTCTCCAGAGCTAAAGGGTTAATTTTTGAATGGGCCTCCCTTTTGGAACCCATGTCTGAGAGAGATCTTTTGTTTCTTGTTTGTTAGCTGTTGGCTGCTATCTCAGCAGTCTCGGCTTCTGTTTTCCTTTTTTCTTGTTTTCTTCTTTTTAATGATATTTCCGTTATCTCTCAAAAAAAAAAAAAAACAACTATTTGGTGATTTGATGGGCTTTGCTAAGTTGCCACATGCTTCTAGATGCGCCGGGCATGCCTACCTGGCACATGCCACGGACAATCTGAGCCATTCTGCAAGGTCTGCTATGGTGCATAGATGCTCTGGCACAGAAGGGGCTGATCAACTCATCAGGTGGGGCTACACGTACAGAAACAACTAATGTGTTTTAAGAATATTTTCTGAGAATCCACATTTGGCATGCACATTTAGACACCTGATGAGTTGACCTGCCTTAATTTTGGGCGGTGAGTGGTCATCCACAAAGTGGGGCCCATCTGATGCTGGGCGTTTGCATCTACCACAGGTGCCAGGTTGGCAAGTGTGGCCTCATGTAGAATTGTGAGCAGTCATAAGCAGAGCTGTTGATTTGATCCAAGCATGACTAACACCTTGAAACATCATATTCTAAATCCGAAAACTTTGATGGCAAGTACAGATTCTGTTGAAGGATTATGTTAGCATTGTGGAAACATGCAAAAGGCATGCAAAAGAGACTTGCATGTAAAGATGGTGAAACATCTTGCTTTCAGCAATTTCCTGTGTATTTCTTGTGGCATAGTGGATATGCTCAAAATCCTAATGCACAAATGCTGTGAATGAGCAAAAGACTATATTCTACTGTCAACTAGTTGTGCTGGTCTGGCAGCTGTGCATGTTTGTTAAAAGCTCAAAAGTTTATGTTCATACTCCAGATAGATTGGGTCAACTCGAAGACTCAATCGGGTCTTTACAACTTGATTCTGTATTTAATGAATAAATTAAGAATATTAAAGTATTAGTCAACAAAGGCACATCCATTGGGGTGTGCTGTGGTTGGCCTTAGTGTTTGAAATATTGGTATCGCGTTACGTATCACACCTTTGGGATACAGATACGTATTGGTTATCGCACGAGATATATTGTTTGTATTGGGTAATTTATTGCACTTTTGGGGAAATATTGGGAAACATTGGGAAAATGATTGAATTTTTCAATGAAACTGCAGGGATTGTTAAAAAAGACATCAATACACAATTTTAAATCATAACATCTCAAAAAAGAAGTGCACACAATAGGTTTCCTTTGTATAAGGTCTTAAGCTATGCATTGTTTGACTGAACTATTGCAATTATATTTAAATTGAATGCATAACATTTAGAGTGTATGTGATGATCATTTCATCAAACACTCCTAAATACTTGGAAATTAGTCTTGATTGACAGCTGGTTGAAGGGAATTTAAAAAAAAAATAAAAAATTCAATAATATTTTATTAATTTTTAATTTCAAATAATTTTTATATTTTGAAAATTGACAAGGACTTAACAAATCAATAGATCAGCCCTCATGCATGCTTGATTTCATGTTTGGAATGCAACATTGCAAGCAATTTGGGAGAAATCCTAATATTCCTCAAATCGGACCACCTACACGTAAATTTCGAAATTAGAGTGTATGTGATTATCATTTCATCAAATACTCCTAAATATTTCGAAAATAATCTCAATTGACGGCTGGTTGCAGGAAAATTTCAAAAATAAAAAAATAAAAAATATGGAGAACATGCAGAACCAATGGATATTGAAATCAAAGCTCCAACTCCATGATTTTTCATGCACAACATGAAAATCCAATGGATTTGGAATCATTTGACACTGATTTAACATAATTTCAACAAAAAAAAAAAAAAAAGATCGGAAATTGAAAATACTTACCAGATTGAACATGTGGGATATATCGGCACTACTCGTGCATTCTGTATTGCATACAAGATATATCGTGGGATATATCGGCCGATATCGTCGATATTTAAAACATTGGTTGGCCTTTTCTTCCTCAAGGGAAGGTTGTGAGTTCAAAATCTAGCAGCTTCCTTTCTTTGCCTTCTATTAAAGCAAACAGCCGATCAACTGAATGACTCGGTCTGAGTCACATCTGTCAAGTTGACCGAGTCAGTGATTAAACTCGATGGGCCTTGCCAATTCGGGTCCAAGTCACACCCACAATTGACTCGATATCTTGTTGAGTTGCTGGATTTTAGAACTAGTACAATCATACTTCCTCTCTACTTCCGACAGTAATAACATGATCCATGTTTTAAACTACCTCTGACATTTATTTATTTTCTTTTCTCCTTATTTCAGGCATTGGAGAAATATAAGTTTGAACAGTCCCTTGAACACACAAGCGAGTTCATTGAGAAGCTGGAGAAGGAGCTGGAAGACTACCATAGGCACATTGCTCTCTACAGAAAGGGTAAAGAGGCTGCTGCCGAAAATCCCACAACTAATATCTGATGTTAGTTTCCTTTTATTCTTTATATAGAAATAGCCATGTCTCAATGAAATTAGAAGAGAGGAGAAAAAAGGGGAAAAAAAATAAATCTCTCCATTGTTGAGATTTCAATTTTAAGGGTCAATCTCTGCCTCTGCCTAGTACTTGAAAACAGAAAAGGGGGAAAGAAGTAAGGAAATAGTTAATGCCCTAAAAAGAACATGAAATGAAGCACCTCTTGGCATGATTGGATATGTGGGTTTTGTTTGGATTCTGCAGATCATGTAATGGTTATCCAAATCATAACTTCCGCGGTCACCCTAGAAATAGGATTCCAAAAAATGGGAATTTATTTAGATAACACTTGGAATCCTCAAGTTCATTACGTCATTACGCAGCAGTCATTTGTTTCTTGTTTTCGGATAAGAGTAATGATTTAAGGTGTTGAAATCCTGTGTAGGGGGCATTTTGGATTGTAAATTATTTATGCCTTAAGTAGCTCATCTTGATTTCTACTAATTAAACTGAAGTGATTAAGTAACTTTAAATTTAAAAAAGCTACTTATAATTGATCATAAAACCAAACTTATCTCAAATAAGTTACTTATCAACTGCTGTAAGTAGAAGAAGTAACTTATTTGGTGGTATCCAAATGGGCCCTAAACCCATCTTGTCGGTAGAAAACAATCTCCATTTCCCCATGAATTCCATGTATCCAAACAGGCCCAGGCTTAAAACAGCCAAAGAAAATCCCACAAATTACATTCGGTGGTGCTTTCATTGAATTACTCTTCATTTCTTAGTTACATTGAATTGTACAAAAGGTCACAGATGTTTACTAATTGTACGCGTGCATCCACCCCATGTAAGAGATCCAAGCTGACCATCAGGTGGGCACTGCATGGATGTTATATGATAAAGGTGCTCAGATTGTTTTTCAAGTCCCGAGCCGAATGGGAGACTCCCGAGTCTGAGTTGTATTAGACTTGTCCAAGTCTTAAAACCATGCAATCCTTTTAACATGTATTTTCAATCATATGGTGACAAGGAGCGCTAAATGGAATTGCTTGGGTTATTTAAGCCTTTCATCAGGTGTACTACGAACATTGCCCTGGCATAGTACTCAGGTTTGAACCTGCCCGCATCTTGTCTAGCTAGGTCTGAAAGACCAGCCCTTAAATAGGTGGATGAAAAATGTTGTGGGGAGTACCGTACATTAGACCCATTGTATATATGGGAGCTCCATTTTAGAGATCTTATATATATATATATATATATATATATATATATATATATATATATATATATATATATATATATATAGGCTATAATTGATTTTATTTGTAATTTTATTAAAATCTAAGTGGGTTATTAGAGCTATACACGAACCGAGTTAGCTCGGTTTACTCGCCAGCCAGTTGAGCTGATTTTTTTAGCTCAAAAAAATTTCAAGGTAGATTGAGCTCGACTTGACTCAGATCGGATTCATAATATAAATATTTTGTAAATATTTATATATTTTTAAAATCCCAAAACTTAAACTTGAACTCAGCTAGATCTTTCGAGCTGGCCCGAGCTGAGCTGAGCTAGCTAATCAAACTCAAGGACCGAGCCAAGCTGAGTTTGAGCTGGGGTAGCCTGCTGGCCAAGCTCGGCTCAGCTCATGTACAGCTCGACGTTATTGAAGAGGAGATTCTCTCCCCAGTACCCTAAAAGATGACTTTTGAGAGTGATATGCAGTCAACTTGTACACTATTCGATGGAAGGTTCAATCAATGACTGTTTCTACTATTAAATAATATCGACCATCAATTTCAAGCTATTTCTCATATGGTTATAATCATCCAATGAAAGTTTTTTTTTTTTTTTTAAAGAGAGAGAGAAGGATAATAAGAAATGGTCGTGTGATAGACAATGGTTATGCCTTTTCTAGTGTAATAAATATGGATTGTCCATTTCCTCGCCTTTGATTGGATGGTTGGATCATCTTAACAAAAGTGATTTTGGGGACCAATTGATGATCAAGGTTGAGCCTCACATGATGGATGGTTTAAAGAATGATGGAACTTTTCTGGTATGGTAGGTATGGATTGCCCATTTCCTATCCAGTCATTACATGGTTAAGATCACCATTTCAGAACAATAGAGCATGTAGTTTAATGATCCGTACCGTTGATATGATTGGCTTAATTTGGATGCCTCATAGAACGTTCCAATCCTTCAGTTATTCTGCTGGATGTATAATTCCTGATCCTTCAATTAGCTGCCAGCAAGTATGCCATTAATTAAAAAAGAAATGTAACAACATTCTACATTCTATGCAGAGAAGGCTACAGAAATAATGGCTAGGAAAATCTTCCATTATATCAACTATACATACCTTGAACCGTGCGTCCAATTGTGCAAAATGAAAGAAAATCCAAGCTTACTACAGAAACTCTTATGTCATGCAGAATATATGATGCCTAAAAAATAAAAAATCATAGAAGCCCTTCTAGACCTACACTGTAAAGAAACTACTAATTTTAATTTTCAACTAATGTATTACAGACAGATAATTCATACAGTAGAATAAATAAAACATTAAATGAAACTGTTTACGTGAATTGAAGTGCAAAACATATAAAGAATATTACCACGTTTTTCCATGTCAAAAAAGACAAATCATCAAAGTCACAGTTTAAAATATCATCTAAACATCTCATCACCGTCTAGTCACCATTCCACTATTCTTCACTCCTGCACTGCATCACAGTCTCTATTATGAGAAGTGAAATTTGCGATTAAAATCTGAAAATTATATGCTAGAATTTGATTGCTTAAATTTATAAAAGAAGTGATGTAGGACAATTAATCACTTACTCTAAAAGCTCGAACTGATAGAGCACGGCGAATTAATCCATTTATCTCATAGCCTAGGCTCCACATCTCATGGGCTAGGACCTCGGCCGAACCCCCCTCGTGGGCCCCAAATCACATGGGTACCGCGTCCCAGGGGCTGCTCACCCCGAGTGTGCCCCTTCATCCCACAGACAATCCCAGTCAAGTCCGATGTGAAAATGTCCCTGCACGAAGAAGTCAAAGCATGTACTAACTTTAAAGACTAATCATGAATAAAAGAGGAAGTATGAGTTCTTGATGCATTCAGTCTAGATGTCTTGGTGCTTCTTACGAGTGGGATCGGTGGTTCTGAGATCCAAACTTTAATTTGATAGGGTCTGCCATAGATGGAAAATGCTCCAAAAATCTCAAGAATCCAAACTTTAATTTGATAGGTTCTGTTGAGGATGGAAAATCCTGTAAATCTAAAGAATACAAGTTTCTAAACTGTCCATAATGTCTTGTAAAAGTTGGTTAAGAAAATAATATGGAAAAAAGTAGCCAAAGATTGGATGGCAAAGAACTCTTAATTAGATTTTCTTGGGTCATAACAAATAGAGGATTTTTAAAGCGTAGGAATATTACTAATATGAATACATTTCCAGCTTAGGATGCCAATTACGATATTCATCAAATATGAGCTTTAAAGCATGTATTGAATACAAACAAAGCCAAATGCATTGACTCCTCAATGAATTCTCTATATACAAAAAGACTACACTACTGCAATTGAATATTATGTGTTGTATGGACAACTATCGTATGGGACCAAACAAGCCAAAAACCATACGAAGTAAACATGAAATAGAGGTCAAGCCCACACACGTGTAGATTTGTGACCATCCACATGCAGCTGCACATGCCAATATGGAACATGTGTTTGAGATGTAGCAAGAATCAAGCTGTTCGCTTCTTAATCCAGCACAATATACAAAAGAATAAAATGGCTAATACATTTCTTTCTAAACGTCCATTTCTTTCATGTGCAGTGGTCCACATGAGGGGAGAAACATTTGATTTTTCTTTCATATGCAGTGGTCCAGTTGAAGGGAGAAACATTTGATTTTTAAGCTAGACAGTTGGCCTCAGGAAACCTCATCCATTGCCCACTCGCTTTGTTGTTGGTTGGACACAAAACAGGCGGGCTAATCAAATGTGAACAAAACATGGCACAAAGCGACATATGATCACTATGAAAGCAGAAATTACAAAGAGAATGATTTTATCCGATCTGAACAACCTCAAATCTCACCTTTACTATACCATTTAAAACTCTAGGACGGTTTTAAAACCCTTGAAATACTTTCCAATCCTATTTACACTCATATATATAGCTTTGAAAAGAATTCCAAATAAAATCAAAAATAAATTTTGCAAATACAGCGAAGCTGCAAAATTCAGCCTAGTAAAACAAAAAAATTAAATCTTATTTTATTTTTACTTTTTGATATATCTAACACATTTTTCCAACAGCTCAGGAACTTAAAATATATCCCATGATTAGAGCTGGGCATCGGACCGAGTCGGATCGGATTTGGTCCAACTCGGTCATGTCCGAAAGCTGCCAGGACTTATCCGAATCCGATCAGAACCGGGATCGGGTCCAGGACATCTTATTCGAACAGATTCGTTATATGTTTGGATGGACTCGAACCAAGTTCGACTCGGGCAAAGAAACCCAGTCGGATCAGATTTGGTAAGGATGGAATTTTTAACGGTGGAAATCATCATCCTCACTGCTATTTTCGGTGTGGTCCATATGAGCTTTAAATATGAATTATTTTTTTTCCAAATACTTTAAAATAATCACAAAAATTAGATAGACGGTATGGATATAGTAAATACATCATTGTGGGCCCATGTAATATATAACTCATTTGGGCCATTCGTATCATTCGAGTACAGCTAGCCTCGGCGTGCACGGCACGCTAGCAGGGGACGCGGATTTTCAGGGAAAGCCTTTCACAACAAGTACGTCTGCTGAGTTCCTATGTGGGGCCCACTGTGTTGTTTTTCAGGAATCCAGTCCGTTCATCCGTTTTTTGAGATCATTTTAGAGCATGAGACCAAAAGTGAGAAGAATCCAAGACTTAAGTGGGCCGTATTAAAGGAAAAAGTGGTTAGGTAAATTCCTACAGTTGAAACCTTCCTGGGTTCGACGGTGATGTTTACATGAAATCCATACCGCTAATAACGTCATTCCTACTGGGATGAACTAAAAAAACAAATCTTAGCCTGATTAAAAACGTTTGTGGCCCCACAAATATTTCAATGTAGAGGTTTAATTGTCAATTTTTCGGCCCACCTGCGTATTGGATACGGTTCATTTTTAGCCTCATGTACTGAAATGAACTCACAAAACGTATGGACGGAGAGGATTTCGCACAAACATAGTAGTGGGTCCCACATGGGTTCCCGCGCAGGAACTTCCTTTCGCAGGAAGTCTGTCTCGACACGACACGTACCTACAGCTAGCAATAGCTAGCTGTATGGGTTCGGAAACGGATTGCTACTCCCCTTACCATGGCCATTAGCTGGCGGTCGGTGCTCTGTAGGGCCCACCATGATGTATGTGTGTCATCCATGCCGTCCATCTATTTTTATATATCATTTTATGACATCATAAAATAAAAAAAAAGAAGTATATCTCAATCTCAAGTGGACCACGTTACAGGAAACAGTGTTGAATGAATTTTGACCACTAAAAACGTTAGGGGGCTATAAAAGTTTTGGACCAAGCTGATATTTATTTTTTCCCTTCATCTGTGTCTTTATTACCAAATAAAGAGATTGGATGTCAAATAAACAGTACAGTGGGCCTTAGGAGGATTTTAATTGTGGATATCCATTTATTATTTGTCCTGTGGTGTGGCCCACATAAGATTTTTATCCTTATCATTTTTCGTATCAAGCCCTAAAATGATCCGTAAAAATGGATTAACGGAATGGATGAAACATGTACATCATGGTGGGGCCCACAGAGCATCGACCACCGGCCCCGGGCTGGTGTGAGGGGGAGTAGCCAATCCGTTCCCACAGATACCGGTGAATGATTTCATTTTACCAAGTAAACTCTGTTGGGGCCCACCCTGAATGCATGTGATTTATCCACGCCGTCCATTCGTTTTTCCATATCATTTCAGTGGTTGAACCTAAAATTAATCAATATACAAAGTCTTAAAATGAGCTCGCAAAATGAATGGACGGTTTGGATATAAAACATACCTACGAGTCTCTTTCTCTTTCCCTCTTTCTCTCTTCCATCCTCAAGATTTCTCAATATATATATCTCTCTCTCCAGCAAAGATATCAAAGCTCTTCTCAATATGTCTTTCTCCAACAGTACCTTCTTCTTCAATAAAAATAGGAAGGGGAGAGAAAATCATGAATAAAGAGAGATTGAGAGGACAGACATTAGGCGGGATGTTTTGGCGCTAAATTTAGGCGGTAAAAGTTTTTTTTTTTAATATATATATATATATATACACACATTTAATACATTCGGGTCGAGTCTGTTCGGGTCGGGTCGGGTACATTCGGGTCGGGTATCCGGGTCGGGTCTGTCCGGATATAGGTCTATCCGTACCCGAGCCGAAAATAATCGGATCTGGAAAATCTGACCCGATCAGGCTTGATCTTGGCCGTCGGATCTGTTCGGAACGGGGCGGATCGGAGCGGATCGGGGCGGATCCGCCGGATCGGGTCCATTTTGCCCAGCTCTACCCATGATGCCCAGTATGTTTCAACAGTGGGTGCTCAATCCCACTGTTTCCTGTCGTGTAGCCCGCTTGAGCTTTGAATCTACTTAGATTTTTTTATCCCATTCCCTAAAATAAGCTAGGAAAACGGGGAAACGGATTGGCTACTCTCCCTGACACTAGCCCCATGGCTAGTGATGGGTGCTCTATGGGACCCACCATGATGTATGTGTTTCATCCATTCTGTTCATCCATTTTTTAAGATCATTTTAGGGCTCTATATCAAAATTTAGAGGGATATAAATCTCTCGTGGACCACACCACACGAAAACAATAGTGATTGGATATCCACCATTAAAATCCTCCTAAGGCCCAATGTACTGTTTATTTGACATCCAATCTATTGATTGGATATTACAGGCCCAGATGAAGGGAAAAAACAAAAATCAGCTTGATCCAAAACTTTTATGGCCCCCCAAAGGTTTTTAATGGTCGACACTCATGCAATACTGTTTCCTGTAATGTGGTCCACTTGAGATTGGGATATACCTCATTTTTGTTCTCATATTGTAAAATTATATTTAAAAATAGATGGACAGCATGGATGAAACACATACATCATGGTTGAGCCCACAGAGAACCGACCATCAGCCATTGGCAAATGACTATTCCTATGGACGGGGTCAATTTTTTAATTTTACTCCACGTCCTGAAATTATGCAATGCACGGGCTGAACTTACATTCCCTTACGATTTACCGTACTGGTTGAGGAAAAGGCAAAACTTAAAAGGCATATGCAAGCAGGACGCAGACTGCGTCCTACCCCAGCCCTGACGGTAATCTGTCCGGGCAGGGATCTGTGGGGCCCACCGTGATGTAAGTGTTTTATCCACGCCGTTCAACACTTTTCTCAGATAATTTTAGATTATAAGCCAAAAAAAGAGATAGGTCCAAGGCTTAAGTGGACCACAA
Organism: Magnolia changhungtana; assembly: GCA_030180095.1. Taxonomy (NCBI): domain Eukaryota; kingdom Viridiplantae; phylum Streptophyta; class Magnoliopsida; order Magnoliales; family Magnoliaceae; genus Magnolia; species Magnolia changhungtana. The sequence goes on along the minus strand of JASAUF010000467.1, from coordinate 4,314,419 downwards.
ATTGGGGATTGAACGTCCACCATTAAAAACTTAATGGGAGCTGAAGAAGTTTTGGATCAAGCTAATATTTTTGTTTTCATTTCATCCCTTCTACAAGACCTTATGAATAGATTGGATGGTAAAAAAAAAAAATCACTTTGGCCTTTAGAAAGGTTTCAACGGTGGGTGTCATTATCAATGCTGCTTCCTTTGGTGTGGTCCACTGGAGCTGTATACCTGCCTCATTTTCAAGATCATATCTTAAAATGATCTGAGAAAATCGATGAACGGCGTGGATAAAACACTCACATCATAGTGGGCCCCACAGATCCCGGACCGGACGGATTACTGTCCAGGCGGGGGTAGGACGCAATCCCAGTCCATGCAGAAGGTAACTGATTAGGTGCGGCCCGGCCTCACGCAACACAGTGCGTTTCTGACCATGGGACCAGCTTGATGTATTTACCGTATATCCACACCACTCATTCATTTTATCAGCCCATTCTATATAAGCTTAGAAAATGAAAGACAATCGAAATATCAAGTGGACCACATCACAGGAAACAATGGTGAATGACCATTAAGAAGTTCTTGTGGGACAAAAAAGTTTTAGATCAGGCTACTATTTATATTTTTTCCTTCATCACAGTCTTTATTACCTTATCAGCAGGTTGGATGGCAAATAAACATTACAGATCTTCATGCAAGACGTTCATGTGGACCTCATGCTTTCTCTTCCAGTAACATTGGATGAATCGGCTGAGATGGGTAAACGGGAGGGCAGTGCCGTCATCTGGCAAGGGAACTGTCATTTCCGCTGTTAAACAAGGGCAGAGCGGACATTCCATAGTTAACGGTTTCATCCGGTAAGAGGGTTTTGAGAAATAATTTAAAGGAAGGAGGTTTTTGGTCCATAGCCAAAAAGTTAAGCAGCTACAGGGCAAATTTCCAAAAAAAAAACTGAGAGATTAAAAAATGGAATTTAATAAGATGCCCACTTAAAAGGGGGCCATCTAACCATTAAATATGTGGTCCCATGTTAGGCCCCAAGCGAAAAGATCTGACCTGTGATTTAGGTAAGTGACGCGAAAGAATATGGTTGGTAGAAAGATGACGACCTTTGATTTTTACGTGGCCCGCCATGATGCTTATATAAAATTTACTCCAATGTCACACCAAACTTTAGGCTTAGGACCCATAATTCAGGCCCATTTGTGATTAAGGTGAGCTACAGTAAAGGAAATAGTTTGGAGGGCGAGGATTGCCCTGTACACTAGTTACAATCATGGGTCCACTTGAATCATACATGGGGGCTAATTTTTTACTGTAGGCCTAAAATGGAGTGACACGCATAGTTGCCGAGGTGGATTTCACATAAACATCAGGCCCACCCAAGCCCCCGACACATTTGCTTGCAAGGCAACCCACTATTAAAAAATCTAACCAAGGTGTTGGAGGGATTGTTAATTGCATTAATAAGGTAGCCTATTGAAGACCTTTTTGAAAAAGGTACCAGAACATAAATCATATATTAATGAGGTAGTTTTTTCTCTCCATAGAATCTGCTACTTTAAATATTAGATACAATGGAATCTAGGTATTACAGCAGGTTATAGATGCACTCTCCCGAGATTTGAGTCTTCACAAGTTTCTAACGAGGATATAGTTTCGAGAACCCAAATAATTAAGAGAAAAAGGTTAAGTGTTACACCTTGGTTATGCAAACATGAGTTCACTTGACTCAGTCGGTGAGTCGAGTGTGTGACTCAATGGAAAGGGGATAATATTATATACAATTATAATAATCATCACAAATAGTAAACTCATTTAATCATCATGCATATAGTCAACAGTATCAATTATCTATTGTCTGATATTCAATACAAGTTCATACATCATTATTTAAATCAATAAATATAAAATGAAAAAAAAATTCTCGCAGCAAATTTTTAAAAGCACGCCTTTCAAAATCATCACTCCACACATGTAGACTCCAGTTCATTTCTCTATCCTGGATGGTTTTTCAATCAACAGAATGAGCTAACAATCTAGCAAGTAGTTATACGCATTATTTACAACATATGTATAATACAAGTGCGCATATACAAGAATCTTAGTATACCACATTACCATATAAATAATTTCTTTAATGAACAATCAAGGTCATAGTTGTGCACAACGTCTGGCCTGCCAACACTCATCCGACCAATATACATACGAGCCTAACACGTGTAGGAGTTTACTCACATCCTGCATGAACGCTGGCTTGAGGTATCTCACGTACCATATGTAACTGTATAGCCTAACAATGAGTGGCCCACTCTAAAGCTGGCCAAACTCCTTCCCCAACCTCGACCGTTGTCCTTATTGGTACCAACTCGGGTTCCATTGGGAACTCTGCCCGAAAATTTAAGGGATAATTCAATCTCTGAATTGTCTGATGTTCTCGGAATGACATATCAAATATAAGATAGTTGCATACTTAAACAGATGTTAATATATTATAAAAGTTAAGCAAAAGTAACCATATAATGTTATATAATGCATGCGGAAAAAAATCATTTATGAGAGTGACTACTTACTCAAAACGTCCATTTCATATTTGACCATTTTGATCTTTTGATCATTTCTTCATAGATCTGATAACTGCACTCGGGTTTACGATCCATAGTTTCTTTTTTTTAGTCATGGCTATAATATGAGCATCAAGTTAATTTATTCATTAGTGTTCATTTTCTTGAAACACTTGCAAAGATGAGTAAGATCCTAAGATTGATACATTAGTCCATTAAATCGGTCAATCAAGTCCCTAAATTTTTTTATATCTGAGCTGTAAATAGTCCGCTTACCATTTACCGTCTTTGTTTTGAATTACGATTTACCTTAAAGACAATTAGATTTTTAGATCCATTCGATCCGACCATTCATTTCTTTATTTTTCATGATTTTGGTCTAATGGTCCTAATTGATCTTTAATCAAATGATCTGATCTAACATTAGATTAAGTAGATTTTTAATTTTCTTAAATTTAATCCATTACTTAGTTTATTAACCTTTGATCAACGGTTGGATTGGACCCGATCATCGATTTAGTAGTTCAAATCATTATTATGATATTTTTCCTAATTTTAACTATTTGAATTCTAGATTTATAAAGTCCTCGATTCATATTTACACTTAATGAATAAACTTTCTAAAGGTACAATTAATTTTATGTGAGGCTTACTTCACACTAAATGTCTATAATGGATTTTTCAATCACATGATTATAACACTATATAAGATACGGAAAACATAAATAATTTAATATGATAGACACAATCTTGTGGTGTGTCCAACTCTGTGTGTACAATCTCTATGTGGGGTCCACTGGAGATCAAGATCATGGAGAAGCATCATATATACTCTAAATGTAAACATTCTAAAATATTTGTTCCAATAATCGGGATTAAATCCATCACATCAATCATGATTGTGTGGTGGAGTCCACTTTAAAGGGTATTCTTGGCATGTGCAACCCACCACATGATCATGTGATGATATTATATATTTCAGATGAAATGTCTAAAGTTAGATTTTTAAAATACATATATTCACTTTTAGGACCAATTCATGTCATATATCAAGATTGATGGTGGGGTTCACTTGATGTATGTAAGATCAGGTCCGTAAAAAAAAAGGTAAGGGACATACTTTAGCACTTGAAGCAGATGGACAATGACGATCATCGATCACCTCTCTCTCTCTCTCTCTCTCTCTCTCTACTGCTTGTGAATGGGATGTCACTTATGTCTCCCCCCTTCTCTTTTATATTATAAGGTGGGTCCCACTTTATGTTAATGCATGGGATGCATGATTTTTCATTTTCACGTGCTTTTTATTCTTTTTCTTTGCTTGAGAAAACATAAGTGGGTTATGGATTTCATATACTTTGAAAATTATCCAAGGTTTAGTATGGACCACATATTTGATATGACATATGACCCCTCACGATTTTGGAAGTTTTATAATGTGTACCGTTGGTTTGATGATCCATTTAATAGATAAGACGATCTATGGTAATTACAAAAAAAAAAAAGAATGATGAGTGGCTGAATGATTTTATAAATAAGAAGCGTATGGTCCACTAGGTTCCTTGACATGTGACGAAGTTTGTGTACAGACGGTTCCATAGATGGTTTAAAGTATAAAAGGTTGTTGTGTGATGTACAAGGTGAAATCATATATATATATATATATATATATATATATATATATATATATATATATATATATATATATATATATATATAAGTGTTAAGTGTACACACATTCTTAAAAAATAAAAAATTGGAACTAACTTTCCATGCCTAGATTACCATTGATTTGTGGGTCTCATTGTCTCGTAAGAGATCTTTTCTCAAAATCCGACCAATAAGAGTGTTGGGCATAACAAAATCTTCATAATGAACCATTAATTTTAGTTTTTAGATTGACCACTTGAGAGTTATGATCTATATTTGCAATGGATGGTGAGATAATGGATCTAAGTATGGAAATTAAGGGATTTTGGTTTGATTTAGGTGAATAGCTCTCGGTATAATTCGGATATAAATAGGCATGTGCAAACAAGGTTTTAAGAATAGTCTATGTGCATGGGCATCCACACCCTTGGATATTTTGGATCGATGATGGACCTAACATTTTGAAGAATTAACTTAAATTAACAAGTACTCAGTTAAGGGTTTTTAGGCGCTACGTAGTGATGAACTTGGCTTTGTAATCGGGTCATCGATCATGGGTGATCTCTACTGTCAGATTTCGATAAGGACCCACTGGATGGACCTTTTTGGAAATGAAAAAAAGTTAGATGATTAGAATTCTCATATATCCATTTACAAAATGTTCAGATGGTTTTTCAATAGGGCCTCTGAAAGTAGTGTTTTTTAAAGAAAGGTTTGTACATGTGGGTATTTATATTGGGATTACTTAGCACCCAAATTGATCGAGTTGTAGTTGTTAGACTATTAATTCACTGGTATGGTTTTTATAGAAAAATATAAGAATCACAATAGTCATGTCATACTAATGGTTCGGGTCCTAAAAATGAGTGGATCTGATCAAACAACATTTGGTTTGGTATGATAGAGATGTCCAAAAATTCTATAGACGGAATGTAATATATATCTAGTGATTTCGAGGTAATTGTACGGTGGGTTTTACGATTGGGCGAAAAGTCTAAAAGATATATGTCATTTTTAACATATACCATTTAAATCATAATTACGGTATTTTAAGTTGGTCCTGTGATATGTATGATCACGTTTAATGAAATCAAATCCGATAAGAATCTTAGTTATTATAAAAGTTATATCATTATCTGAAAGTTAGGAATTCGAGTAAGTAGACTTATGCAATCGTGGCCCTTGATTCATAAAAAATACATATTTAGACTTTAAGATTGGAAAAAGTAAACAGGTGGTTAGGTTTTAACACAGGGATGAACGTGATGAGGTCGATCACCGTCTTCCTCAAGGATAACTACTCCGAATCCACGGAAATTCTCTGGACTTCTCACAAAGACTTCTCGAATCCACGAGAAAAGAAAGAAGCAAAATAGAAAGAAGCAACATAGAAATAAATTCTATAAAATAGAATGAAATAAACGAGTTCATAACCCTTTAAATAGGGATACTAAGCAATGAGAGAGATTTCAAAATCAAAGTACAACTAAAACTCCTAGAATTCACACTTACCATAAATAGTAAACTTACTATTTATAGACGGTCATGATTTCTACTAGTGCACAAGTTTTTCGGCCAAAAATAATAAGTGTCTTATTTGGCTTCACCACACTGTTCTCCTAATTATTCTAAACACTTTTCATGTTGAGCGCAACTGCTAAAGCCCACTGGATGAAGAGTTATAATCAAACTAAAACTTACTATTTATAATAAAAACAGAATTAAAATAGGGAAACGACCGTCGATCTGATGGTATTTTGCAAATATGGCTTGCACAACCCGGCATAGCGGGATTGGGTGGCTAAAGTAGTCTATCCTACCCCAAAATCATATATTTTACGCCTGATAACTCATTCCGGATTGCAAGATACACCCGATTTAAGGTTTAACGGTCCGAATCACTTCTGTTATCGACCGGCCTTTTCTGATCCATCTTGGTCATGAAACTATCCGTGACCTGCTCTACATCAGGTTCCTTAAATGATGAATAAGTAAATGTATGGATAGTTTCTCAATTGAATGAGTAGTTAAGAAGTTATAAGAGATGTATGACAATGTGATGTGGTTACTAGTATCAAGTTTTAATATTTATAAGAGAAGTTTTTAATTTGACAAAAAAAAAAAAAAAAAACCGATCAAAAAAATTTATACTGCCAAAATTTACTAAGGCTATTACATTAAGATTCTACTGATGTCCCCCAATTTCACATAAAAGTTAGCAATGTCCCCAAACCTTTCAAATGATTTGAAGGACATATATTCATTAACAATTGGTGTTATAAAATATTGATTTTATAAATATATTTTAAAATAAAAAATAATATATATGATATATAAAAAGTGTTTGAAAATTACCTTTTTGTGGGTTTTGGGAATAGTCCACATTGGAAAAAGAGAAGGAATTTTTGTGGTTTATATGGGGAGTGTGAAGTATTATAATACTTACCCACATGGTCCAAAAGAGAATAGAACTTACATGAACACCCGCGCGCGCTCGTGCTCGGGCTCGGGCACGGGCTCAGGCTCGGTCACGGTCATGGGCTCAGTGTAAGGGCGTAGGCATGTGAGGCAATGTGGCTGTAGAGGCGCTAGTGACGCACTTTGCACTTCGGGTCTCGGTCACGAGCTCGGTACAAGGGCGTGGACATGTGAGGCAGTGTGGCTGTAGAGGCACTAGTGGCGCACTCTGCACTTCGCACGTGCGCATCGTGTCTTAGAGAGTCGCTCCCTTCGCGAACCGGAGCGAGTCGCGGTGCGACTAACTGGTTAACGAATGGAAGACTAGAGGATTGAATGAGAGTCCTCCAGTATATATAGAGAACTGAAAAAGAGTTGTTCCAGCAGATCTGTAACAGCTGTGCCATTAGTGAAGGGTCCAGTTGTAACCGCTGTATGGCTAGCCTAACAGCTAGAAAACGGCTAACTTTTGTCTCACAACAGTCAGCATGCAGCAGCTTAATGGACCATATACAATAGTCAGAAAACGGCCATAAAACAGCTAGTTTTCTCCAATAGCTAGAAAACGGTCATGAGATTTATTTTCCTGGACCATAACCCCCAGCCACCACAACTTATATAAACTGGGTCTGGATGGGTTTCCAAACCATCTCATAACACTCCAGCAATACCAATACGAATCAGAGCCTTTCCTCTCCTACAGACCAAAAATCAGCAATATAGCAAGGTTGATCAAAACCTTCGCTTGAAGAACTGACCAACGGTGTGGTCTAGAACGGTTCAACTGAACCAGTGGCTGAAGAATTGACCAATGAAGTGGTCTAAATCACAAATTCTATTCTCTTCTCTTTTCTCTTTTGGAATTTTTCTTTTATTGTAATTCTGCCAGACAGTGTGTAAAAGAGTTCCATTTGTGGGCCTTCGTGTTTGCTGAATGCAGACCCACACCAGGCTCGTCGTATCCTAGAAGTGGTTTGCTTGTAACCTATCAGCATACTCAATCTTTTTTAGTAGGGGCAAATAACGTTTTAAGGACAGCGTCTCAGAGGTGCTTCAGTCTGTCCTTAGTTCAGATCATCTTGATTTTTTAGGTTCCATATTTTACAAAAATATTATTATTCTGTACAATTTCCAACAATTGGTACTATAAGAAACCAGCCATGGTGCTAGAATTATGCTGATCAGATGAAGTGAGTTGGAACTGTAATCAAATGCATCTTGAGTTTTTTAGAACCATTTAAAGCAAGAAGTAATTTAAATGGTTCTAAAAAACTGACACAAACTTTTATTATGCATGGAACAATTTCCTTATGTATTTTAACCTATTTCTTCAATTAATGTTAATGTAAATGAACTATAACTACGTAATCCCATTCCTAATAGATTAACTCCAAAAAAGCATATTCAAATTATAAGATATCTCATGAAAACCACAATTGCCACATTCACACCTTATTTATTCCAATACGTGAATAAATTATAAATATGATTCAAGTAATAAATGCCCTAGTTTTATTGGGGTCCCAATTCCAATAAGATCTCCATGCTGTTCTGGAAAGAATACCTATGGTTGAAAAGGTAAACCCTAGACCAATAACAAGATAGCTTTAATGATCCAATCACTGAGTTAATTGATACTTGTGATAATTTCGAAATGAAAGAAAAAAAAAAAAAATTGTTCTGTACAACAATACTTTTTTTTTTTTATTCATTCAAGTGGGGGATCTTATCAAAGGAAAATGACCCAATTTTAACCATGTAAATAGGGTGAATTTGTTACAACCCAATGTTGTTATGAGCCATGAACCATATATCAAATGTTTAGATTCATCTATTGAAATTGATACGTTGGAGTCATAAGAAATACAAAATGGAATCTATTAAATAGGAGTTTCAGGATGATGATTGGACCTATTTTGTTTCTCTTAACTTGTGGTGCTGATCATATGCAATATGAATTGGATGTATCCGGTAGATGTTTCATACATTTAAGATCCGGTGTCTTCAACTAACTCATTATGATCCAATCACTGAATCAATTGATTATGGTGATAATTTCTAAATAAAAAAGAGATATTTAGTAAAACAATCATTTTCTTTCATTCAAGTAATGAATCTTATCAAAGGAAAATGACCCAATTCTAACCCCGTAAATAGGATGAATTTGTTTCAATCATAAGTTGTTACTAGCTAAATAAGCCAATCATCGAATGGAATTGCCACTTTAGAGTCATAAGAAATACAAAATGGAATTTATTAAATAAGAGTTTCAAGATGATGATTGGACCTATTTTGTTTCTCTTAACTTGTGGCATTGATCAAAAGTAATATGAAGATCTTCTCCAATGACAAAAATAGATGAATTGAAAATCAATAGCACCTAACCTATTGATGGAACATAGATGTATCTTCTCCCATGACAAACACAAATGAATTCAAAACAAACAAAAGCCCATCAATTCAAACCAAACCTTTATTTCTAAAATCATTTTCTCCAAAATGAAAGTAAAACCCAATTCATATTGCAAATCAGTCATGAACACAGACACGTACATAACCTCGAGGGTGCGGGTTCTGTCAAGTCAGCATAATACTGATGTATACAATGTATATCCACGCCGTCTATCTATTTTGCCATATCATTTTCCACGTCAGCCCAAAAATGAAGTAGATCTAAATCTCAGATGTACCAGAACATTTTATACATAGCCCAAAAATGAAGTAGATCATCTCAATTTACACTACGGCAAGAACTATGTGAATGAACTCCCACCATTATAAACTTCCTAGAACCCACCTTAATATTTATTTTTACAATCTAACCGGTTGATAAGGTCACATGGAACAGGGTGAAGGGAAAACACAAATATCACTTTGATCCAAAACTTTTGTGACCCACAGGAAGTATTTAATGGCCAATCGCCACGGTTTCATCTGGTGTGGTCCAACTGAGATTTTTATGTGCGTCATTTTTTCGTACATGATCTAAAATGAGCTGGGAAAACGGATGGACAGCGTTGATATACATAACATAATCAAGGTGGGCCCATATTTGTGGAATCCTCTCTTCAAGGAAGCCGATTGTGTCTGACTCCGCCTGGACAATTATCCATCCGATCAAGGGCTCATGTGGGTCCCACCATGATGTATTTGTTTATCCGCGCCATCCATCCATTTTCTCAGTCATTTTAAGGAATGAGCCCAAAAAAATGAGGCAGATTCAACTATCAGGTGGACCACACCAGAAAGGACTCTTGCATTAATGCATTGTACGGCTCATACATTAACATGATCTGAAAAAATAGATGGAATGTGTGGATAAACAGATACATCATGGTGGGCCCACATCACCCTGGTCAGATGGATTATTGTCTGGGCGGGGTCGGACGCAATCCGCTTCCTCCCTTCAAAGGACACGTGGCAGGGTGATGCATCCACCTGTACCGCCCATATATTTTCACCAGGAATGATGGCTTATGTTTTTCAAAGAAATTCCACGCGCAATCCTATTCGATGCTTTTACTTTTCCTCCGGTTCATCCCACTGCATACTTGACTTACGTTTTCTTCTTATCCACCGTTAATTTAGTGTCCACAGATTTGATGGACAGGATTATTCAATATTAATGATTTTTTATATATAAACCTTCCATGCTAGTAACCCACATATGGACGGACCTGATTTTCATATAACTCTTCTACGTGTCCTTTTGGCTAGATGGGTCTACCATACTACGGTTCTTCCGTCTCCACCTTATCATATAAAGCAATCTCTGACAGTTCTTTCGTGGTGGGGAATTTTTTCAAAAACTACCAACACAGCATGAAATTTACACCCGGTACCTTTTCCGGGTTTTCAATAGCCTGCTTTATTAATTTAAGTAATTATTATCAGAGTAGCTTCATTAGGTTTCTTAATAGAGGTTGGGCAGAGAAAATGAGCTCGGTGACTCAAGTGGCCTCCACCAAGATGTCTATTTTAAATCCATCCCAACCATCAGTTGCATCACTCAATCTTAGTCTCGGGTTCAAAAAATCAGTCTAATTAGTGATTCATGTGAACCACATAGCTATAAAAAGTACAAAGGACAATCCTCACCATCCAAACTATTTTACTTGGTATGGCCTACCTGAATCATAAATGTTCTAATTTCGAGCCATAGGCATAAATTTGATGTGGCATCTAATAGATGGAGTGGATTTATATAACCATTATGATGGGCTTGTGAAAATCAAAGGTGGATGTCTCTCTCGATCCTGTATCTTTTGATGTAACTCATCTAATTTAGATATCATTTAATTTTTAGTCCTACATCTAATGTGAGATCGTACATATACACATCAAGGTAGGTCCTAAAAAAAAGTAAAAAAGAAATCATCCCTCTCATATCTATGTTGGAAAATGAGAAAATTAAGGGATGCCTACCCTTGTTTTTTAAGGGGCTCACCTTAAAGTGAGACCTACTCATCACTAGATGTCTCATCTCATGTTAGGCTCAATGGAAAAAAAAAAAAACCAAACTTACTTACAATTTAAGCGGGCCACAATAATAGAAAATGATTTGGAGAGATACATCCACCTTATTTTAGAGAGCTCGCCATGATATTTATATAAAATTCACTCAAACCATTAGATGTCACACCAAAATTTGGACCTAAGGCTTATAAATCAGTGTCATTAATGATTCAGGTGGGCCACACAAAGGAAAATAGTTTAGAAGATGAAGGTTGTCACGTACATTGTCTATAATCATGTGGTCCACCCAAATCACAGATGGTGTTAATTTTTAGACCCTGAGTTAGACATGTGGTGATGCGCTTGGTTGTCGGAGTAGATTTTATGTAAACATAATAGTAAGGCCCACCCAAGCTGCTGACTCCTTTGCTCCACGCACGACCAACTTCGGTCTTACAGAGTTTTCAAATAATAGCATAGGCTATTGGTGTTTTTAATTTTTTTTTAAAAATAGCACTGAAATGCAAATTCCAAAATAACTAGGTTTTTTTTGTAAAATTCCCTTTTATATTGCTTTTGAGAAAGGATTTCATGCTATGGCAGTGTGATGGATGATGATATACAGGCACTTAAAAATTACTTAAATATTATACACGTGGCATACTTATAATTCAAATTAAACCGTCCAAATTATGTCTCGTATCTTAGATGCATTATGAACCAATAACTATACTTATTTGATTATCTGACTTTTAGATTGGTTGGAATTTTATTGAACGATTAAAAATGAAAATATCCAACGGTCTTATTTTAAGAAGCAAGTGTCCACGAATCAAATCAGAGGTTATGATTGTTCAACCAATCTTATTTTTGACATGTAACTTAGAAAAAATCGAGTTAATAGATGCCACGTATACCATTTCCCAAGTGCCTGCGTATCAAGTGTCATCCGCAGCCAAAGTATATCAAATGACGCTCCATCTCTTTTTCTTTTTCGTCTCTTCAGATGGCCGTTCTCTCCCTTTTCCGGAACTGAGAGAATCTCACAAAATCTTCAGAGGTAAGTATTCCCTATTCTATTGGAATTCTATATTCTTTTGTAATGGAATTTTGCATTTTCTGTTTTCAATTCCATCTCTGTTTACTGCTTTCAATTGTATCTCTGCATTTTCTCTTTCGTTGTAGAACTCTTTCTTCTTGGATATGCAATATCCCCAGTTTTTTTTTTTTTTTTTCTGCTTTTGTGAATTGAAATTCCTAATATTTTGTATATTTCTAGAGGTTTCTGGAATTGGGTCTTGGGAATTTCGATGCTTACATGCTTTTCGGACCAATCGGAGGTGATTACGAGCTTCTTTTTTTTTTGTAAAATCACTTGATGGGTCCTTTTGGGTTTTGTCGATCATGTGTATGGAATCATGCAGACATCGCGCTGTTTGAATTGTTGAATTAAATCAAATTCAATTCTTTTAATGAGGGAATTGGCAATTTTGTCTGGGCAAGCATTTCTTACAGGCAAGCTCCATCTTTCAATGATCCACGTCGTTCATCTAGCTGGTCCTACCATTGATCGGCAATGGATCAAAAATCTCCTGCTTCGATCACGCACGGGGGAACGATCAGGTGGACTTTGATCGGCAATGGATCAAAAATCTCCTGCTTCGATCACGCACAGAGGAACGATTGATGGACTTTGATCGGCAATGGATCAAAAATCTCCTACTTCGATCACGCACAGAGGAACGATCGGTGGACTTTGATCGGCAATGGATCAAAAATCTCCTGCTTCGATCACGCAGAGGAACGATCTGTGGACTTAGTTTAGCAGCATATGGACTGCTGGCTGTATATTCTTTTTAACCATCCATTTATAGGACAATTATTGTATGAATGGATTCTGTAATCAAGTGTCCATTTGTTGCATCCAATCCATGGTGTGTCCCATTGGATGAAGAGACTGGATCGTAAAGGTGGGTCCCACCTATATGGAATGCTGACCCTAATGAAAACCCAGTAGTTTTGTGCTAGAACTCTCATCATAGTTGAAAGTTGACGATGGGTGGATGAAAGGGAAAGCTATGTCATTGGCGCAGATTCTTCAGGACAATGTTCGTTATAATGTGAACAATGTAAATGAGTTGGCTTAGCAGTGCCAGAGTAAATGAAGTTCTTGAAAAGTACACTTTGATACATGGACTCTTCTGAATTATAGAGTCAGGATGCATTTAATGGGGTATTTTGGATTATTTTTTTTTTGAAAGGAACAATCTGATTTTCCATCAAAGCACTGATGGATGTGATTATTGGGAAAATCAAGGACCCCAATTAGTTGGGCCATAGTCAATCAGGAGTTCCATGGGATATCCATTTCAGAGATGTGGGGAGAATGGCATGTTATTGCTGATAATTCCTCATTTGTCTCCCATGGAAGTGAAGTTGGAAGAGTTTGGTGGTTGGGTATTGGAAGCTCAGTATTGATTGCTTGTCGAGAGGAATTCCATAGTTATTTGGAGATGGGAATTGGAGTCATTAGGGAAGTGAATGGAACGAAAACATTCTCTGGTCCAGATGGATGGGGGAATTCAAATGTTGTGGAGGCAATAACTGTAAAAGGAAGGCTTATCGATTTTTTATTTTATTTTTAATTCACCTTTCTAGTCATTTTATTAGCAAATGAGAGGTGAGGAACATGATTGTATGGGCAAAAGCTTTGGAGATGAAACAGAGGAAGCTCGTTTTCATATTTGACAACATCTACAATATCGTTTCTCATTAAATATTCCATTTAATCATGTTTCTTTAGTGGCGGATGATAGTGCGGATGTTCTCACAAAGGAGGGTGGCTTGAGTGATTCTCTCTCATGGCCCCCGTTATGATTTCTTCATGTTCTTCCTCTTTTTCCTTCTAATATCATTCTTTAGGAGTTCTATAGATTTAAGAAGTTTTGTAGAAGGATTGAAAGATTGGGAACTAGAAATGTTCCCTTGTAGGATGGGGGTTGGTGTTGGTTTACACTCTTACATTTGAGTATTTTCTCATGTTTGCCTTTCCTTCTGATTAGGCAGTATGCTTATTCCCAACAACAAATGGGGGATGGGATGTGGTATCACTGCCAATCGTGGGTGCAACATCACCACACATTAAATGCTTGCCATGTTGGATGTGGTGCATTGCTTTGAACTTGCATCAGCATGACCATTAGGGAAAGCCCACACTTTATCTGTTTCTTCTTGGGACTATTTGGGTGGTGATAGTTTTTTCTTTTGAAAGGTGAAGATTTATTAGGCCACAGCTGAAAAAAGAAAGCAGAGAAACAAGAGACAAAAACACTAAAGAATAACAAAAAGAAAGAGAAACCTAGGAAAAACTAAGGTACAACAACAGAGCCAGCCCTGAAGTTGTACAAAACCCCAACAGCTGATGGAATCAAGGATCACAGTCCCTGAAGAGCATCAGAACCCTATTAAAATCTCCAGCCGCCGAGATTCTCTTGTTGCGAAAGCAATGATCATTTCTCTCCCCAAATAACCCAAAGGGCAGCAAGTGGTGGTAACCTCCACTTCTTCCTGCCCAAGCTTCCAACATCCGTGGCGTGCCAAGAAGAGAGAAGGCCTCTATTGATACAGGCATAACCCAAAGAGTATTGGCTAAAGAGAGGATCCCCATCTAGATTTCCACTGAGGAGCAATGCAGGAACATGTGAACGACCATTTCAGCATCTTGCATGCACAGGAGGCATACACTGGGGAGAGACATTCCCCTTTTCAAAGGTTGTCAATCGTGAGAACCCAATTCCTTCCTATGAGCCAAGCTAAAGTCACAACTTTAGGGGGAGCTCTGTTGAACTGAACTTCACTCGTTGGACAACGACTTTCTAGGGGGGCTGTCTTGACAGGGAATCTATAGAAGGATCTGACAGAGATATTTCCTGAGGAACTTGACCTCTAAAATAGATCATCTTCCAAATCTGGGGAGTGCGAAATGCCCTGCAAACAAGATAGCAACAAAGCTAAGCTAACATTCTCCCTGTTCTGCAGGTTCCTCCTAAAAGGAGCCCAAGAATCTCCAGCACCACTTATGGAGAAACAAGAAGCTACTGAGATATTGGTATCTATGCTGAGGGAAGTAAGCTCCAGAAAATCTGAGATGAAGGGGTGATCACCCATCCAGGAATCAGCCCAAAATCTGACCCTCAATCCATTACCAACAGAGAATCCTGTATTTGCAAAAAAAGGAGTTATTTTAGCTATTCCTTTCCAGATGTAGGAGGAACGATAAAGGGTAGAGTTCTTTGTCCACCAGCCCATCAAAGAGGACCCATATTTAGCTGAGATTATGGACCTCCAAAGACTACCCTCTTTAGCAAAACGCCAAACCCATTTAACCAAAAGCGCAGAGTTAACTATATCAAGGCGTTTGATGCCCTCTCCCCCTTCGAGAGTGGGGAGAACAGATCTCATCCCACTTCAAAAGAGGGAATTTCCTAGCCACATAACCCCCCCGCCACAAGAAGTTAGTCTTAGGGGAGTTGCAAACCTCAGGAGTACTCAGTGTTGAACAAATATTTTGTTTGGTTGGCATCAAGGATTGGGAATCATAAATCCTTAAATTTGTTGTGTAGTTGATAGATTCAAAAAGAAAGAGGAATACTATAAAAAAAATTGTAATTAAATAGAAACCAAAGTTGATGGGTGATGCTAGGGGACAAGTGAAAACACACCGGATATCAAGGAGTGCTATTTGTGGGGTGGGGTGTGTGTGTGTGTGTCTAGGTGGGATGTTGTGGGAGCTTACCATCCATGGAGTTAACACCTTCTTGGGAGTTGTCAATCCCTACTTTTGGGAATTGAGGTGGTCTTGAAACAAATGCCAGTACTGGCTAATCTAGGGGTGATGAATGCAAGGATCCAAATGGCCCAATAGTCTGTTATTGTACTTGTATTCTTTATGGGAGCCAATCCAATGCCTCTAGAGGCATGGGAGGTACTGTTCCTCCATGACATTGCCTCACATGTGCATTTGTGGATGAGGTTGAGATTGGATATTTAATAGGTCCAATACTCAATGGGCCGTAGACCAAAAATCACATGGTTTTGATTATTATAACCCTTTAGTTTGTGGAGCACAAATGGATACTAAAAGTAATAAGGAGCGGCTCCCATTCAGTGACAAAAACATCCATTTATTAGAAAAATCCAATTGAGACAATTTTTGTTTAGTGGCCAATTAATGGCAAAGTTTGTGCAATGCATGGTTTGGATCATCATACACATGTGGCAAATGTATCATACATGACATGTTGCATGGAATTCTGTCTGCTGGTTAAATACTAAATAAAGAAATCCGAAAAAAACTCCTACTGGTGTGTGCTGGGGTTGGAGAAGGTTCTTTCCTGCTATCAATTATATAAGGCCGGCTTTGAGAGTCTTAAAAAGTATACAACCAAGGCCAGGGCAGATAGAGGCCTAGAGATCAGTGATTGGCGAAAATCAAAAGCTACAGTGTAGCACCAAGGCCAGTGTTGATTAGTTAATGGGGAGTGATTTGATACTTTGGCTGCATATGGCACTTGATATGCATGCATGCAGTTTTTTTATTTTATTTTATTTTATTTTATTTTATTTTAAATTTTAATAACATTCATCATCATTGCAGCATGCAGGCAGTTACAAATGGTATACTTGGAATATATTAGCTTAATTTAAGCTGGCTACATTGTGGTACCCACTGTTGCTAAGTTACAGCCCAAAACTTAAATTGGTTGAACAATCCTAACCTTCGATTCATGGACACATTTGTTGAAATAAGACCCTTGGCTATTTTTCATTTATATACATCCAATAAATGTTGATAATCAAAGCTACCCTAATTTGGGCAGTTTACTCGTATTCCATGTATGAAATTTCCTAGTAGTTTATATGTGCCCGTGCATCATCCATCACACACTGCCAGAGTATCAAAGTTCTTCTCATAACTAATAAATCGATTCGGCACAACCAACTCTCACCTAAAAAGTCCCAACATTTCCAGACCGTCAGACAATCTTTCCACTTAGTCCTCATAAACCATGCAACAGGGCTTTTTCCATGCACGATCGTATGAATATTGTGGAGGCCATTCAATTTTACGTAAATGGCTCCAAGCTTGATTTGATTTTATATACACAACTGATTGTAACTTTACACAGCTGTATGGCTTTTGAAAGTGATAAGGTTTGTATATTTCCTATAAACAATTGCATGCACAAGTTGGTATGTGTGTTGATTGAAACTTTTCTTTTTAGTTTTTCTTTTCAGGAGTGTGTGTGTGTGTGTTGACTGAAACTTTTCTTTTTGGTTTTTCTTTTCAGGAGAACAAATCAATCAGATCATGGCCATCATTAATGATGATCCTGCTGATCATATTCATGCCAGTGATCCACAAGCAGAATTGGAATGCTCACCTAGTGAAAGCATAATAAGGAAACTTGGCAGCTCTGGAGAAGTCTTGAAAAGGGTGGATCTTGATTTAGCGTATTCTTCTGAGAAGCTATTGAACTTAGAAATACTTTTGATGCACGTTGAAGCTAGGGCAAGCGATTACGAAGCGTTGGTCATAGAGAGTGATGATGTCTCAGCTGACTCTATCGAGAAGGCGTTGGAATTTGATATCTTATCTGGGATCTTAGATTCGGAGGTGAAAGAGCTAGACAATTTCATGATTTCTCTCCAGGAAGAGATCATCGATGCCCGTGACAATATATCTTTATGTGAAAACTTCAAAGAAACTTTTACAGAAGTGGAAGGAAATTTGCATGATTCTGAAGAATCTTTGAAACAGTTGCAACACCAGGTTTCTGATATGAGAATGCTATCAGCCAAGTTCCAAAGCACCATCTCCTTTGGTGGGGAGGATTATTGTAAGTCGTGAAATTCTGTCTCTGGACCACTAGTTTCATCCTTGGGTCAGTTGGTAGTTCATGGAACTCTTAAAGAAAAAAAAAAAAGGAAAAAAAAAAAAAGAAAGAAAGAAAGAAAGAAAGAGAAAATTGAAAGAATGCTGTTCACTTGTATGCATGGTGGGTCAAAATGACCCATAATGAAAATGAAAGCAATAAACCATCTCTCTCTCTCTCTCTCTCTCTCTCTCTCTGCAACGTAGTTCTAAAACTGGGTGAACAGCTCAAAATTCAACCAAGTCATACCATCTGCAACGTAGTTCTAAAACTGGGTGAACAACTCAAAATTCAACCAAGTCAACTTGACATTGCGAGATTTCAAGCCCAGTCACTTGGAAACTCAGTCCTATGTCTGACTCAATGCCGACTCATGAATACTCGTTGGGTAACTCAGTGACCAAGTTGAAGTGACTCGCAGTGCCTTGAACTGAGTCACCCAGTGAGTCATGATTTTATTTTTAATAAAGAAAATTTAACGGTTATAAGGGAAAATGATGTAACACCCTCTGATAGAGGAGAGGCTCACTAAACCAGGGTGTCATCAAGTAGTTTGATGCTTTGAGTTTCTATTTTATAATTCTTTATACAATACTAACTTTAGATCAACTGGCAATCCTAATATTTTTAATTTATAAATTTTAAATATTGAGTCAAGTTGGGTCTCATCTATGAGTCCACTACACCCAATTGAACATCAAGTCAAGTCGAGTTTTTGGGTTTTTGAACTATGATCTGCACAAATGGGTTAAATGTTTTGGTCATCCAGACGGTCGGTCTGATGGGCCCCTCCAGAAAATAGAATTCTCGATCTCCCTGATGACATAATTCTAACCCTTGGATTGTTGGCATGAGGATAGATGGCTAACAGAAAGATACAACAGTTGCCGACAGTCAATGGAAGAAAGGCCACAGATTGGATGGTTATGATCTTCCAATCTGGGAGATTCTTAAGTCATGGACCAATAGGGCCTATCAGATTAGTAGTCTGGACCACTGAACAGTCAGCTCTCTTGCACAGATGCAGAACCTGAACTAGCTATACTTATCTTTGGGCGATGATTCAGAGGAATTCCTCAGCCTGCAGTTATGCACAGATATGTAGTTTCTAGGGTCCCAGCGTCAATACAAGTGTTCTTATTGCTCTTTGATCTGTGGGGCCCCATTGTGGATCGTCTTTACTCTAAAGTCCCCCTGATGGGACAATCTTAATCCACGTTTCGGGGGGGGGGGGGGGGGGAGAACAAAGGTCCACATTCAACAGAAAAGATGGCAAGATCTTGTGATCGACCACTGTGGGAATGCCAGATCAGTGGTCTGGATCACTGAACCATTGACTCCTCTTTTGGGGTCTGAGGATAATATCTTTCTCCTTGTAATGATAGGTGGCAAACTATGGATAAAAGATGCATGTAGTCAATTAACTACCACATTTTCGCTGATGTGAGCATATTGGCAGGGAATAGTGGTGTTGCAGAGTTTCCGGAAATCAGTCAATTTTCGTCTGTGAATACCAAGGTGAAGATGCAGACCACTGAACAACAAAGACATATCCTGAAAATGTTGGAGAAATCGTTGGCCAGGGAGTTGGACCTTGAGAAGTGGCTCTCGGAATCAAGTCACAACGAAGAAGAGCTCAAAGTGAAACTGCATTATGCAGAAGAAACAGTGGATCTTGTTTCGGAGCGGTTATTTGAGTCAGAAAATACAGCTGAGATCCTGATGGGCATTTCAAAAGAAATGATGGGAAAGCTCCAGATTGTCCAGTTGAATTTGAATGGCTCAATACAACAAGAAGAAAGTGCTTTAAGGAAGCTCACGGAAATCGATAATTCAAAATCCAGTCTCAAGGAGGCTGAAGATAGATATAGTGTTGCTGGCTCTGAAGCTGGATCTTTCAGATATAGACTAGCGTCGCTTGAGGGGCAGCCGATGGAATCCGATTTACGTTCACGGGATGGGAGGGTCTCAGTCGAATCAAGCCTCGAGTTGTGGAGTACGTTGGAGTCTCAAATCTGTGGTTTTGAAAATACGATTGCAGATTTGAGAGTGAAACTCTCAGAAGAGAAAATGAGGGTGGAGATTGCAGAAACCAAGTGCGTGGAACTTACTGAATTAATGTCTCTTCAACGTAGTAATTTAATGGAAAAGGTGAACCTGCTTGAGAAGCAGCTGAGGCAATCCGAGACCAAGTTACAGCATGCCAAGGCATCCGATGAAGCCAGTCAAGAACGGCAGAATATGTTAGCGTCTGCATTTAGTGATATGGAGAAGTTGATTGAGGATCTGAAGGCGAAGGCCTCGAAATTTGAAAGCAGGGCGGAGAGTGCGGAAGCTAAGTGCATTCAGCTAACTGAGACTAACTTGGAACTTAACAAAGAGGTGGGTTTTCTCAGAGGTAGGATCGAATGCTTGGAAGTATCTTTGCATGAAGCTGACAATGTGAAAATCGCCACGGCAAAGGATATTGGTATAAGGACCAAAGTAATTACTGATCTTGTCATGCAACTGGCAATGGAAAGAGAGCGGCTCCAGACACAGGTCTCTGCTTATTACCTTTTTTTTTTTTTTTTTGTTCCTGCTTTTCCATGTTCTTGATTCAGATTGGGCCAATAACATGTGTATGATAGTTACTCGGGGAAAACTTTCATTTAACCATTCAGTGACTCACCTTTTTGCATATGGCAGACATGAGCAAGATCCGAAGTGCTCATCAAGGAGAAAATCTTGAATGTTGGTCACTATCTTTCATTTAACTTTGCTTTTTTAATATGTAGCAAACATGAAAAAGATCTGAACCAGTTATCAGGACATGTACACCCTACCTTGGATGGGCCATTTTTGAAAATTCATGCTGATTGGACAATCCTAATCCTTTGTTGGAGGATTTTTTTAGTAAAGAATACATTGGTTGAAGGAACTTTTATATCTATATATATATATATATATATATATATATATATATATATATATATATATATATATATATATATATATATATATATATATATGACCATCCATTTTCTTCCCCAGAAATCCTTCAATAGGACTGTCAGATCACAATTAATTTATAGGGTATGGCTCATCCAACGAATAGCTTACCTGAGAATGGGTTCAGATCTCATATATGTTTTTGATTTGTACAAAAGACAAATCACTAATAATTTTAGACAAAGAAGCGACAACCACCATAGTCCATTATCAAGACTAGCTAGCTGTCGTGTTTGGGGCAGTGCGTATTGATTAGTAAAACTGCTATTTGTTTTTCCCAGTACACTGCCATGGATATATGGTTTCCACAGCAGTTCATGCATGTGCTTTTTTCATAAATGTGCTCATTGGTTAGACTAAATGGCACTGAATTCAGGATTCAAAAGTCACAAGGAGATGTTAATCCTTATTTTGATCTGATTTGAGGTCTAAATTTATATATTCATCTAGATCTAGATCCATGTAGAGCTCTGTGTCTTAATTCAAAATCGTCAAATATGGGGTTTCTGATTTTGGGGTTCTTTTCTAGAGTTGAACAAGGAACTATGTAAAGTTTTCTACTTCCCCTTCTATATTTGAAGAAGCTTAGCAAATTAGGATGTCAGGGTTCACGCAGGTTTTGAGATCCATAGAGAGAAAGTTCAAGGATGAGGGTTCCATGTAGAAGTTGGTTTTGGGTCCACACAGTTTCATAGAAAAGGTGATGTTGCACTAACTCCAGATTTGTAAGTGTTTCAGCTTTGGTTAGTTTTTCAAGTGGTGTGAAGCCCAGTAAATCTCTCTTTAAATCAAGGTGTGGCCAAGAGACCATTACACCTATTGTAGAAACCCAACTGTTAAGAAGTAACTTTGGCTAGGATGTGGAGATACACATTGGTGGGTGGGTCACAAGACAAGTCTCTCCACCATTCCATTGGACAACTTGAAGGTTATCTTGGGCTTGGATTTCCCAAATGAGGTGATTGATTCCAATGCCCTTCCTTGGGTGATGTGCATTATGGACGATGGACATCTCTGCATGATATATATGGTGAGGAAAGGGAAGGCCAAGGTTGGAACACTCTCAGCCTTGCAGTTGTTAATCAAGGGTTACAAGCAAGGTGTTCTGTATCTATTACGATACACCCGTAAAGGCTGATATGAATAGATAATGACTATAACCGTTACGCGACACGGGGGTGAACAGGGTAGTTGGTTTTTTGGGACCATATCAGCCGTTACGGGGCATCACGACTGTTACTCCCATAACGATCGAAAAACTGGCTACACTTTTTTCACCTTTCTCATTCCAAAAACTCTCACAAA
This sequence comes from Magnolia changhungtana, assembly GCA_030180095.1. Classification (NCBI taxonomy): domain Eukaryota; kingdom Viridiplantae; phylum Streptophyta; class Magnoliopsida; order Magnoliales; family Magnoliaceae; genus Magnolia; species Magnolia changhungtana. The sequence goes on along the minus strand of JASAUF010000467.1, from coordinate 4,292,074 downwards.
TCATTTTACAATAGATTTCGACCACTCTTACTATAATTTTTAAAATTAAAACCGTACATTGAAGTGATTTGAGTGAATAGAAGCTTTGAGGGCCTTTTTTTTTCAAAAAATTGAAAATGTAGTACTTATGTCTTTTTTTCTGATTTCTAGTTCTAAAGCTTGATTGTGATGTGTAAACATTAGAGACATATAATCATATTCACAAATTCACTAGACAGCCCGATACAACACTTCACCAAAGAATGGACCGTTACACTACCATAAACATGTTCAAAACCAAATAAAAAAATTTTTTAAAAAAATGAATACATATTTGGAATATTTACATTATTATGGATTTTCTAGATATTTTCTCAGAATTTTTATGGCAAAAGAAAATTTCAACTGTTACAGGAGTCGTAACGGTCATTATACCCCCATATCAACCGTTACGGCCGATACTTGTATCGGTAATGGTGGTGACCATTACAGTCACCGTTACCGATACGGAATACCTTGGTTACAAGGACGATGAGATGACATTTTGTGACTTGTGACAATTCAAGAAACTAACATGGAAGATTATTGACAAGAAGTCAAAGATAGCATTGGAATAATAAGCAGGGGAAATGGTCTCAGACCTGACATTTGTAAGAGATTAAATCAGGGACTTAGCCAAGTTGTGCTCTTCCCGTACCTTAGCCAAGCTGTGCTCTTCCTGTACATTAGAGGCCCTGTACGTTGTCCGTAGAGTATTATAGAGAATTCTAGGGAGGACCAGAATTGTGCAAAGAAGTGTAGAAATCTCTAGAATGTTCTAGAATTCTCTAGTGGGGTCTCATAGAGAGAAGTAGTGTAGTCTAAAAGGTTTCTACAGTGTTCCTAGCCATTGGGCAATTGCTATATAGCCTCATACTAGCCATCCATGTAAAGTAGGTAGGAGGTTCTTAGTCTAAGGAGTGGTCCTCATTTCTAACCAATCTGATGAAGTTGAAAGCTTTGGAGCTCCTGAGTACAGGGTGTTCCATGGTCTAATGCTTGGGGAGCACCTCAGACCATGATAACTAGCCCTGGCACTCAGGTAGGTTCAAACTAGGAATTCCTTGATGTTGGACTCCGCGTGTGAGGTAACCAATGATGTTACCTGAATCACATATGCCTAGATAGTGACCAATAGACCTGTGAGTCACCTAACTATCATTGCCATGGGACAAGCACAAGGAGTCTTGTCACCTTGATTTTGGATGAAGCTGCATAGGGTATGACACTTATGGTGATACTGCCATTATCACATATTGAGCAGGCCCACCCATTGACACCAACGTTCCTTGCAGGGAGCTGTCAACGGCTAATCCATGTAGTCGAGAAGACTTAGATTCATGGTTCTTTTATGAAAAAGGTACTTGGAGTAAAAATACTTCCGTTGGAAGCTAGCAAGTACAGCTGTGCCAGATTGCCAATAGTTGATAAAAACATTTCAAAGGCATCATGCTGCTCAAAGAAAAAAAAAAAGTAAAAGCATTTTAAAAGTTTCAGTTTTGATTTCTAGTGTAAAACACTGTCGTGTATCGGGTGTTTGTAAAACATCTATCTTCTGCGAATTGGAGAATGGGAGGTCGATATATGTAAGCTATGATATTCTGTAGCCCCATTAACTTTGATGCATCTGTTTTTCTTTCCTTTGAGGATATATTGACAAATGTGTACGATCAACAATCATAATTTACTTGTGAGTTGCATGATGACATGGAGATTTGTATACATGAAGCATTTCAACTGAAGGTAGGTCATCTTGGGATCTTTCTAGAACTCATGATTGAAATATAAAACTCAGATAATTCGAACTAAAATATGGTAGCATCTTCTCTATGCAGATATCTTCACTGTTGAAAGAGAACAGCCTATTGGTGGAGAAATTACAGAAAAATAACAAGGCTGCTTCTATTATTTTTAGTAAGGGAAAGGGAAATGGGAAGGAATCCATCCTATTCAAGAATGATTGGGCTGCTGCTCAATGTTTGAGATCATTAGAAGAAGTAACAGAGTCTTCTACTACAACTTCTCAGGTTGGTTCTGTTGTTTATCTCTTACACCCAATTTGGATGACAACCAAAAATCAATTTTCTGTTCAGTAACCTACTTTATGATGAACATAGATTTTTCTTTTACTTTGTGTTTGGATGTCAGTACTAGCAAAATCGTTTCCAGATAAATGGCTTTTGGACCAAAAAATCATTTCCTAGGAAAGGAGCAAAAGTTGTTTTTTTTTTTTTTTTCTAGTGACAAAAAATTCTTTCATTGGGCTCCTTGCCTTGTTGTGCATGTTCCAAATGAAAGCTGAAAGCATTTTGTACTGCAATATTACTTCAAGAAAACTGAAGTCGATCAACTTCTCCCTACTACCTAAAACATTTTGTACTGCAATATACTTCTTCCTAGTCCCTACTACCTAAAACACTTATAATCTTTACTAAGGAAAAACCTATAGATTAGGGGTGCAACTTGGGCAGGTTGGGTTGGGTTGAGGGTCAACCTGAGCCCAACCCAACATCAAGAGGACCCAATCCGACATGAATTCCAACCTGAATTCCTCCATACCCAACCCAACTCTACCCAACTTGACCTCAAACTAGCTCAAATACATTTGATTATTCCCAACCTGACCTAATGATGCGGACACAAGCGCATTCAAGGTGTACCAACGAAGAAAGCGTCAACCACAAGTGCCGTCCTTGTGGATAGGCGACTATTGAGGAGCTGAAGACCTTTCACATGTGATTGGACATATAGAAGACCCCACTCAGGGAAGACACATGTGAAGGAAGATTGGAGAAAGAAGACCGAGCGCCCGAACTTTCCCGCACTTATGTTATTTGCGCGTTTTTGCTTAGTTAGGGGTCTTTTAGTAATTTTATGTCTTTATTAGGGGTCTTTTAGTAATGTTATGTCTTTACTTGCTTATTCTAGGGGTATTTTAGTACTTTTATGTCTTTATTTGCTTATTTAAGTGGGTTAAAGCCCTAGATACGAATTTGAACTATTGATGAATGAAAAGCAAACCCTTTGGTTGCCTCTTCTTCTCTTTCTCTTTAATGGTGCTCATTCTCTTCCCTTGATCTTCTTCTTCTAATTTCTTCTTGTGCCCTCCAACTTCCTCAAGGTAATTATTTCCTTCTTTCTCTTTTCTAGTTTTGGCTAATCCTTCTTGATCAAAACTTTGAGAATCGATCTAAACCCTAAACCCTCAAATTCTCAAATCCCTAATCCGAGAAACTTCTTGGTTCTTCGACTAGTGATCTTCATTGATCGATTGGGTGTGACCATGCAAGATCGGAGGTCTCATCCTCACGGATCCAACCTAAGTAATAATTGAATTCCATACTCCATGGTTGTGATGATGGCCCGCTCCATTGCATGTTTCCTTTATGATTTTCTCAATTATGATGATTACTGCTAGAATTTTAGATCATTTATTCATTTTATTTCCGCTGTTTAATTATGTTCATGAGCATGCATCATAATTAGGGCTGTCCTGCGTCAAATTTGGTATCAAAGTATAGGTTTGCATGGTTTTTGTCTAGATCGAGTTATCAAATTAGGGTTTTCGGTTTGCAGCAAATTTCCAGATTTGCAGATTTCCAGATTTCCAGATTTGAGATTTCCAGATTTGCAGATTTCCAGATTTGCAGATTTGCAGATTTTCAGCTTTGCAGATTTGCAGATTTCCAGATTTGCAGATTTTCAGATTTGCGGATTTCCAGATTTGAGATTTCCTGATTTCCAGATTTGCAAATTTCCAGCTTTGCAGATTTCCAGATTTGCAGATTTGCAGATTTGTAGATTTCCAGATTTAGAAAATTTCCAGATTTAGAAAGTTCCAGATTTAGAAACTTTCCAAATTTAGAAAATTTCCAGATTTAGAAAATTTTCAGATTTAGAAAGTTCCAGATTTAGAAACTTTCCAATTTAGAAAATTTTCAAATTTGAGTTGTTTCCTGTGTCAACTTAATTGTGTTAGTTCATAGTAGTTTTGATTTCATCACATTCATCTTGAAAGTCATAACACCTAGTAGTCTAGTTGGGTAGAGTTTGGTTCAAGTCTTCATTGTATGCCCACGAGAAGAGGTAGAGGTTTCGGACTTCAACCTACCATGAATAACGAGCAATTATCTGAGCAACTTGCTCAATTGATACAAAAGATAACCGCCCTAGAAGCGGGTCAAAAGCGCGAGTTTGTCGGCCTTGAGAACCAAATTACCACTACCATGACTAAGGTCGAGCAACTAGAGGCGCGGGTCAAAAGCGCGAGTTTGTCGGCCTTGAGAACCAAATTACCACTACCATGACTAAGGTCGAGCAACTAGAGGCGTCCCAAAAGGAAAATCCCGCTGTAGGGGATGATGCGTACTCCCAAGTGGGAGGAATCATTGAAGAACGCGCTGCCACACGTGGTAGTAATGAAGATAGAGATCGTGGTAACGGTCGTGGTGTGGTGCGAGAGGCACGAGCCACATGTGATCATCAAGACCGTTATGATCCAGATGAGCGTGCGATGAAGAGTGTGAGAGTTGAGGCCCCGAGTTTTGATGGGCGCTTGGATCCCAAGGCATTCCTTGACTGGGTTGCTGACATGGACCACTACTTTGAGTGGTATGGCATGTCGGAAAACCGTCAAATGCAGTTTGCTAAGATGAAACTTGTGGGTCAAGCCAAGCTCTTCTGGACCAACACCGAGCGTAGGATAGAGAGAGTTGGTAGAGCCCCTATCATGCATTGGTATGAGATGAAAGAGAAGTTGAAGGAGAAGTACCTTCCTCTCTCATACCGCCAGAAGCTCCTTGACCAATGGCAATCCTTACGTCAAGGGTCAATGTCTGCCGCTGACTACATCGCTAAATTTGAAGAATATGTGATGCGATGTGATATCCGAGAAGACCTTCTAGTAACGCTCTCGCGTTTCAAGACGGGCCTTCATGCGGATCTTCAGCGCGAGCTTATGACTTGGCCCTTAACGGACTTGGATGAAGCATATCAAGTCGTGCAGGAGTTAGAGCAATATCTGAAGGCTCCTGTCGTTCGTCGTTTTGAGTCCGGAGACTCCAGTGCTAGATTTAGTTCTCAGGGAACTAGACCTAATATTGGTAGTCAACCTAGGGCACAGGCGACCATTTCGCCTAGGCCTAGGGAGGACAAGGGTAAAGGGGTTCTTGGTGCCGGTCCTAGTAACATGAACCAAGTGAGGTGCTATGAGTGTGGCAATCTTGGCCACATGTCTAATCAGTGTCCTACGAAGAGCCGTGGGAGAGCCTTAGTTATAGGCGAGTCCCACGAGGGTGGAGATGACCAGGGTGATTATGAAGTTGAAGAGTATCACCCTGAAGGAGGACTTACTGATGAAGAAGAAGTGGATGGAGAAGCAATGCTTGCAGTAGTCAGGCGTGTGCTAGCTCAGTCTAGAAGTAGTGCTGACTGGCGTCGAAGCACTATCTTCTACACTATTGCCAAGTGTGGTGAAAAGAATTGTAAGGTGATAGTGGACAGTGGAAGTTGTCAGAATGTGATTTCCACTAGCACCTTAGATCGCTTAAAACTGAAATCCACACCTCATCCAGACCCGTATAAAGTTTCTTGGGTTGACAAGACATCCCTACCTGTCACCCAGCAATGTCTAGTCCCCATCGAGTTTGGGTCATACAAAGAGTCCCTGTGGTGTGATGTTTTACCTATGGATGTGGGACATGTTATCCTAGGTAAACCGTGGCTATTCGATAATGATGTCACGATCTTTGGCCGTTCGAATGCGTGTACTTTTATGTATAACGGTAAAAAGATCAAACTTAATCCCATGCCACCTGAGAATACACTAGGGAAGAAGAAGGATGATAAGGCAAGTGAGCCTAGAGGAATGGGAAAATTCAAACCTAAGTCTCTACATATAATCAATGCAAGAGAGTTTGAAAAAGAGGCTAAGGAAGATTCTATGGTGTATGCTCTTGTGGCTAGAGAGATTACACCTGAGGTTCCATCAGAGTTGCCTCGTGAGGTGACCTCGGTCCTGAAGGAATACAGTGATGTATTTCCTGAAGACTTACCGAATGAGTTGCCACCTATGAGGGACATACAGTATGCCATTGATCTTGTCCCAGGGTCTACTCTACCGAACCTTCCTCACTACAGGATGAACCCTGCAAAGCATGTAGAGTTGAAGAAGCAAGTTGATGAGCTTCTGCAAAAGGGTTTCATCGAAGAGAGTATGAGCCCGTGTGCCGTGCCTGCATTGTTGACGCCAAAGAAAGGTGGCACGTGGCGCATGTGTGTGGACAGTCGTGCCATAAACAAAATTACTGTCAAGTATAGGTTCCCTATACCTAGACTTGATGATATGCTTGACATGATGGTCAGGTCCACTATATTCTCTAAGATAGACCTCAAGAGTGGATATCACCAAATCCGTATACGCCCAGGAGATGAGTGGAAGACGGCGTTTAAGACGAAAGATGGGCTGTATGAGTGATTGGTCATGCCCTTCGGCTTGACTAACGCACCTAATACTTTCATGTGGGTGATGACACAAGCTTTGAGGCCGTTCATGGAAAAATTCCTAGTGGTGTACTTTGACGATATTCTTATTTATAGTACCACTAAGGAATCACACCTTGAACATTTAAAGAAGGTCTGTAGTGTCCTTAGGAAGGAAAAGTTGAAAAGTTGTACGCTAATCTTAAGAAATGTGCATTCATGTCTAGCCAAGTTGTGTTCTTAGGATTTATAGTGTCATCTGAAGGATGCGTGCAGACCCTGAAAAAAGTCGGGGCCATAGTTGAGTGGCCGAACCAAGGAACATTCATGAGGTGCGAAGCTTTCACGGCTAGAACTTTTTATCGTCGGTTCATTAGGGGTTTTAGCACGATCATGGCTCCCATTACCGAGTGCATGAAAAAGGGAGAGTTCGTGTGGTCTAAAGCCGCAGTCAAGGCTTTTAAAGAAATTAAGGGCAAGATGGTGGAAGCTCCTGTCATGCGTCTACCTGACTTTTCTAAAGTCTTTGAAGTAGCGTGTGATGCGTCTGGTGTCGGTATAGGTGGAGTGTTGAGTCAAGAAGAGACACCCAAAGGGCCTATTTCAGTGAGAAACTGAATGAGGCAAAACAAAAATACTCCACTTACGACAAAGAATTTTATGCGGTAGTGCAATCCCTGAGACATTGGCGACACTATCTCCTACCGCAAGAATTCGTTTTGTTTTCTGACCATGAGGCTTTGAGATATTTGCATTCTCAGAAGAAACTCAACACAAGGCATGCCAAGTGGGTAGCGTTTCTTCAGGAATATTCGTTTGTTTTGAAACACAAGGCCGGTGTTGAAAACAAACCAGCGGATGCCCTTAGTAGGAGAGTGGCGTTGCTCAACTCTTTGAGTGTAGAGGTAGTCGGATTTGAGCAACTGAAAGATAAGTACCCCATATGTCCTAATTTTGGGAGTACTTACGCGTCGCTCTCTAGTGACCAGCATATTATGGGTGAATTGTTCTTAAAGATGGCTTTCTTTTCAAGGGAGACAGACTTTGTATTCCCCGTATGTCCCTTCGTGAATTCCTCATCTAGGAACTTCATTCAGGAGGGATAGCTGGCCATTTTGGTCGTGATAAAACCATTGCCCTCGTGGAAGATCGTTTCTATTAGCCAAGCCTCAAGCGAGACGTAGCCAAAGTTTTAGGGCAGTGTTGAACATGTCAGCTGGCAAAGCAAAGAAAGCAAAATACCGGGCTGTACACGCCATTGCCAGTGCCACATGCTCCGTAGCAGGACATTAGTATGGACTTCGTGCTTGGGCTTCCCAAGACTATAAAAAAGCACGATTCCGTTTTTGTCGTGGTGGACCGTTTTTCTAAAATGGTGCATTTCCTCCCATGTTTGAAGACGTCGGATGCGTCTCATGTTGCTCGTCTCTTTTTTGATGGTGTGGTGCGTCTCCATGGGTTACCTAAAACCATAGTGTCTGATCGTGATGTTCGATTTACTAGCTATTTTTGGAAGACACTGTGGCACATTATGGGAACTCGTTTGCAATTTTCTACTGCTTACCACCCACAAACAGATGGTCAAACTGAAGTGGTAAACCGTAGCCTTGGAAATCTTCTACGTTGTCTAGTGGGTGAACATGTTAAGACTTGGGACCTAATTTTACCAACTGCTGAACTTGCTTATAATGGGTCAGTTAATAGATCTACAGGGTTGAGTCCTTTTGAAATTGTAAGTGGTTATAAACCTAGAATGCCCATAGATCTCTTACCCATGTCTGTTACCCAAAGGTCTTCTGAGTCAGCCGATGCATTTGCACGCCATATTCATGATTTGCATACACATATTAGACAGCGGTTAAATAAGAGCAATGATGATTATAAAGTTTCAGCTGATTCTCATCGTAGAATGCAAGAATTTCAAGAAGGAGACTATGTAATGGTGCGAATAAGGCCAGAGCGATTCCCTCAAGGATCTGCTAAAAAATTACAAGCGCGTAGTGCTGGACCATTCAAGATATTACAAAAGGTTGGGTCCAACGCGTATCGGATTGACCTTCCACCTGAAATGAGCATTAATCCAACTTTTAATGTGGAAGATCTAGTCCGTACCCATACTCCCATTGTTGATACATCGTTCCTTTCATGGCCTTTTTCTGAGTTTGCTACTCAACCCCTTCCACCACTTCCTCCACCCATTACCCATAAAGAAGAAATTGAGGAAATCTTGGATGACGAGATAGTATCCACGAGAGATGGAGGTTTCCAAAGGTATCTTGTCAAGTGGAAGAACAAACCATCGTCTGAATCTACGTGGCTGTCGGGCGACGCATTGCAGGGTATTGATCCAGATCTGCTAGAGCGCTACAAAAGTTTCAACTCGTCGGAGTCGAGTTTTTCTCACCCGAGGGGAATTGATGCGGACACAAGCGCATTCAAGGTGTACCAACGAAGAAAGCGTCAACCACAAGTGCCGTCCTTGTGGATAGGCGACTATTGAGGAGCTGAAGACCTTTCACATGTGATTGGACATATAGAAGACCCCACTCAGGGAAGACACATGTGAAGGAAGATTGGAGAAAGAAGACCAAGCGCCCGAACTTTCCCGCACTTATGTTATTTGCGCGTTTTTGCTTAGTTAGGGGTCTTTTAGTAATTTTATGTCTTTATTAGGGGTCTTTTAGTAATGTTATGTCTTTACTTGCTTATTCTAAGGGTATTTTAGTACTTTTATGTCTTTATTTGCTTATTTAAGTGGGTTAAAGCCCTAGATACGAATTTGAACTATTGATGAATGAAAAGCAAACCCTTTGGTTGCCCTCTTCTTCTCTTCTCTTTAATGGTGCTCCTTCTCTTCCCTTGATCTTCTTCTTCTAATTTCTTCTTGTGCCCCTCCAACTTCCTCAAGGTAATTATTTCCTTCTTTCTCTTTTCTAGTTTTGGCTAATCCTTCTTCGATCAAAACTTTGAGAATCGATCTAAACCCTAAACCCTCAAATTCTCAAATCCCTAATCCGAGAAACTTCTTGGTTCTTCGGACTAGTGATCTTCATTGATCGATTGGGTGTGACCATGCAAGATCGGGAGGTCTCATGCCTCGCCGAATCCAACCTAAGTAATAATTGAATTCCATACTCCATGGTTGTGATGATGGCCCGCTCCATTGCATGTTTCCTTTATGATTTTCTCAGTTATGATGATTACTGCTAGAATTTTAGATCATTTATTCCTTTTATTTCCGCTGTTTAATTATGTTCATGAGCACGCATCATAATTAGGGCTGTCCTGCGTCACCTAACCTGACCCAAATTTGCTCAGCCCAAACCCAACCCAAATTCAAATCAGGTTGCCATTTTCCAACCTGAACCCAAACCCGAGGACCTTGAAAACTTGACCCGATCCCGGGTTGGGACAATTGGGTTTGGGTTGACTCGAACCCCATGTTGCCACCCTACTATGGATGGGATTTTTTTAATCTTCTTTTTGCTTTTAATTTCTTGGTAAATTTCCCATGAAATTCAGTGATAACCCAAGAATAATGAAAAGATGGACTTCCTTCTAAAAATATATATATAAAAAATTTGATAGGCTCTCCTAGTTTTCCTTGGTTAGTGGGTCGAATGTAGCTTTTAAGAGTTCTGTTGTGGACAAACTGGTCTTGTAGCTTTGTTGCAACTTGCAAGAACCTTCTGCTCAAGGTGGCGCACATGCTCTCGCATTGGGATCACTCTCTTGCTCCTGTCACCCAGTTATCTCAATTCCTAACATTTTGAAATTGCTGCTTCCTCACTCTAGTATTGGAATCAATCCAAATTCAAACCCCTCACACTTTATGCAACTTAAGTTTTAAAGATTGTAATGAGCTTGAGGTCCATTGACTTTGCACAGGCTGCAAAATGATGTGTAATGAGATTTGATGTGATTGACAACAACCAGCCAAGTGCTAGGCAGTTGGTTTTGGAGGTTCAATTAAAAAAGATGTGGAAAACCTTCAATATTGTGCAAATGAGCAGGAAAATGAGCAGAAAATGATTGGTTGAAGGGTTCTGGGGTTGCTCAACTCCATCCTAACATTGGTTGAAGGGGATCTCATAGCATCCCAAATGCATGGCTTTACATGCATTTTTTAACTTCTTGTAGAAAACTTTACTATTCTAGCTCTTAGTCTAAGTCCTAATGCAAATAGCTTGCAAAACAAGTGGAATAAAAGGAAACTATCCATTGTGATGTAGAGCGGGTCGCAGACAGTTTCATGTCCAAGATGGACCAGAGAAGGCCTGATAGAAGGTAGAAGTCATCAAGACCGTCAAAACCTTAAAACATGCATATCTCGCAAACCAGAATGAGTTACTCGACGTACCGTAGATGATTTTGGGGTAGGACGAGCTACTTTAGCCAACCAACCCAGCTATGCAGGTTGCCCATGCCGAATTTGCGAGATTCCATCAGATCAATGGTCGAATTCCATGTTTATTTCCGTTTTTACTATTTTTAGTAAGTTTTAGTTTGATTATAACTCTTCATCCGTTGGGCTTTAGGATTTGTGTCCAGCATGAAAAGTGCTTAGAATGATCAGGATAATAATGTGGGTAAGCCACATGGGACACTTACTATAAAAAGTAAATTTACTATTTATAGTAAGTTACGAATTTTAGGGAGTTTTAGTTGTAGTTTAATTCCGAAATTTCTTCCAAGTCTTGGTATCCCTATTTAAAGGGTTGTAGACTCGTTTATTTCATTCATCAATCAAATTACGAATTTTATAGAATTTATTTCTATTTTTCTTGCTTTTTCCTAGTGGATTCGAGAAGTCTCTGTGAGTCCAGAGAAGGTCCGTGGATTCGGAGTATTTATCCTTGAGGAAGATGGTGATCGACCTCATCACGTTCATCCCTGCATCACATTGCTAATTAGGACACCAACAGTACTCATCATGCTCAACCATGCATGTAAGACCACAGGGGTCTATACTGATGAACAATTCACATGTGTGATTACTGCACATTCACATGTGTGATTACTGCACATGTATAAATAATCAGCTCATGTGGAAAAATGCACACATATGAGGTCCACAATTCCAGCGGACCACCCCACCAATCTGATCGGACAGACTGTATGTGCATCTGGGCCCACTTTTGTAATACGTACAGATCATGGATCCCATCTCTTGAGTTGAAATGTGATGGTAGAGCTGATTGCATTGGTTCCCCACAGCTTGGAAAAGAACTCACCATCTAGTTATGCCTTTTCCATGATCGGACTTTGTTCTGGGGGCCATTTGGTTGCAAGCAATGTTCTGTTCCAAATAGGCTGACGTGGTGGTCATCTTGTTCCTAGCATGTCAACCCAGTTTTTTTGCATGGGAAGCAAGAGAAAGACAGATAGATTGTTCTGAACTTTGGCATGCCTTAGGGGATAGTTTCTCCCGACGAAGGCGGTGTAGAAGTTGTGCTCTTTTTGGGTATCTGTTGGAACATGATATGTGAACACGTACACCACGTGCAATATGTAGCACATGTGCCGCATGTGCCACCTTCCATGTTCAAACGCTCCACATATGCCATTTGCCACTGTCAATCTTGAAGCACCTCACATCTACTAATGTGCATATGTGCCGCTTTGGCTACATGTTACAATGCCCATCTTCAAACTCCATACTTGTGCCACTGTCCATTATGTGTCCCAGGACATGTCTGGGTGAGAGAGTCTGGAATTAGCCTATCTGGGACAGAACAATTGTTGTGTCCAAACAGGCCCTTAGTGTCTTCTTCCATGCCGGAAGGAGTTGGTGATGTGGACCACCTGATTGAACTCTTGGAGAAATTTCTTGACTCATTTCCGCTTCACACTTTTGTTACTCTTTCGTGCAATCGTTTTCCTCCGTTGGATCTTCTTCCCCTTCTCCAAGCTGCATTGTTTATTCCTACCTTGTACGAAAAACTTTCAATGTGGACTTTGCTTTCTCTATCTTCCATGTGGGCTCATGTTCATAGGCTTCACAGTGATCTTCTCCCCATTACATATGAGTGTATAAGTGTTGGCAAAACCACTGTGTTGTAATTTGCACTCATGCATCCACAAGCATCCAAACAGAATATGTCTGAGCTTCATGGTAATGCCATGACACCCAATAGTTGGCATGATGTTCCCCTATCAGATAATTAACCAGACAATACTTGTATACCTGAACCCATGCAATCAGTATGGGTTTTGGTGTTTTTCCACCTCAAATTGAAGCTCGTTAACCAATTCTTGTGAGGCCCCATTCATACTACTGTTATCAAACATAGTGGCATCTCGTTCTCCGCATGGGATTGTCTCAGGAGATTTTCAGATTTTGATGTTTTTCTCAAGATATTATCGGAAAAATCTCACTGAAAAAAAAAATATATATATTTATTATAAATTAGGAAGTGTTTTTAAAAATTCATATATTTAGGTAGAAATGAATTTCTTAACTCTTAAATAAGTTTTACATTAAAATGGCAAGAATTCCATGATTAAATCATGATAAATTCAAAACAGCTGAGATTTTGAAAATATCTCGATATTGTCATCTGAAAAATATTGCAAGATTTTGAAAATCTTAGTGATATTTGTGAGGCATCCACACTGAGTATGAAATATGTGCACTCCTAGCCATTAGGCAAGCATTATTGGAAGGCACCTGGATTTTCCTTCCTTCCGATGCCTGGTCTTTGGTTGAGAATTTTTTAATACTATAAAATTTTGGTTTGCCATGGTGTCAAAATCCTATGGAATGCTGTAAGCTGCAAGAAAAATTCCCTTTCACCATGTCTATAAAGAAGACAATGAGATTGTTGACTAGCTGAGAATGGTGTCCTCAATATCATTTAATTCCAACACCAGAACAGGGCACTTCTTGGGATTACTTTGTTAGATAGATGGCCCGTTAACTGGTTGCTTATGTGAAATTGAACCCAATTTGATTGGCTTAAAGATTGCTGTAATTCAACTATCATGAAATAAATGAAGGGACCCCATGCTTAATGTTAGGGTATTTTCATGCATCTTTGACTATCTTTTATTCTGCTTCCAGTCAATGATGTAACACAATAATACTTGGGAATAATGGTTGTGTTATTAATAGGAAAGTTACAATATCTCATATTCATTAGTGAGTTGAAGATTCTGCTGTTTCAACTAACAATAGAATCTTATCTATTGCAAGATTGTTTGATAGACGTCGTTCATGGATATCTTCATACTTTTTATATGAACGTGTGTATGTATTGTTTATCTACATTGAATATACTTATGTATGAATATGTATTGTTTGTCTACATGTAACATACATACATATATATGTACGAGGACAATCCATCCATCCATCTCTGGATATATAGGATATCCTAATAAGGTGGTGGAACTACTAGGGGTAGAATCATGTGGGTAAATCCAATACAAACAATAGGTATATACAAATACAATATAGTTTATACAAACTAATGTTGTAATTTAGATAGAAAATGATGAATACTATTAGATCCCACATGCATGTGTGCACGCTCACACACGTCGTTGTGCACATCAAAGTATAATTGTATAAATCTCTATATTGTGAAAATTATGTTGATATTATAAGTTCAGACTAGGAGGATGAACCATAATTTTCGGATCACCAAAAAAATGTGATCCAGATTGCAAATGGCCCATAACCATGGATCAGATTGGAAAACATTGGGGGGTTGGTGAGTTACATTACTTACATAACATTGAATTGGACCCAAACCTGTCTAAATTGGGTTGGGTCCCTCCAGTACTAGTGGATCCGAGGACACATTGACCGCCCTGGATAGAGCTATAAGCTACAACGAATTAAAACTACAATGAAATAGGAAAGTGAAAACCCCTCAAAAACTGGCATGCGAAGACCAGAAGAACTACGGCTAGGGAAGCACAACATGAATCCCTGGCGCGTTCTTCTGTTTCAGTAAAAAAAACTCCACTGTCAGAACTCTATGGGATTCCAATCTCATTATAAACCCAACAAGCTATAGTTGCACCTTTTTTCCTTTTGATGGTCTTAGTGGAGGATTCTTTGCTTTCAAAGGTTCTCGCATTCCCTCCTCTCCATGCATTCTAATTTCCAGATGATGGCGAAAGTTGAAATTTTCCAAAAAGAATGTTTGCCTTGCAAGAGAATGGTCCACATGATCACCCTTTATTATGGTCCTTTACCTACCTTAAGCACCCAAGCCATTCCAAAATGTTGGGAACATGGGCCTACACCTCCCTCTCGAAGGAGCAATTTAGAAACAAGCATGCAAGAGATTCCTCATACTTCCATTCCAACACACGAAGCAGAACTCGGCAGAACAAACTTTTTTCCCCCCTATCCAAGCAATAAGCACTGCCACCTCTTATAATTCCTTTCTTTTCACCTTCTTTGAACTCCCTTCTCAACCAATGGCTACTAGTGTGGCCCATGAAAGTTTCCCATTTAAAACAAGAGTCTTAAGCTCCACCTCCTCTCTCTCATAATTCCTATCTTTCGTCTTCTTTGGACTCCCTAATCACCTACCTGGTCATGAAAGCTGCATACTGCAAACAAACCTGCTAAACACTTGTGTAATAAGCCTTTTTAGTCTTCCTAGTTTCATGCATGTCGAAGTGGGGCCCATTTAGTAGTCAAGGGTTCTAAACATATGGATCGTTAATGTGTGGGCTGGGTCCCACCCTAAACTGCATCAGGTTCTTATTGTTTTTAGAAGACTATTGTCGACAAGAATTTTCTAACTTATGATAGGTTTTGATATTATTAATTCTGTAAAGATATGCTCCCAAACATGGCCTATCAAGAGGCTTTCATTAATTTGGGAACAAAATACATTCTGGTTTACGGTCCCGTACAGGCCCTTAATTACACTCCCTGAGGATAATCCTTGATTAAAAGATAAAAATCAGAGAAAACTAATATGTTACATGGTATAGAATAGTTGATGCAAATGATGCATGAAGTCCTAATCTATAGTCCTTCATCTTCAGAGATTCCAGATCATCGATCAGGCTAAGGTACTGGTGGCCTTGGCAATTAGGTGTCTCATATAGCTAGTTGGGCATCAAATACTAACAAATGATGTGTATCGTGTGTCCTGAGAGGAATTTTCTTTGGATAGCCATGTAGCCTTGCGAGTTGCGACATACACAAGCTTGATCATTCTAGCATTGTCAGGGGTCTCATATGCCAAAATGATGAAGAGAAAGCATTAGAACTGCATATTAAGTAGGGAGTGCAACTCCTTTAAGGGGGAGCACGACCCCTCATGCCTTATCATGCTCGGTGTAGTTTGAGACTGGCCTTATCTAGCTCGGAGGGTGGTGTGAACCATGGTGTGTGACTAGTAGTAACAAGGTTGTGATCTGCAATGCCTTAGCACTGGAGCAATCAGAGGCTGGCCTAAGCTAGCTTAGGGGGCAGGCACAAAGCCTACTGCTGGATTGCACTTTCAGGGCCATAAGGCCTCTCTGAAGTAGCCAGGAACGGTATGCTACCTCTCTAGAGACATCTTGATCAAGAGCACTGGACTATCTTGAAGGGTCCCGGAGAAGGTGCACACCGCTTCGGTATATTCAGGTAGGTGCTGGAGGTGCCTTCTAGGAAAAAGATTGAGTCCTTAGACTCTTCCATACTTGCTTTGATCACATTGGG
This sequence comes from Magnolia changhungtana, assembly GCA_030180095.1. Taxonomy (NCBI): domain Eukaryota; kingdom Viridiplantae; phylum Streptophyta; class Magnoliopsida; order Magnoliales; family Magnoliaceae; genus Magnolia; species Magnolia changhungtana. Next base: position 4,275,900 of record JASAUF010000467.1, on the reverse strand, counting down.
CGAGGAGAAGGAAACAGAAATTCGCAAACTATGAGCAACAATTCCTCAGAAAGATTCAAATGTGAGTGTATGCGTGTTGTAAATGAGGACCCAACGGGGTATTTATATGCTTTGGGGGTATGTTTCCCTCCAAAAGTTTGTTATTTCCCGCCTAAAAGGCTGTTAGGCCGTTCCCACTCAAATGATGGTTTTGACCACGTGTTGAAAGCTAGTTGGACGTCTTGTTAACTTCCCATCAGTTGAAAGCCAATGGATATTGCACTCTCTGGAAAGCGTTCACCTCCTCAAAGCACAGCTCGCTCCCCACTGGCTGGGTGTGTGTGAGTGGATGGTTGCTGAAGTATTCTAGACAGGTCATGCTCCCTCTTGGAAGGGTGTGCAAGTTGACATTTTCACATAGAAACATAGCAACTTCTGCCACACAGGTGCGTGGCATAGCATAGTGGCGTGCAGCCTGCAAGCCTGGTTTGCGAGGACTTCCCAAATTTCAATCTTAACAACTATATAAGTGTTTTTTGAAAGAGAATTAAGAGATGGAATATTAATGGATTTTTTAAAATAATTTGATTTTTCTTCATTGCTCGTCGATTCAAACCTTGAGAAATGGATTTGAATTGTTTATCCCTTTGTTGTTTTTTATGCTCTCACAACTTTATCCAAAGATCTCATGATTGTTTATTCCCACAATCTTCACTTCATGTCAATTTGTGCATTCAAATGTTGATATAATTGAAAAAGGTTTTAGATTTTCGCAACAAAAACATTAACCTTTTGCAAATGGAGGGAGGGAGGGAGGGAGAGGCAATAACATGATCTTAGGTCATGTTTGGATTGTAGCAATTAGAAAGTATATTTGGGAAGGAAAACGAATGGTCATTTGTTTTAGTTTCCATGATTTGCGAGGAAATATGGAATGGTCAAAATGTGAAATCTCTCTCAGAAAGTAGAAATGAAGATAATCAAGCTTTTTGGAGGAAAAGAAAAACACTCACTTTTTGAGTAAAACCATGCATATGAAAATAATTTTCCACAGGTTCCTTCATTGTAGCAATCAGCGGAAAATGTTTTCTTTTCTATGGTTACATTTTGGATTCCACCAATCCAAACAGGCCCAAAGACCAGAAGAGCCTTTGCCAATGCCAGCTCCAATGAACGGGTCCAACAGCATTGCTATCTACAATGGTTGGGCTTCTTTGTAACTATAATGCTTTCCTCAAAAACTGACCAAGTTGATTTCCTCACCGAAAAGCCAATCCATGGGGATTTCCACGGTTACGAAAGACAGATCTCACTGTTCGACTATTAACATTCTCACATTTTCATGGAAAATTCACTTGCAAAACAAAGTGGACTCTCGTTTCTTTTCTGCTGTTCAACGTTATTAGTTTTCCATCTGCGTCTTGGTATCTTCCTACTATGAAATTTCATTATACTCAAATAAAATCAGATTGGAGTCACCCAATCTATTTCGTTTCATCAAGCGGGAGAGGAGATGAGGCTGATTGAAGAGTGGCATCCTTCTAAGCCAAAACATCTTACTTTTTTGAATTCAGATTCTTTCACATAAAATCAAAACCCGAATAACCCATCTTGATTGATGCTGAGATCTGCTCCCATTTTGTGTTGTTATCAGGTAGACAAGCTTGCAAAAGATGCACCACCGCATGTGACTGAAGTGGGGCCCACCATTTCAACAGTGGATACTCCAGGCTTGGGATCCAAGCAAGAGACAGTAAGGACGATTGAGGTGCGGCAGCTTAATTCAAAGTACGTTTTTATCGCAGTTCTCATTGTATTAGTTTCAGTGCTTGCTGTATATCTGTTTCAAAAAGAAACATGGCCCATTTGACGGTTGAGACGAGTTCTCATCGCCCAACTGCAGGGAATGTACCTGCAGATTCACACACCTTTGTTGGCTTGGGATGTGATTTCTGTACATATTATAGGCTTCTTTGATGAGTTTCTTGATTTTTGTTGTAAAATTTCATTCTTTTCCCATGACGAAATCTTGGAATATCTGGTTTGTGGAATTTTATGATATGTGGCCCGCATCTTTGCACGGTATCTGGGGTTATCAATTCTGACTAGGGGGGCCCATGGTCCCTTAATCAGGAACATTGATCCCTTGAGTCTCACCATGGATGGAGACTGCCAATTTAGAGCTGTACATGAGCCGAACGGAGTCAAGCTTGGTCCAGCTCGGCTCAGCTTGGCCAACAGACTACCCCAGCTCGAACTAGGCTTGACTTGGTCTTCGAGCCTGATTGGCCAGCTTGGCTCGGTTCAGTCAGCAGCTTGGGCTAGCTCGAGCCGAGTTTGAGTTGGAGCCTTCGAGCTGAGTTCGAGTTTAGGTTTTAAGGTTTTTAATATATATATATATATATATATATATATATATATATATACAAATGAGTCGAATCAATTCGAACTGAGTCAAGTTTGAGTAAAGTTTTGAGCCGGGTCGAGTCAAGCTCGGTCTAACTTGGAGCTCAAAAAATCAGCTCAACGCGGCTCTTTTAAAAAAAAAAAAAATGCACCTGCCACACACCCACGCACGCCGTAGTGGGATTTCACCACCTATGGGTTTCGAACCCAAGACCTCGTGTTGAAACTCCTCAGAGTCTACCACTCGGGCAAGGACCGGAACCCACCGCTCGAAAAAGCTAACTCGGTTCGTGTACAGCTCCAATTGCCATATCCCAGAGTGGAAGATTCCAGTTTGAATGAGGGCCCTTGTCGTATTTATTTTCTTTAACTGTTTATCTATAGGCCACAAATTGAGGCCACCGGCATCTGCGGTGGGACACGAACACCAATGGTCTGGATTATTGAACCATGGGCCCACATGTGCAATGGGTCATATGCTTTCTCACTTACTACTGCTTGAAGGTCACAAGATGAAGGGTGATTTTGGATAGTACTGCTGGTGGGCCATGGTTTTGGACAGTTTTGTAGATGGATTGCCAGAACCCAGAATGATGAATTATATGGTGTGGCACACATCTTTGCATGGTATCCAGTCAGTTTACAATTCTGACAAGTGGGGCCCATGGTTACTTAATCCAGACCATTGATTTGTTGAGTTCCATTGTGGGTGGGAAGATCCCAGCAACCAACGTCAGGATGCTTTCAGATGAATGTGGATCATTTGTACTTAGATCCCGACCGTCTCTACTAGCATGGCCGCAAATAGAAGGGTGAAGATTGTCCTAGAAGGGAGATCTTCGAGGCGTGGGCCCACATATAGGAATTGAAAACCATGTATACTGTGCAAAGATGCTGGCTAGAAGAAAACCCATTCATAAGGGCTCATCAATGGTTTGGACTGAACCATATGCCCTGTTATAAATGAAAAAAAAAAAAAGGCAGGAGAAGTGTCAATCGGGACCGTTCGTTCCGTGGGACTCATGGATGGCCCATGTTTCAAAATTCTCACCTGCCAGGCGATTGTATCCGTTGGATGGAATGCAATTGGCGGTTGGTCATCTGTAAACTCCAAACAAAGGTGCTCCGCACGTCTTTGTGTTGAATGTGGGCTATCGTTTTTATCTACGCTTATCCATATGTTCATTTGGCTATGGATACACGAGTTAGGATTCTCGATTCCAGGAGATTTTTGGGGTATGCCACATACATAGTGGGGCCCATCCGAACAATAGTCTGGATCAGCAAACCTCAGATCAACCTGTAAAGAATCCTGTGCAGCAGCAAACTATTCATTTACTCTTGAACCGAATCATATAATTCCTCAGTATGCATGGAAAAAGTTGGCACCGTAGACGCTTACCTTTTATGCCTTTTTTTAACGAGCGACTGAAAACTTATGTTAACGAAAGTAGATTTTTAGGGTACGAAACGAGAGTTTTGGACAAAAATATCCCTGGTTTTTAAGTAAAAGCAGCTGAAAAAGTAGGAGTATTTTTGTCTTTATTGGTTCGTCCACACAGGTAGAGGTCTAGATTGGTAAGGTAGGTTATGTTCGGGTCGAAGAAAGAAATATGGATAGAAGGTCACGTCTATAGTAAAAAATTACCTGCATGCATGTCTATAAAACTTGAAGCATGGCAAGTAACGCATACTAGAAAGCCTAAGAAAAAGTTTAATTGATGCACTGAATTTACGGCCCTATTACATGTAATAATCAAAGCAATGAAGAACTTTGAGATACCAAATCTGTCATGCCCCAAAAACAGAACATAGCCCTAACTCTAATTTTGGGACTAAACCATAATATATAATAAGCAAAGCAATCAGAGAATTTTGAAATGCTAAATTTGTGACACTCCAAAAATGGATCTTAGGCTATAACTCTACCTTTGGGATGTGACCGGGGGAATGTTGATTTTAAAAAAAAAAATGGTTGGTAGTGTTTATGATAGAGCAACTCAAAAAAAATTATTCCATTATGTATTATTTACAATTACATCAAATATACAAGTTTCAAATACAAATATAGATTATAGGATTTTAAAAGAATAAAACATCAAAGTGCAGCTACTATCTTACATACTATGATACATGATCATATGTCCGGGAATCCTAATTATGAATTAAAAAGCACAATGAGTATATCTCATATGTCGGGGAATCCTAATTATGCTATGAAACTTATCAATACCTGTATTGTATATCAGAGTGCACAATGGTACCCATATGCATGATGCAATGCACACGCTGTGATGTAATGTCACATGATGATGATAGACATGATGCAATGTAATAAATATTAATGCAATCATGTATGCTATGCCTCTAAGGTTAAATATTCAACATATCTCAATACAATTATCCTATGGAATCACCCGGGCAATACTCAAATCAGCAATGATGGTATTGCCTTGCATAGCCGACCTCATGGTTGGGGGCTCAAATCAACCATGGCCTCTTGGTCAACTTCACTTGACCCGATGGTAGAAAACCCTTTTGCAAAGCAATCAGATAACTTTGAAGACCATTGTGTTTTCAAAACATATTACTTCATCACTTTGCTTTCCTTTAAAAAATAAAAAATAAAACAGAAAAGAAACAAAAAAAGATGAAGAAGAAAGAAAATGGAAAACTTTGATATGTATTTAAGGCTTGTTTGATTTTCCAATTCGGTGGTAAATGAAGTGCAAATGCATAATGATTATTTCCTTATGTATTTACTTTACCGCACTCTTCATTTGATTTGACCGCTTATTTTTTGGATGCAAAAATCGAAATGGCTGCAAAATAGTTGTGGGTCCCACTGTGATGCATGTCAGTTATCCACACTATTCATCCATTATACTAGCTGAATTTATGGCATGAGCAAAAAAATGAGACATATCAAAAGCTCTAGTGGACCACGCTATAGAAAAAAGTGAATCAAACACTTACCGTTAAAAACTTCTCAGGGCCACTGCTTCTTTTGGTGTGGGCCACTTGAGTGTTGGATCTTCGGCTCATGTCTCAAAATGTTATGGTAAAACTGATGGACATAACAGATATGTCATATACGTCACCGTGAGGTCCAAAAATTTTAACTAGCACTTTTGAACGGTTCCAAAGGCAGGAATTCCAAATTTTTCCAAACCGCTGAAAGGGTCATAATTACCCATTTACCGGGTATTTACATTTGCATTGAAAAATCACTTACAGGTTATCTTGTTTGGATGTAAGCCGCAAGTCACTTATAGGTAAATTGATTTTTGTGTTTAGGTAGCCTGTAAGTTACTTACAGATAAGAAGTTGTATATTTACAGTGTGGAGTAAGAAATCATTTCAAGATGTTATAATCACATACAAAATCCTGACACCAAATATATCATTCTCTTAAGCCCGCCAAGAGGAACATTTAAGCCAATTCTTATGCTATTCTATGGTGGGCCATTTTTGATATTTTACTTATATAAGGTGTAGTGCATTAAAATAATTAAATAAAAAATTTAAAAATACATAAAAATGGTCCACCTCAATAGATCGGACGGTGGGGAGCTTTAATGGTGGACATTCAATCACCAATGTTTCTTGTGGTGTGACCCACCTATGATTTGGATATACTTCATGTTTGGGCTTGGGCCCTAAAATGAGATGGCAAAACTTATGGATGGCATAAATATACCAAAACAAAAAACAAATTACGGTGGGCCCCACTGTCATAGCCTAACTGAATCTGTCAATTCCAATAAAAGAAAAAAGCAAATGGCAACCCTAACTGCATGCAAAGAATGAGAGAGGAGAAGAGAGATGGGTGCAAAACAATACTAATCGTAGAGAGGGAGAGAGGGAGGCGCACAACACCATTGCAGAGAGAGAGAGAGAGAGAGAGAGAGAGAGAGAGAGAGCTACTTCAATGGCCAGGGCTTTTCGGTAATGGCGGTGCATTTTCCCCCTCTTCTCTTTGTTTAAAAAATCAGATCATTGGCCTGTAAGTCACTTACAGGGAAGTGACTTCTCACCTCCAACCCCAGGCAGTTTCCTGGCAATTTTGCCTGTAAGAGACTTACAGGTGAATTTCTTCCCCAAACAGCAGCACCTGTAAGTAACTTCCCTATAAGTTACTTCCCAATAACCCAACTTACAGGCATCCAAATAGGCCCTTAGTGTTCATAATATGGTATCATTACTTGTATCACTTACGCTTACTAAGGATACGAAAACATATATTCTACAATAATATTACCGTGCTTACTGAGGATATGGAAACATTTGTTGATATTGCCTGCTAAATGAGGGAAACATGGGTAATGGTGGAAATTTGTATTGAGATTTTAGAAGCTAAAATAAACATAATTACAATTTAATAATAAAAAATTGCAAAAAAAAACTATATATAATAAGTTTTCACTTAATAAGGGCTTAAAGCATTTCCAGTAGAAAATCAATGCAATAGTAACCAAAATCATTAGGAACACAATAATTACTTAAGGTTGTTTCTATTTTTATTTTTATTTTTTAAGTCCAACATCCATCCACCCAGGTAGGCAGGCATACATCCATATACATATATTAATACATCCTTCCATATACACATACATTAATACATCCATCCATACATACAAACATGCATCTTTCTACCCAGGCATACTCTTTTCTTTTTTCTTCTCTTTCTAGCGGTCACCTGATTAACCACTGAAATCGGTGAACGCCTCTCTCTCTCTCTCTGAAAAATCCTCAGTGTGATGGCTGGTAAATTGTATAGTTTGCAGAAACACAATTCAAATTAAATGGTCCATATTATGGTTCCTATGCCACAAAGACAAAATTAGATTTATTGAATGATCATATATGCTGATTATTGGACCTTTGAAAAGTTTCATTTAACCATCCATTAGCAAGAGATCACTTCGGTGGGAGTTTTAATTGAGTCCATCACGCCACATGTACAGATTTTGAGTGCATGAGTATGATGCCACAACTGCAAGGTTAATATAGGAAGAAAAGGAAAGAGTTGTTCATAGCCATTGTGAGCCAACGTGCACAAATTTTGAATGAATGAGTATATATAACTACAGATTTCTATTGTGAGGCACGGAGAAACCAAAACCTCTTTACTGTTGTAACACCAGCTTGAATCATTGAACCATGCATCTAGTTCTAAGATGACCTTGTTGCAGTGGATGCTAGGGGATTTTGACCGTACTGGCCTCGATGTATGGTCAAATTCCATGAAGGGATTCAACCTTTCAAATATTTTGAGGGTGGCCTTCCGACAAGTTTGGAAAAATCTTCAAACCGAAATGCTACGGTTTAGAGTGCGGAAGAAGTTAGGTGTTATTTCAATCTCAATTAAAGTAACATAGACGGAAGCCTTTTTTAGCATGGGAAAGGCCCAGCTCGTGGAGCCCACATTGATGTATGTGTATAATCCATGCCGCCTATCCTTTTTGCCGTGTCATTTTAAGGCTAGGGTCTAAATATCAACTTGATCCAGAGCTCATGTGGACCACATAATAGAAAATAATGGTGACAATGGCACCCACTGTTAAAACTTTTCAAGCTCACTGTGATGTTTGTTAGAAGTGGATACTACCCAAGTCAGGACTTTTTGGGCTCATGGCGAGCTGGCCGACAAGGTGGAAGGAACGGATCACCCCATCGTAGGCCTTAGGCTATGGTACCAATGACTATCCTTTCATTTGGTAGTACAATAAGTGAACACGTGACAACCACAACCCATATAACATGACAACCACGATCCATATAACATGACAACTACTATACAATCACGACCTCGAACCTTACCACATTACAACCACGACCTTAATCCGTAGTCTTTGATCCATTTTTGATAGTATAGGCTATGAACAAGTCCCTCTTATGTATAAGAGGTCAAAGGTCAGCCATATGATATTTAGGACCATGACCCATGGCCCACTCAGAAGTTTTCACCATGAATCTTTAGGCTCACAATCACATGGTGACTGTGAATAGTTGGACTCCAGTGTAGGAGATATTGTCCATCAGTCCTCACATGGCCCACCCAGAATCGTCGATGAGAAGAAAATCTATGGAACCCATTTGAACTTCCTTGGAAGTAAGGCCCACAGCAACAATGTCAAAGCCAAGACTGCAAGGACCAAGGTAATGAAATTGGGAACCATTGCAATGGTGGGCCAAATTTTCCATGGTATCACACCAATGACTATCAAGTAGAGTATGGCCGTCTTGATTATGAGAAACAAGCCAAAGGATGTTGAATGCCCATAAAATGGAGTAGCTGGGATGTGGTTTTCATATTTACCATTGGTGAGATGATTGAGGCCCAAAAGTCCTAACATGATCTCTAATGCCATGATGATGATGGTAAAGAAAATTTCTGAGAACAGATGGCAACGATGCTTGGGTAATGTTCACTCTGTAATTTGTGTCCCTTGTTTCCTGTTACTTGAAGGCCCTCACCACATTCTCCTCTAAATCTAGTTCTTATATTATGTAAGCGATGCCCATATAAAGAGAAAAGAGAGGGAAATGGGAATAGAGAAATCAATCATCTTCTCATCTGATAGAATCCTCCTAAAAGGAGGAACCCAGACTCCACTAGAAGCAGAACATGAAAAACACTCTGCAACAAAGATGTCAGAGAAAGGGCACAAAATAGCCCCGGAATGGAACACAACTGTAAGAGGTACCTCTCTGCACCAACGATCCTCCTAGAGCCAAACTCTCATGCCATTGTGTAATGCTACGAATTTTCATTGCTCAAGTACAATACTCATGCTCGAAAATCCTGGATGTTATCTAAACCACACAATTATACATTTTATGGATTCAATTACACTTGCATCCATTTCATATAGTAAGTATCAGCAAGAGTAAGACATCCTGAAATTTGTGAGCATAAGTCCAAGCAATCACATCAATCAACGTAGGTCTACTCAAATGGGAACATTATTACAATCACATTACATAAATTGATTAATTGTTCAATGTTAACAAAGTAAAGCTATCTACTAGTTCAATTCAAATAGTTCAGCAGCACTAAAGTATGGTCTCTTTATATGGTTCCTCGTACATCTCTTTCAGCTCTTCTAGTCCACCATCATCTGTTAGTATACATGTACATATATATAAAGACTGAATGGCCATCTCAGTAAAGAATTTTCTCTCGAGATTACACATCCATCATCGTAGACAAATATAGTGTATGAAAACAAGCAAAACAATCACAACAAATATATTAAGATATAATCTAGATTGAGTGCATGGTTGCATGAATGCACATCAGCTGGGGATTCACATCTATATGGGACTTGTGAGTAAACCCACTATGCAAGACTACCATGACATGATCTAAAAATCACAAAGTGATATAATTTGACCTCATGCAAGAGCTATGAAATAATGGCCCGTGAGTCGCATGGGACATTTATCGACACCACTAACCAGGAATCACTAAGGACATGCATTGGCCTCATGGTCCGAAAATTCGAAGTAACCATGTAACGATATCAAAGGTGCCATGGATGCATGATTAGATTATATATTTATTGATCCAGTTTACAAACAACCAATTATGAATCTCCAATTTCCCAATGATCCATGTAATGATAGTTAGAGAAGGACAAGGACACCACATAAAAGACTAACCCATGACATATATAAACTACCCGACATGATCCAAAATTCACGAAGTGACGTACATCAACCTTATGCTAATCTCACCAAAACCTCTAAGCAACACTCAGAACATTTTGAAAGTTTTCAAAAAAAAGTAAAAATAAACATAACTTAATTGATTCCATAAAACGAATTCCTTCATATGACAAGTTTCTAAAGAACCTTTGTACTGTTAAAAGAATGCATAATGTGCAACAAAAGGCTTTTTTGAATAAACAAGTGAGTGCCATCATAAACCAAAAAGCACTCCCAAATTATAAGGATCCGAGTAGCCCTATACTCTCTTGCTCGACAAGGAACTACCAAATCGAATGAACACTTCTAGATTTATGGGCGAGAGTGAACCTCATGCCCTACTCAGTATACCAGAAGCTAAAGCTTGGTGAATTAAATAGATGGAGGATCACCCAAAGAAAATTCTTAGATTGAACTATTTCATATATTTGATCATTTGATTCTTTTTCCTTACCTGGCTACCCCTAGCCCACCAAGCTACGGGGAGCTAGGACTTAGCGAGCCAGGAAACCACTTCTACATAAGGCTAAATTAATGTGTTTTGCTAGTGTCCCAAAAGTAGATTGTACATTCAATCCTTTCCACTAGCAGCATGCAATGAAGCAAAATCACACCAATCAGATGATTCCAACTCTTTGAAAGTTGGCCACACATGCTATATATCAGATGATTAGCATCATTCAACAAAGGTGCTTCAAAATAAAAAACAACTCATCATTGTTCGTATTCCATGTTCCAAGATGATGATGGGACCTACTTTGTATATCCACTCCATCTTGTCGATGATTTTAAGACTCATCCACTCAATCAGACTCTTAGATCCCAAGTCTAGTCAGGGGACTAACTCAACTTTCTAGCTGAGTTAAGCCAGGCCTTCCCTGATACGCCCCACTCATCATAGTTGGGGTAACTAGGTTGAGTCGGACCAAGTCATCCCCTATTTTCACTTCTGCATCATAGTGTCAAACAGAATCTGGTCCAACAAGGTTTGAGTCAACTCCGACAAGTCACACAATGCTTGCCTGGATCTCAAAACACCTTGATCTTGACTGCCCAATTTTCATGCTATTGAATCGGATGGTTGGGATCATCAGCTCAGTTCAATCTTTGCATCGTGGCCAGCCAATGATTTGACAATTTCCTGTCCCCCATGTTACTTAAATACTCTAGGGTCTGTTACTCATGCCTCAGTGGTAGACTCGTAAGTGTTTCAGCACAAGGTCATGGGTTTGAGTAACCATTGTCGTGAAATGTCACTGTGTGAGTATGTGTGTGTGTGTGTGTGTGTGTGTGTGTGTGTGTGTGTGTATTACTTAAAAGCTCTCTGGGAACATTGCTAATCCCCACCAGCATTTTCCTTTGTTATTTCTCTATCATTTCATTACACAAGCTGCACCCATACAGGTAAATCCAACACTATATTTCTAGCCATACAATGAGGAATAGCCAACAAGTGCTGATAAATATAGCTAAATTCCAGCGTTCTACCAGATGATCTGCACCATGGCTCATCGGGGAGCATCTAATAGCAGCAATGCAGCCAATCACATCATCACCATTGAAATCGCTGCCGTCATTCATGCTGATTTCCCAATCATATCACGATTTTGTTACTTCAGGGCAATAACAGAAACTCACCAATCAAAAGCTGGAGTGCGGTGAGCAATGCAAGGCACCTGTTCTTTCTGGGGCCCAGTTCGTTTGTGGTGGAAGTTACCAAACCGAACTGCTCCTATTTTCCTCCCTTGTTTTTCCCTACATCATCAACCTTCTTCATCTTCTTAAGAGAATCAAAAAGAGATGACTTCTCCAGGTTGTTAGATGCCTTTACAAACGGATTTGTTGGCCGTTGAAACTGTATCCGGTTGCCATCTTCCTTAGCACACCCCTCACTGGCAGTTGTATTCGATTCCGTCTTCTCTCCTCCCACCTTTGCCTTCTCTTTCAACTTCCCATCGTTGTTAGATGCCTTTGAGAACAGATTCATCGGCTGCTGAAACTGGACCTGACTGCTCACTTCCGTTGCATTTCCATGACCAGAGTTTTTGTTGGTTTCCATCCCTCCGATCTTAACCTTCTCTTCTGATTTCTCTTGTTTTGAGAATTGAGGGGAGGAAAACCTTGGCGGAGGTAATGGGATTGGCGCTTCTGATGCTCTATGGTTTTCGGCTATGGGTAAGCAACCATGTTTTTTATCTCCAATGGATGCATTAGAAGCTGAAGTTGGACATGCCACTGCCCCTGACAATCTTTCCTGTAAGAAAATGCATCACAGAATTACATATCAATGGCAGGAGTTGGTTTGCAAACAAAATCTTATCATTTCAAAAATAAATAGCAGAAATGATAATTAAATACATAAAGCTCCACTTTTAACAAATATTGTGAAGTAAAATTATTCAAAATAGTAGATATGGCACGTGCAATGCATGCCAGCTGTATGATTGATACCATAAAAGAAAAAATGTATCAACCCCGTATCGGCCCTTTGCAGGCCTTTTTTTAAAGATTGGGCATTGCAGCACTGCATTACATAATGGATCCCACCATCACTGTCACATAACAGTTTTTTAATACCTCAACATGGATTTATTATTATTTTTTTTTTCACAGGATGTGTGGCTGGGGAGGGTTGAGTGGTGCAAGAAAAGTGGAAAATGGGTGGAGGGGCAGTTTTAAAACAGCAGTTCAATACTCTGGCCAAGTGGGATGTTTGATACTTAGGTATGCAATAAATAGAGGGAATGGCTTGTCAGAAAAGCAGGAAATGGATGGAGGGGCAGTTGGGTAGAGGTGGGGGATAATTTGATACAATGGCAGAGTGATGTTTAATATACTTGGGTAAAAATGGAATACATTAACTCACTATCCACAACCTCCAAGCTGGATCCACTTTAAATAGCTCGCCATAAACATCTATTTCTTGAATTTGTGCCATTAATTGTTTTTATTTGACTGTTCATTTAGTGTCCACCAATCAGTTAAAAAATCAAATCTATACAATTGTCTGTTTAAGAGAATCAAATTGGCCCCCATGATTGGTTTGGTTTATCTCTTAGAGTACATTATATGCCACTGGTACAAATTTATTAATGCATGTGTATCAACCATCATACTCTGAAAGATTATCAAAACTTTTCTCATTGTAAAGTGAAAGGCAGCATCGTCTAACAGCAATACAGCATCCCCAAATTACCTACATGCCTATCATTTCAGTCTAGAACCTTTTCATGTCCTTAAGCAACACAAGGTTTTCAGTTTTCACCATTCTGGAAACTAAATGCTGAAATTTTTGCCCCTGACTACTCCCCTTATATCTAGTAGATATGATTATGACAATAGCCAGCCATGCAAAGGCTACTCTTAGGAGTATGATTTCACTCTCCTCTCCCCAACACATGCAAATGTGGCACACATGGGAGGTCCAAGCCATTCATCAAGTGAGCCCACCATGTCTACGCCATGGCCAAAAAATCAGGCTGGTCTAATCATCAGGTGTGCTACACATAAAGTCAAATATGGACTGTTAGTCCATCCTATTTAACTGTCCATTTCTTCCTGACACAGGTGACCCACCTGATGACCACCAGCCTGATTTTCACCATCACACATACATAATGGAGCCCACCTGACACGTGCATTAGATGAAATTGTCAAGTTGCAGGAGAGGTGAGGGGAAAGTTGTAAAAAGTAAGCTTTATGGTGGGGAAAGGACAATGAGTTGGCTTACCATGCAGTTTCACCATAAACTGCCAAAATACTCTTTCAGTTGCTTAATAACCCTTTATCTTCCCTTTTCATATTGCATGGTTTAACCATTCTAAATGACTAACTACAATACTTTTGCCCCTCACAGTTCTTGTTAATTGTTATAATAGATAGCAAATATGCGACGTAGCAAGCCATGCAATGGTTACTCTTGGGAGTAGGATAACGAATCTACTCTTCCCACACATGCCAATGTGAAACATGTACAAGATCTGAGACATTATCAGGTGAGCCCAGTACATACCAGGCTGGTCTGATCATCATGGGGGCTACCCGATTGTCAAATATAGATTGTTGGGTCCATCCTGATTAGCCATCCACTTCTTCAGGTGACCACTTGATGACCCCAGAGCCCAACAGATGAATGGCATGGACGTCAGACATGCAGTATTGGAACATATGCAGTGAGGACTCCAAATCCTCTACTCCAGGGGGCAGACATCACATTCCTTCCATATAATGGAGATAAAATAATAATATGCAGCTTGAATCAACCATGGTTTACTCCATAACGGAGTGCTGAACAAGGGCATGCCTACCTCTAGTATCCCATTGAACCGCTCTGCTAAAATTGGAAGCTTCAAGGCAGTAACAAGCTTGATCGCACCCTTCAGCGACTTCTCCAGTGACAGTAGCCTGGCAAGTTCCATAGCCCTCACAAGCTTATCACCTGAAATAACGAACCAATCAAGAACAGCTTTTGATATCAAACACCCAGAAACATTGATCATTTTCCATTATGAAATCTTTGATCTTTAAATTCTTACCATTGCAGCAGCTGGCGATAAGCCTTAAGATGCATCTGTCAAGCGCTGCTTCCATGTTGAAAGCCTCATCATCTAGTGCCATGGTGTCTAGGCCAGCAGCTTCCATGTCTTCAATCTTTCTTTGAGTCTGCAAGGTTGTTCAAATACCCAACAGATTAATAACCAAGCTAGAGGTTTGCTACTGGCAAATAAGCATCTCCAGATGCTAAACAAGCAACCCACATGACACATGTATGTGAACTCCAAACCACACATCAGGTAGGCCCCACAGTGAATGCACCCATGTGAGCAACACATGTACATTGAATGTAGACCATCTGTTATCCATTCTGTAATTGACTGTATTATGTTCACATAGCCCACCCAATGAGTTGACCAGCCTATCTTTGAGACAGAGCATGCTGTCCTAATGAATGGCTTGAATCTCATGCAGTTGTGACATGCCAGCAGGTAGCATTACACAGCTAGTAAAGAAGCAGACAATGAACCTGTGAGAGATGTAGGCAGTTCATTATAAACTCATTTTCAAGGTTGTCGGCTCCTAAATCAGAAGTTGCAAGGGGAAATGAAAGGCTAAGTAGCGTAAGAACTGGTTTTGGCGTCACCTGCACAAAAAATAAATAAATAAATAAATAATAAAATACTACATGGCTTTAACGGATGATAAATGAAGCAAAATCAAAGGAGAGAGCAGGTCATACTACCAGTGGGTACAAATCAGGGGATTTGCATACAATACAAAATAACTTGCTTGCATTCAATCCCACAATCCAATAGTTCTCTTCTTCTGACTTCCTCTCTTTACTGGCACTGCACATCAGAAGCTCATTTATCTTTACAGAATTATCCCCTCTAAGAACATCTGATCAGAAAAGAATACATATACCCAAGCCATTCATCACATGTGGACACCATGTGCTCCAGCTCAAAAATCTAGCCAGACCACCAATGAGATGAGCCACACATTTATGAGAAAATTCATGGTGAAAATGAACCAATCAAATGATCCACATTCAACATACACATGAGGTGCACCTGATGAAAGGACCAACATGATTTTTGGGCCGGAGGATATCCATGGAGGCACCTACATGATGAATGGCACAGCCCCCCACACATGCCATGCTCGCACAACACGAAGAAGATTCTTGTTTTATTAACTTCCTTCATAGTTTTTTTCTTACGGAAATGAGGCAATGCAAAACAATTGATTAAATCTTATTTTTTAAATACCTGAAGACTGGAAGCCAACTGCCTCCATATTGATTAGTAAACACCCTCAGCACCCCCTGCACATATTGCAGATCAAATCAAGTTTCTACAATGCAGCAGCAAAAGGCAACATTTTGACACAGATGTGTGAAGCTCATCGAACCTTGGAATCAAATGAACTAAGCTGGCCATCTTCACTAAAACCAAACCATGTTAGACATGAACCAGGAGTCAGTGGAAGGCGACCCCTGATCGGCTGGGTTCCATTAGAAACATTGAATACTTTAAATTCTAGCATCTGCAGATCAAACAAAGGATTCAAAACATTTTCTGGAAAAGAAAAAACAAGGGCATGATCATCTTTCCATCTTTTGGTGGGCTACCATTAACTTTCACAATCTACAATGCTCAGATCAATTTTTCTTGAAGCTGCATTCAGGTGCACTAGTGAATTGAACTGCAACAATTAGTTCAATCGAGAAGAAATAACCAACTTGTAATTACCGTCCTTGGCAATCATGGTGAAGAATAGCCCTCAAATTGGCATTTAGATTCTTTTTCAATCCAATTAGGAAGTAATATGACTGAAACTTGGAGCCTAGTCATAATAATAATACCAACATAATTGTGACTCAGCCATTTTCACTTCGTTGAACTGATTATTGCATTCAATTACAACTTGTATCTAAGCACAGACTAAGTAGCCAACT
This sequence comes from Magnolia changhungtana, assembly GCA_030180095.1. NCBI lineage: Eukaryota > Viridiplantae > Streptophyta > Magnoliopsida > Magnoliales > Magnoliaceae > Magnolia > Magnolia changhungtana. Next base: position 4,259,345 of record JASAUF010000467.1, on the reverse strand, counting down.
AGATTGTCCAATATCAGCTTTTCAACATCAAATCAACGATTGAAAACATAAGGACAATTTTAATGTTTGCAGGGATGTACCATGAGAACTGCATTAGTGAAGTAACAACAATACCTGATCTCCCGAAGAAAGACAGTCAGAAGCATGAATGACAACAGCCAGCTCATCTTTGAAGCCTGCTGCAGTCACCACTGGTCCATCAAGAGAGAGAATGTACCGCTGCAATAAAATCCAACCAATGTAAACCAATAAACTCACCAATCAACCCCACTATTATGATCTATGTCAAAGATTGCATTCCAAACTGAATGGAGGAACAATAGACTAAGATAGCAACCATGATGTGAAAGCCCAAGTATCCATATTAAAGGACAATTTCCACAGAATATGCATGCAATTAAAGGGCATTCCATCATATATGTAAGATAGCATTAACTCCAAAAAAAATTATTTACATCCATTTCAAAACTGACCATGAAAAGACAGAATTTAAACAGAACAGTAGCCAATTCATATTTTTGTACCGCAATCATCAAGAAATTAGGCTAATTGTAAATACCCATAAACAATACTGGAATATCACAAGAAAAGCACACTTCAAAAACAATTACAAGTGATGCAATGAGTTGTCAAGGACATCTTATGCAATAAGCATAGAAATCTGAAAACTTTGAATGCAATTTTGTTTCCATGTCAAAATCAAAAGCATCTTATTTCATCAGCTTTCTTTGAGTCGGACTATTGTAAAGAGAAACAAAAACAAGCAGGCACAATCACTTTGATGCCCACACAAAAGACAGCCTTCAGTTAAAAGAGTCTTTCTTAGTTATTTAAAACAAAACAAAAAAAAAAACAAAAAAAAAAAAAAAAAAAAAAAAAAAACAAAAAACAAAAAGACAGCCTTTAGTTACAAGGGCAGCCAGAGTTCAAACACCGTTATGTGTTTCCACATCAAAGCAAAGCAATCAAAGTCTTGTTGAAGTTCTCAAACATATCCTAAACAATGAGCAAAAGCAATCGGAGAACTTTGAAGGACATTGCATGCTTCCACATCAAATTCAGAAATATTGGCTCATTGTTATGATTTACTTTCATGAAATCACCCACTTGAAGGGCAAAGATGCATACAAAATCAGGGAACAATAACCAAGTGATATGAAGAAACAATAGATAGTAAATAAAGTGCTACAAACACTTGGAAGGAATGCAATTGGCAGCTGGTCATCTGTAAACTCCAAACAAAGGTGCTCCACATGTCCTTACATTGAATGTGGGCTGTCATTTTTATCTATTCTTATCCATAGTTTTATTTGACAACGGATCCACAAGTTAGGATCCTCAATTCCAGGAGATTTTTGGCATATGCCACATCCATAATGGGGCCCATCAGAACAACAGTTTGGATCCCCAAACCTGAGACCAACCTGTAAAGAATCCTGCACAGCAGCCAACTGTACATTGTCTCCTGAACGCAACTGTATAATTCCTCATGCATGTACATAAAACATGGAGCATCACAAGCAAGGCATACCAAAAAGCCTGAGAAAAAATTTAATTGATGCACTAAGTTTTCAGCCATAATATATTCAACGAGCAAAGCAATCAGAGAACTTCGAAGACCATTGTGTTTCCATTTTCCACATTGCATTCAGAGCATGTTACTTCATCATTTTGCTTTTTTTTCAAGAGAACAGACTCAATACAACACATCCGTCAATAAAACATCCATTCATCCATCCATCGATGCACACATCCACAAATACATCAATCCATCCATCAATGCACACATCCACAAATACATCAATCCATACATGCATGCATAATTATGAAATAAAATAATTACTTTTTAAAAGTGAATAGAATTTATCTTACATCTGTTAAAAGATCAACATTCAGTATTATCTTTCAAAAAAAAAAAAAAGGTAGAGAATTTTTTTTTCATAATTTTCAAAACTCCAAAATAAATAAATAAATTTTAAAAAATTAAAAATAACAACACATCACTCATTGACATTCATCCATAAATAGACAATATTAATATAATTTTCATGAAACAGCATTATTATTATTATTTGAATAAAATATATTCTGCATTTTTAAAATTTCAATAAATTTTGAAAATTAAAAAATAAGATAATGGAAGAGTGGTCAAAATGCACTCCCCAAGCAAATTTCATAGCCATGCTCCACACCTTAAAACAAATAAAAAAGATATTTAAAGGCAGTGTATCTTCTATTATCCTGATAATCACCGATTACCTATGTGGAAAATGGTTTCTTAAGATAGAATTTAGGTAGAAGCAGTTTAGTCGAAGCATCTACCATTTGCATTTTATCATTTAATTGAAAAGTCTTGTGGTTGAAAATTAGATCACATGAGAATACCAGTACTATTAAGGGAAATTTTCATGATTCTGTTCACTGAATTGCTAATCAATTGATGTCTGCTGCCATGGAATAGAAATTTAATGCAATTTCTGTAACAAACCTGCAAACCGCCCTCGGTGAAGATGCGAAGAAAATTAAGACTTGTAATGGCAGCTATCCAACCAGTACCAAGTGCCACAACCTTCACTTCCTCTGCTTCAAACCGCATAGACCACTAAATTCACATACTGGTGTAAAGTCAGCACACAACTATATGAAACTTTAAACAATCGTAGTCTGAAGAAATGCGATGAACAGCTATGCATGCATGTAGTTGACAGTAAGTGTATGCAATGATTAGTTATGCTTCTACTACGAAAGAAATGAGCAGACCTCGCTATTATTAGCCCAGGAACTGAATGGCCGATACATGAGAGTACTCATGTTCTTCTCACCCTTACATGGATTTGCAAAGACACTACCACTCTCATTCAATGAAGCCATGGTGAAACCAAAATAGTCAGTCATGGAGGGTACCCTTGGACCTCTCCCTGTGTCATGAAAATCAACCTGCACCACACAGAGATTGATGAGTGCATAAAACAGACTCAAAGCAGCTTTTTATTTCAAATGATTTCTCTTGCTATAATTTTGGGACAAGAAAATTGAGCTACAATACCAATCACACCAACTCATCCAAAGAACTTCAGTAAAGTTCATCAAAACAAACTCCTTGTTTGACCAATATGATACATCGTAAAAATAATAGTACAGATGGCCATTACCTCTATATGGGAATATCCTTCATTTTCGATTGTGGTTACACTTCCAAGCATATTGTAGCAAAGAAAGCGCCGCTTCCCAGCCTGCATGGGTGTAGACCCTGGCTGAAAAGCCTCTTGCATCTTTGATCTTCTAAACTTCACTACACTTCCAAGCTCCTCTTTTCCTTTTCCATCTTCTAAGTTTTCTTCAACTTTGCTGCGAGCTTTTTTATGCGCTACAGTCTGAGGAAGCAAGCCCACGGGCCCATCACTATCTTCTTCCAAATCCTCATCAAACACAGATTGTTTCCGTAGTCTTTTCCTTGTAACTGGAGCAGATTCTCCTTGACTATCTTCACCAATATCACTTAAACTACCAGAGCTGTTAGATTCCTGAATATCTTCATCAAATAAGAGAAGCCCGTTAGTGATCCTCGATTGTAAACTAGGAGCACCATCTGTAGGAGACTTCATACATGAAGGAACAGGAGATTCCCACACACCGAATTTGCCCATAACATCAATAAGAGCTATAGCATTTCCATTTGGTTTCCAAGCCAAACAACTTATTCTCTCATCGAATTTCTGCCTACCGATATCCTGCCTTTGATCAACGTCCCAAATTAAAACTTGCCTGTCCATGCCAGAAGTGGCCATGTATTTCCCATTAGGTGACCAAGATAAGAAACAAACAGATTGCCCATGATCACCTCTCAACGAAAACAGCTTTTCTGCTGTATCTCTATCATACATAACTACATCATTTTTCAAACCCGGAACAGCTAGGGTTTCACCATCAGGACTCCAACTCAGTACATTCAAAACCGAGGCATCTGAACCACAATTAGGGGCTATGCCTCTAAGGGTATGAATTGGGTTTCCTGAAGATAGCTCCCAATATATGACAGTGCCAATGCCATCAATAGATGCCAAGTACTCACTGTTAGGATCAAAAGCTAAGCCAGTGACCGGTCCTTTATGGCCCTTGAGAACCCTTGAGATCGAACCATCAATGGTTGCAATTAGTTTGATGCCATCATCATCACCAGCGGCAGCCAACAAGGTACCCGATTTGTTAAAAGCAAGGGCACGGATTGGCAAGGTGAACCTGGTTACATTGGTCTGGAACTCTCCACCTGATCAAAATAGCAAGATCAATCCAAGAGTTTAAAAGCATCACACTACAAAAATAAATTTGAATTGGAGAATTTGAGGGAAAATGCACCACTATAAGCTATTCCTTTCTACTGAAATGAACAAGATGTTGACAGAAATGGGATTGATTTAAGATGCCTATCGGTCCAGGTAAAGTTATCACCATAAGGAAGCAAAGCAGGAAGAAGAAAGGACCTTAGGTTGTTGTGTGACCCAACTAACTGAATAAAGAAAGCAGTAAGTAATTGGGCAATTATTTTCATGTTCTAAGTAAAAGTCATAGTAAAGCAAGACCAAAACCGAGATTACACTATCCAAGAACATTTAAATTTCAGAAATGTGACATATTAGTATAGCAGTCTCTAAAATACACAATTGAGTGGTGGGCGGTCATTCAACATCTAGAGAAAGAAAAGAAAAAAGAAAAAAGAAAAAAAATCAAGCTAGTAAAAACCTTTTATGCCAAAGACAGTTGTTTCACATCAGTTGGTAGTTTTCTACAAAGCAGCAGCTAGCTAAACTCCAGACTTTGCCCACAATCACTAAGGGTGTCAGTGATCAATCCAGATCATTAGATCTTCAGGCCTGGCCCACCACAATTTGGATTCCAGCCAAGATATTAATTACGCCCATCGGGTCGGGTCGGGTCTAAAAGTTCAGATGCAATTAGTAATAAGGGCTTGGGTCAAGCTCATTGGCCAGTCGGATCGGGTTAGGCTAAGTTAGACTCACACCATGGTTACAAATGTATGTTGGTCATGTGCATAGGGGTGGAAACAGGTTAGATTTTGGTCAAGTCAAAGTGGGGCCAGGATCAACCCAAGCCCAACCCGTTCAGTAAATGGGCCAAGAATGTTGGCCAAAACCTAACTCACAACCCATTACCCAAAGGCCCAATCCTACCAACCTAAATTCACTATGCTTGAGCTCGACCTAGCTAAACCCATTGAGTTGTAGTTGAGGCAGCTTGAAGTTGAACCGATCCACCTGACAATCCTAACTAGGAAATCCTTTTGGAGCATGGTTGTAGTCCAACATTGTAGATCCAACAAACCAACAGTTAGGATTCCTAAGCTATAAGCCCCCCTTGTCCAAATGAAAGGTGTCCTTGCATTCATCGAATAGCTCTATTCCCACGGGCAAGTGCAATACAACCAATGCACACACCATACATTTGTCATCATGCCATGTAGGTCCAAGATCCAATCCATCCATTAAAAAGGCACCGATATATTGATGCCCTAGCCCAAGAATTAGATTGATCTGCTGATTAGGTGGGGCACAATTTGAAAAAACAAATGTACAGCTATAAAACAGTTGGATGAAGTTTTCTAACCCATCCACCTCTTTTAAATATTGAGGTACACCTCCTAAGTGGACCAAATTAAGTTTAAGGAAAATGTGGTCAGGTCAACCGGTGGGTGGATTTGATCCCTACATCTCAACATGGCACATGTGGAAGTGCATGGCTCTATACTCATGTGCAATTAACAAACCTTTCAACAAGAGAGATCTTTGATTTTATGAATACTTTTAACAAGTTCGTAGAAGCAGAAACGAATGTAAGAAACAGTGAGCTAGGAATTGTGGGAAAAAAAATGCAAATTTAAAATTTTGTTTCTTTTAAATTGATTAATTAAATGGCTAACCAAACTCAGTTAGAGCCTAAAAAATTAATTTTCAGAATCAAAAGCACAGAAAACACTTTTTTAACAAAGTGAAACAAGCCCCAACTTTAGACTCTATCTTTGTCACTGCATAAACAGAATACAGTTTTCTCATTCTACCAGATTCATTGAAAAAGTGTTCAGGATCGATCACCAACGCTGCTCGTTGTAGATCAATAACAGGGAACTGGGCTTCATTATATACTAAAGTCAGATTGCCAATAACCCAGATTAGCATACTCAAATTTAATTCGTAGTGGGGGCAAATATCAACTCGAGGAAAGCAACTCTATAATGCATCTTGAAGCCACTTTCCTGTTACATTCAATTGCCAGTCAATTACCATTGCTATGTTCTCTAACATGACCTCGTATCAATTTATCATCGCCCATATGCAGCTCATAAGTCAGACCAATTGACCCATTGGCTTAAAAAGTCCAACCCATTTGGGAGCTTAGTTCCGTGATTAGGGGTGGCACTGGGTTGGATTCGGGTCAGTCCAAGCACAACCCATTTATTAAACTGACCAAGAATTTTACACTAAACTCGTCTTGTAACCCACTACTTTTTGGGATACCCAGCCCACTTAAAATTCATCAAGCCCAAGCCCAACCCAATCACTTGTTCAATTCTAATCTTGTTGGGTCGACCGACCCAACCCAGTCTAGGATAACCCAACTCAAATTTAAGAATGGAATATAGGACTAAAGGTATGCCCAACCCAGCCCAATTAGTGGATACATGAAAACATACATCATTGCATATGCATATACTAGTTATTTTGTTTTGGGCATTAGGCCAGGTCACCTAGCCCAGCATATTGATAAACTTCATGGGTGAGACAGGTCAGGCAGGGTTCAACCTGAGCCCAACCCATTTACTTAAATGGGCAACATACTTTAGACTGACCCAATCCACTACTTAAATGGCCTGCCCAACCCATTGCCACATCTATTTGTTCTTTATATTTCAGGTTAGGATCAGGTCAACCCCTGGACCAACCCAAGGGCAAGCCCATTGATATCCATAAGCATCAACTAACACAGATTTCCTTTGAACATTATAATAACAATTACTACAAAAGAAAACTCCATTTCTTTGGACCCTTTTTGGTTGCCAGTTAAAAATGATTACATCACATTTTAAGTAACCGTAATGATGTATTAGAGATCAAAGTTGCATAAATTTGGGGAGTTTTGGGGCAAATGACTGAAGATACAAGAGAATGAAATGAGTAGCGATGACAGCGCAAACAGTACTTCAGAACTGTTGAGCGTCACAGCGCAAACAGTACTTAAGAAATGCTAATTAAAACATTGAAAAAAAATACAGGGATTGTTTATGGTAATTTCTCATCTGAGGGCACATGTGTTAGCCCCACCTTGTGTTTGTGCTCTAGCCCACAAAATCAGACCAATTTGCTTATCAGGTGGACCACACATGTACGGAAAATGACCGGTTAATATAATTGATGAGCAGGACACAATCCATGTACACGTGTGGCCCACCTGATTTTTTGCCAGATCAGGTACAATGTAGGGCCTGCCAGATGAAGAGCTCAGATTCCACACATGTCTCCCACATTGGTGCATGCAGGCCGAATACAGATGCTTGAATTCCGTTCCTATTACCCTACCGTTCCAACCCAATAATCAGACATTCAAAGAGAGAAAAACACAACAGCAGCAGCAGCAACTAACAAGCAGAAACCGTGGTTACAACTGTCGATCTAGGAGTGTGGGGCCCACCTGGGAAGGTGTAGAGTTTGACGGAGTGGTCGATGGAGCCGGAAGCGAGGCAGGTGGAATTAGGGCTGAGGGCGAGCGCAGAGACTCCGTCCTTGTGATGGCGGAGGATCTTGGGAGGTTTGGGAGGGTGGAGGGTGAGATCGTGGATCCAGATGGACGGATCGGATGAGGAGGATGTGATGACGTGGCGAGCTTCTAGGTCGTAGATGATGGAGCAGAAGGAGGAGGTGGATCCGTTGGTCTTGTTAGTTTCCTTGAGCTTGATGGACCGGATTTTCATGGCTGAGATCTGTCCTTCTACTCGTGGTGATGGTGATGATGACGATGGTGGTGCTATTCAGTTCGGTTTTGGATTGTAATTTAAAGGCTAGGGTTTGGAATTGGCGGGAAATGGGATTGTTTTGTTTTACTCTTTCCCGCGAGGAGGAGCGAAAAATGAGAAGCGGATTGCGTGCTGTGCCCCACACCACCTACCTCGGTGGTGTGTTAACGGAGCAAAGTTCTGTGGCCCCACCATGATGTATGTCTTATATCCACACCTTCCATCCATTTTACAAGATCATTTTACAAAACTATCCCACAAATGAAGAAGATCCAACCCTCAAGTGGACCACACCACAAAAAACCACTGAGAGTTGAATACCTGTCATTGAAAACTTCTCAGGGCCACAAAAGTTTTGAATAAGCTGCTATTTGTTTTTTGTCCTTTTATTCAGTTCTGTGTGATCTTATGGCAAGATTGGATGGAAAATAAACACCGTGGTAAATCTCATAAAGGTTTTAACAGTTGCTGTCCCATTGCTGTGTAGTGTGAGACCACCGTGATGTTTACGAGAAATCTAACCCGTCCATCCTTTTTTCAAGATCATTTTCGTATAAATGACTAAAAAAGAAGAGGATAAAAGACTCAAGTGGGCCATACGAGATGAAACAGTGGGGAAAGGAATGCCTACCGTTGAGACCTTCCTATGCTCCATCTTAATGTTTAATGTTTATGTTCCATCCAAACCGTTTACAAGGTCATTTTCACTGGGATGAAGTGAAAATACCAAAAATTAGACTGATACAAAACCTTTGTGGCCATATAAATGGTTCAACCGTGGTCACTAAATCCCCACTATTTCCTCTCATGTGGCCCATTCGAGTTTTGAATGCATCTTATTTTTGGCCGCATGTCCTAAAATGATCTCTAAAAACGGATGGACAGGAGTGGCTTTCTCAGCAGTGGGCCCCACCCAGATTCCTTTCTCAGGAACTTCCTGCAAAAGGTCTTCGCAAGAAATCCACGTCCATATGTATAAGACATACATCATGGTAATGCTAATCTAACTTTGCCATGTCAACACACCACCCAGGTCAATGGTGTGTGGCCCACCTAGCAATCCGCATCAGCCAAAATATGTTTCGGTAAGGCCATAACTGTGGGCCTACCTTGATGTATATATTCTATATCCAATTCGTCCATCTGTTTTCGCAGCTCATTTTAGTGCATAGTCCCAAAAATGAAGTAGATCTAAGTTCCACGTAGTCCACACCATAAGAAACAGAGGTCATTGAACACCTGCCATAAAAATCCAATAAGGTCACACATATTTGGATGAAGGGAAAGCATCGTATATCAGCTTATCATAAAATTTGCAGCCCATAAACATTCAATCACAACTGTTTCATGTTGTGTAGTCCACATGAAATTTATTTCTGCTTAGTTTTTGGGTTTGAGCCCTGGAGCTGGAAAAAGAGATGAACGGGTGGATATGCAATACATACATCGAGGTGGGGCCATGGCCACAGCCTTATTGGAGTTGATCCTTCCCCGCCTCATAGAATCTTAGAAAGATAGGGGTGTACACTCTTGGCAACCAGCTGACCTAGCTTGAACTTGGCTGAGCCTGGTCCTTGAGCTTGATTGGCCAGCGCGGCTCAATTCGGTCAAGAGCTCGAGGAGTTTGAGCCAAAATTGAGCCTTTGCAATATTTTCACAAACACATGTTGTACACTTTCAAATTCTCATGGTATGTAAAACAGCAGCAGCTGTTTACAAGTATTTCATCAAATACCCTGCAACATCAAAATCAATTAAAAAAAATGGTATTTGTTTCATATACATACCTTCCTTGCCACTAGCCGACACTTTGTTAACTCATTTCATCAAGCACTTAGTGAGTAACATCAATGTTCGATCCGAGTTATTGAAGTAGTTCGATCCGAGTTCGATTTGAGTTAGGGTTTGATCCAAGTTGAGTCGAGCTCGGGCAAGCCCGAACCCGGTCCGAAATTTTTTCGAGCTCAAAGAATCAGCTCAACTTGGCCTGAACTCAACTTTGAACCAGGTCGAATAGAGCTTTTTCGAGCCGAGTTGAGTCGAGTGAACTAACTGAGATAACTCGGTTCGTGTACACCCTATTTGAAGATGAGATGGAATGTTAATTGATGCTCTGACTGCCTATGACACTTATAGGCAGGCACTTAAAAATGGTACACATGGCACGTATAAACTAAAATTAAACAGACTAGTTTTTGGAACATAATCTCTCCAAGCTACAATGTAAAAATTTGATCGTTTGAACTATCATAAACTCTGATCCGTAGATACTTGTTCGTCAAATAAGATCTTCTTCTTCTTTTTTCCACACGGGATTTCATCACCTATGGGTACTCGAACCCTCATATGTGGATACTTGTTCGTCAAATAAGATCATTAGACACTTTTCATTTCTAACTATCTAATAAAATTCCATCAATCTGATAGTAAGATAAAAAAATAAAAATAAATAAACTTTTATTCATGATCTTAAATATCACTTACATTTTGGACGGTTTAATTTGAATTATTTGAATATCATGTACGCAGTTTCTCAGCCATTTCTAACTGCCCGTATATCATATTTCACCTTCTGTAAGAAAATCAAAGTATATTTTCAATGAAGAAGCTAAGGGCCTGTCTAGGAGCGTGGATTCGGAACCCCTTCGATTCGGAAACCCCAGGATTAGAAGGCCCCTGGATTTGCAATCCCACCGGTGTGTTTGGCACCGTGGAGTGTGAATCAACTTTAATCCAAAAGTACCTATCCACCGGGGTTTGAATTTAATTACTAAATCAAATTTAATATCTCTAATTAGTAAGATATGTAATTTTTGACATAATGGTTGTGATAAGCCTGCTGAAATATATGCTTCGCCTGAAAATAATGAAATTCCAGGTCTTGGATGGGCCACAAGCACAAGATCATGTATGAGTGACTAACCAACGATTTTTAATCGTTGATTTACATGGACAATGTTTGGACGGCACTGATTTACATGGATAATGTTTGGACGGTGCTGATCATCATTAGTGAGCCATGTGCCCAATATAATTATAGTGTATAGTGACACACATGTTACACCTGCAACTATTGAAATGATTTTAGGTGTAATCCAAGCTCTCACTATGGATTACAAACCCCCTTAAAGAGGGGATTGGAAACCCCCTGGATTTGAAAACCCCATTTACTTCATGTTGCCAAACAACTAGGGGATTTGAAACCCCCTCAAATCCCCTCCAATCCACGGTGCCAAACGACCCCTAAAGCCATTCTCAGGGTTGAGAGTGAAGAGGTGAACCGCGGCACATATGCCCCAAGCATTTATGAGATCAACGGTGTGTGTCAAATAAAATAAGGACTGCTCGTTAGGAGAATGCATGCTCTGCCATGAAAATCAAAATCAACTTCACTCAAAACACTAAAATGTCACTTTCTTCTCCTATAAATACCTCCTTCCCTTCTTGGGTCTTTACTCTTGCTCCGGTGGTAGAATCTCAGGAGTTTCAACACCGGGTCAAGGATTCACGTACCTATCGGTGGTGAAATTCCTTGATCCTTGCTCTTGCACGGGTGGTAGATTCTTGGGAGTTTCAACACCCGGTCAAGGGTTCGAGTATCCATAGGTGGTGAAATCCCACTGCGGCGTGAGTGTGTGGGGGTGTGTGTGCATGTGTTAAAAAATACCAAAAAAAAAAAAAAAAAAAAAGTGGTGAAATTCCACTACAGAATGAGTGTTTGGCTGGTGTGTGCATGCGTAAAAAATAAATAAATAAATAGCTCCTTCCCTTCTCATTCTAAAAACAACTAACAACTATTGAGAGAGAGAGAGAGAAGAAAGCTCTCCCTTAATCCCTTGGCCTAACCTAAGCTCCTTAGCTAGGTCCCTTAGCCCTGACCAACTACTACTTTTCTAGCCTAGCTCAACCTAGCCCATTTACCCCAGTCCATTCATTCAATCTAAGCCGTTTTACTAATCTAACCCAAGCCACCCGTCCAACTTAAATCATCCTACCAATCCAACCTATCTCATTCTACTCAACAATCCTTAGCCCATCTAGCCCCCAAGTCATCAATCCTATACATATCATCTTTCATTCTCCCCATCTTCTCCTGTCCTTCATTCTCTACGAAACCATCTTAAACTACCACTTAAGTTAAAACTACACATCCAAAACCAACAACCAAAACTACCCACCTAAAATTATCGATCTAAAACCTCTGAACTAAACCCATCCAAAACCACTTATCCAAAACTATAAACCCAAAACTAGCATCCAAAACCACCAAGCTAAAACCAACGTCCAAACCCATTCATCCAAAACCACCAATCAAAAACCACTTACCCAAAACCACCAAACTAAAACCAACATCCAAAACCACTAACCAAGACCACGTGACCATCAAAACTACTATCATCTAAGTCATCTAAACTGTCTAAACTAGTCCAAGCCACCTGTTAAGTCTATCCAACAATCTAGTTAATCCAAGACATTTATTTATTTAAGCCTTAATCACATTCAAGCCAATTCAACCTACTCAAAACCATCGTTCAACCAATACAAGTCTCAACAAATCTAGATCTTACATAGTAGAGTCAAGATTGAAGATATATACCATTTCTTCATTTAGTAGTCATTTCACATGGCATATCTACTAATTTTTCTTTATTTTGTTTATAATTAGTTGCAACAGTTATTCCTTCTCCAATCCGCTACTTCTTTATATTGGGGATTATACAGATTAATGTATTTTCTATATAATATGGAAACCGAAAAATTACGATAATCAGAAATAAGGACAGGCTGAAGCACGTCTGAAAACGCTGTTCTTAAAGTGTTATTTGCCCCTACTCAAGTAAATTGAGTATGCCGATAGGTTACAGGCAAATAGCTTATAGGATACGACGAGCCTGATGTGAGTCTGCGTTCAGCAAACACAAAGGCCCACCAAATGAAACTCTATTACACACTTTCTGGCAGTATTACAATATAGAGAAAAATCCCAAAAGAAAGAAAAAGAAAGAGAAAAGTTGTTTTGACCACTGCACTGGTCAGTTCAATTCTTCAGCTACTGGTTCAGTTGAACCGTCCTAGACTACACCGTTGGTCTGTTCTTCAAGCTAAGGTTCAAGCCTTGCTTGTTGCTGGAAGCACTAGAGTATATATTTTGAAAAGAGCTGGCTGTCTCAGTTCTCATAGATTTGCTGGAGTGAGTTGAGATGGTTTGGAAACTCATCCAGGCCCTCATTTTATAGGCTTAGATGGCTGGGAGTTATGGTCCAGGGACATAAATCCACTAGTCGTTTTATGACCCTTGGAAACTAGCCGTTATATGGCTGCTGTGAGAGAGCTGACTAGTCGTTTGATAGCTGTTGGGCTAGCTGTTTTATGACTGTTGGCAACAGTTTCTTGCAATTAAGTGCATAGCTGTTACACATTTGTGCAACAGCTATATTTCCAGTCTCTATATAATCAGAGAGACTCTCATTCAGTCCTATAGATTTTCGTCTAGCCAACCATCTGCCTTAGCCACTAGTCGCACTAGTTCGCGAAGGGAGCGACCCTTTGCGACACGATGCGCACGTGCGAAGTGCGTAACTAACGCCTCACATGCCCTCACACCGAGCCCGTGCCCGTGCCCATGCCCGAGCCCGAACGTGCTCGCGGGTGTTCCAGTGCTACGTGTTCCAACACTGAAACACGCAAGGTCCATAGTCCACGGACTACGTAGGCAAATATTATAATACTCCACTACTATCATTTAAACCACATAATTTTCTCTTCTCTTTCCCATGTGAGACTATTCCCAAAAAACCCACAAACAGTATTTTTCAAACAAAATAATATATTATATATATTATTTTTATTATTAAAATATATTTAAAAATCAATATTTTTTCAACACTTTAGGCATCTTTTGAGTGTATGCTCTATAATTTATTAAAATTTTAGATCATGTCACATCAGAAACTCAAGTTTTCCTGACATTTTTCTGTTTCTCTCGCTTACATCATTGTATTCCCTCCAATTTTATTTTTTCCCGTTTCATTTGCATAATTATCTCATCTCCAACCCTCTTGCTCTTATAGGCATCCCCCGAGTATATGCTCTATGACTTGCTGGATTTGTAAATGGATCATGTCACATTAGAAACTTGAGGTTGCCTATCCTTTTTTATTTTCTTTAGTTCTCTTTGATATCGTTTGTCAGGTAGGGTGCTTCTTGGATCCTTCGATAGCAATATCCAAGTCAAGCTCTAGTGGTTAGGGAGTGCTTATTTGTGACCAACTTGTACACACTCATTACGCACATATACACATATAGTAACTTGGAACTTATAAATCTTCTAAATTTTAGTTAATCTCACAAAGTAGATATCACACCTTTCCGTGGGCAAAGAGGCTACTAAACCCTCTTTCTCTTTGTAACCAATGTCTCTTATATGGAATCATATGTTACAAATCAGGAGTTATTTCAAAACAAGAGAATACCTAAATTCTCTAGTCTTTACAAATTCCATAAGGCTTGTCTAACCACCATATTTTGAGATAATTAACTAATGACGACTCTAAGTCAACTACATCATGTACATGAGTAAACCTACATTCATAGAAAAAGTGTGGTTGTCAAAACCAGGCATTTTGTGTTCACATAATCTATAAATCAGGCACATGCAACTCGATCATGTGGACTACACCACAAGAATTAGCAGGAATCAAACAGCCGCCATCGAAAACTTGGTGGGGGCCTGAAAAGTTTTGTACCTAGATGATATTTGTGCCTACAGATTATCTGAGTGATACTAACCCTATGAATGGTTTGGATAGCCTATAAACATCGCGGACAGCTCCAGAAAGTTTATCTGTTTTGTGTGGTGCGGGTCTCATGAATTTTAGATTTGCCTAATCTTTGTAATCTGCTGTGGTCTTGCAAAACTGATGAACGGAGTGGATTTGTGACGGGCATCTCTATAGGCCCACAAAGTTCTGACTGCTCTTTGGGGCCACAAGCAATCCGCACTTGACAAATACGCCAAAGTAATGCCTTTAACACCAAAGTAATGTCTTTAACCCAAATTGCATATAGTGTTATGTGGGCCCCACCATAATGTTTGTATTTAGCCCACGTTGTCCATCCATTTTGCCATATCATTTTAGGGTGCTAGCCTAAAAATGAGCCAGATATAAATATTAGGTGAACTACACTGTAAGAAACGGTGGTGACCACCATTAAAAACTTCCTGTGAGCTGCAAAAGTT
Source organism: Magnolia changhungtana (assembly GCA_030180095.1). Classification (NCBI taxonomy): domain Eukaryota; kingdom Viridiplantae; phylum Streptophyta; class Magnoliopsida; order Magnoliales; family Magnoliaceae; genus Magnolia; species Magnolia changhungtana. The sequence goes on along the minus strand of JASAUF010000467.1, from coordinate 4,244,082 downwards.
TTTCATCAAGCTGATTTGTTTTTCGCTTCATCCAGGATCATGTGACTTAATCAATGGATTGGATGGAAGATAAAACATTACGGTGGGCCCTAGGAAGTTTTTAATGGTGAGTGTTCAATCACCACTATTTCCTATGGTGTGGTCCACTTGAGATGTGGATCTTCTTCATTTTTGATCTGATGTTGTGAAATGATTCCGAAAAATGGATGGACGGTATGAATAAAACACATACATCATGATGGATCCCACAAAGCACCAAGCAGTAGACACATCCCCACTACCATGCAATCAGCATAAAAAGAAAAACCTTGGTTATTTTCCTTTTTTGGATTTTTTTTTTTATATAATTACACCTTATTAATAATTTTTACATCTAAGTATTTATTTAATTCTTCTTAAGCACGTCATTTTAGGTAAAGATAATACTTTAAATTGATGGAAGTTGGAGAAAACTAATTGGAAAGTACTCATTTGACCAAAACTTAATCAATGAGGTAGCTTAATGGAAACTTAATTTAAAAAGGTACGGAATGTAAATATGAGGTACTACTTTATAAAATTTTCTAATAATAATAATAACCTAGAATACAATATGCAATGTGGTCCCAAAATCCAACATAGATCACTAATTTTAATATGATTCCATATTCAACAAGTGTCTTTAAACTATACATGGACAAAAAACGAAATCACTAATAAGTATATTTAAATTATTTATTATTTTTTTCTAACTGTGACTCATTTAATAATTGGATTAGCCCAATGGGCTAGGTTAGTCCATTCATCATTGGCATAGGCCTGCACGTTGGGTCTAAATTTCTTGTTTGGGCCTGACCCTCTAGTGAAGTTAGGAGCCCATCCTGGCCATATAGGGTTGGGCTGCCATGGGTGGGCCAGACCGCATGGCCCATTGCCACACATAGCTATATTGATATAACCATTCCATTTCCTTATCCATGCAATGCCTAACATCCTCATCAGGCTGGCTGGCCCATTTCCATCGCCAAAGGCATCGATGCATCCGTTTCGTATCCTCGCAGACCGTACGGTCAGTAGAATAATCGAATGCGTGCGAAAGTCGGTCCACACCATGATGATCACCTGGTAGGAAAGTTAGGCCGATCTACTCGATGGGTGGGCCACAACAGTACATTGAGTCGTTCCATAGATTCTCCATAGACTTTTACTTTGTGGCCCACCCAAGGAGTGGAACAGACTGATTTTCACTCCAGATCACCATCATGGCATGTCCCATATTTTTTATGGATGGGATGTTCCACGTATGACACGTTGACAGGAAAGAACTGTGAATTGTAAAGCCCACTTACACAAACTCAATGACTAATAGGGTCCCAGGGGGTTGTTATTTTGTTGATGTGAGAAACTACATCCTGCTCATCCACACCGTTGATCTAATATGCTTCAACATACATCGACCGAGTTACCCAGAATCAGGATGACTTCAGGACCAATCCATACCACTCAACCGATTCTGAGAAACTTGTATAAGTTGGGTTTGACTAGGACGAGTTGGCAATCTGTGGTAAATTGTTACATCTGGAATTCTGTAAAGGCTTAGAAACGGTTGCTGGTTTTAAATTGATTCTAGCTTCTGTGCATTTTAACTTTCTGGTTTGAAATTTATTTCAGCTTTTGCGCTTATATATATATATATATATATATATATATATATATATATATATATATATATAGGGAAAAGGTACTATGCGCTCGAGCGTAAAGCGGTCGTCCATGAGGTCGAGTTGGGGTGGGCCCCACTGTGATTCCTTTCGAAGATCCACACCGTCCACCAGATGCACCGCTCCAAGTGGGACCCACACGGTTGGAAATCAACTGTACACGGAACTCAGGTGGGCCATACCTTCTGAAAACATAACTATACACGTGAAAACATGTAAAATCACTTGGTGGGGTCCACTTGAGATGAGGATACACCTGAAAAGTGGTTTAAATTACATTTAAGTGGGACACACATGATGGACGGTTTTGATCATGAAGAAACCTCTCGAAAGGCCCCCACAACTGGTTTTGAATGTTTCAATGGTGCATGGCCCCTCTCCACTTCTGTACGTGGTGTGGCCCACAAAAGTCACGGATTGAGGTGATTTTCAGCCGTGTGGGTCCGTCTAGGGATGGTGCATCTAACTGAGGGGGTAGATTTTTGAACGTCATCACGGTGGGGCCCACCCCAGCTCGACCTCATGGAGAGGGGGTAGATTTTTGAACGTCATCACGGTGGGGCCCACCCCAGCTCGACCTATGGAAAAGGTACTATGCGCGCTAGCGGTCTCCATGAGGTCGAGCTGGGGTGGGCCCTACCGTGATGCCGTTCGAACATCTATCCCATCAGTCAGATGCACCATCTTTGGACGGGCCCACACGGCGAAAATCACGTCCATCAAAGACTTTTTGGGCCACACCATGTCCAGAAGTGGAGAAGGGCCGTGCACCATTCAAACATTCAAAACCACTTGTAGCCCCCTTTTGAGACGTTTTTTGATGATCAACACCGTCCATCATGTGTATCCTACTTGGATGTAATTTTTGAACAATTTTCAGGTGGTATCCACATCTCAGGTGGGCCCCACCAAGTGATTTTATATGTTTTCACGTGTATACTTATGTTTTCAGAAGGTATGGCCTACCCTAGTTCCTTGGACAGTTGATTTCCAGCCATTTGGGTCCCACTTGGAGCGGTACATCTGGTGGACGGTGTGGATCTTCGAACGGCATCACGGTGGGCCCCACCTCAGCTCGACCTCATGGACGACCGCTTTACACTCGAGCGCATAGTACCATATATATATATATATATATATATATATATATATATTACCGGTGAGAGGCTGGCTTGCAAATTCCAATGAACTGGATCCCTTTCAAATAGTCTTTTCTATTTTTTATTTTTTATTTTTTATTTTGTCAACAAATAATACCTGCATGCATATCAGAATTTTTGTCCTTTCTTTCTGGTTACCTAAAAACAGTTTTCAGATTCCACGGAATTACATTCTGAGTGCCCAAACACGACTTTCAAATCTTTCCTGAAAATAAATTCTCTAATCTCTTACCGGATCCAAAGGACCCTGGGTCACTATGTCAAAATTGTGTATTTGTGAAAGAGGCATGGTTTAACGATGGACTTCATCCGTATCTAATGGAAATTGCCGGTCGCAAGCATTTTTTAATGGAAGTGGTGGACCCTGCAACGGATCTGGTCAGTCAAAAATTCACTATTTTGTCGTAGTAACTAAGATTTTTGGGACAGTCCATGGAAAACACAATAGAGCAATGGTCTATATCACTGAAACGTGGGCCCCACTTGTCAGAAAAGGACCTGCATATCACATAACTCTGTTATTTTCATGGTCCCCCAGCACAAATAAACCATTAACTTGATTAGAATATTAAAATACTAATTGAGGGTAAAGAAATTCCACTTTTACCTACGAAAACTTTCGTGGGTAAATGATATGATTACATTTTACCTACGAAAAATTTCGTCGGTAAATTCGTTGGTAATAAGGCGTGGCTAAAGAGTTTCACCAACGAAAAAATGTCATAGTCGGCAATGATAAGACTTTTACCTATGAAATTAAAAACCTTGTTAAGACTTGTACCTATGATATTTTTGGTAGGTATAAACAGTGTTAAGACTTTTACCCACGAACGTTTTCGTAGCTACAAACTTTGTTAAAGTTTTTTCCTACGAAATTTTTCATAGGTACAAACTGTGTTAAGACTTTTACCTACGAATGTTGTCATAGCTAATAACAGTGTTAATATTTTTACCAACGAAATTATGTGTAGGTACAAACGGTGTTAAGACTTATACCTACAAAAGTTTTCGTAGGGAGAAACTATGTTAAGACTTTTTACCTACGAAATCTGATGTAGGTAAAAACTGTTGATGAATCTTTTACCTACGAAATGATTCGTAGGTAAAAAATGTAAATGAACCTTTTACCTACGAAATCTTTCGTAGGTAAAAATGTCGACAAAACTTTTACCTACGAAAATTGTCGTAGGTAAATGTCTCTCTCTCTCTCTCTCTCTCTCTCTCTCTCTCTCTCTCTCACACATAAAACAGGCAAAATTTTCTGTTATACACCTGTTACAATACATTTCATTATACTCACATTCTCATTTTTCCAAACAAACACAAATTACATCCATCCAAACACAAACCACATCTATACATACACAAATAATCTTATCCACATTACATTCATCCACACACAAATACATATAAGGTGTAAAAGAAGAAATCATAGAATAATTGTAGTAGAAGAAATAAGAAGATCAATGCATAGAACAAAACCTTTATTATCAAAAGTAGAGCATCCAAGCTTGAAATGAATATTTTTACATAAATGTCATACAAATGAACCCATTCAGCAAGCATTAATGTACCAGCCTGCAATTGGTTGAAGATGTTTACCAAATTTCCATCAACCAAGGCCTTTGCATCTTTCAGCACTTCTGCATCTTTCTAATGAACAACCTAGATAAATCAACTACTAGCATCACACCATTAAAGACAACCAAATTAAAGGTAATGACAATCACAATCCAGCAAGCTTTTGGCACCATCAGTTCTACCACATAAATAGAAAATCACACTTAAATGCTCTAATGACATCATTGGGCTAATGCTGCCAAAATGAAAGAGACATTTGACACTTGCAGAAACAAGTTGCAGCAGGCAGCAATGACAGTCCAGGACTGGACAAAGGGATTGGAACAGAGCACATAGCAAAAAAGAGACTTCACCTCAAAATTGCATTTTAAAATTCAAGTGATATATTTACCTGTAAAGTATTTCTGCAAAGGTAGCTTTCAGGCATAACAACTTTGGCAAGATGTGATGGTTGATATATGTGGCATACGAGTAACTCAAATTAATCTGTCAGCACCAACTTAGATGCATCATAATCCAGAAATTACCTTGATTTGATTAACAAACTAGCCAATCGGTGGACAAGTATCAGATGGTTAAATTTGCAAAAAAAAAAAAAATCCTACTGTTAAACAAATAAGTTTCCCCAAATCAAGGTTAAGATTGTTGAACAAATCTGATTTTCAGATTATAACCTCTATCTACAATGAACCCCACAATTTGAATGGCATAATGAGATAATGCACGTCGCGTTTACAAATCTCCAAGTGCCTGTGCATCATGCATCAAACTGTCCTAATTTCACTAGGGCAGAATAGTATAGAAACAACAACCAACTCATTTTGATTTCATTTTTGAGTGCTACGAAACTGAGGATGTGAACCTCATTTTTTTCTTTACCCATTTTGGGACTGTTTCATTGTCCTGGTTAAAACTCAGATTCTTAAAGTGAAGAGTCTGAAGACCATCCTAGTGAAGGTGATAAGATCAAAATTTATTCTTGGCATCACGTAGTTGATCTTAAAGGCATTTATCCTCATCCCCACTACTCTTACTGATCACACCAGCAAGAGTACTGCAATGAATAAACTCATTAGGGGAACAAAATCCCATTGTGCATGTAAGTTGGGGCATGGATTCTTCACTATGAAGAGATTTCTGCATATAAGATAAAGTTCAGGTTCGGTCGGGTTGAGGATTTTCAACTTACACTATACTGTGGAGAAGGAACAGTTGAACATTTTGAATTATGTTATGGTAACTTGATCTCCACTTCTTTCATATCACAGACACCTGATTCTTTCCATTCATGCAAGCATTTATCGAGCTCTGCTTCGTTGCAAGCACCAAGGTATCAAATCCACCATTTTACCAGTATATAGTTCAACCTGCATTTTGTAGACATTGTAAGACAATACACCACAAACATCTGAGTTTATTAAAAAGTTGGAGGAAAACTGATATAAAATCCAACATGTACTGTCAAAGAGTATTTTGTTGGCTGATTAGTTTAATCCATCACTGTTAGTAGCACTGGAATCAGTGATGTAAGTACCTTTTCTTCTGGTAGAGCAAAGAAAATAGACCATTGGTAAAATGAAGGTGAAAAGGATATCTCAAAGTGTATTCCATCATTAGAAGTTTTAACTAAATTTGTTTTGTGCAGACAACCGAGGACAAGGTTTCATCAGAAAACTCACATCCATCTCTGTTTTAGATGCTCCATTTCCAACAGGTGGGAGATCTCCAATTGTATCTCTCACAGTTATTGCACGAAAGGGTGCCCCTCCAGCTGTACTCCTGACAGCAGCATATTGTACATCCCCTGGTAATGTGATTTTCAGTTCTGGGCCTGCAAAGACATGCATTGGTTCTGGCCACTCTGGGAGTGTCTCTTTTGGAGAAGCTGCCCATATGAATGCTCGTTTCCTAGACTGAGAAACACCAAAGGCTCCAGCCTCTAGAACACCAAATCTCAACAAAAAAGGCACACACAGAAATTATATAGCTGCTTTACAAGAGAAAAAGAAGAAGAAGAAGAAGAAGATCCCAAGTACATGCAAAGGGATAATACCTGATAACCCATTTCAATATATGATAAGTTCAAACTGTGCTTTGACATAATGAATACACTGGGAAAAAGAGTTGGAGGAGATTCTCACCTCCTCCCATGGCTCTTTGGCCCTTCCCATCGCTCCCTTATCCCCAGCTTCTCTTGTCATCCCCGTCCATCTATGAAAAAAGAAGAAAAAAAAAATCCTCTTTTTCATCACATTACAACACGTTCAACTCATCCAAACAATAGATGCCTAAAAGCTACCAAAGAATCAGAATATCTACAGCCCAAAAAAGGGGGAAGGACAATCATCTGCCCTAATCCCTCTCAATTGATGAACATATTCCTCTTTACAAATTCTATATATGCTTATATATACAGACTTTTAATCATCTTTTCCTTGCTCACATTCCTCTGGCATAATCAAGCTAGGCATCTATTTTTTTTTGTGGATGAGAACCAATCTTTCAGACTATTCATCGGGCAGTCCCTACAATGGAATATTCCATCTATACAACTATTGACCAACAAATGAGATCCAATTTTCCAAACTATTCATCAGGCCATCCACACAAGAAACAATCCCCATTCTACAGGAATTCAACATCTATAAAATAAAAAATTACAACTAAGAATACAAAATTCAAAGAAGAAGAAGCATTAGGTAACTAAAATAACCTATATAAGATAGTTATATCACACCAAATTCTCTAACTTAGATATACATCCACTATCTTCATCATTGATGTTAAGAAGCACTACATTAGAAGGAAGAGTAACAACCTTAAAATTTCTAATTAAGAGTTACCTAATAAAAACTAAAACATAAGTGTATATCTATACTAGTAAAACGGGCAAGTGGAGAGAGGAATTGGTTTGCAAGTCGTGAGAGAGGAGAGGAAGTAGTTTATAAAAAGGCTTCTTGGGAGGTTTGCTACAATGTGCCCAAATGAATTGTTATAGGATATGTCCAGATGGGTGATATAGAGGCCAACTAATCCAAATGCAAGTTGATACAAGGAAAGTTTTCCATGCACTTAGACTACCTCCATATAGCATAAATGTATGGAGATTCTTACATGCAACCTGAACCATCCAAATCATGAGGAATCTACTAAATCCTGGATTTCAAATCCTCAAAAGGGCCTCTTTTAAAATTCAAGAGAAAAGAAGAGTGGAGAATCCTAAATCTTACACATGTAATATTTCAACAACCGAAAATAACAAAACCAAACATGGGAAAATTGTACCATGGGAAAATTATCCATTTGAGATTGTAAGTCTATATCATGTACTTGACTCATTTGAACAGTATGTATTCTTTAAAAGTTAACCAACCAAACATCATGGATGGAAGTTGAAGTCGGATAAATCATTGCCCAATAGACAATGTAAACAACTATGATATTTATTTTATAAGTAATCAACAAGAGAAGCAACTATAGGCTTTTGCAGTGTAATGAATAAAGAAGGGTATGATAGGAAACCTGGTGTTGAATGTTAACGAGACCACCGGATAGTAAAATAGAGTATGGAGAGACGATGCTAGTATCTCGCAAAAATACTTTACTAGTTTCAACCTGAAAACATGAGAAAATATTGAAAATTTAGTAATCCATTCTCAATCACAGCATAAGAATTAAGAACTTCCAGAAAATCTTAAGGAAAATGCTTTAAAAAATTGCCGTTAGCAACGCACAATATTTAGCCGCTTAAAAGGCGCAGAACCAAAGGCAATCTTCTATTATTTTAAGAAAGATATTAGCAATTGATTTGGTAGAACGGAAAAAAAAGGAATCCATCTTACTCAAAATTGGGAAAAAAGAAAGATATCATGACTCAAGACCACCAAGGTTCACCTATTGCACCCCACACGTAACACGGTCCGATGGCAGGAAATGTCCATGCTCTGGATGCTACCCACAGTAATAAAATAATAATAATAATAATCAGGTGGCAAACAGGTGTGTGACCATCAAGGCATCAATATGTTTTACTGAAAATCTTCTGACTGGGATCATAATCAACTCTACAAGATATCCTCCCATTATCGAATCATAGGTTGTTCAAAACAGTGCTTCAAACCCAAATGTATGACAATCTTTGCATGTGGGGCCCATGTGGTAAACATGCTAATGAATTATCTCATTTTAGCTAATGATAATTACTTATCCCATTAACATAAACTTATTATGTATAATAGAGATCTTATCTCTAATACAAAATCATTGTTAACTAAAATGTGATGAACTTATTTTTAGTCATCGGCCAAACAGGACCGTAGGGTTTCCCTAGGTTTATTATCATGGAATAGAAATGCTTATAAGCAGCTTGCATTGTAGAAGTTTGGTTCAGCTCTTTCTCTAAAGTGCATGTTGTGAGTAGCAGGTGCAATTACTGGCATTGTTGATCTGGTGGGCCACTTCATGACTATAGACCAAACATTGCAACAATTGAAAGGCTGTGACCATCCAGTTATGAGTTTTTCTATTTGAATGTGGGCCATTGCCTTGTTTTAAGCTAAGTGGTCCACTAATTCAGATGGCTAGTACAGTACAAACCCCTTGATTTTGTTGAATCTATGAAACAATATCCTAGCAGCATTTCTCATTTTGAAAATCTAGAAGAAATAATAAATAAATTAAGTACTACTTTCTCCCAAAAGGCTAGCTATAGAGAAAGGGTTTTAATGACTTCCTCTTGCAGAGGGGGGGAAACAGAGAGAAGTAATAGTAGGTTTTTAGAGGATAATACGTATCAGGATCTTCCTTTTCTTACTTCGCTTTTCACTTGCGAAATCATATAACAGAGAGGATACTCTTAATGAAAATATAAGATCAATGTAATAACGGGGAGGATTTAGGGTTGGGATTTGTAAATTCTATGAATTTCAAATCTCCCCTGTTTATAAGAACTGGTACATGCATGTTCCAACAAACCATAACCATGTGAAAAATATTTGAGCTTAGATTAGAATAGACAAAGGGCTAAGATCTAGTATGGTTTTAGTCTTATGTTTATGGGTTTCTTTATGCGCATGGGTTGGATTTTTTAAACTATAATTTGAGGATTTTGAAAATATTTGGAGAATTTCCCTCTATCTTGTGAGTTGGGTTAATTTATGATTGGTTTTGTTTCTCTATTCTCCATTTCAATTGTGATATTGTTTTTTGGGATTATGGTTGAATCAGATGATAATTTGAATACCCTCATCTGCGCCCCAAAATTCTCTTATTGGCTTTTCTTGTTGTGTAAGATGTGATTAGGAAACAAGTTTTACATATTCTTATGAAATCTACTTTTATACTTCGGTTATAATGCACATTTATCAAAGCCTCAAGGTCCTTTTTTTGGGTATGTATCAAAGCCTTTTTTTTTTTTAATGTGCAAGCATGGGTTTGTTCTTTTCTTTACTAGATAATAGTGGACTTTCATGAAAGCAAAGAAAAAAGAGGAGCTATGTCTCTAATTACTTTGCTTAATGATTATCATGATTTTAAAAAATAAAAAAAATGTGAAAAGTACTTTAGGGCACATCATTGGGTGGTCCCACCCTTAGCTCATTGCATGGGTTGCAAGTGGCCTTTAGGCTATGTTAATGATTGTGTATGTGGGCCTATTTCACGGATCATCTTGTCTTTAGTTCTGTCCATGTATCCTTTTATTTAGTTTATTAGTGCATTTAATATGTACATGATATAGTATTAGTAGGTGATGGATATTTTTTACATTTTTGCCTTTTGACTTAATATAAAAAAAGGAGAGAGTAGGGACTTATGACTGCTAGGGTTGTCAATGGGCTGGGCCCAGGGTAGGTCTCGGCCTGAATTTTGTACTGTTTCGGGGCAGGCCATCGGGCCGGACCTATTCAAAATTCTGATTTTTCAGGCTCGAGCCTGCCCCATTAATTGACACCCCTACTTGCTACCACGAGTTTCTCTCTCATTTCATCCTATTTTCATTTCTCCTTATTTTTACATGACAGCAAAATAATCAGCGCGCATGCTGGCCTGTCACGACTGCATGAGATTCAGGCCATTTGTTGGGACGGTATGTCATCTCAAAGATAGGCTAGTCAACGCATCAGGTAGGCCCACCTGAACAAAATACAGTCGGTTACAGGATGGACAACAGATGCTCTACATTCAATGCACACCCCTTGCTAACAAGGTGCATTCACTGAGGGGCTACCTGATGAGTGGCCAGCTGCTGCAATAGTAAGAATTTAAAAATTAAAGATTTCATAATGGAAAATGAATGATCTTTCTGAGCTTGTAATATGAAAGCTGTTCTTGATTGGATGAATTGTTATTTCAGGTGATAAGCTTGTGATCAGGGGTATGGAACTTGCCAGACTAATCTCACTGGAGAAGTTGCTGATGGGTGCAATCAAGCTTGTTACTGCCTTGAAGCTTCTGATTTTAGCAGAGCAGTTTAATGGAATAGTAGAGGTAGGCATGGCCTTTGCTTGTTCAACATTTCATTATGGATTAAACTGCGACTGATTTGAGCTGTCGTCCTTGGTTATTATCTCATTGAATATGTTATATATGGAAGGAATGTGATGGCTACTACCTGGAGTTAGGGCTGTACATCGAGTCGAACCAAGTCAAGTTGGCCTCAGCTTGACTCGGCTTGGCCACTAGCTGACCTCAGCTCGAACTTGGCTCGGCTCGGTCCTCGAGCCTGGCTGGCCAGCTCGGCTCGGTTCGGTCAGCAGCTTGGACCAGTTCGAGCCGAGTTCGTCTGTGCAGCATTTCCACAAACACGTGGATTGCACTTTTAAAAACCCACTATATGTAAAACAATAGCAAAGATTTTTCAGGTATTTTATCAAACACCTTCTAAGCAACATAAAAATTAAGAAAAAATATGATATTTGTTTCATATACATACCTTCCTTGCCACCAGCCACACTTCGTTGAGTCGTTTCATCAAACACTTGGTGAGCAAAATCAATATCAAAGTAACCGAGTCACTGAACCGATTCGATCCGAGTTCGATTTGAACTGGGTTCGATCCGAGTCGAGTCAAGCTGGGGCCAGCTCGAACTCGACTCAAACTCATTTTCAATCTAAAAAAATCAGCTCGACTCTGCTTGAACTCAGCTTCGAACCGAGTCGAATTGGGCTTTTTCGAGTCGAGTCGAGCGAGCTAACCAAGCTAGCTCGGTTCGTGTACACCTCTACTTGGAGTAGGATTTGGATTCCTTGTTGCATGTGTTCCAATATTGCATGTCGGACGTCCGTGTTGTTCATCTATTGGTGTAACGCCCCGAACTTTTCAATACCGAGTATTGAAAGTCCTCGAGCGTTATCGTGAAAAGTAACATAATATTTACGTGTGTGCGACACTAACCTAGCTATCCTAACCTTACATCCATTCCACAACAAGAATCTAACCGTTGGGAATGATCTTCATTCATAGATCCAACAATTTGACTGTTGATTCTGAGACAAGACCATCCATCATGTGATTTGACGTATATATATTTCCTTGAAGAAATTGGTAAAAAACTCCTTAGCCATAATGATTTAGATGTAAGTTCTTTTGTAAAAATGGTTTGGAAAGGTGTATATAACCATGAAGAAACATTAAATTTCATAAAACTCTTGGATCAACAATAATTACGAAAATACCACTAACCTATATCCCTGAATTTTAAATCACGTGATTCCCACAATCCGTTCCATGTGAAATTTTATACCAAGCCTAATTATCATAAATTAACCATACGCGTCGAATTTCAGCCCTTAGATCATAGTAAAGTAGCTACTTGACCTCTATATCCGTCCGTATACTTATCGGATCAAGATTCTGATCTGTTCAACTTGTTCATCCCATATGAATATGTTTAACTCACCATTAGAATTATAATTTGAAGAACTTACACATGTGAAAAAGTCACTCGAATCTAATGATATACATGTCTTATCCCTAATCACTCTAGAAACCCACTTTATGACCACCTATCTACGAAACTGACTGTACATCTACCTACATACATGGTCAAAATGCTAACTATTAATTTCCCTTATTTTTAGCAAGTCATCTGACCATCTATCATGTTTGGATCCGCCAAACAGGCCACATGAATATCATTGTAAACCGATTACCATAACGATCTTAGGGTTTAGGTCTAAACTACTCGGTAATTTGTCAATTAGAGATGTACAACTGTTATTTTGAATTATGAAATGTGTTAACCATTATAGGATCATCTTGGACATACTTGGGATATCGGGACCCAAACTTAAATCATAGAAAGAGCATGAAAAGTAAAGAGTACTTGCCAAATCTCAGGGCATTTGGATGGTACACTCCAACATAACTGACGTCAGAAGATAGTCAGATGGCAAATTTGTAATTAAAGGATGCCAAATGCATGCCACTGTTCAACTATAAGGGTTTAACATGAACATCATTCTAAGTGTTATTTGATCATGCGGTCCACCTATAGCTCGATTCTACTTCAAACTTGGGCCCGTGAGCCCACTCGGCGAGCTGAAGTCAATGAACCGAGTGGATCCCACGAAGCACATCACTAGTGGACCACCTAAACCAGCTAACAATTAACGTCAACACACCTTCCCATTGTTACAGCGACGAAACCGGACGGAAGAATGCGTTTCATCCCACTTACTACTCTATGTGTGGGCCACCTGATCAATGAATCCCCTCCAAACTCAAGACTATACTCTAAATTGTCGAGATAAAACTGATGGCCGGGTTGGATCACACCATAAAAGCTGAACCAGTGGGTCCCATCCATCCTCAAGACGAGCGGAGTCAAGACGTGTTACAGCATCTTAAAAATACTGGGAAACTTCCCCCGTCCAGGAAATCTGGCCACGTCAGATCCACAAGATCAAGACCGTCCAAACCTTGTAAACCCAAGATCTGAAACCCTCCATGGAAGCCATTTGGAGTGGAAGATGGACTGTGATCTGCTACGCCGTCCCGATCAGTGTTGCGCAAGAAACAGGGCAGCAAGATCCGGACGGGTTTCCATCCAGCGTAGTGAAACACCCTGCGTAAGAATTACGCAGGGCAATCGGGAATGGGCGAGAGAAATCCAGAAGTCTCTCTCCAAGCCTATAAAAACCACACCAACGCCTGGAAAGAAAGAAGAAGAAAGACGTGAGAGAGAGAGAGAGAGGGTTCGGATACCCAGAAGCAAGCAGAGCAAGAAGAAGAAAAGGGAAGAGTAGGGACACCTCGGGTTCGTCAGCAAATCTGACCGGGAATTGCCGATCCACACCTTGGTAAGATTTACTTTCTAGATCCCTTCTTTCTTTCTTCTCTTTTCCCTACGTATGGACAGTAACGACCATCTAGTTTCCACATCATATAAACGCCCTAGCCGAGATTCCCTCCTCGAAACAATCCTACCCAATATAACAATGAAATCTAATTTATTTCTAATCACGTGAACTAGGACACGATCGGGTCTTAATGTATGTAACCAGATATTTAACCTTATACTAGACAATCAGATAATCAAAGGTGAGGGTTTTATCCTTTAAGCATACAGTACTTTAAGTTGATTTATTTATTCTGCCCTATACCTGTATTCCTATTATTTCATCTGGCCTCTTTTGTACCTTTTACGATATGAATTAGCCTGTCTTTCATGTTTACATGTTTTCTGGGAATTATCTTATCAATCGATTTAGTTTATATCATTATAACTATATATTGGCCCTTTTGGGTTTATGACATGATGTCAAATAGCGGTGACTTCTCTGAATTTATGTGAGAGGCCATGAATGCAAGTCTTGCCCCTGCCTTATCAATTATTGAGTTGGCCCTTGCCACTCGTATCTTTATTTGAGTTGGCTCTGCCACTCGTCTCTTTATTTGAGTTGGCTCTGCCACTCTTCTTTTGTTAAGTTGACTATTGTCACTCTTCTCTTATTATGTTGGCCATTGCCACTTTGTTGAGTTGACCATTGTCACTCTTTTCTTTATTATGTTAGGCCATTACCACTTTGTTGAGTTGACCATTGTCACTCTTCTCTTTAAGGCTTGGGCATGTGTCTTGCTATTCCATAACCTCCATAATTCAATTTATATTCTCTATAAGTGCAAGTGATGTATTAAGAGGTATCACAACTAGTGATTCAAATTTCTTATCATGGACGTAATGCATTAAGGGTAGCGGCCCTCTTGGTTGACACGTAATCTCGTGGGTTGGTTGGCGTGGTGCACAATTGATGTATGTAAATCAGCATACGTGTTACATCAACTTTTAGGGATTGGATGTTGCAAATAGTCGCTTCATGAACACATCGTGTTATGTAAATCCCCCAATTGCGTGTTGTGTTGTCTTGAGATGTTCGCGTAAATCCACGTTAGCGTTGGCCATGCCGGCAAATATCCATAGTTATGGGATGCGGGTCGAGCCAGGTTTTCCTATGAATTATATTCCACATTGTGATGATCACTATGTATGATGAGCCGCACACACTATGTTAGGCATGCATCTCATGTAGGTTATTTCCACATATTGATATCTCATGTATTAGTAGAGTACAAGACATATCAGTACTATTACTTTACCTTTTATGAATCTCTTGAATTATTGTTAATCTTAAAGGATAACTATCACTATGAGTAGGGCATTGACCCTCTTCCAACCGTACAGATGACGCAGGTGATGTACAGATTGAAGACTTAGAGGACTATTTCCCTATAGAAGATTATCTTGAAAGACTAAGAAGATATTTTTACTATTTAGTTTTATACTTCCGCTGTGAACTTTGATGTTGTAATAAATTAACCTCCTATTATCAAGCCATTTGATTACCCCTTTACTCTAATAAAATATAATCAATACAGTTAATTTTATTTTTGTGAATGTTACCTTCATGAATGTATTTAGATGTGACCTAAAAGGAAGAAAAAAAAGGTGCGATTTTCTAAAGCATCTAATTTATACATCATTAACACCCGGTTTTCTCGAGCACGAGTACAAACTCTGCCGTGAAAATTCGAGATGTTATAATTGGGCTCTAGTGTAACATCCCGAAAATCGGGGGTCGAGTAGTAACTCAACTCTCGAGTTCCAGAACATCACTTATGCAACAAAATGAATGATGATTGAATGTTGACTGTATTAGAGTAGTGAACATGAGTGAGATTAAGCCAAAACAGCATATCATACTCCAGATACAGTTAAATTTGCAAGCGGAAGACTGTGATAGATTAATAAAATATATAAACTATGATGAGTCTCTAGAGTGTGATAACATTACCAGGTTAAATAATTATAAGTACAATCCTAAAATATACCAAATGTGTAAGGTCCTCTAGTCAATATCCCAGAAAGCCCCGTCGATCAGGACACGGCTCACAAGAAGCCGTTAGATGACAACCAATACAAGCAGGCATCGTAGTCATTGCAAAGGTCCGGCTCCGCCTCAGAAGTAGCATCGCCATCTGAAATCAGACAATGTCTGGTGGGTGTTCGAAACACCGTCCCGTAACGTGGGAGTGAGTAGCTAACTCAGTGGAACAATAAAGCATAGGTTAACATGTTATCGACTCAGTCAAATAATAATGATAAAGCAGTACAATCAAACACTCCTAACTACTCTTATTAATGCAAGTATGAATGACATGATGTATGCCCTCATCGACATACTCCCTCATGCGACACCATCTTACGCTCGCGGCATACTTTCATCCCACAGTGCTTCACATCTTCCAGGCACATGCAATGCATGATGAGCATGATTACCGAGTTGTTATTAGTCCAATACAAACAGTAGGATTGGGAAACTAAGGTACCTCCCTTGTATCATTCCCAAACATGATCCATTCTAGGGTCGTCAGTCCTAGTTAATATCAGACGATAGTGTGTTTTTTAGGTCACTACAAAGGCTGTCAGGGCTGTTACGCACAAAGGTTACACCACTCCCCCATCACCTCTTAAACGATTCATCACTATACAGAAACAGGCTTAGTTCATACTCTATATACCGCGACAAACTCTAAGGCTCATCGCGATTTCAAAGTATGCTCGAGGTCACTGCAAAGGGTTGCCAGGGCTGTTGCTCGCATACGTTGCACCACTCCCCCATCACCTTATCAATGTAGGCCGACAACACGAATATAGTGTCCCATACCACCATAATCGGCTCACGAGTCTGGTTACTCACTGGTCACTACGGGGAGGCACGTGGCCCCAGCATAGGCCGACAGCTCGACCACGGTGTCCCATACCACCATGCCCGGCTCATGAGTCTTAGCGGATCGAGGTACCATGGTTAAAAGGGTTTTCACTGGTAAGTTTGGTACCCTAAGTTCAAGCAGTATCGACCAAACATGGTGAACATACATTAGACAAATCGGGTTACATGACGAGCCTGACTAGCTCAAGCGCACAATCAATTAGACGACATGAAGTGCATAAACACTTCGCGTGGCCTAACCACTGTTGCTAACTGACATACGACTTGAGTTCGTCAAACACATCTTACGTGGCGACATGAAACTCAACCACGATCTCCAATCTGGTACCGATTATCTGGACTATAGATATAGTCCCAAACTCAATCAATTCTCATCCGTAACATGTGGAGTAAAGCATGATAAACAAAGTAATCAAACATACTAGTAGACATGTTATAAAGCATGTTATAAAGCATGATATAAGGCATGTTGTAAAGCAATACGTCAATAGGAATACGAACACATATATTGCAAGTAAGCGGTTTAAGTAAACAACCTCATGGAGGTAATCATACATGTTACTAGGGTAGTTGAGAATCCCATCTCAACACTCTCCTAAGGCATCAATATTCAAACACTTGCTCACATAAGCATTTTCACAAACACTTAACATACATTATTTCAACATACATAGAGTATGTTAACAAACATGTATTAGGGCGAATCCTTTCGCCAAGCAAGTATTTTATGTACACATAATATATTTATACAACAATTAATCATGGCAAACACATCTCTAAAATATACATGTATACGATACTTTTACAATATAGTATTTCTACACACATAGTGTATATTAGTAAAACATGTATTTAGGCGAATCCTTTCGCCAAATAAGTATTTTATCCATATATTGTATATCCATACAATAAATAATTATGTCAAACAAATTTTCAAAAAATATACGTATACGGTATTTTCTACGAATACCTAGAATATGTAAAATTCCATATTCTACAACTTTAATCGAAACAGAAAACGGAAAGCACTTTGTACATGTGCAATTGTATGCAGATCATGAATCTATCATTATCTGACATTGAAAGCGTTGAAAACCATAACCTATACACCTAAAGTCCGCACCTTTTGTCGTAGAATCGTAACGGAGTCGATAGGTTCACTAAGCTTCCGTATACGGGAGTTTGGCAACCTAGAGAACGAAATAGGTTAGCTATTTCATAACTTACAACCTATACAACCCTAAAATAGATTAGGGTTAGGGTTTCTTACCTAGAAACGGAGCTGGAATCGCCGGGAAAGCGATTAGAACGGAGCGGTGGAGCCCGAATAGCGGCAGGGAACAGCAGCAGGGAGTTCCTCCCACATCTCCCACACTTCTCTCTCTTTTCTCTCTCTCTAGGGTTTCTCTCAAATTCGGATGGCTGCAATGAGAGAGGGTTTAAGGTCCTTATATAGCTTAAAAACTCACCGAAATAGACTCTTGTTCAAAGTATACTTAGGTTATAACCAAAGCGGGACTTTTTCAGCTCAACGGAGGACTTCTGGCGGGCCTCCTTGAGCCAAAGGTCAGACTTAAGCTCACTAATGCTGGATCTATGTTCCATTAAGTTTTCGTTTTGGTCGGGATTCCAGATCACGCGTGGCGGACCAATTTCAGTTCAACGGTCAGCGGATCTCGATCGGAGATGCCGAGTACATGTAAATGTGTATAAAATTTCTCCTGATCCGAGGGTGTAATTTGGTCAGATTCTGACGGTCTGGTTGCTTAAAACTGATCCACAAATGAGAGATGCCAGATTACTATTCAAGATATTTATTTTGTAAAGAAACAAGTGTTTTCACACTCTCATGCTCCGGACTCAAGCGAACAGCCATGGAACACTGTTTGGATTTAATTTCCGAGATGGTTGTCAAGCCCAGCGAGGCGGTCCTAAGTCCTTAACTTCATGTTATTCAGACTCCCGATGTGCGGTCCAGATCTGATACGGAGTTTCAACGTGGTCCCGAGAGCAGTCGGGTAATGAGTTTGATCCTAGATTTTAGGGTAACCTAGCATCAATGATTCTACAAGTTTTGGGTCTTGCAGATCGTATTTAAAGCGATTCAAATGGATTTCGTAGCTAATCTAGTTTAACACTTAGTTACTTTGTCTCATTTCTAAAGGATTTAATCCTAAGTGATTTCTGTCTGAGGTGGTACTTAGTCCTTTGCAGTTTGTATATAAAGTGATCCAAGTTATACTACTTGGCTAGTTTAAGATAGTGTCTAGGGTGAAAGTGCTTAGAAAAATTGAAAGATCAAGGTGGTGAAGGGTGAGATTTGTGAAGGAAATGACTCCAGAAGTGGTTTTAGACTTTGGGATTGAGTTCTGACAATTTAATAAGGTGTTAGGATTAACCCATTGCCTAAGGACGTCTAATCCCAGGTTGGCAAAAATCCGGGATGTTACATCTAGGGTCATTAGGTGATCACCTGAAGAAATGGGTAGCTAATCAGAATGGAACCAACAATCCATACCTGATAAACGGGTGGGCCACCTGATGACCAGGCAGCGTGGTACATGTTGGGCTTACCTGATGAATGGCCTAGATCTTGAACATATTTCACATTGGCATGTGTGGGGAGTCCTATAACCAATGCATGGCTTGCTATATCACATCTCTATTGTTTATTTATAACAAGAATTGCGACGAGCAAAAGCATTATTGCAATTGGTCATTTAGATTAGGCACCATTTTGTATGTCTGGTGACGAAAGTCAGGTGGGTCACCTTTATATGAAAGAAATGGATGGTTAAATGGGATGGAGTAACAATTTTCCAAAGATCTATTGTATAATGTCTTAAATTTGTCTGTAACACGGCCATTAACAAACCAGTCGTTCCCATCGAGAAAATTCAAATATATATATATATATATATAAATTGATTGTTGGACAATTTTGGAGTTTACTACTCAATGGTATTGAAGGATCTTTGATATCATTGACTGGTCCTCGATGTCTATCGATACTATTGAAGGATCCATCGAAGGCGCATGCAGTTTTGCGTAAGTGCGCAATATGTTTCTTATTCTGGTTGGTTAGCACATATACCGGGTGTAATTGGGATTAAGGCAATGATTAAAGGTGATTGAGGCTTTCTAAGGTGTTCTAAAGGGTTCAAGGGTATAGCTAGGAACTCAAAGAGATTCGAGCGTTGTTCGAATCGAGAATATTAACTATCTCTTATAATATTGCTTTCATAGTGCATTACTCGTCGCTTTGTGCCGTGGTTTTTTCCATATGAGTTTTTTCATGTAAATTTCGAATTGTTCTCTTGTTGATTTTGTTTATGTGATTGTGATTACTTTTCTTGATTCTGCTATGTAGTCTTCTACGAGTCTTAACAAGATCGATGATATCAAAACTTTCAAATATCACTGATGTTTTTTATAATATCGGTGATATTTTGTAATATTATCAATATTAATAATATTTTGAGAAAAATTCCTTACAGATGTTCCCTAGCATCAATGATATCATCAATAATATCCTGTAAGGCATCTAACAATCAGGAGATGTTGTCTCTGTTCAATTCTCTTGGGAAGATGAAGAAGATGATTTGGGGGAAAAGCAAAGGAGGAAAATAGGAGTGGTTCCATTTAGCAACTTCCACCACAAAAGAACCAAGCCCGAGAAAGGATGCCTTGCATTGCTCACTGATGGGGTTTTTTCCCCAGGCTTGACCGGTTGTGAGCTTCACTCGACCGGTTGAGGGCTGGTGCACGACTAGTTGTGGACAGGCTCGACTCGTTTTCCAGGAGTTGTAGTTTTGAATTTACAAGGTGCTCGACCAGTCGTGGATGTGCTCGACCGGTCGAGGGTGCCGCTCGACTGGTCAAGGACTTTGCACGACCAGTCGAGCTTACGTAGTTTTGAATTCGGATCTTATGTGGACTGTGAAAATTTGAGGCGGTTTCGTAAGAGGTGCGAAAGGGAGTTGCCTAAACTATAAATAGAGGTGCCTATGGCCTTTCTAGGTAATGTAAGAGAGTTTCCTAAAGCTTTACAAGGGTTTCCTAAAGGGTTTAGGGCTATTAAAGGTGTAAGAGAGAGAGAGAGAGAGAGAAAGAAAGAGTTGAAGCTTGTGGAAGGGAGGTTATGCTCATAAAGGTGATCTACTGTGCACTCGACATCTCAGCACTTCTACGTCCTCATGATCGGTGAGATCTCTCCATTTTTCTTTTATTCTCTTATTGTTTATCCACTCCTGCGTGAGTGAAGAAGGTGTAACGTTTTACTTCATAGTGGAGATCTGGACGAGGTTTCGTGGTTTTTACCTCTTTGAGGGTTTTCCACGTAAAAATCTCTTGTGTGGTGCGGTTTATGCTTTGATTTATTTCATTACTTTATTATACTATAATTCTAGTTTATTTTGGGAGGCTAGATCCTAAGGTTTTGTGCAAGGCCTTCAACAAAGTGGTATCAGAGATAAGTTCATTGAACGGAGTGGGATTGGTTCTGAATTATGGAAAGTGGCTCATCAAGGATAATTAGCCTCAATGGTTCTAACTGGACCATATGGAAGCATAAGATGGAGGACTTGCTTTATTGCAAGGACTTGTATTCTCCAATTCAAGGTATATCAACAAAGTCAAAGGAAATGATAGATGATGATTGGAAGAAATTGGATCGGAAGGCGGTGGAGTTTATTAGACAATGGTTGGACGATTCCGTATTCCACCATGTATTTACGGAGACCTCAGCTGCTGCCTATGGTTGAAATTACAAGGGCTGTATAACAGGAAGACAACCGGTAATAAGATTTTTCTAATAAGATGACTTGTGAATCTCAAGTTCAAATATGGTGGTTCTGTGGCTGAGCACATGAATAAAGTCAGCGATATATTGAACCAGCTCTCCACTATGAAGATGGTCTTAGATGATGAATTACAGGCTTTGTTATTGCTTAGCTCATTGCCTGATAGTTGAGAGATATTGGTGGTGTCTCTAAGTAACTCCACGCCAAACAGAAAGGTATCCATGGAACAGGTAACTAGCTATCTCTTCAATGAGAAGATAAGGAGGAAGTCTCAGGGGTCTACTCAGTAAAAGTCCCTTGTGACACAGGAACGAGGGAGAGGAAAGAACAGAAAGGGCAGGAAGACCCGAGATAAATCAAGAGGCAAGTCGAGTACCAGGAAGGGTGTTGAATGCTGGAATTGTGGCAAGAAGGGCTACTATAAGCATGAATGTCATAACAATAAGAACGACAAGAAAGGAAAATGAAGATGAATCAGATTCTACTGTGGTCACTTCAGATGGCGACGTTTTAATTATTCTTTCAGCAGATCATGATGTTTGTCTCACGACTACGAATCAGGACACTGACTGGGTGATTGACTCGGGAGCCTCTTTTCATGCGACTCCATGCAGGGACTTCTTCACAAGCTACAAGTCAGGTGACTATGGGACCGTGAAGATGGGAAATTCTGGCGTATTGAAGATCATATGGGTCGGTGATATTTGTGTGAAGACAGACGTGGGCTGCACATTGGTTCTTAGGGATGTGAGGCACATTCCAGACTTTCGCCTCAACTTGATGTCGACGGGAAAGTTGGATGATGATGGTTAGGAAAGCCGATTTGTTGGTGGGCGCTAGAAGCTCATTAAGGGTTCATTGATCGCAGCTAGTGGAAAGAAGTGTTGCACCCTTTATAAAGCAAGTGTCATTGTGTGCAAAGGTGGGTTGAGCGCCGCGGAAGATTCAACTATTGACATATGACACAGGCGTCTAGGACACATGAGTGAAAAAGGGCTTCAGCTATTAGCGAGGAAGCGGCTCCTTCCAGACATGACAGGTATACCTCTCAAAACCTGTATTGATTGTTTATCAGGGAAACAACATAGAGTTTCATTTGTTAAAACTGCTTCTTATGTTAATAAAGTGCATGCATTAGATTTGGTTTGTTCTGATGTTTGTGGTCCTATGAGGACAAAAACCTTAGGTGGGGCATTGTATTTTTCACTTTTATAGATGATGCATCTAGGAGGGTTTGAGTTTATGCTTTGAAATTTAAGGACGAGGTCTTTTGTGTGTTTAAATTGTTTCATGCTATGGTCGAGAGAGAGACAGGTAAATCATTGAAGTGCATCCGACTGACAATGATGGTGAATACATTGGCGACTTTCATGAGTATTGTAAGTCCCTGGGTATACGATATGAATAGACGGTTCCCAAGAGCCTCCAACATAATGGTGTGGTTGAGAGAATGAAGCGCACAATTGTAAAGAGAATTAGATGCATGTTATCCCATGCGAAATTGCCCAAGACATTCTGGGGAGAAGCAATGCACACAGCAGTATATCTGATAAACAAGTCTCCATCAGCCCCGTTGAATGGAGAAGTGCCTGAGAAGGTGTAGACTGGATAAGATCCATCATATAGTCATCTCAGGGTATTTGGATGCAGGACATCCATTCACGTATAAAAGGATGAGAAGTCCAAACTCGATATGAAAATCAAGCAGTGTGTGTTCTTAGGGTATGGTAATGAAAAGTTTGGTTACTGACTGTGGGATCCGACCGAGAAGAACCAGCCTGGTTCAGGTGAGCTAGAGGACATGGATCCGATTATTCCTCCCGTGGTGCCTGATGATGGGGGAGTACAACATGATGCAGAGGACGAGGAAATTCCTACAGAAGATGGACCAGAGGAGTAACCCCCACTTGATCCACCTGTTGAGCCACAAGTGAGGAGGTCATCTAGGGACAAACAGCCATCCAAGAGGTACTCGCTGCATGAGTACATTATGCTTACTGATGAGGGAGAGCCAGAAGATTATTCTGAGGCCCTAACCGACGAGCATAAGGGGGAGTGGTTGAAAGCTATACAAGAGGAGATGAAATCTTTACATAAGAACCACACCTATGATATGGTAAAACTGCTTAAGGGCAAGAAAGCTCTAAGCAACAAGTGAGTGTTCAGAAAGAAGGGTGAGTAGAAGAATTCACAGACGGAGTTTAAGGCCAGACTTGTGGTGAAAGGGTTTGGTCAGATGAAAAGCATAAACTTCGAGGAGATATTCTCACCAGTGGTGAAGATGACATCCATATGGGTGTTGCTTGGGCTGACGGCTAGCATAGATCTAGAGATAGAGTAGTTAGATGTTAAAACTGACTTCTTCCATGGTGACCTGAAAGAAGAGATCTACATGCACCAACCAGAGGGGTTCAAAGTTAAGGATAAAAAGTACATAGTGTGTAGGCCGAGGAAGAGCTTGTATGGGCTGAAATAAGCTCCACAGCAATGGTACAAGAAGTTCGACTCGTTTATGTTGAAGTATGGGTATGACAGAACGGAGTCGGACCACTGTGTGTTCATGCACAAGTTCTCAGATGGTGATTTCTTAGTTTTGCTATTATACGTTGATGACATGCTCATCATGGGAAACAACATCAAGAAAATTGACAGGCTGAAACAGGAGTTGGGCAAGCCGTTTGCGATGAAAGACTTGGGCCTGACTAAACAGATCTTAGGAATGAGGATAACCCGTGACAGAAGCAGTAGGAAGCTTTGACTGTCACAAGAGCGGTATATTGAGAAAGTCCTAGAGCAGTTCAATATGAATGCAGCGAAGCCGATTAGTATTCCACTAGATGGTCACTTCAGATTGAGCACAAAAGCGGAGGCGGATGAGATGCAAAAGATACTCTACGCATCAGCAGTAGGAAGTTTGATGTATGCTATGGTGTGTACGTGCCTAAACATAGCATATACGGTTGGTGTTGTCAGCCAGTATCTTGCCAATCCTGGTAAAGAACATTGGACAACGGTGAAGTGGATACTGCTGTATCTAAGAGGCTCATCCAGGTTGAGCCTATGCTATGGTGACGGAAAACCTGTGTTAGAGGGCTACATAGATGCAAATATGACAGGTGACATAGACTCCAAGAAGTCTACATCGGGGTTCATGTTCACATTTACAGGGAGAGCGGTCTTTGGCAGAGCAAGCTATAGAAGGTCGTAGCGTTGTCGACAACAGAGGCCGAGTAGATTGTAGTTACAGAAGCATGTAAAGAGATGCTTTGGATGAAGAGGTTCCTACAGGAACTTAGCCTGAAGCAAGAGCAACACGTGGTCTATTACGATAGTTAAAGTGCTATATACTTGAGCAAGAATCCAAGTCAGCATTCTAAGTCGAAGCACATAGAGATTCGGTATAACTAGATCGGGAATACTTTGAA
The DNA here is from genome assembly GCA_030180095.1 of Magnolia changhungtana. Lineage (NCBI taxonomy): Eukaryota > Viridiplantae > Streptophyta > Magnoliopsida > Magnoliales > Magnoliaceae > Magnolia > Magnolia changhungtana. The sequence goes on along the minus strand of JASAUF010000467.1, from coordinate 4,219,183 downwards.
ACAGAAGGTGTTACAACTTGAGAAGGTCCACAAGGACGATAATAGGCTAGACATGATGACCAAAGCATTGCTCAAGGGCAAGTTCGAGGTTTGTATAAACCGGGCTGGCTTGAAGATGACAAATTTCTCCTATGTCGAAAAGAGGGAGACTTGATGGGGTTTTTTCCCCAGGCTCGACCGGTTGTGAGCTTCACTCGACCGGTCGAGGGCTGGTGCACGACCAGTGGTGGACTGACTCGACTCGTTTTCCAGCGAGTTGTGGTTTTGGATTTCTGAGGTGCACGACCAGTCGTGGGATGTGCTCGACCGGTCGAGGATGCCGCTCGACTGGTCGAGGACTTTGGCATCTCGACTGGTCGAGGACTTTACACGACCAGTCGAGCTTACGTAGTTTTGAGTCCGGATCTTGTGCGGATTGCGGAAATTTGAGGCAGTTTCGCAAGAAGTGCAAAAGAGAGTTGCCTAAATTATAAATAGGGGTGCCTAGAGCCTTTCTAGGTAATGCAAGAGGGTTTCCTAAAGCTTTGCTATCAAAGGTGTAAGAGAGAGAGAAAGAAAGAGAGAGAAGAAGCTTGTGGAAGGGAGGTTATGCTCATAGAGGTGATCTACTATGCACTCAACATCTCAGCACTTCTACGTCCTCGTGATCAGTGAGATCTCTCCGTTTTTCTTTTATTCTCTTATTGTTTATCTACTCATGCGTGAGTAAAGAAGGTTGTAACGTTCTACTTCATAATGGATTGTTGATCTGGACGAGGTCCTGTGGTTTTTACCTCTTTGAGGGTTTTCCACCTAAAAATCTCTTGTGTGATGTGGTTTATGCTTTGATTTATTTCATTGCTTTATTATCCCATAATTCTGATTTTTTTTGGGAGGCTAGATCCTAAGGTTTTGTGCAAGGCCCCCAACCGTCACTTCACTCCTGCTTCTTGCAATTGGTGAGTTTCTATTATTTTATCCTAAGTGACAAAATCATTATATGATTTAGATTATTAACATGAACGACGTACGACTGAGATTTCAACCATAATGATGATCATCAACCCTCCCAAGTTTCAAAATAAGGTTTTGGTACACTAGTAAAACACATTATTTAAACCCTATGTAGAAGTGGTTTCCTGGCCCTGATCACCAACCTCTAGGCCCGTATAACTGGGGGAAGAGGATTAGGTGAGACCCTACCAAAACGGTGTAGCCTTTACTGTGTGGCCCACCTTAATGTATGTATTCTATATACACGCTGTCCATCAGTTCATGATCACAAAAATGAAGAAGATCCAAATCTAAGGTGGACCATACTCTACGAAAAGGTGGTGATTGATCGCTTAAGTAGGATGAGGATTTCCTGCCAGTCTTTGGCAGAAAGTTCCTGTGCCGGAAACCTAGGCAGCGCCATCGTGATGTTTGTGAGAAATCTACCAGGTACATTCATTTTGTGAGCTCATTTTAGTACATGAGAATATAAGTGAGCAGGATCAGAAGACTCAAGTCGGCCACAATAAAGGAAAAGGTAGGTAGAGAAATTCTTACCATTGAAACCTCCCTGGATCGGCAGTGATATTTAAATACCATACATACTGTTAATAACGTTATTACTACTGGGATGAACTGAGAACACAAATATTACCCTGATTCGAAACTTCTGTGGCCCCATGAATATTTCAACCGTGGATGTTTAATCCTGTAGTTTACGGCCCACTTGAGTATTAGATCTGGCTCATTTTTGGTCCCATGACCTAAACTAAGCTCACAAATTGGATGCATGGGGTGGATTCTCACAAACATCACGGTGGGCGCAGGAACTTCCCGCGTGGTCAGGAGCAGCCATCGAAGGAAAAAGAGTTAAATAAGCAAAGGTATGAAATAGTTCAATCAAATAATTTTCTTTGGATGATCCTCCATCTATGGCAATCCCATCATATAAACGGTATGGATCGTTGGTAGTGAGGCAGGTGGCAACCTTGGTGGGGCCACCTGCTTCTACATGTGGGAAGAGTAGAGGATGGGTAGAGAGTGAGAGGGCGGCTCTCCTGGCTCACCCATTCCCACCTGAAAGTAAAATGACAAGTATTAAATGTCATGACTGTTTGAATATACTCAGCAAAAGTCGTAAAATGACAAGTATTAAATGTCACGACTGTTTGAATAAACTCAGCAAAAGTCGTAAAATGACAAGTATTAAATGTCACGACTGTTTGAATAAACTCAGCAAAAGTCGTAAAATGACAAGTATTAAATGTCACGACTGTTTGAATGTACTCAGCAAAAGTCATGGACCAAGCTCTGAGCCGTTCCCAGCTGCAATACTTCAGACTCGGTGGAACCGTCCACCATAGACGCGGTTTGGCTAGCCAGGTAGCTAGTGGTCGGTGCTTTGTGGGGCCATCATAATCTATGTGTCTTATCCACGTCTTCCATCCATTTTATGGCATGATCCCAATAAATGGGACGTGGATTAGCTACTGACAGGTTGAGTAGCAAGTGACGTCACCAAGTTCTGTGGGCCCCACCATGATGTGTGTTTTGTATCCATACCGTCCATCCATTTGGAGAGATTATATTAATGCACATTAGCCAAAGAATGAGGCAGATCCAAAGCTCGAGTGGGCCCCACCACTAAAAACAGTGGGGAGAGTGACTCCCACCCTTAAAAACTTGTAAGGGCCACAAAAGTTTTTGATGAAGATGATATTTGTGTTTTACCTTCTTTCATGTGTGTGTTGATACATGAATAGGTTGGATCTCAAATAAACATCATAGTGGACCTTAGGCGTCACTATCTCCACTGTATGGGGTCTAATTCAGTTTTGGATCTCCCTCATTCTTTGGATCATACCATAAAATGATATCTCCAAATGGATGGACGGTGTGGATATAACATATACATCATGGTGGGCCCATTCATTAGCCAGTCTCTCTCGCCACTCAACGTGTCCGTAGCTAATCCGCATCCCAAAAAATGACGAAAATCTAAATCTCAAGTGGGCCATACCATAGAAAAACTGTAGTGATTAAATGTCCACTATTAAAAAGCCAATAGAGATTACTGTAATGTTTATTTGCCATCCAACCTAATGGTTACCTCATGCTGACCTGAATTGCGAAAAAATAAATATTAGTTTGATCCAAAACTTTCTTAGGTTTTTAGGGGTGAGCACTCCATCAACATTGTTTCTTTTGACGCGGTCCACTTGAGCTTTGAATATATCTCATTTTTGGGCTTATAACATAAATTGGTATAGAAAAAGAAATGGATGGGCGTGGATGAAATACATACATCATGTTGGAGCCTACAAAGCACCAATAACTAGCCATTGGTGTGCGTCCGTCCACCACACGTTGGTGTGGATTTTCCATCAAGTGGGCCCACCTTTGATGGGGATCATCCATTAACGGTTTGTTTGATTTTCCATAATACGTATAAATCCTAGTAAATAAATAATTATTACCTTTTCATTGGTTTGAAAATCTCCAAAATTAATACAAAAGTGTTGACTTAAATTTGTGGACCCCACCATAATGCATATGATATATCAGCACTGTCTTTCTATTTTATTAAAACATTTTCAGGCATGAGCCAAAAAATGAGGCAGTCCAACACTAAAATGGCCTACACAAATGGCCTTAAATCGTCCACCGTTAAAAGTTGTTTCATTCACTTGAGCCCACGTTGAGGTTTTTTCATCACCTAACCCGTTCATAGGTTCACACAGACATAGATAGGGGGAAAACACAAATATCAGCTTGATCCAAAACTTTGAAGGGCCTCAAGAAGTTTTTAATGGTAAGTATTCGATCCCGATATTTCCTATGGTGTGGTCCACTTGAGCTTTGGATCTGCCTCATTTATTTCCTCATGCCCTAAATTCGGCTGGCATAATAAATGATCGGTGTGGATAAGTCATATACATCACAATATACCCTATATTGATTTCGTAAAATTTTTGATTTAAGTGTTAAAGAAGTGAGTTGTCACGTATGCATTGAGAAAGATGCAGTAATTACCTAGGTAATTAATTATTATCTATTTATAACTACATTTGAGCCACAGAATCAAACAAGTCCTTAAGTGGGCCCACCAAAAGAGTTAGCACGTTTTGATAAGGCATAATATTGCAATTTGCAAATACCTGACCATAGGAAAACCCAGCACTCTCGTACCACAGTTCATCCTACCGTACAGTGGCAGGTGTAATGGTTGTATTTTTTTTTCCTCTCTGTCCTTATTTCGCTCGTACGTTCAAAACACGTCTCCAGCCATTCTCGCACGCGGATTAGCTACCGACGGGTTGAGTAGCGACTGGCTTCGGAAGTGACGTCACCAAGTAATGTGGTCCCCACCATGATGTATGTTTTGTATCCCCATCGTCCATGCATTTTGAGAGATCATTCTAGGGCATGATACAAATAATGAGGCAGATCTAAGGCTGGAGTAAACCCCACCACAGAAAACAGTGGAGAGAGTGACGCCCACCGTTGAAACCTTCTGAAGGTCCACCGCGGTGTTTATTTGAGATCCAACCTGTTTATGTGTTAACTCATACATGAAAGAAGGGAAAACACAAATATTAGTTTGATCTAAAACTTTTTAACAGTGAGCTTCACTCTTCCCTCTTTTTTCTGTAGTGGGTCCACTCGAGCTTTGGATCTGACTCATTCTTTAGACGTGTAATGATATGATCTCTTCAAATGGATGGATGGTGTTTATACAAAACATACGTCATGGTGGGGCCCACATAAGTTGGTGATGTAAGTCTCGCTGCTCAACCCGTCAGTGTGTAATCCGTGTCCGCCGTTCACCACCTTGTGCCTCGTGCGGAGCCTACCGGAGTACCATGCACTCATTAAAAATTCACGTGATGCCATAGAAAATCATGAATTCACGGCATTCGAATCTCCTACATGGACCCACCTGATTTTTAGGTGGTTGCATGTCCAAAGCTCAAGTGGACCACACCAGCACACCATTTATGGGATTAAATGGTATGAAATTGTATTAGATGAGATTAATGCTATTACTGTACAAAGTTTGCATATTGTCTAGAAATTCATTGGTATTTTGACCATGAAATGGGATTGCCTGATGAGTTACTCAATATGCTTTTATCGTACTGAGTGAACTCAGTTGGGCCTATTGTGAATGTATGTAAATTATCCATGCCATCCATCCATTTTTCCAGCTCATTTATTGGTCGAATCCAAAATTTAAGTATGCTTAAATCTCAAGTGGACCACACCACAGGAAACAGTGGGAATAATGACATTGACCATTGAAACCTTTTTAGGGCGCAAAGTGATGTTTATTTGTCATCCAACCTATTCATAATATCAAAAAGACATGGATGATGAAGGTAAAAAATAAATAATAGCTTGATCCAAAACTTCTTGGCTCCCAAGAAACTTTCAACAGTAGAATTTCAATTCACTGTTTCCCATGGTGAGGTCCACTTGAGATTTGGATACATTTTATTTATGGACTAAAGCCCTAAAATAATCTGTTAAAATGGGTGGAATGAGTGGATAAAATATGTCAATCACAGTGGACCCCACATAGTTTACTCAGTATGCTTTTCGCAATCAGCTTCCTTTGACCATCTAATTCCATATTTAGGATAAAATTCTTGCCACCCGAAACATTATATTAAGCAAAACCTTGTTTGGTGGACTCTAGAATTATAATCAATAAACCAAATTTACATATGATTTTGGTCACTTGTATACGTATATAACTATAATGTCATGTGTAAAGAGCCTATATGGTTGAACTGCAGGTATAGAACACATACATAAATGCAGGGCTCGCATATGTAGCTGATTTCAAAATTTACAAAAATCCTGCATATGGGCCAAATTTAAGTACATTCCACATAATCCCAACCTTTCCCATCCTCCCCAAACGCTTAAAGGGTGTTTGACACATAATATTAAATAGAATAATTAGGTGAGATTAAATTGCAAAAGTCACTTTTTTCGAACTTACCCTTTGTTTGGTAACATTTTTTTTATGATATTGGTTAAAAGATTTGGAAACCAAGTCGGATAAAAATTTAAACGGAGGGGATTCTCCCAATCCCACGTAATTTACGACCTCGATAGATTTGAGCCGGATAAAATATTGGGTGCGGATTGTGTGGTGGTGTATTGGCATCACCAAGTTCCATGGGCCCTATCATATATTATATCCACACCATCGATTCATTTTTTTCAGATCACATTAGGTCATGAGCCAAAAATTGAGACAGATCCAAATTTCAAGTGGACCACACCATAGAAATCAGTGGGCAGCATGATTCCTACCGTTGAAACCTTCTAGGGCCCATCATGATGTTTATTTGTCATCCAAGCTGTTCATGAGGTCACATAGGGAGTGAATATCTCACAAACAACACAGTGGGCCCCACCGAGCATCCCTATGCACCATGAACCTTTTATAGAAAATCCATGTCCAAGCATCTTCATTATAACCGAAGATTCTTGCAGATGGGTTTCCAAAATCCAAACGCAGTATCCTCGTTCATCCAGGACATACATGGAGTTTTTTACCTAATTCCGTCTAATACCATATGCCAAACGCCTCGTCTCCGAAAATGTTCTTAAGGCTTATGGTAGTTATGGATCAAGTAAATATTTATATTTTCCATTCATTCATGTAGTTAACCCTTATGAATAGGTAGAATGACAAGTATACATCACTGTACGCTTAGGACGGTTTCAATGGTGGATGTCATTATTTCCACCCTTCCGTGTGATGTGGTCCACGTTAGATTTGGATATGCTTCGATTTTATGCTCATCCCTAAAATACGCAGATAAATGGATGGATGGCATTGTTAAGAAACATACATCATGATGAGGCCCACAAAGCTGGTTCTATCAAACCTAAGATGAGGGTTTTGTGATGAGTTTGGGATTTTTAGCGACGAGTAACTCGTAAAAAGTCTAAATTGTTGTACTACCGTCAATTTAGGAGTGTACACGAACCAAGTTAGCTCGGTTAGTTGATCAGCAAGGATTGGATGATGCACTCCTCGAAAAGTAGTCGGAATCTATGACTAATGATAAATGGAACAAAGTTGATAAGAAAGCAAGAACCTCTATTCAATTGTGTCTAACAGATGAGGTTCTCTACAATGTCATTATTGAGAAAATTACAACAAGTTTATGGTGAAGTTAGAAGATATCTATGCGAAAAAAACTCTTGAAAATCGTCTATACTTGAAGCTTCAGTTATTCAACACGAAGATGGCAGAGGGAGGTGATGTTGAGGCCCACATTAGCAATTTAACAAGATTATTTGCAAATTGTTGGATGTGTAGAAAACGATAAAGGATGAAGATCAGGTATAGATCTTGTTGAATTCTCTCCCGGCTTCGTACGAGTCATTCAATAACTTTCTATGCACTGGTAAATCAAGCTTTAACATTGATACCGTTATCTCAGTCATTCAAGTAAAGACGGTTAAAAAGAAAAGCGGTGACACAGACGCCTTTATTGATGCATTGGTTACGAGGAGGTGGAATTCTTAGCGGGATAATGAATCTTCTCGATCGAGATCCAAATCCAAGGGCAAGGGCAAGGGAAAGTTGAAGTGTTGAAACTATGGGATGTTTGAGCATATGAAGAAGGATTGTGCAAATCTTAAGGCAATAAGAGAGAACTCAGAGGCTTCCTCCAGGGAGGCCAATACTACAAAGTCAGATGAGGGTACGAGTGAAAATAATGTGTTGTCGATAGCTATGGTCGGACATTTATATGATGATTGTTTGGCTTATTTATATTGGTTTATGGTTGATCAAAAGTTGAAAATGATTAGATGGTCAGAATCTATAAATGGAGAGAGAAAAACCCCTCTAGGTCTCTGATGCCATGAGAGAATTGTAACATGTGTTATGAATATGATCATGATTTGGATCTCACAAATTCAATTGTATTTATAGAAATTAGATTACAACAAACGTTTGAATAAATACAAATTTAAATATTTTTAAGATTGGAATGTGTTGTAGACAAGATGCTACTCATCTAGAGGAAGTTGAGGAGGAGATGAAGATGGTTGGTTAACAATAGGACATTAGTGAAATGACACTCTTGGTTGATCTCAATGTTTTAGAAAGCAATAAAGGATTGTTTCACATCTCTTTGGAAGCTTGTATATGGAGGTAAATGGGAAATGGAATTAGAGGTAAATGACATACTTAATTGTATTTTGAAGAGAGTAAATGAAATGTATTTGAAATTCAAATAGTCAATTGGGATGGGAGAAAATGAGAGGAATTGAAATACACTGGAAATTTTCAATATATTCACAAAAAGATATGTAAGATTCTAAATTAGCTTTAATATCCTAATGTAGTATACATATGCAATAATTAAATGATTGTAATAAGCCCATTGAAATATATACTTTTATAAAAAAAAAAAAAATGAGGAAAATTTGAGCTTAAGGTAGGCCACAAACATATGGATAAGAAATAAACAACTTGTCAATATTTTTTAACTATACATTTAGATGGCTACCTTTGGACCATGTGGATCATTCTATTGGTGTGATTTTAGTAATGTAGCCAATAATTAGTTTGTTTCAGAGTATCATTAACTTGCCACGCATATGGTGGGCATGTGCGTGGCTGCACCTTAGTTTACCCGTGCAACTCTCTAAGTGAGCTAAAAAAGACATTTCATTTACATGCTCATTTACTCTCATTTTATTTTATTTCCATGCATATACTCCCATACCAACACACCTCAAATGTTATTTACCTCTATATACTCATAATTCCCCATTTAGCACCATTAACTCCCATCCAAATGGCTCGGCCACCGAAGCTTAGCTTTCTTAAGACTTATTTTACTAAGTGAATAGACTCTCTTTTTTTTTGTTGTTAAATTTGCGACAAGTTTGTTACTTTTTAAGTAATTCCTAATGTACCCTCTTATATTTTATTTACTAGCTCTCTCTCAAGTGGGCTCATATGCAATTTGTATTGAAGGTGGGCCCACATTATGAATGGTCCACTTCAAGGTGGGAAATATAATGCACGGTTCACATAAAAGGTAGGCTATATATATTGGATGACCAACTTCAAAATGTAGCCTTGTATGATGGACAATCCACATCAACAGTGGGACCCACATGATAAACGGTGGACATTGAAAGTTAGCCTATATGATGGAAGGTTGACATCAAAGGTGAGCCCACATGACGGCCTATATTAAAGGTGGGGCTCCACATGATGAATGGTCCAAATCAAGATGGGCCACATAATGCATGATTTACGTCAAAGATGGCCCCACATAATAGACAACCCATGTTAAAGCTTGCTTCACATGAGTGTGTGGGGGTATGTGTGGGTGTGTAAAAGAAAATTAAAAAAATAAAATCCACATCAAGAAGGCCCAACTTGATGGATGATCCACATAAAAGCTGATATTTGTATTTTCCTTTCATCTAGACCTGTGTAACCAAATCAACAGATTGGATGGCAAATAAACATTATAGTGGGCCCTATGAAGTTTCTAATGGTAAACATTCTATTACCATTGCTTCTTGTGGCGTGGTCCACTTGAGATTTGGATATAACTTATTTTTTTGGCTAACACCCTAAAATGATCTAGAAAAAATGGATGGACAGTGTATATAAAACACATATATTATGGTAAGGCTTGCAGAGCGTCGACCAATAGCCCCTATTATCCACGTTTGTTGCAATCCACCCCATCCATTCGTTTGTTAGATTGTGTTAGGTTGAGCTGTATACGAGTCGAGTTAGCTCGGTCAACGTCAACTCGCCCGACTCGACTCGACTCAAAAAAGCTTGACTCCCCTCAGCTCAAAATTGGATTTGGACCGAGTCAAGCTAGTTTTTTGAGCTCGAAAACATTTCAAGTCGAGTTTGAACTTGCCCGAGCTCGACTCAATTCGGATCGAACCTCAACTCGGATCGAATCGGCTTGGTGACTCAGTTATTTTGATATTGATGTTGCTCACCGAGTGTTTGGTGAAATGACTCGACGAAGTGTTGTTTCGGGTGTGTACTTTCTCTGCGGGATTGGATAATGGTGAGGAAGGAATAGATACGAAACAAATCACTACAAAAAAAATAAAAATAAAAAATTACATCATAAGACTACCCTCGTATCTTGATTTTGATGATGCTCACTGAGTGTTTGATGAAATACCTGTAAAGTATTGTTATTGTTTTGCATTCTGTGATAAATTGAAGATACATTATATGTGTTTGAGAAAATGTCGCAAAGGCTCGAACTAGCCCGAGATGCTGATGGAACCGAGCGGAGCTGGCCAATCAGGCTTGAGGACCAAGCCGAGCTGAGTTCGAGCTAAGGTTAGCTACTGGCCAATCGAGCCGAGCCGTGTTAAGCTCGAGTTGGTTCAACTCGTGTACAACTCTAATGTTAGGACATGTGCCCAAAAATGAGGCGAATTCAAAATTCAAGTGGGACGTATGATAAGAAATAGTAAAGATTGAGTGTCCACCATTGTAACATTCGTGGGGCTATAGAAGTTTTGGATCAGGGGATATTTTTTAATTTTCAATTCTTCCCAGTAGGTATGACCTTATACTAACTAATCGTGGCAAATGATTCGTAGCATGATTATAAGTAATTCCTAAGTAAATTGTATATATTAAAATTTTAAAAAGAATGAGATAAGTTAATTTTTAAAATGATTAAAAATAATAAGTTTTTTTAATCACAATTTTAAACAAAATGAAGCATTTTCTTATGTCGGCGTGTCTTGTAAGGATACTTGGATCAAAGGTTACTTTCAATGACAATTTCTCCTTATCCAGAATGCCCGGAGCCCATTTAGGTCATGCCCTAAGATTAAGCTTGAATTTGACTATGTCCACTTTTAGTCGGTATTCTTTCGGTTCAGCTGTGCCAAGAATAGGTTTGTGCCCCACTCTATATCAAAAGATCACACTTCCTGGCCCAATCCAGTCTAACCCAATCCACATGGATGCCATGGTTGGGATCGTCTCATTGAAATGATTCTTTAGAACGGTGGACGATCAAAACTGGACCCACTGTACTGGTGATAAGAACTAACAATCAACTTTCCAGACTGTTGATTTGACAGTTTGGATCGAACTAGCGACACTACTATAAGCAATCTCTCCTTGTATCTGACTAACATGGACGAGATCTAAAGCCTATATTCATCAGATTCGTTAGTGAATGAGCTATAAACCAAATGTTCTCAGTGATAGTTCATTTCCTAACCGTTCATCCATGGTTTGCAAATATGGATTACAAGACAAAAATTACACTAATTAACCATGCATCAATGAAAAATGGTCTATTAATCATAACAATTAACAAAAAAACTGACTGGCTGAGGGAATTTTTTTTTTTTTTTTTGCCTGTTAGTTGTGGCCCGTCAGTTGTAGGGCCACTCACGCATGCAGACTACATGAGGGCTAGGGGTGTACATCGAGTTGAACCGAGTCTAGCTGGCCTCAGCTCAACTTGGCTCGGCCACTAGCTGACCTCAGCTCAAACTTGGCTCGGCTCGGTCCTCGAGCCTAACTGGCCAGCTCGGCTTGGTTCGGTCAGCAACTCGGCCGAGTTTGAGCCAAGATAGAGCCAAGTTTGCTATTGAGGCATTTTCACAAACACCTGGACTGCACCTTCCAAATCTCATTGTATTTGAGATAACAACAATGGTTTTACAGGTATTTTATCAAATACCTTCTAAGCAACATAAAAATCAAGAAAAAAAAAAAGGTGGTGTTGGTTTCATATACATACATTCCTTGCCACCAACCACACTTCTTTGAGTCATTTCATCGAACACTTGGTGAGCAACATCAATATCAAAGTAACCAAGTTACCGAACTGGTTTGATTCAAGCTGGGGCCAGCTCGAACTCGGCTCGAACTCATTTTTGAGTTCAAAAAATCAACTCGACTCGGCTCGAACTCAGCTTCGAATTCTCAACATAGAACTTAGGATTAGTTACCATTGATACTTTGCTTTTAGATTCAAAAGACGTCCTAACGTTTCTTGTTGATAACATTTGTTAGGGACTCGCAAAAGCACACAGAGATGACTCAAACAAAGTATTCCAATCACACAATCAAGCCCAATCACAAAGACTCAGAATTTAATGTGGAAAAACCCTTTCGGGAAAAAATCACGACACCAAGCGACAATAATCATTATGAAAGCAAATAATTACAAGAGATAAAGAGAATACCTAATTCAAACATGCCTCGAATCTCCCCCTACAAGCTATTTAAAACTTTAGGTATGAATTAGAAAGCCTTAAGATACCCTTTAATCCCGATTACACCCATATATAACATTTAAGAGAATCACAATCAAAATAAGAAACAAATCTCGCAGATACGCAACTCCGCGTAACTCTGCGCAACTCTACACATACGTTTGATGTCACATTCAATGGGACCTCGATGGCATCTATTGATCGTCAATGGTATCGAACCCACTTCAAATTCATCGAACTAAATACTAAAACGTTCCAGAGACTAAACATGAAAATTCCGTATTTGACCGATGGCATCGAGCAGACATTCGATGTCATCGAACAATATTCGATGGCATCTAACAGGGACCTAAAATGTCTGACAATCAATTCAATAAATTTCAATTTTTTTCAACGGCATTGAGCTCACTTTGTGATGCAATCGATCGTGTCATCAAATCAAATGACTACTGAATTTATAGATTTAATACATCAATCAACAATTCAAATCTCAGGTAGACCATACTGATGAAAATAATGATCATTGAGTGCTCAACGTTAAAATTTAAAAATTTCCCGACCTCACCCTAATATTTATTTTACATTTAACTTATTGATAATGTCAGACGGTCAATGTCACGCATACCTCAGCTAAGGTAAAACAAGTTTGATGTAAAACGTGTGGCCCACAAAGTATTTATTAATCAATCGCCAGTCCACCTGAGATGTGGAAATGCATCAGTTTTTGGCATGTGCCTAAAATGAGCCGCAAATATGATGGACAGTGTCATATGCAAAACGGGCAGTTCTGTGGACGCGGATTGCGTACTACCCCGGCCCGTCCCTAGCTTCGAACGGGCAGTTTGTGGGCTGGCCCACCGTGATCTATAGGTACATCCAAACCGTCTATCCCTTTTTTCAGATTATTTTAAGGCAACATAACAAAAATGAGGCAGATCCACGATCAAATGGACCACACCACAGATCCAACATACATTGAGGTGGGCCCATGTAAAAGACCCAGCTGTCAAGTCCAACGTGTGGATTAACTCACACTCATCATGAGCTGCCACCGGCCACTGTACTTCTTACTTCAAACATCCAAGGAAATTTCCAGGAGCGGATTATGTGTTATCCTTACCATGGGGCTCACCTTGATGATATGTTGTATATCCACGCCGTCCATCCGTTTCTACAACCAATTTTATAATTGGGTCCCAAAACTTATGCAGATCCAAATATCAGCTGGACCCCACCATAGGAAATAGTGTTATTTGAGTGCCTCACCATTAAAAATTCCAAAGAACCCATTGTAAAATTTTCGTAATTTTTACTGCAATCCAACCTGTTTATAATGTTAAGAATATATAGATGAAGCGAAAATAGAAAAGATAATCTTGATCCAAAGCTTTTATTGTCCATAATAAGTTTTTAATAGTCATTCATCTCTATTCCTAATGGTATGGTCCACCTGAGATTTAGATATTCTTAAGTTTTAGTATCAAATCCTAAAATGAGATGAAAAAACATATGAACGGTGTGGATATACAATAAATACATAAAAGTGGGCCACACACGGTTACAGTAACACCCATTACACCTAATCCACTCACGAAATTTCCAACGCGGTCCACCTGACTACATCACCTCCAACGAGTCTAATGCTCGGATGTCTTATAACTACCCTATATATAGTCTGGAATGCTGCGAACGTTTCCACCATTCCCTTTGTGTTTTTCTCGTTAGAGGTTAATAGATGGCATCATCACATCTGCACCGTTCATCCAGATTGTTTGATTCAGAGGATTTGGGCCATCATCATGACATCGAACATGGTGTGATCGATGTTCCTAGACGGTCCATTTTCAACATAGAATCAGGCACACAAGCAATGCCCCGCCAGCATCTGACCGTTACACAACCACCAGTGGAAGCGATCATTGCAATCATCAGCATGGGATCAACGGTCATAGTGGGCCTCTTGGGTCTTAACTTTCCAACCAACGGTGATAAATGCAACTACGCCCTGACTGTTTTATTCCATCAGCATCGTACGTCCTTCTGCTTTTTCATTGTGACAGGAGTGGCAGCCTTTTACTTCACGGCCATTGGAATGATATTGGGGCGATTTCAGCCTACCATTGCTAGAACTCTCAACCTCATTGCATTGGTTCTTGTAGTGCTGGCATTTACAGTGTTGTTGTGGTTATTGCTTCCCAAGAAATACGGCTGGGTCATATGGATATTCTTCTTGCTTACCATCTTGTCTGCTTCTGCTGTACAAATGAATGAGTGGGCCAGCCGAGTATCGACGGACAAGATCATTTCTCACATTTGTTGTGATTGTGTCTGGTGTCCAACTACTTGTAGTCCTAATGTCATTATATGCAATTCCTCTCGCCATGTTCCATTGGATTCGTACAAGTTCTCTAACCGAGTTCGCCGTGTCCAGAGTGCCAGCTTCTGATGGTTAATTTCTTTCGTAGCAGTAGGAGTTGATAGTTTTGATAATGAACTTCTTTTACGTGTATTTTTTTTTTCACCTTTCATATATTTATTATATGAGGGGTCATTTGTATGACAGTAATGTCTTTAAGCAGTAATTTGATTATATGAGTTGTTTGGATGGGTGTATTTGTCTGTAATGGGATTACGTTCTGTAATCAACTTACAACTTTTAGCTGTAATCTAAAACATGACAATTATTTTTTTTGAAATTTTTTAATTTTGGAAGAATTGTGGCACGGTTTCGGCATTTCCACCCTCCCATACTTCTAATGGCCAATATAGATCATCAGGCATTTATGCCTCATTTTATACGATGCCCAATATTGTACACTCATTGTACCCTCTTTATGTGTATTATCCATCTATGATCAAGGAATTAGTAATCATGATTTGGTCCACTATAAATGTAGGGTCATTTATCTATGTCCTGTTGTATATGTAAGAATTTATCATGTATAACCTTCTTTTTAATCCACACCTTGATCCATAGCTCAAGTGGTAGATTGAGTGAAAGACACCTTGTTTCAACATTGAGGTCTTGGTATCGATACCTAGTGGGGGTGGCTAACAGTGAAGTGTGAATTGACAATGGGGTGTACTAACCAACTAACAATAAAAAAAAAAAAAAAAAAAAACCTTCTTTTTAATCCATATTTACACCTTTCATTGTATCATGTCCTTCTCTTTATATCATGTTCAGCCCGGTATACATATGGGTTGATGATGCATGTAATTCTAATTGTACATGTATGGCCATGTACATGTGGCTAGCATACGTAGATTATACCAGTCGCTAGCACATTGCATATATAAATGATTTATATTCAATAGTTTCTCATTACAAAAGGGAATTTGAATTAGTGGTAACATTTACGTGACTTACTAAATGATTGGCTTAGCATAAGGATTAACTATAGGCTTTATTGAGCTTGGCTTATCCTAATGATTCATCTTAAATAAATATTTTATATGTCATTTGATAATTTTTAAATGATTTATCACCCTAAGCTCTGTCGCATGTGAATATTCAATTATCGGTTGTAAATAATTTATAGGTTATTCAAGTACAAACAATTTACCTGTAAATAAATTACAGCTAAAAGCCAAACAAATTGACTATAAACACTTTAAACCTATGAGCAGATTACCTATAATCGAATTACAAGTTAAAATTTTTAGAGGCATTTAAATGACCTCTAAAAGTAAATACAAAGAAATTTACAAGAGAATTCTCAAAATTGTCAACCATTGATTATTGAGTCCATTGATGTCAACATCGCTATTGCTCATCGACGCTATCAAACATCAAATGATGGGTCATTATTGCAACACCACATCCCATCCTCGTTACCCATCAAATGTCGGTTACCCATCACCGTTACCCAAAACCAAAAACCTCACCACAGTTAAGACCCTCGAGCTCGTTGCCCATCTGGTCGTAGCTAAGCAGGACTGCAATTTAGAGATCACCAACAGTCTGGTTGAAAATTGCCATCAGCTCCTGCAACACTCTCGAATCCCGACGCTGCTCCCACAACTCCATTGTAGCACCATTCTAAACCCATCTCTATCAAATACGACCTCCACCATTTTTGAAGCAAACTCGAATCGAGCAAATCATATCAACCTCCACCATTGTCATTGCAATGCATGGCAGCTCAAACTTATCCCCATTATAAACCCCATTATCTTTGATGCAAACGTCAACTATCACAACCCGAATTTCAGGGGGTCAAGCACTCAATCCTCGATATTTCAGGTGTGAGCTTTTGTTGTGTGAAAGTGTAATTTCTTGGTATGATTACAGGGCATCAAAACATTTATAAGCGCTAAATTAAACAATGCATATAAGTTTAAATATATATGAAATCAAGAAAATCTCAAAAATGTAATTACATACATACAATCGAGAGAGCTATATATAGTACCAAATGTGGTGCAATTGGCCCGAATGGCCAGGTATTTAATATATCAACCATATGGAAGGTTGTTTCTAGCTGTTGGGGCCCACAAGGAGATGTACGAGTCGATATATGTTATAGGATAGTTGTCCCTAGTGGTGATCTACATATGGATATGGTCGTCCCACAATTCAGACGCGACGATCGACGGATATGATCAAAAGTCAATTTGATAGTTACCGTTCATTGATCGAAGCCGCGACTATGAGAATAGGTGTAGGGTATTAATTTAGGTTGGTGCCTTAAACTTGGTCGGGATCTAATGGTCCGAAAGCTACAACTTTGACAAAGATCGGACGAGTCTATTAAAGTTAAGTTTTTTTTAAAAAAAAATTTAGAAACACTCAAACATCTCATGTGCTCACCTTGTGACCTAAGTTAAATAATTTAAGGTGCGATCATGGTTGCTCGTATCACAATGGACATCAAGCTTGTTAAGATGAACATCTTTCTATATAGTTTCGAGTTTAGCGGCATACAGTATAGAGTTTGTTTGGTTAATTTAGACATTTCTATAATAAATTAAATAACAAAATGTATTGGGTCTAATAATTAGGGTTCAGATTACCTAAGTTCATAATGCGACCTGTTTATTATTAACAAAAATGGTAATTTAGTCCTAATTACCCTAAATCATTGATTTGAAGGTTATATGGTACTTTGGTCAATTTGATTTAGGTGAATGAATGATCAAGATTTAATCCATCAGTTGTCATAGCTTTAGGCAGTTCCTTATTTAGTTATAACTATCTTGATTTATCAGTCAGCTATATTAGAGCCTTAGATGATCATATCACAAGGCTAGACCCTGAGATTTAAGTGATCGGGTGTATTTATTAATTTATTATGGGTAATTGATCAAATTTGTATGGTTTGATTTATCTCTAAAGGCTTTGTTTAAAGTTTTATCAAGGTCTGAAACTTGAAAAATAGGTCTTCATGTGCAAGTTTTCAAGAATTTCGAGTGTAGATGTGCATATACATGTACATCTATTTAAAGTTCTAATAGTAATGCTTGAGGACTTCCAATACCCAAGTATTGAAAATCTGGGGCGTTACAATGACCCTATGATTTCCTCCAGGCAGTATTGAAGTTAGACCTCGCGCAAGTTATTTCTCCATAGACCCTTCTTATGTCGGAGATCTATTGCAGGCCGCCATCCCTGATGAGAACTTGTTACAATACCCAATTCATTTATAAAAAATAGATAATTGCATAAGAGAAAATGAAAGGAAAAAAAGAAGAAGAAAAATGCTACTTCAAGAGTGGTCAAGCTCTTTATATTCAAATACTTCTTCTCCTATTTTTTCTATAGCCAACATATTGTTATATATAAACTATTGATCTAATAAAGAAGGGAAGGGATTTGAATTAAGTGCCTAGTCAAAATAACAACTAACAACAATAGAGAAATTCATGGGATCTTTATTGAATGCGTCATTGGGTTGCACACCATTCCCCCATCCTAAAAAAGGACTTTGCCCTCAAGGTTGAAAATTTGGAAATCAGAGATCGAGAGACTACTATGTCTCCCAAGTCCCAAGTGACATCTTCAGGTGCAGTATGGATCCATTGCACTAACACCTCTATGACGGCTTTTATTACCATGCTCGATTAAACTACGCTCAAGAATGGCATGCAACTGTAGTTGGAAAATTCCATCTTCATGTAAATAGGGAAGATCCACAGCAGTAGTAGCATGAGCGCCCAACTTCTTTTTAAGACAGGACATGTGGAAGACAAGATGTATGTTTGATCTTAGAGGTAGCTCCAATTGAAATGCAACCTTGCCGATGTGTTCTAAAATTATAAATGGATGATAAAAACGTGAAGAGAATTTGATTGAGCAGCATAATGTGACAAATGTTTGACGATATGAGTGAAGTTGAAGGTACACCTAGTCGCAAACAGGGAATTCTCCCTTAATGCATTGTTTATCAGCATATATCTTCATTTTTTTTTTTTCGAGTTCATTGTAAAATTATCTAAGTGATTTTTCAAAAAGTGTACGAAGAGTGCAACCGCGTCCACGTAACTGAATATTAACATGGTCCACTATTGGATCACTTGTATACATTATTAAGAAGAAGGTGCCTATCGTACATAATTTCACATGGAGTAGATTTGGTATATTAATGAAAGGTGGTTTTTGTTGTTGATATCTTAAATCTGTGGACAACAAGGTCTGTCGATGCCATTGATAGAATCTCAATGCCATCGAAAATATCTAAAAAATCTATGTTTAATCACTGAAATGTTTTCGTGTTGCTACTCGATGTCATCGAAGGTGTTTAATGCCAACGATAGATTGTCGATACCTTCAAAGTCCTATCAAATGTATTATCGAGCATGCACATAGAATTGTGAAAGCACATGATTTATTTCCTATTTCGATTATGATACCATATGATGCTATATATATTATGTGTAATCATGATTCATGAAGTACTATAGGAGTTTTAGGCTTTCTAATTTGTTATAAGAGTTTCAAGGGCATAACCTAGGCTTGTGGAGTAGATTCGAGGCTTATTTGAATCGGTAATCTCTAACTCTTGTAATTTCTGCTTTCTTAGTACATTATTCGTCTCTTTGTGCCGTGGTTTTTTTTCGAAAGAGTTTTTTCACATAAAATTTGAATTATTTGTGTTTAAACTTGATTGTGCGATTAGTAGTACTTTGCTTGGTTCAACTTAGTGTGCTTCCGTGGTTCTCCCAAAAGTGGTATCAGAGCCAATGTTGGGAAGGAGATCAAATCTGAAAGCATTGTATCAATGACATCTAACCCGAAGCTCGATGTAAAAAAATATTTTGGCAAAAATAATTTTGAACTATGGAAGATTAAGATGACTAGTGTCCTAGTTCAAAAAGGATTGAACGATATCCTCCTTGAAAAGCTACCAGAATATGTGACTAAAGATGAATGGAATAATATGGATAAGAAAACAAGAACCTCGATCCAATTGTGTTTAACGGATGAGGTCTTTTATAATGTCACGAGAAAAAAACTGTAACAAGTACATAAATGAAGTTAGATAATATATATGCTAAGAAATCTCATAAGAATCGTTTATACTTAAAGCTTCAATTGTTCAATCTAAAGATGGCGGATGGGATTGATGTTGAGGCAAACATTAGTAACTTCAACATGTTGATTTGTAAATTACTGGATGTGGAGAAAATAATGAAAGATGAGGATCAGGCATGCATTTTGCTGAACTCGCTCCTGGCATCATATGAGTCATTCAAGGACTCGTTGTGCATCAATAAAACTATCATTAGTATCGAGATTGTTATCTTAGTCATTCAGTCGAAGGTGATGAGAATGAAAAATGGCGACATGAGTGTTTCCACAGATGCACTGGTTACAAGAGAAAACAATTATGAACAATATAGTAGATCTTCGAAATTGAGGTACAATCCAAGGGTAAGGGTAAAGACAAATTGAAGTGTTGGAATTGTGGGATGACTGGGCACATAAAGAATAATTGTCGGAATCCTAAATCGAGAAAGAAGAATTCAGATAATTATTCTAGAGAAGCCAACACTGTAAAATTCAGTGAGGAAGCGAATGGTAGTTACGTGTTGATTACATCAAGATCTGGGTGTTTCTACGAATAATGATTTTTAGATATGGGGACTTCGTACCATATGACTCCTCATCAGAGTTGGTTCATCAGTTACAATAAGTGCAATGGTGGCCAGGTGTTTGTGGGCAATGATAATACCTGTAAAGTGGTAGGTGTTGGATCGGTATGCATCAGGATGTTTATGGCATCGAGCGTCTCTTAATTGAAGTGAGATACGTTCCTGATTTGAGGAAGAGTTTAAGATCTCTGGGAACACTTGAAACACTAAGGTGCAAGTTTACCGAGTTTGATCGAGTTTTTAAAGTTTTAAAGGGCCACTCGTAGGACCCAATCCGTGTCAAATCGTGGGGTGGTCCAAACTTAGTGTAGCCGTAACGTGGCTGAGTCATGTTGGTTTAGCCCATGCATAATGTACATTTTAGTCTTTAGGGTTGTTTCGATGTGAGTAAAGTTTTAAGTTGTAAATAATATATATCTAATTTAGTTGTTATTTTGTTCACCTCTCTTAGATGGTAATCTATTTACAAGTAAATTGATTATGCGTTTGGTTTCATTACTTATAAAGAATGTACTTATGGATGCATAGAGTCTGGGCAGTAAATACCGTTAAAATTTATTAATAACGTAAAATGGCTTGTTTGCTTGGCTGATGTGGTTAGGAAATTGATGGTCTCAGCAAGCAGAGGATCCGGACTTTGTTTGTTTTTTTTTTTTGAGGAGAGCGTTAAAGCATGCATGCACCGGATTGATTAGACGTCCCCCACGCGGTGGGCCCTTTTGAAAGTTTTCAACGCTCACCTTCCATCGTCCCCTCTCCTCCCACGTGGTTCATTTGATGATAATCAATCGGTTTGTATTTTCAGGGTCATTGCAGAGCGTAATCGACCTGTCATCCTCCCCTCTTTCTCTCTCCTCTCTCGCCATCTACCTCTCTCACTCTTTCTCTCGCTCTCTCCATCTCTCTTTGCCATACACTAGGATTTCCCTCTGACAGTGGCAGCGGCTTCGGCTTTGAAATTTTCGAAGGCATTTTCCTCTTAACACCCCCCCTTCTGATTGAATTGTTGGTTCTGAATCAAGAACCCTAATTGAAATCCCTAATTGTAGATTTTCCCTAATTGGAATTCCTGAAAATCTCTATAAGAATGTCAGGTAAGTTTTGACTTCTGAATCTTGAACATCCAATGTAGGACCAAATATTGGAAGATTGATTTGGAATCTTGATGGAGCTCTGATCACACCCCAGTGTGTAGTGTCGTAGCTTGGTTTGTGGATTTCATTGGATTTTTTTTTTTTTTTTTTTGAAAAATAACGAGATTTAGATTAGAAAAAGAAGGGAAAACAGAACAAAAACAGCAGCCGATACTGCTGAGACAGCAGACAAAGGCTATAAGCCAAGAAACAAAAGGTCGGAATCCTTCAAGGATTCAACAAGGGTTGCCCATTCAATGATTAGCGATTTAGCTCTAGATAAGACCCAGCCCACAGAATTAGCAGAGTCCCGAAAACATCTGCCATTCCTCTCCTCCCAATCGCACCACCAAATGGCAAGAAGGGCCATTTTCCACAACATGTTTCGTTTCTTTCCAAGCTTCACCCCTTGCCAGTCCAAAAAGAAAGAAGAAACTGAATCAGGAGGGCACCAGCTGAGACCGAAGCAGCCCCGAATAGCAGCTCAAATGGCAGAAATGAATGGACAGTGAAGAAGCAGATGGTCCACCGATTCCTCCGCCTTCATGCAGCACAGGCAAATGTTAACTAAGCACATCCCTCTCTTCCTAAGATTATCCACTGTCAGAATTCTTTTCAACATGACCACCCAGCCGAACGCAATGAACTTGGGAGGGGCCGGGAATTTCCAAATTTGCGAACAATGATGATCTGCGGAGAGGGAGGAATTGTCCAGCTGAAGATAAAAGGAGCGAACCGAAAATCTGTTAGTCTTGGACATGTTCCAGAGCAGCGAGTCTTCGATAAGAGGGTTGGGATGAACCCTGTAGATACAGTCAAGGAGGTCCACATACTCTTGAACCTCCCAGTCTTGTAAATTTCTCCTGCAATCCACTGACCAAACAGCCTTTCCAGCGGCAACCGAATAGCAATCAGCAACCATAGCATCAGGGTTAACAGCGAGAGAAAAGATTGAAGGAAATTTGTCTCTAAGAGGGGTGTTCTCCACCCAGCAATCTTTCCAAAAACGAATTTTTGATCCTTTGCCAAGCTGAAATTCCACCCCATGCACGGTATGTGCTATATCTTCTATTATCTTTTAAGGTTACTCCACAATATTTGTTGATCAAGAAGTTTTATGTTTCTTATTCTCATCGATCTTGTTTCTGTTCTTCGTTTTTGGAAAATTATGATTTTGTTTGCAACTTAACTCCTGCCATTGTTATGTTATGTAATAATGTGATGCATTTTCTCACAGGAAAGATTGTCAGGGGCAGTGGCACGTCCAACTTCAGCTTCTAATGCATCCATTTGGAATAAAATGCTTGGTTACTTGCCTGTAGCCAAAAACCATAGAGCATCAGAACCATCAATTCCATTCGTGCCCCTCAATTCTCAAAACAAGAGAAATCAAAAGAGACAGCTAAGATGGTAGGGATTGAAACCAACAAGACGGCTATTGACGCAGGGGAGGACGTGAGGTCGAGCACCGTCTTCCTCAAAAGGATAACTATTCCGAATCCACGGAACTTCTCTGGACTCCTCACATAGACTTCTCAAATCCACGAGAAAAGAGAGCAAAAAATAGAAATAAATTCTAAATAAATTCGAAATAGATTAATGAATCAATAAAAACGCGTTCACAACCCTTTAAATAAGGGTACTAAGCAATGGGAAAGAAATCAGAATCAAACTACAACTAGGACTCCTAGAATTCGCGACTTACTATAAATAGTAAACTTACTATTTATAGACGGTCGTGATGTCTACTAGTGCGCAAGCGCAAGGTTTTCGGCCAAAATAGTAAGTGTCCTATTTGGCTTCACCAACCCGTTCTCCTAATTATCCTAAGCTCTTTTCACGTTGGGCGCAACTCCTAAAGCCCGACGGATGAAGAGTTATAAGCAAACTAAAACTTACTATTTATAGTAAAAATGAAATTGAAACAGGGAAACGACCGTCAAATCAGGGGTTTCTCGCAATTCCGAGCGTCGCAACCCAGCATAGCTGGGTTGGTTGGCTAAAGTAGCTCGTTCTACCCCAAAATCATATATTTTTCGTCGGCTAACTCATCCCGGATTGCGAGATACGCCTGATTTAAGGTCTGATGGTCCAGATCACTTCTGTCGCCGACCGGGCCTTTTCTGATCCATCTTTGCATGTAATTGTCCGCAACCTGCTCTATATCAGCTATTACGGGAAATGCAACAGCAGCGAGCAGTCAGGTCTAGTTTCAGCCGCTGGTGAATCCTTGTGCAAATGCATCTAACAGCGATCAAAAGTTGAAAGAGAAGATGAAGGCAGGACGAAAGAAGATGGAATCAAATACAACTGCCAGTGAGGGGAGTGCTAAGGAAGATACAGTTTCAACGGCTTACGAATCCTTTCAAAAAGGAAAAACTAGGGAGGAAACTAGGAGCGGGCCGGTTTAGCACCTTTGCCACAAAAGAACCAGCCCTGAGAAAGAATGGATATGCCTTGCATTGCACACCGCACTCGAGCTTCATGCAATTGTTGAGTTTCTGCTATTGCCATGAAGTAATAAAATCGTGATATGATTGAGATCATTGACATGAATGATGGCAGATATTTCAATGGTGATGATGTAAAGTTTGCTATGTTTAGCCATTCACTGTATAGCTGGAAATCTACTGTTAGATGTGCTTGTATGGGTGCAGCTCATGTAATGAAATGCTTGAGAAATAACAAAGAAAAATGCTGTTGTCCCATCATTCCCCGAGCTTTTAAGTAACACTTGAGATAGAAATGTAAAATCTGCATTTGTTCCTCAGTCATTATTGACTGGTCATGATGCAAAGATTGAACTGAGCTGATGATCCCAACCATCTGATTTAAGAGCTTGAAAGTTAGGAACTCTAGATCAAAGGTTGTAATCTAGCATAAGCACTGTGCGACTTGTCCGAGTTGACTCAGACCTGATTAGAACAGATCCCTTTTGACACTTCGATTCAGCAATGAAAACAGGGTGACTCGATCAACTTAACCAAGTTACCTCAACCAGGGAAGCAGATTGGCTGGTGTACCACACACCACCACCTCAGTGGTGTGTTGACGTCACCAAGTTCTGTGGGCCCAATCATGAGGTATGTGTTATATCCAAACTGTCCATTTGGTGAGATTGTTGCAAGGCTCGAGCCCAAAAATAAGACAGATCCAAAGATCAAGTGGACCACACTGTCTAAAGCAGTGAGAGATTGAACTTATACCATTGAAACCTTCATGGGGTCACCGAAGTATTGGATCAATCTGAGATTTGTTTTTTCTCCCTTCATCCACGTCTGTGTTACCTTATGAGCAGATTGGATGGAAAATAAACATCATTGTTGGCCCTATGAATGCTTTAACGCTGGAATAATTGTCCCCACTGCTATTTGTGGTGTGGTCCACATGATCTTTGGATATGACTCATTTTTGGGTTCATGCTCTAAAATGATCTCACCAAATGGATGTACGGTGTAGATGTAATAAATACATCATTGTGGGCCCACATAAATTTGATTTTCTTTCCATCCTCAGCTTTGCACGCCACGTACACGCACCATTGAGGTCGGTGGTGTGTGGTACAGAAGCCAATCCACAACTAGGATGAGTGGTGAGTGTGTCACGGAATGGCCAGCTCCACTCAGCTCTCAGACCTAACAAGTTGAGTCAGTCCTTTACTGAGTCACCCCTGACTTTGACTTAAGACCCGATGACTCAGCTTGAGTCAACGAGTCTTGAAACAATGGTCAATATCGAGTAGAGATACAAAATACGTCCAATCATCATTGTTGAAACTTCAAATGGGACCTAACTTGTCTTGCTTATGATTTCTAAGTACCTTTATAATTTTGAGAATTTGGGGTCAAGATCCAGTAATCCAGACCGTTGGTCTGTGATTGGCTCCAATAGTCCCTACGAATTCAAGAGCCAGATACCACTGTTTTGTTTCTCTTCCTAACCATCCGGTAATCCAGACCGTTGGTCTGTTTTGTTTCTCTTCCTAACCATCCAGATACCACTGTTTTGTTTCTCTTCCTGAAGGAAAACATTCTTCTTTTGAAGAGTCTATCAATGGTGAGAAAGCACTGTAGCTTGTGTATGCAAAAATAAGGTGGCCACAGTAGTTTGCTCCTCCGATTGATTCTATTGAAAAGGGTAATTTGGTCATTTAGATAAATTCCAGGGGTTGAAATAAATCTGGCCACGCATGAGGTAGGGTGCAGATTGTTCCCAACTCCACCGGTACCTAGCTAGGGACGCTGATTAGATACTGACAATGTCAGTAGCTAGATTAGGTGCTGAAGTGTCGTCACTAAGTTGGGTGGGCCCTACCATGATGTATGCGTGGTATCAACACCATACATCTATTTGAAGAGATCATTTTATGGAATGAGACAAATAATGAGGCAGATCCAAAGCTCAAGTGGACCACATCACAGGAAGCAGTGGGGATTGAATTCCTATTAGTGAAAACTTCTTAAGGCTCACGGTAATATTTATTTACCATCCAACATGTTCATAACGTCACATATACTTGTATGAAGGGAAAACATAAATATTAGCTTAGATCCAAAATTTATGTGAACCCAAGAAATTTTTAATGATAAGCTTTCAATCTATACTACTTTCCATGGTGTGGTCCACTTGAGTATTAAATATATCTATATTTTGGGCTCATGCCTTAAAATGATATGTCAAATGTATGGATGATGTAGAGCCCCATGGAGACCCTGACAGGGTCTTCTGTCTCTGGTTAGGTCACGATGGGAAGTGGTTTGTGTCCAGCCCCCGGCTCTACATAAATCAGTTCTGGCAGGGCTATGTGGTCCACCATGATGTAATGTATTTTTGTTGTTTATAGATTGTTTTATATTATCAGCTCAAAATTGACACAAATCCGAAGCTCAATTGGACCTTGATGTTTATTTACCATCCAAACTGTTCATAAAATCACATGGAGCTTAATGAAGAAAAAATAATAATTTCTCAACTTGATCCAAAACTTCTGCGGACCCATGGAGTTTTATGCGGGACTTATTTAATATGCAAAACTGGCCAACAAACCTAGCTATGCATAGAACATGATAATCAAGAGGAGGAATATGGCGTACCTGTCTGAGACGTTATAGATGAAGAAGTAGAACACTAGAATATCAAAGATATAATGCTAGGATCTTCCTCTCCTTCACACTTGTATAATAGAAGAATCGATGAGACTTTTACTTCTGTGTTGTGGTGTAGGATCGGGGACCTAGCCTTCTTTTATAGATTGGCTGGGGTGTAGAGAGTTTGAATTCCATCACAACTCTCTCCCCACAGCTCCACATGTTACACGTACTTGTGCAGAAACACCGCGCAAATCAGACTAAAGTGGGGTCCAGTGGTTTACCCAAACATACAATCCAACCTATAGGATAATCCAGACCATTGATCAATAAAGCCTACCTTATAGAGTTCTTATATTTTAATGATGTGCCATGAATCCCCACCATACGTTTAATTTGTGCCTTGGATATGTCTCAACTTTAATCTCTTACGTGAAAATGATCTTGAAAAATTGATGAACATAAATTCCATAGAGGGCCCCACAGAGACATTGCCTAGGCTGATTCCGTCAAGGTGGGGCAGGACGCAATCCACTCTCAAATAATTTCTCACAGCTTATTGACTCTCAAGTCTCTCCTGAGACGATTTTCTACTATTTCGGCGGTCTGTTGAAAGGGGATTTGACTGTGAGAAGTGGATTTGACTGCGGGCCTTTAGCTATCAACCCCAGGTGGGGTTTTTGGTCAATGTGAGGTGGTTGTGGCAGGAACCCGTGAGGATGAGAATAAGGAAATTTAATTATTGAATCCTTCTCTTCTCTTTTTTTTTTTTTTTTTTTTTCATTCTTTGGTTGATGAAAATACCTATAAACTATGTCTGCTCTGGTACAGCTGTCCGTGTACATGACCTCATCTAGAACAAAAATTCTGCTCACCCCATGACTAATCTAATTCGTTCATTTTAATCGGACTATCATAAATCCACAGGTGAGTTTTCTTAGTGTGTGTGTGTATATATATATATATATATAAAATTTAAAGATGTCTTTTGCCTACAAGTATAATAATTTTTGTGCGTTAATACTGAACATTTTCCTTGTGGTCCATCTATGATGAAATTTGACATCAATCTCGAGCCAATGATGTGAAATTAAAACTCTCTACTTGCGAATGGGTTGAATTTGACTCAAGACAACCCAGTTGGGCCCACATCAGATGTAGATAGATGAAAAAACGTGACGCGCTTGCCGCACAAGGTTATATGACCGGTTCTTCTTCTTCTTTTTCATTTTTTTTTGTTTTTTCCCACTCCCTGGGACCACAAGAAGCCAAAGTTTCTTCGACAGTTACTAATTCTACGTTTTCATATGTTTGAGGGCTGCGAGCATCGATTTCATACTGGGGAAGACAGTTGTCCAAAGCTGGATGAGCACCTTCACCGGCACTTGCTGGGCACTATCAGTGATGTGGCATCCCTCCTACTTTGACAGGTGGGTCCCACTCCTCATGTGAGTGCCTTGTCTTAAGTATTGTTTGGCTGCTGGTGATCTGAATTTTGAATGGGCTTATATTTGAGCTTAAGTTGGGCCATCTTTGATTTGGACTTTACTTGGTGAGATAATTAAGTTGACTCGGTGAGTTGATTCATTGGATTGACTCAACAGGTTGACCAGGTTATTCATATAGTTTGGTTTTAAGGTTAGATTTAAACTTGGGGATCAAGGTTTTCGGGTTTTAAGTTAGGCTTGGATTAAGGTTTAGAGTCTTAGGTTAGACTTGGATTAAAGTTTAGGGTTTAGGGTTAGGCTTGGATTAGGGTTTAAGATTTCCGTCCATCTATCGTATGTACGGTTTCATTTCCTAAAATTAGCTGTTGAAATGGATGGCTAGCGTGAATGTAGGGAAGATACATCTCAGTGGTCCCGCAGTTAAGGATCCACCCATTACCACGCGGTAGAGCGAGTCCGTTTCAATTCCGAGATCACGGATAAATTGCCACGTGGCAAGTGTGTATTAAATAAATAAAAAAAAA
Organism: Magnolia changhungtana; assembly: GCA_030180095.1. Classification (NCBI taxonomy): domain Eukaryota; kingdom Viridiplantae; phylum Streptophyta; class Magnoliopsida; order Magnoliales; family Magnoliaceae; genus Magnolia; species Magnolia changhungtana. Next base: position 4,190,648 of record JASAUF010000467.1, on the reverse strand, counting down.
GCGTGCCGTGTAACACGGCTGCTTTAGCACCCAGATTCTACGAGATTACCATCTCAATCAAAGCTTGGTTTCTTTTCACGCAACAGGCTTTAGTAAGGAGAGAAATACTTACAATTGAATTTTTTTTTTTTTTTCACACGCACACACTTAGGCCGTAGTGGGATTTCACCACCTATGGGTACTTGAACCCTTGACCCGGTGGTCTACCACCAGAGCAAGAGCAAGGACCCACATACAATTGAAATCTTATCCACAAGGTCCATAGTGATGTTTTTATGTCATTTATAGAGTTAAAAGGCTATTTCTACATAGATAAATTCAAAATACAAAAATATTAAACCGATTCAGAACTTCCTACTGGCCCATGAATGCCCCACAGTGGACAGTCAATCTTTGCTATTTCCTGTCGTGCTACTCAATTGAATTTTGGATTTGCCTCATTTTTTGAGAACGGATTGGCTACTTCCCTTCCACCATAGGCTGGTGGTCGGTGCTCGTGGGCCCACAATGATGTATGTGGGTCATCCATGCCGTCCATCTATTGTTATAAATCATCTTCGGGTATGTGACAAAAAATGAGGTATATTCCAATCTCAAAGGGACAACATTACTGGAAATAAAAACTTTTATTGCCCCCAAAAAGTTTTGGATCAAGTTGATCTTTGTTTTTTCCCTTCATCTAGGTTTGTATGACCTCATCAACAGATTGGATGTCAAATAAACAGTACAATGGGATATAAGAGTATTTTAATGGTGGATATCCACTCACTATTGTTTTCTCGTAGTGTGGTCCACCGGAGACTTATATCCCTCTCATTTTTGGGATCAATAAAATGATCTATAAAAATGGAAGAACAGCATGAATGAAATGCATACATCATGGTTGGGTCCACATAGCACCAACCACCACTACCGGGCTGGTAGCAGGGGGAGTAGCCAATCCGTTCCCCATTTTTTGGGCCTATATTGTAAGTATGAGCGTGCAGATTAGGTATTATCCCCACGTGTTGCGAGCTTGGGACAGGGGAAGGCACTGAGGGGCCACTAAGATGTATGAACTTTATCCACACTATCTATTCATTTTTTAATATTATTTAAGAATATTATCTAAAAATTAGAGAAGATTGAAGTCTCAAATGAGCCACACGGTAGTGGTTAAATTACTACGGTCAAAAAATTCTTAAGGACCGCAGAAGTTTTAGATCAAGATGATATTTATTTTTTTTCACTTCATCCAGCTGTATATAACCATATCAAGGGGTTAGATGGAAAATAAATGAGACAATGGGCCCGAGGAAGGTTTCAATGATGGGCAACCTTAGCACCGCTTCGGTGTAGTCCACTTAAGCCTTGGATCTGCCTTATTTTTGATTTAATACTCTAGAATAGTATGAATGGTATGAAAAAAGGGATGGACAGTGTGGATAGGATTTATAGATAAGGTGGCCTCTCACGGAGCCTCCACTGTAGTATGAACCTAATCTGTGCCCGTAGTATGATATAAAATAATATATTACCAGACTGCGTGGATTTCTCACTAATATCACGGTAGGGCGACTTAGATTAGGGCTTGTTTGATTTTTCAATGCGAGTGTAAATACCAGGTAAACGACTAATCATGACACTTTCACGGTCTGAAAAGTTCAGAGAATTCTTACCTCGAAAACCATTTCAAAAGTGTTAGTTAAATTTTTTAAACCTTACAGTGACGTAAATAACATATATATGCCGTTTATCTAATTTTAAAGATCATCCCAAACCGTGATCCGAAAAATGAGGGACACCCAAATCTCGAGTCTACCACACTACAAGAAAACAGCAGCCTATCTCACTGTAATGTGTATTTGTTATCTAACCCGTTTAATTCAAAACTTTTGTGGGCCCTAAAAAGTTTTTAACAGTGAGTGTTCAATCACATCTCTCTCATGTGGTTTGGCCCATATGAGATTTGGATATACTTGATTTATGGGCTCATGCTATCAAACAGTCTCAGGAAGCGACCGCTCTTCCTAGGCAAGATGGACGCCGCATTACCCCTGCCGTCTTTGGCTCCGAATGGACAGTTCTGTGGGTGGGCTCACTGTGATGTATGTGTACATCCAAGCTGTATATCTCTTTTCTTAGATTATTTTAAGGCATCAAAATAAAAATGAAGCAGATCCAACAGTCAAAGGGACCACACCACAGATGACGCTTGCATTTAATGCAATTGATATTTAATGCTCCGTGCATTTTAATGTAACCAAGCTTATTATCTGGTGTGGTCCACTTGAGCGTTAAATCTGCCTTATTTTTGTGTTCATGCCTTAAAATAATATGAGAAAAGAGATAAACAACCTGGATGTACAAATACATCACGTTTAGCCCGTCCACAAAACTACCCGTCCGGAGCTAGGGACAGCCGGGTTGGCACGCAATCTCCCTGCCTCCGATGTGAGCATGGTACGCCTACCGTAATGTATTTGTACATCCAAGCCGTCAATCTCTTTTCTCGTATTATTTGATGGCATGAATATAAAAATAAGGCAGATCCAACGCCCAATGGACCACACCAAATAATAAGGTTGGTTGCATTAAAATGCACGTTCCGAGCTAGGGACGGCGGGGTAGCACGCAATCTGAGTCCTGCAAGATAAGAAACTGAACAGCCACGTGGATGCTTTTTGCCAGTAGGAAAGGCGTTTATTAGTGGCAGGGTTTGATTGGGTATGAGAATGGCTCACCGGATGAGTTTTTTTTTTTTTTTTTTAAATTTATTTTATTTTTAATTAATTAATTTATTTATTAATAACACATGCACACACCCCCACAGGTGGAATTTCACCACCTACGGGTACTCAAACCGTTGACTGGGAGTTGAAACTTCCGAGAGTCTACCACCCGGGCAAGAGCAAGGACCCTGAGGAACGGTCAGATTTAATTGGATAGGCAGAATGGCTAACCTGATGAATTAACTAGCAAGGATTTTTGGACAAAATATTTAGGGCGTGTTTGTTTTACGGTGAAAAGGTAAATGCTGGGTAAAAAATTAATTATTACTTCCCCGTTCGTTTACATCTTACTAGATTTAACTACTTACTTTTTGACAATATTTGTGGGCCTCACTGTGATGCATTACGCTTATCCAAACCGTTCATCTATTATTCCAATTGAATTCATAGCATGAGTGAAAAATTGAGACATATCTGGTAGTCAATTAGATCACGTCGTACAAAAAAGGGAATCGAATATTTACCGTTAAAAACTTTGTAGGGTTAGTATTTCCTTTGACGTGTGCCACTTGAGTGTTAGATCTACTTCATTTTTTGTTTCATGCTCCAAAATATTATAATAAGACAGACGGACGGAATGAATATATCCTACTCATTACCTTGTAATTTAAAAATTAAAACTACATCTTTTGAACCCATTTTCCAAGCACAGATTCTTATGAATTTCCAACGCATTTAAATGGTAATAATTACTATATCTCCTGCATTTTCTTTTGTTTCTGAGAAAAAACAGGCGTAACTGCGAGGCCACCTGAGGAACGGTCAGATGTTGCACAGACATTTCACGTCAGCACGTGCGAGGCGACTAAAAAAACATTCCTCTGCTTTAATTATTGAAACCCAGGAACAGAAAGTCGGCACTCGGCAGTCATGTCTATCAGAGTTCATGCGGGAGGGACACGGTGTGGCATGGACATCACTAAGTTCTGTGGTCCCCATGATGTATGTATTATATCCACACCGTCTGTTCATTTTGCAAGATATTTTAATTCATGATCCAAAAAATTAGGGAGATCAAAAGCTCAAGTAGACCACACCAAAGAAAGCAGTGGGGACAATAATTGCCACCGTTGAAACCATCCTAGGGCCATCATGATGTTTACTTCTCATCCAGGCCGTTCATAAGGTTACACAGACCTGTACGAATGGAAAAAAAAAAAAAAAAAAAAAAACAAGTATCAGACCGATCCAAAACTTCAGTGACCCAAAGAAGTTTTCAATGGCATACGTTCAATACCCATTGCTCTATATGGTGTGGTCCACTTGAGCCTAAGATCTATCTATTTTTATTTTTAGTTTCCCGAAAGAAGGACGGACAGTTTGGATAGAACAAATACTTCATGGTGGGCCCCAACTTATGTGCGCCCACATGATGTATCGGCGGCACGCGACACAGTCACTTAAAAAAATAATAAAAGCATCAAATATCAGGGCAAAATAAACTTGTTAAATTCTGAGAACAGCTGTATCCAAGACACTGTTAAAAAATCACACTGGCAGCCGAGGTGCTTAAACAATAGATGAGAGAGAAAGGAAAGAGATAAGGGAGAAAAATGTTAAAAAAGGTTTTACTGGAACGGGAGAAAAGGAGACGGGTTGAAAATTCCGAAGGTCAGCCAAACATAAATAAATGTAAAAACACAAATATCAGCTTCTTTAAAACTTACGTAGCTTCCAGAAGTTTTCAATGGTAGGCATTTAATTCTGAGTGTTTATTCTATAATGCCGGTATACTTGAGATTTGAATGGTTCAATTCCAACATCGTGTTCTAAAATGAGCTGGTAAAATAGATGGACAACATGAATAAGATACATTTGATTGGGTCTTAAATCAGTACTCAGTCTACCTATAAGGTGTCTTATCCATCCTATCTATGTATTTTACTAGCTCATTTTAAGGTATGATACCGAAATCTAAAAATATACAAAGCTCAAGTGTATCATGCCACAAGATAATGTGAATTGAATACTTACTATTGAAATCTTAACGGGGCCACAAAGTTTTGAATCAGGTTGATATTTGTGTTTTCCTTTTCCATCTATGCTTGTGTGACATGTTGTAAAATATTGATTTTTAATAAAATATATTAAATAATAATATAAAATATATAAAAAGTTGTTTTGAAAAAACACCGTTTTGCGGGTTTTTTGGGAATAGTCCCACATGGGAAAGGGAAGAGAAAAATCTTTGGTTTAAATGATAATAGTGGAGTATTATAATATTTACCTACCTAGTCCGTGGACTATGAACCTTATGTGTTCCAGTGCTACTGGAACACCCGCGCGCGCACTCGCGCTCGGGCACGGGCTCGGTGCGAGGACGTGGGCATGTGAGGCAGTGGCATGAGGGCGTGGGCATGTGAGAACTTTTTTCCTCTTTCTTTTTCTTTCTTTTGGGATTTTTCTCTATGTTGTAACACTGCCAGAAATTGTGTAATTGAGTTCCAATAGGTGGGCCTTCGTGTTTGCTGAACGCAGACCCACACTAGGCTCGTCGTATCCTAGAAGCTATTTGCCTGTAACCTATCGGCATACTCAATTTACTTGAGTAGGGGCAAATAACGCTTTAAGGACAGCGTTTTCAGACGTGCTTCAGCCTGTCCTTATTTCTGATTATCGTAATTTTTCGATTTCCATATTATACAGAAAATACATTAATCTGTATAATTTTTAACGTGACATTATTAGCAGGTTGGATGACAAGTAACAATATTGTTATCCTTTTCTAGGTTGTTTGGCATGGTGGATTGGAGGGGATTGGAGGGGGGTTTCAAATCTCCCTGGTTGTTTGGCAGCATAAGGGCTTGTTTGGCTGAGCAAATTGGAAGGGATTGGAAGATAGATCCCGGGATTGGCCAGGCGTGACAAACAGACACGGGATCCTGATCCCGGGATATAGCAATCCCATGGATCTTAAGACAATCCTTCAAATCAACAATGGTCAACAAATCAACAATACAACTAACAATTTTTACCTAATCTACATAGACATGGGACATGTGACTGAATTCAACTTGTGAAATCAGCAATATTAGGGATAACATACATACAATTTCACAATTGCCAAACAATTCAAACAATACATGCATCAACTTGATCCAAAACTTCTGCGAACCCACGAAGTTTTAATGATGTGCGTTGAATCCACACCATATGCTTAAATTGTGCCTTGAATATTTGTCTTAACTTTAATCATATGTGAAAACGATCTTGAAAAATTGATGAACACCATGAATAAATTCCATTGAGGGCCCCACGGAGACATTGCCTAAACTAATTTCGTCCATGTGGGGCAGGACGCAATCCATTCTCTAATAAATTCTCGCAGCTTTTCCTACCACAAGCGGATTGGCCGGTGCTCGAAGACGATCGCTAACTCTCCTTGAACTCCGAGTTTACGAACGGTTCAAAAGAGATCAAAGTTACACGGGCCCCACAGTTATGTATTTATTATATCTACAACGTTCATCCATATTTTGAGATCATTTCAGAGAATGATAAAAAAAAAAAAAAAATCATATCCAAAGATCAACTAGACGACACCACAAAGAGCAGTGGGAAAATTGATTTTCACGGTTAAAAATTTTGTAGGGCCCACCATAACATTTATTTTCCATCCAATCTATTCATAAGGTCACAAAGACCTGATGAAGAGGAAAAACAAATTTCATAATGATCCAAAACTTCTGTGACCCCTAAAACGGTTTCAATGGTAGACGTTCAATCCCCCACTGCCTTTTATACTGTGGTCTACTTGATTGTTAGATATGTCTTATTTTTCGTCTCAAGCCTTAATGCGAGCTCGCCAAATAGATGGGGAACGGATTGGCTACTCCCCCTGACACCAGCCAATGCTTGGTGGTCGGTGCTCTGTGGGGCCCACCATGATGTATGTGTTTCATCCATGCCGTCCCTCTATTTTTATGGATCATTTTACGATATGAGACAAAAAATGAGGTATATCCTAATCTCAATTGGACCACATTACAAGAAATGTTGAATGAGCATTGACCATTAAAAACATTTTGAGGACCATAAAAGTTTTGGATCAAGTTGATTTTGGTTTTTCGCTTCATCTGGGCTTGTATGACCTAATCAACAGATTAGATTTCAAATAAACAGTACAATGGGCCTTAGGAGGATTTTAATGGTGGATATCCAATCACTATTATTTTCATGTGGTGTGGTCCACCTGAGATTTATATACCTCTCATTTTTGGTATTAAGCCCTAAAATGATCTTTAAAAATGGATGAACGAAATGGATGAAACAAATACATCATGGTGGGGCCCAAAGAGCACCGACCATCAGCCCCAAGGCTGGTGTCAGGGGGAGTAGCCAATCTGTTCCCAAATAGATGGACCATTTGGATATAACACATAAGTCATGATGGGACCCACAAAAGCACTGGGGACTGCACCAGGAGAAAGAAAGAAAGAAAAAAGAAAAAAAAAAAAAGGTTGGAGGGCTGGACCAGTGTACACATTCCAAAGCCCAAGAAAATCCCCTAGTTAGCATATGGGACCCACATTGTTGTCCATCCGTTTCCCTAGTTCAAGTCTCAGGTGGACCAATCCACATGAAACAGTGGTGATTAAGTACCTCACCGTTAAAAATTCCAACGGACCCAAGGTTTTCATAATGTTTACTTGCAATCCAACCCGTTGATAGTCTAAATAAGATCTGGATGAAGTGAAAATGCAAAGATTAGCTTGATCCAAAACTTCTTATTCACTCCAGGACCGTATTACTTCTGAACCAAGGACATGGCATTTTCATCCGAAATAATATCCAGAAGTTGTTATGAAATGGTGATAAAGACCGCACTAGTTGAAGAAGGAATATGCCAATATGTCCTAGAGGGGGTGAATAGGACTTTTTAAAGTTTTTATGATTTATTTAAAAATCCTACTTCACTAATCTTGTGATCATGTAGTTATTAGGATTACTTGAATGTAAATTTACTAGCTTCCAAGCTTAGTAGAGGATCCAATCACAAACTATTTTAGAGATAAGCAGTATGCAAGCTAGCTTATGATGGATATGACTGTGTAAGTGTGTGTGGTGTGATCAAATGTTCAGATATGAAAGTATTAATGCAAATCACACAATCATAAGAATAACAATCACAAACACAGTCATTTTTATAATGGTTCGACGATGAGTCTACTCCACTCCCGATAACCGCACTCAACCCTTGAGTGTACCGGATTTCACTAAGGAGGTTTCACAATGGTTCACCTCTAACCTAAGGTTTTAAATCAGGTTCACCTTCAACCTTTACAACCTACACTGAGGTTGACTGTTTATGCTCTCACGAGCAAGGGTCAACACAACGCACCTACTTTTAGGCACACTGGCCAAGGATCTTCCATAAGACCCTACTGGAGGTTTCTACATGGTTGACCTCAAACCCTAAGGTTTTACCCGGTTCACCTAAAACCCAGAGTTTTATTGGTTCACTCCTAACCAGATGTTAATGCTCTCCATAGAGCAAGGGTCCACACAACGCACCCACCACGTACACTCTTGCCAGAGGCCTCCTTGAGGACTTCAAAGGGTGAGAACTACTTAAGACCCAATCCTAGAAAGGAATGATCACAAGTGTCCTCTTGGACTCTGGATACTTACAAATAAGTTGATGAGTCCCGTTTAATACAATGCCAAAGATCTCCTCCTCCTTATTGACGAAGAGTCTTTTGCTCCCTTGATCCGCAACACAAAATGATATACCAATACTCGGCTTCGGGTTGGGTCAAGGTGAAGATGGAATCCTACTCTCAAAATTTTTCCTATCAAGAAGATAGAGCGATTCCAATCTTATGCATTCAAGGCATCCCAGCTTAATGAATTGCCATTAAGGTAGTAGCTGGAGGATCCTTAAATGCGGAAGTTCATTCCCCAATCCACTCTATTGAATGTCAATGATGAGGGTGGATTGGAGGATGAACTCCCTTGAGAGAAAGGGCTTTGGATATAAGATATACGTTGAAATTGAAATACTCAAAAGCTCTCTCTACTTTCTCTCACAGCAACAAAAGACAAGTCCTCTATATATAGGCAAAGAGTTAAAACGGATATAAAACAGTCACATTTATGACAGAGTTCGATATCATCAAGCGTATACTCTTGATAACATCGATGGTCTACTCGATGACTCGGACTCAATGTCATACACTTTTGAAACTCTTTGCCAATTGGTCGATGAATCGAAACTATTGTCGATGTCATCGGATTTCGAACTTCAATTCCATCGATGACAGGTTCGATCCATCGACACTTGAAAAATGAGTGAGACTTGACTTTGAAATATTTCAGGTTTTCATGAATAATCGGGGAACCATCGAGATCATCGAAATTTGAATGTCGATGATATCGAGATCAGAGTCAAGGCATCAATAAATCCAGCGGATTTGACTTTAAGCTTGTTGGACAGTTTATGAACTTGTTCGATGCAATCGACCTGATGCTGATATCATTGATATTTGAATATTGATTCTATCGAAGGGCCCCCGATCATAGTTAAAAACAACATGAAATATCTACTGTAAGATATACACGCCCACAATCGATATCATTGATGGACTTTCGATGTTATCGATATTTGATTTCAGATCATATTGGAAGAGCATCGATATATCGAAGAAATTTGAAATTTTCATTAAAAAACAGGGGCGTCGAAAATATGCCTATCGATCTTATCGAGCCATTTTCGATGGACTTGAGAATTGAATATTGATGCTAACGATAGGTATATCGATACATCGATAATTCGTCCAGATATGTTGTGAAGTTGCTGGACATTTTTAGTTCTTATATCGATGATATCGATAGGTGTATCGATACATCGATAAATCCGTCCAGATGAATATTTAGTTGCTGGACACTTTTGGTCCTCACATCGATAATATCGTTAAGGTATCGAGGACATCAACAGAGCAGGTTGATCATATCGAGAGTGTTCCGATAAGATCGACAAGGCGAGAAAAACTTAGAGATTTTCCTATTTTGAAAAAGTTTTCTCACCTTTAAAACCCTATGATTTCTATCTTGTTTTTAAGGGTTTTATTCACCTGGTGTTTTGGGTTATGGGATGTGAGGCTTTAGGTTTACCTGTGGCGAGCTTGCACACATCCGGTTGAAGCAAACGCTTGAATTGATCTTCCTATCAGGCTCTGTAGACAATCTGACTCAACACTCACGTAACTTGACAAACCAGGGCACTTTCATGTTAGAAGGCCACTCTTGGGATATATGGAACGCAGTAGCTTTCTAAGTAATTTTCCCAAACTTCAAGGCCACTACGGTCAAAATCCCTTCTCACAAACATCACGGTAGGGTGACTTAGCTTTAGAGCTGAGCATCGGTCCGGATTGGGTCCAACTTGGTTCGATCCGAAATCTCAATGGCCTGACCCGAAATTGATCTGATTCAGTACCGAGTCCGGGTCACTTGACTCGGACCGATTCGAAATATGTTTTGTCTAGTTTGATTCGAGTCTGACTCGGTTAGGAAACTGAGTCGGATCGGATTGGGCACGGTTCGCATCGGTCAGATTAAAACAAAAAGATACTGTTTCTCTCCATCTCTGTCTGTTCGAGATCATCCTCGAGGAGTTCTTCTCGCGTTTGAGTCATGGCGAGCTTCTGGTTTCACCTGGGCCAAATGCGCCTTCTCATTCAAAAAAAAGGGGGGTTTCCGGCAAACCCGAACACTGACTGCCTCTGCCCTCTCTACACAGACAAAACTCCACTAGATCTCATACCTAAGAGAAACGAAAGAAGGAAAGAAGTGGATTCCATCATCTAGCAGCCAATGTTGGACTCGATCTCAGAGCAAAAAAGGGATGGAGAGAAACCCTAATGTAACGCCCCGTGTTTTCAGGACCCGAGTATATAACCCGTTTCCTCAAAACCCAAGTGTTAGCTTATAAAATCCAGTGTAAATTTGAACCATTTATCATTAATTAGAGTTAACAGCAACGAAGCTAAAATAAACCATGCATTGTATAAAAACATTCTGATCATTCCAAAATTCCAAATGTAGCGCCCATACAGGACTTATACAATCCCAAACAACAAAGTTCGTATAAGTAAAATAATGATCTATTAGCTAGTGGTGGGGTTTAATATGGGCCGCAAGGACCCCGTCTAGTTTCTCAGCTACCCGATCTGCTCTAGCAACCCAATGAACAACATCGGCTTACTCTACACCTGCATCAACTGTTACGGTTTGATAGCGTCAATGGCTATCGCAGTGAGGAGCACCCTCTAAGATTACGCACTAATAATTCATAATCCAATATAGATTGCAAGTCATGAAATTGGATACACTAAACAGGGCATTTCATGGTCATACTCATACTTAAGATAATCAAACCAAACAATAGAGTTTCATCATAAGCAAATATCATGACAGTCACAATACAAGGAAACATGACTAGATATCCAAACAAATCAAACATACAATTTTCTATTGCGCTCGAAATCACGTTGTACGTGAACTCCGCAAGATGGCTAGAAAATCGATAAGCGAACTTCAGCTCCACCCGAAAATTATGGTACAAGTGGAATTCGTAAGGCAAATACAAAATCACCCTTTAAACCCCCACTTCATCTGGAGATTATGTCGTACGTGAACTCCGCAAGATGGCTAGAAAATCGCTAAGCGAACTTCAGCTCCACCCGAAAATCAGGGTACGACTGACACCGCAGATGAAGAGACAATCAACATACAAACTCTAGACCATCTGGAAATCATGTTGTACGTGAACTCCATAAGATGGCTAGAAAATCGCTAAGCGAACTTCAACTCCACCCGAAAATCATGGTACGACTAAACTTTGCAAGATGGCTAGGAAACAACGGATGTATAAATGTAACTAATAAGCCACAAAGGGTACCAATGACACATCCAAGCCACAAAGGGCAAATGTGGACAGCAAGATCATAAGTCCAAGGTAAGTTCCATTTAATTCATCATTCAAGCATAAGTGGCAGCATATAAATAAATTAATACATATATAATAAAGGATAATATGTTATCATCGAGCCATTCATGCATATTGCAATTTAAAAGAAACGTTTATCTTTCAACACATAAATTAACTATACCACATGTTAGCATATTCTATAGTAAAGTAAAAAACTTAGTTAAGGGAATCATGCCATCATCTACATCTAGATTGATGAAATCAAGTGGGAAGCTCAAAGGGTGAGTCCTCACCTTGGTCAATTAAAGATGACATCAACTTGAACCACTCCAATATGCACAAACTCTACTCAGTACCCACACTAAGCTGTAACGACCTGTAAATTTCCGTACTATGGCTCGAGTACCACCTCGACCAGAAATCACTTAGGATTAAATCCTTTAGAAATTTAACAAAGTTAACTAAGTGCTAAACTAGATTAGCCATGAAATCCGTTGGAATCACTTTAAATACGATCTGTAAGACCCAAAACTTGTACAATCATTGACGCTAGGTTACCCTAAAGTCTAGGATCAAACTCATTACCCGACTGCTCTCGGGAACGAATTGAAACTCCGTATCAGGTCTGGAACGCACATCGGGAGTCCGAATAATACGAGGTTAAGGACTTGGGACCGCCTCACTGGGCTCGACAACCATCTCGGAAATCAAGTTCGGACGATGTCCCACGGCCATTCGCTCGAGTCCGGAGCGAGGGAGTGTGAAAACCACTGTTTTCTTTACAAAATAAATATCTTGAATAGTGATCTGACACCATTCGCTTGCGGATCAGTATTAAGTAACTAGACTGTCAGAATTAGACCAAATTACACCCTTGGATCAAGAAAAATTTCAGGAACATTTACATGTACTTGGAATTTCGGATCGAGGCTCACTGACCGTTAAACTGAAAGTGGTCTGCCACGCGTGATCTGGGATTCCGATCGAGACGAAAGCATAACCCCACGTAGATCCATGGGTTGTGAGCTTAAGTCCGACGTTTGGCTCAAGGAGGGCCGCCAGAAACCCTCTTTTGAGCTGGAACAACGCGGATTTGCTTACAATGTAAGTATACATTGAACATAAGTTTATTCTGGAGAGTTTTTAGGTTATATAAGGGCCTTAGAACAGCCCCTCTCATAGCCATAAGAATTTGGGATAAAACCCTAAGGAGAGAGAGGAAAAAGAGAGAGAAAGCTTGAGGTTTGTGGGAGAATCTTCCTCCTAGTACTGTTTCAAATCACCACACGGGCTGTACCACCCCTTCCTTGGCGCTCTCCCGGCAATACCGACTCCGTTTTAAGGTAATAAACCCTAACCCTATATCTGTTTTGAGGTGTATAGGCTACAGGTTATGAAATAGCTAACCGATTTCACTCTTTAGGCTAGAAAACTCCCGAATACGGAAGCTCATCAAACCTTGTCAATCCGTTGAGATTCCAAGGAGCAAGGTGAGGACTTTAGGTGTATAGGTTACTATTTTCAATGCTTTCAATGTCAGATAATGATAGATTCATGATCTGCATGTAATTGCACATGTACAAAGTGCTTTCCGTTTCCTGTTTCGATTAAAGATGCAAAATATGGAATTTTACATCTCTAGATATACGTAGAAATACCATATACGTACACATTTTGGAAATGTGTTTGCCATGTTTAATTGTTGTATGATTATATAGTATATGGATAAAATACCTGTTTGGCAAAAGTAATCGCCGTAATACATGTTTCCTTGTATACACTATGTATGTTGAAATTGTGTATTCTAGAAAATATCGCATACGTATAAATTTGGAGATGTAATTGTCATGATTATTTGCTGTGTGAATATGATATATACGGATAAAATACTAGTTCGGAGAAAGGACAGCCCTAATACATATATTGCTAACATACGTCATGTATGTTGTAATAGTGCACTCTAAGTATTTGTGAAATTGCTTGTGGGTGTAAGTGCTTAGGTGTTAGTGCCTTAGGTAGGTGCTGAGATGGGGTCCTCAACTACCTTAGAGTCACGTATGATACCCTCTACGTGGTTGTTTACTTTAACCACTCACTTATGAAATATCGTGTTTATATCCCTATTTGTATAGTGCTCTATAACATGCTTTTTAACATGCTTTGTAACTTGTTTCATAACATGCTTTATAATATGCTTTATGACATGCTTGTTAGTGTGCTTGAATTACTTTGTTTATCATGCTGTACTTCACATGTTATGGTTGAGAATTGATTGAGCTTGGGACTATGTTCATAGTCCAGACATCCGGTACCAGACTTGGAATCGTGGTTGAGATTCATCTCGCCACACATGATGTGTTTGGCGAACCCGTGTCGTACTTCGGTTGGCAATAGTGGTTGGCCACACGAAGTGCTTCTGTGCTTCATATCGCTCAACTTGTTGTGCGCTCGAGCTAGTCGAGCACGTCAAGTAACCCGTGTGTCTTATGTATATTCACCATGTTCGGTCGCTAATGCTTGAACCTAGGGTACCAAACTTACCAGTGAGAATCCCGTTAACCATGGTACCTCAATCCGCTAAGACTCATGAGCTGGGCATGGTGGTATGGGACACCGTGGTCGAGCTGTCGGCCTACGCTGGGGCCACGTGCCTCCCCGTAGTGACCAGTGAGCAACCAAACTCGTGAGCCGATTATGGTGGTATGGGACACTATATTCGTGCTGTCGGCCTACATTGATAAGGTGATGGGGGAGCGGTGCAACCTTTGTGCGTAACAGCCCTGGCAGCCCTTTGTAGTGACCTCAAGTATACTCTGAAATCGCAGTGCGCCTTAGGGTTTGCCGCGATATATAGAGTATGAACTAGGTCTGTTTCTGTATTGTGATGAATCGTTTAAGGGGTGATGGGGGAGCGGTGTAACCTTTGTACGTAACAGCCCTGACAGCCTCTGCAATGACCTAGAAAATACACCATCGTCTGATATTAACTAAGACTGACGACCCTAGAATAGATCATGTTTGGGAATGATACAAGGGAGGTACCTTAGTTTCCCAATCCTGCTGTTTGAAATGAACTAATTAAAAACTCGGTAATCATGCTCATCATGCATTGCATGTGCTTGAAAGATGTGGAGCACTGTGGGATGAAAGCATGCCACGAGAGTGAGATGGTGTCGCATGAGGGAGTATGTCAGTGAGGGCATCCATCATACCTGCATTCATACTTGCATTAATAAGAGTAGCTAGGAGTGTTTGATTTTACGGCTTTATCATTACTGCTTGACTGTATTGATAATATGTTAACCTATGCTTTATTGTTCCACTGAGTTAGTTACTCACTCCCACGTTACGGAACGGTGTTGCGCACACCAACCAGACTCTATCTCAGGTTTAGGTGAGCCGACGATTCAGGAGGCGGAGCCTGATTATAATGAGGACCAGGAGGAGTTCTCATATATGCAATACTCTGGCGGCTTCGACTAGGCTGCCGGATTGGCGGGATTTATAGGTATCACTCCTTAGTTTATTTTTGATATTTTGATTATAAAACAAACATATGTATATGGTGACTCAGACAGATTCATACTCTGGAGAATGAAATGATTTTTGCTTCTTTACATACATGTATATACAGTTCAGTCTTCCGCTTGCCTTTATACAAATGATCTGGAGTATGAATTACTGTTTTGGTATAATCTCACTCATGTTTATTGCTCTAACACAGACAACATTTAATCATCATTAATTATGTTGCATAAGTGATGCGTTGGAACTCGGGAATTGAGTTATACTCGACCCCCGATTTTCAGGGCGTTACATAAACCGTCCTGGACTTGAGTTAGTTCAAGCAAAGAGGATCTATGCATATGAGATTTGAGCTGTTACCAATTAAATAGAGACTTAGTAAATAATAACATAGCTAGACATGATTTAACATGAATTTTAAATGAAGTGGCTCACCCATGCATTCCCCCCCCCCCTAACGAGAATTTCGTTCCTGAAATTCAATACTTCTACCTTAAACGAGACGAAGACAATCTGTTTTCCTGTGTTTTTAAGAGTACTACTTTCCTCGTGATGTATGTCTAAATGCTCAAGGGCTCATGACTGACTACTAAGATTGGGGTTGTTACAATCTACCCCCCTTAAAGAAGAATCTCGCCCACGAGATTCGATCATGCTCATCCCAATTTCTTTCGGTACCAACTATGATCAAGGGTTTGCTTACACAGCTTGAAGAAGTGTTTTACTACTATTCTATAATTACATATTTGTGTGTGTTTGAAGTTCACGATGATAGTTCCACACCAAAAAAAACAGAGTAATAGTTTTATGTTTTTAGTGTTCGGATTAACATAAACAGACAGTTATGGTCGGTTTGAGCCTGATACGCCAAACTTCTGCCTGGCCGGGCAGTGAGTGTACCAGTATCCTTCTTAATCCCAGTGAGTACCAATCTTTTGCTTGATCAGGGCATTGAGATCATTGTATCATTGGGACTTAAAATTTTCATCAAACCGCATATACTTTGCTTAAATATGGTTCCATCTATTCATGTCCCCAATCATTCTATTCGTTTGAGATATGTTATCTAATTTTCTATTTCCCCAAGGAAAAGGCCTAAATGATTCATTGTGCTTCAATGTTGCAAATTAGCTATCTAAGGTGTTATCCTAGACTCTGTAATTTTAACTATTTCTAATTGTTTTAGTTACATTACTATGCATTCTTAAATTTTTATAATCCTTGCGAACTATCTCATAACTACTAAGGAAGATCTTTAAAGGTCGTACCTTGGTGGCTGAAGTCGTTGTACTGAAGGGAAGATCCTCTCATCTCGCCGTTTCTTAAAACACTGCTTCAAGAAGTGACCTGGCCTTCCACAATAGTTGCAAAACTTATCCTGACTCGAAGGATGAATTGGGTGAGACATTAATTCCATCTTCTCTTCAGTCGTATGAGATGCAATTGTTGCCGCATTGACTTTGCTCGTTGAACCTCGAATAAGAGCACGTGTTTTGGCCCTACGCTCTAAGTCCTTTTCTATTCGCATGGATTTATCCACGAGATCAACGAAGTTAGTAAAGTCGAAGGTGTACAATCTCGATTGGATTTCGGGTCGGAGACCTTCCTTAAAATTTTCCAATTTATATTCCTCGTCCTCAACAACCTTTGGTACATATCGTGACAATTCGTCGAAGCGCGCTTCATATTGCGGCACTGTCGTATTCACTTGTTCCAATTTGAGAAACTCAGATATTTTCTCGTGACAATAGCACGGAGAAAAGTATTTTTCATTGAACCTTTTCTTAAACTCATTCTAAGTCCACTCATAATCAGATGGGGCTCTTCTCAGCACGCCTTCCTATCATATATTGGCCTCACCTTCCAAGGCATAAGTGGCGAGAATAACCTTTTAGGCATCCAAGCAACCCAGCGATCTCATCTTGGCCATTTTAATCAGCCAGTGTTCTGCTAGAACTGGATCTGGTGCTCTTAAGAAGGATGGTGGCCTCAGTCTTTGAAACCGTTCAAACACATCTGCCCCACTAACTTCTTCGGTCTTCGAGGCCGATGCATCCATATTACGTTGGAGAGCTTGTAACAGTGTGGCGATCGAAGTCTGTTGTTGTTGTACGATGGTACTTAGCTGACTAATAACATCGCAAGGTGGGGTTTCAGGTTGCGCATTTGGTAAGGTGTGCCCACATGACTCACAGGCGGCTGAGATAGAGTACTTCCTAACGTAGGCTATCTTTCAGGGCCACTTGGCCCAACTGAAGGTGTAGGGGAGCGCACGGGACTCCCTTCTGTAACCACCTCATTCATCGGCGAAGTCAACAACTGACCAGTCTGCAGCCTCGGGCGACAGGATGGAGCCATAACTCTGTTAAAAGAAAGGATTCATTGTGGTCATAACCTTCTACGTTTAGCACATCTTAAACTAAGATCATAAGACAACTCATATGAATCATACCGTTGGAGTATTGTTCAGATTGATAAGTGCTCGACAACTCCCTATCCTTTGTGATTAGGTGCAACGAAACTCCAAAGGTACTAAGACAACCATCTAAGCATCTGTATACCCACGTCTTTTAGTCTTCATCCTAAAGGTAAGGTCCTATGATAAGCCCATACTTATATTTTTGTACTGGGATGGATTACAGGGGGTCTAACTTGTGAGTTCTTGAATTTAACCAACTGTCCATCACATTTAAAATTTGTTTCTAAGTTCAATGACTGTCCTAGGAATTCTCATGGGAGTCTAAAATTTCTACCTGAGGGCTTGGGTTTAATATACGTTAAACTTACCCGAAATTTCAAAGCTAGTCTCAACAAGCCTAGCCTGGGCTGGAATTTCGCCTAAAATTATAAATTCTTACTATTAGTTATTTCCATTTATTGGAACATATAAGAGATGTTGTTTCTAAACAAGAGATGTATTAGGGGATTTAAATTACAAGATCCTAGTTTGATTCCTTAAGCTTATAAAGTGCTTCTGTTTGATTTAACGCACAACATGGTGGGTACTTGTTCCCTTACGGTACCTGAGTTTACTCCCTAGTTTCAAACATCTACAATTTACAAGGGAACCTAGGTTCTTGCTTTTAAGTTCAAATGGCCAAACATAAAATCATAAGGGACCCTAAAGTTTAAGTTCCTAGATTCAGTAATCACAATTCACAAAGGAACTTATGTTTGTGTTTCTAGTTCAAATAGTTAACCCTAACATTTCAAGGGAGCCTAAAATTTAGATTTATAGGTTCATAAATTACCCTAACACTAAGGGAATGAAACTTAGTTTCAAGTCTCAAATTTCTTCAATACTATGGATTATTTGAGGTCATATAAGTCCCGTTTTACCCAAGGCCTGGTTTATCTTGACCTACTCTGATACCAACTATAACGCCCCGTGTTTTCAGGACCCGAGTATATAACCCGTTTCTCAAAAACCCGAGTGTTAGCTTATAAAATCCAATGTAAATTTGAACCATTTATCATTAATTATAGTTAACAACAACGAAGCTAAAATAAACCATGCATTGTATAAAAACATTCTGATCATTCCAAAATTCCAAATGTAGTGCCCATACAAGACTTATACAATCCCAAATAACAAAGTTTGTATAAGCAGAAATAAGGATCTATCAGCTAGTGGTGGGGTTTAATATAGGCTGCAAGGACCCCGTCTAGCTTCTCAGCTACCCGATCTGCTCTAGCAACCCAATGAACAGCATCGACTTACTCAACACCTACATCAATTGTTACTGTTTGATAGCGTCAATGGCTATCGCAGTGAGGAGCACCCTCTAAGATTACACACTAATCATTCATAATCCAATATAGATTGCAAGTTATGAAATTGGAAACACTAAACAGGGCATTTCATGGTCATACTCATACTTAATATAATCAAACCAAACAATGGAGTTTTATCATAAGCAAATATCATGACAGTCGCAATATAAGGAATATGACCAGATATCCAAACAAATCAAACATACAATTTTCTATTGTGCCCGAAATCACGTTGTACGTGAACTTCACAAGATGGCTAGAAAATCGATAAGCGAACTTCAGCTCCACCCGAAAATCATGGTACAAGTGAAATTCGCAAGGTGAATAGAAAATCACCCTTTAAACCCCCACTTCATTCGGAGATCATGTCGTACGTGAACTCCGCAAGATGGCTAGAAAATCGCTAAGCGAACTTCGGCTCCACTCGGAAATCAGGGTACGACTGACACTGCAGATGAAGAGACAATCAACATACAAACTCTAGGCCATCTGAAAATCATGTCGTACATGAACTCCGCAAGATGACTAGAAAATCGCTAAGCGAACTTCAATTCCACCCAAAAATCATGGTACGACTGAACTCCGCAAGATGGCTAGGAAACAACGCATGTGTAAATGTAACCAATAAGCCACAAAGGGTACCAATGACACATCCAAGCCACAAAGGCCAAATGTGGACCGTAAGATCATAAGTCCAAGGTAAGTTCCATTCAGTTCATCATTCAAGCACAAGTGGTAGCATATAAATAAATTAATATGTATACAATAAAGGATAACATGTTATTATCGAGCCATTCATGCATATTGCAATTTAAAAGAAACGTTTATCTTTCAACACATGAATTAACTGTACCACATGTTAGCATATTATATAGTAAAGTAAGAAACTCAGTTAAGGGAATCATGCCATCATCTACATCTAGATTGATGAAATCAAGTGGGAAGCTCAAAGGGTGAGTCCTCACCTTGGTCAATTAAAGATGACATCAACTTGAACTACTCCAATATGCACAAACTCTACTCAGTACCCACACTAAGCCGTCTTGGACTTGAGTTAGTTCAAGCAAAGAGGATTTATGCATATGAGATTTGAGCTGTTACCAATTAAATAGAGACTTAGTAAATAATAACATAGTTAGACATGATTTAACATGAATTTTAAATGAAGTGGCTCACCCATGCATTCCCCCCCCCTTTAAAGAGAATTTCATCCCCGAAATTCAATACTTCTACCTTAAATGAGACGAAGATGATCTGTTTTCTTGTGTTTCTAAGAGTACTACTTTCCTCGTGATGTATGTCTAAATGCTCAAGGGCTTGTGCCTGACTACTAAGACTGGGGTTGTTACACCTAACCTCACATCTCCTGTCGCCCCTGACTTCCACCGCACAAAAATATCGACCTAATGCCAGAGTCGGCCACTACCACGACGAAGATTTTTAAGGGTTTGAAGAAATCTATCTCTTTACGAGATGTGGGCTTAAGCATCAATCACGGACATAAGCAACTGTTGTATTACTTATATCTTGGGATGTTGCATTGATATTACTTATATCCGGTCCGGGTCGGATTGGTCCGAATGGGATCCACTCGGATCAGATTCCGGATCGGGTCAGGTTGGATCAGGGCCAACCTGGACTCGACCTGAAGAGAATTCAGATATGAATGGGGTTACCTGATCCACATTAATCCAGACCGTCGATTCGGTTCTGATCGGGTTGGAAAGGGTCGGATCCATTGCATGGATCTGTTTTGGAATGCTCTACTAAGCATACTGTCAAAGGCCATCTAACTATTTAAGAAGATGAAGTAGATCGAAAACTCACATGCCCCGCACCACTTGGTCATGGAAGACTTAGGTCCCGGAAATCACTCCACGATATATATATATATATATATATATATATATATATATATATATATATATATATATATATATATATATATATATATATATATATATATATATATAGAGTTAGCTGGTTAATACACTCCACTTTCAGTTAACACTCACGTCACTGTTAGCCACCCCATTATCGATTGATACGAAGACGTCAGCATTTGAAATGAGGAATCTTTCACTCAGTCTGCCACTTCAGCTATGGATCAGGGTGTATCGTGGCATGATTTGACTGGAAATAGATTGTAGGCCCTACCATGATATATGTGTTTCATCCATTCCGTTCATCCATTTTTATATATCATTTTATTATTTGATCCAAAAAATGAGAGGGTTATAAATCTTATGTGGACCACACCACATGAAAACAATAGTGATTGGATATCAACTATTAAAATCCTTTTGAGGCCCACTATACTGTTTATTTGACATCCAATCGGTTGATTAGGTCATACAGGCCCAGATGAAGGGAAAAAACAAACATTAGCTTGATCAAAAACTTTTATGGCCCCCAAGATGTTTTTAATGGTTGATCCTCATTCAACCGTGTTTCCTGTAATGTGGTGCATTGATATTTGGATATATCTCATATTTAGAATCATGCTGTAAAATGATCCGTAAAAACGGATGAATGGCATGGATGAAACAAATACATCATGGTGGACCCACATAGCATCGACCACCGGCCATTGGCGGTTGTCAGGGGGAGTAGCCAATCCGTTCCCGATTCGACTGAGTATGCGGAGCGGCTCACCTGATGAGTTAACTAGCAAGGATTTTTGGACAAAACATTTACTGCGAGGCCCACCTGATGAACGGTCCGATGTTGCACAGACATTTCATGTTAGCACGTGCGAGGCGATTGTGTTTGCTCGGTACACAAAAAAAAGCATTCCTCTACTTTATTGAAATTCGAGACGAAAAAGCCGGCAGTCATGTCCGTCGGCGTTCATACGAAAGAGAAACGGTGTGGTGTAACACACGACGTCACTAAGTTCCGTGGGCCCCACCCTGATGTATATATTATATCCACACCGTTTATCATTTTGCAAGATCATTTTAATATATGAACCAAAACATTAGGCAGATCAAATGCTCAAGTGGACCACGCCACAGAAAGCAGCGGGGACAATGATTTCCACCGTTGAAACCTTCCTAGGTTTTACAGAGACCTGAACGAAGGAAAAAAATAAATATTAAATTAATCCAAAACTTCTTTGACCCCAGGAAGGTTTCAATGGTATACGTTCAATTCCCACTGCTCTATTTGATGTGGTCCACTTGAGCCTAGGATCTGTCTATTTTTAGGCTAAGCACTAAAAAGATCTCAAGAAATGGACAGACAGTTTGGATAGAACACATACGTCCTTGGGCGTACATCCGACATATGTGGGCCCGCATGATGTAAGGTAAGTACCGGTAGTTTTGTCGCCACACATCACAGTCACTTACAAAAACAATATAAGCAGGTTGAAAAATGTAAAAAAAGGTTTTTAATGGAAAGCTTGACAAGGAGGCGTAGGCTTTCAATTTCCACTTTTTCTTGAGCTGCGGTGTACTTTTATGGACTGTTTGGCGGGATCAATCCCATATTCAAAAAACATCATTATTACCCATGGCAGGGAACTGTTCCTGTTAACATGGAATAAGCTTAATTCCTTTTTCGTTTTTAATCCGGTGGTACATTGAAAGGATATACCCACAATCATTTGAAACTATTGACGATAACACACATGTGTTATATCTAAACCGTTCATTTGTTTTGTAACATCATTTTATGGCATGGGCCTAAAAATAAGGTATATCCAAAACTTATGTGGCCCCAAAGAAGTTTTCAACGGTAAGTATTCAATCCCTATTGCTTTCTATGGTGGGGTCCACTTGAGCTTTAGATCTACCTGATTTTTTGGCCCATGCTCTAAAATGATCTCTAAAAATGGGTGGATGGTATGGATATAGCCCACACATCATGGTGGGACCTACACAACTTGCTAACATTGAGTGATATTAGCACACACAACTTGCTAACATTGAGTGATATTAGCACGGGACGGATACAATTCCATCTAGCCTACTTCCAAGCTTTTCCACTCTTCCCAAACATGGAGTCGAATTGGCACATGACTGGATGCAATTCCATCCCACCTAAGCCCATCTAATCCAGCCGGCCAAACAGGCCCTTGCTTTGGATACGGTTCAATTCAAGTCTCATGTCCTAAAATGAGCTGCTAAAACGGATGAACGGCGTGGATAAGACACATACGTCATCGTCGACTCCACAAGGTTACTCAGTTCATTGGATTGCCTACATGATTCAGTACTCACTCAGTCCCCGGATAAACTCTATGGGACCCACCATGAGTTATGTATCTTATCCACCCCATCTATGCGTTTTAACAGCTCATTTTGGAGCATGATCCCAAAATTGAAGAATATCCCAAGCTCAAGTGGACCACACCACTGGTGACTATGAATTGAATACCTACCATTGAAATCTTAATAGGGCTCACGAAGTTTTGAATCAAGCTGATATTTGTGTTTTCCCTTTATCCATGTTTGTGTGATATTATGAACAGGTTGGATGACAAATAAACATCACTTATGAGCCTTAGGGCCCGTTTGGCCGGGTGGATTGGAAGGGAGTGAATGGTATTAGGGTGGATGGCGTGGATTTCTAGGTAATGATGGTGTTGTCAGCGGATTGTCTTGAGATCCATGCGATTGCTATATCCCTGGATTGATACATCCAGTACGTTTGGCACGCCTGGCCAATCCGGAGATTAAAGCTTCGGATCCCTTCCAATCCCACGAACCAAACACGACGCAGGCTAATTTGAATGGATTAGGATGGATTGGATGGGATTTAAAGGTAATGATGGTGTTGTCAGTGGATTGTCTGATGATTTGGATCAGATCACCCACACTATTTGGCACATCCGGCCATTCCCGGGATTTACCATCCAATCCCTTCCACCACTATCTAATCCCTTCCAATCCAACCGGCCAAACGGGCCCATAGGAAGGTTTTTACTGTGGACATCATTATCCCCACTGTTTCCAGTGGTGGGGTCCACTTGAACTTCTGACATGTTTCAATCTCAACCCCTAAAATAAGCTTTAAAAAACGTATCGACAGTGTGGATGATCCAGTTATATATATTCATGGTGGGCCCAAAAAGTTTACTCATTACTTATAAAATGTAGTGAGTACGCAATCCCATGTTCCCATTTCCCTCTCATCTTTCTAGAACGTTGCATTGCGCGTTGAACAGACAATTCAAAAGAGAAGGAAGAAAAATATAGAGGATTAAACACCAGCTTTGACTCTACAAATCGAACCTGAAAAGTCTTACCTACCATATAACAAATACCAGCTTAGCCTCTATAAATCGATGATGCATCTCCTTCTCTGCCAACTCTTCGTCAGATCTGTTTCCCCTTTGAAGCTGATTGATGCCTCAACTTCCCCTTCAAGAGGTAAAATCCACTCCACTCAAATTTTTGTAATTGTTCTTCAAATTTCATCACAAATCAATAACTAGGGTTTTGATGTTTGCAGGAAGGGGATGTTCTTCGAGATTTAGAAAGTGGTGAGGTCCATGTTCCGGGGCCGTCAAGAAGCCAACGGAACCCCCCACATCTGAACCGTCCACCACCGTCGTTAACGTTGAAAGAGATTATTGATATCGGCCGTTGGGTAGGGGGAATCTTTATGTTCCTCTGGAACCTCTACCATAGCAAACTCGTGAACGATTTTCGTCATCAGAATCCGATGACCTCCGACTCTATTTTCATTATCGGTTTCGTAATCGTCAGCGTATTCACTTTTTGGGTTGTGGTGAAGGTGAATGAGGTCCCGCATCTCACGGACAGATATTTCGCCCTCGCTCTCGTGCTTCTTATATCGCTGGTCAGCACACTGATTATGAATGCCGTGCTCCCCAACAAGTACGGTTGGATCGTATGGATCTTCTTCGCAGCAATCATCTGGTTCACGTTCGATAGGCAAGGAGGGACGTACAAGATTCGCAGGTCGGTTGTGGAAAGTTATAAGCGGGCCACCCAATGGACAGACAAGATTTCCCTCTTTTAACATCTGTTGAATCCTTCAAATTTCTCTCTCAGACTTTAAACGTGTATAGATTGCTAATTTATGATTGTTGCTCTTGTAGAGTACTGGAACGAGCTAGACGGTCTGCGTGATGGTCATCGTCAAATTCACATGAGATTTCTACGCTGACGGATTGTCAGTACAGGTATGACCTAACCTATTTAAGTTTAGATTTGTTGAGAAGTCTAATAATATGATCATCAATGCCAAGTACTAGATAGGTTTTCTTTCTAAAATGTGGAGAAATGTTTTACTCAATTGCAATCTCCGTGCCAAAACCCTAAATAAGTAGGTGATTTTGTTGATCATAAGAGCGAGAGTAAGAGAGAATTGTAAAGGGAATTTGAAGAAAGATAATTGGCTTTATGGGAAGATAGGGCACTTTAAACATTAGTGAGATGCATAGCATTAAGTAGAGATAGTGGAGGGATGGATTAAGGTTGATATCACGCCCCGAAGTCTGGTGCCCGGGTTGGCCGGACCCTGATTCTGCATCCCAGGACATGACTTGAATATAATATAAACATAAATCTCTATTCATCTTATAATATAATTCTACACAACATACACTTAATATAAATATTAAAATATCTAATCATCACCATCTAAAATCTCAATTGTTCTTCCACT
Source organism: Magnolia changhungtana (assembly GCA_030180095.1). Lineage (NCBI taxonomy): Eukaryota > Viridiplantae > Streptophyta > Magnoliopsida > Magnoliales > Magnoliaceae > Magnolia > Magnolia changhungtana. Next base: position 4,165,004 of record JASAUF010000467.1, on the reverse strand, counting down.
ATAACTCTTCTTATAATGAATTTGAACCTGAAAAGAAACTAGACTAGACGGACACAAATAAAAGGTTAAAACTCTACTCCACTCGCTCCCTTGACTTGATCTTGATACCGAAATTGAATTCTCAAAAGGGTGAGCTTATACGCACTCAGTAAGAAAATTCTTACAAGTTTTAAAAAATTAATATATCTCAAAAGTAGTACGAGTTCAAAATAACATTATGTTCTAAAAATGGCAAATTTTCAAATATGACAAGTTTCCAAATATGATAGACTCACAAATATATATATATATATATATATATATATATATATATATATATATATATATATATATATATATATAGTCATGCTCCCCTGCGCACCTACGCACGTGCGCACCTTTGCACACGTGCCATGGGTGTGTAATCTGAACGGTCCATGTGATGAGGAATCCCATGAAACCTCATGTGGCAAATTTTCACCCTGATCTAAAATTCTGGTGGGCCACAGCAAAGAGAAATTCAAATCAAGGGAGGAAACTATTTTCATTTTTCATGGCCCATCAAAGTTTTAGATCAATGTAAAACTTGAGCCCGGGGGGTTTCACGATGTGCTGCTTCACATGAACGGTTCAGATTTTGGATCCAAATCACGTATGGTGGGTTCTCAAAAAAGTTAGTACATATTACGTACGAACTGATTCGCAGGAGCGTTTTCATATATACATATATATATATATATATATATATATATATATATATATATATATATATATATATAACTAGCACTTGAACAAAAAAGAATAATACAATATGGTTTTTTTTTTTTTTTTTAATTTTTAATTTTTTTACAGTCAGCTTGTTAGTACACACCCATGTCAGTATACACACACTCCATGTTAGCCATCGTATCTCCACTAAGTCCGCCAGTTGAGCTATATATGGATCTGGGTGTTAAATAATACAATATGGGTAGAATCATGAATGATCGCAAGAAAGAGCTAGAGTTCGATGCTAACAGAAATCATCAAATCAAATCAAATAGTGCATGAATGCAGTGTACAAAAAATGTTCCATCATTCACAAGTATAAATCATCAAAACAATGGGGCCTTTTTATCATTAGTAGGTCGAAACTCTCTTAACCATAAACTTTTGTAGTTTCTATTATGCTTATTCATGTGAACTCACACTGAGGGACACAATCAGTTCGTTTAGGAAAAATCTACCTGCTTTCTTGTGTAAGTGACACACGTTCACTACACTTGGGCCAAGGTAGGCCAAGAAGATACAGTTGGGGTTTAAGGCTGTCTCAATCTTAGGATTCCAAAGCACTTTTATTTTGCTCTATGGGAATTTCAACCTAAGAGACAATATATCGCCCTGCTATTTGATGGTGTTCCAAAAATTCATGATCAGTCCTCAATATAAGAACTTTTTAAAAATAAAACTTTTCTAAAATGGACTTTTCATAAATAAACTTACCAAAATAAAATTTCCATGATCAAAACTTTCTAAATCCAAGTCTTCCATAAACATACTTTCTAAAGATAGAATTTTCAAAATATTTATTTCATTAATTTATTTTTTCCAAAGCAAACCTTTCATATTCATATATACCATTCCATGATTATTTTCAAATCATGATAAAAATTAACTTCCATCAACATACATGCTTAACCAAGCAAGAATCCAAACCCTTTCAACACATAGACGAAACATGCATGGATTTATAAAAATTCCAGCAACAAAAGACTTAATAAATCATTGTTGGACTTTAGAGAATATGAAATAATTTTTTTTTACAATTAGGGGTCGTTTGGCATCTCTACTAATGAGACCTTATTTGCTTGTTTTTAAAAAAAAAAAGCTCTTATCTTGAAAATAGATTGTTTGGTAAAGCTCTAATTTTAGAGCTTAATTTTTTAGAAACTAGCAAAAAAGTTCTTAAAAAATAAGTGATGGGGATGTCACTTTTTCTTTAAGAGCTTATTTAGCTCAAGCAGTTAGACATTTTTGATTAATTTATGAACAAGTTTGTCTTTTTAAGTAATTCCTATCTTGCTCTCTTCTCTACTCTTTACAATCTCTCTAAAGTGGGCCCACATGATGAACAACCCATATTGAAGCTAGGGCTCCACATGATGAATGTACCACATCAAGGTGGCCCACATAATGCATGGTCACATCAAATGTGGGACCCACATAGTGGATGCCTCACTTTAAAGTGTGGCCCCACATGCAAGGTATTCCGTATTGGTAATGGTGGCCGTAGCGGTCACCACCATTACCAATATGGGTATTGGCCATAACGGCCGATACAAGGGCGTAACAACCGTTACGACCCGTAACGGTTGAAAATTTTCTTTTGCCTATAAAAATCTGAAAAATATATCTAGAAAATCTAGAATAATGTAAATATTCTAAATATATATTCATTTTTTGTTTTGAACATGTTTATGGTAGTGTAATGGTCCACACTTTGGTGAGAGTGTTATATCGGGTTGTCTAGTGAATTTGTGAACATGATTATATCTCTAATGTTTACACATCACAACTAAGCATTAGAACTAGAAATCAGAAAAAAAAAAAAAAAAAAAAAAGAAGAAGAAGAAAGAAGAAGCATAAATACTACTTTTTCAATAATAATAATAAAAAAAGAGGCCCTTGGAGCTTCTATTTGCTCAAATTACTTTAATCTACGGTTTTAATATTAAAAACTATAGTAAGAGTGCTCAAAATCTATTGTAAAATGACTTGGGAGAATTTTTGGAATGAGAAAAGTGAAAAAATGAGAAGAAAATTTGATTTAAATAGAGAAAAAAGAGGTCATTTTTCGACCATTAAGGGAGTAATGGTCGTTATGCCCAGTAATGGCTTATATGGTCCTAAAAAACTAACTACCCCATTTCACCCCTGTATCATGTAATGATCATGTCCGTTCCCTATATGTATTGGCCTTTACGGGCGAATCGTAACAGATACGGAACGCCTGGCCCACATGATAGATGACACATATCAAAGGTGGGAGGACCCACATAATGGATGGTGGATATTAAAGGTGGGACCACATGTGTCACGACCATAAATCTAGTGTTGGTAATCCATGATTACTAGACACCAAATTTTGGCTGACAGCCTCCATAGAACTCTGATTTTGGGACTTCCAACTATCACTTACTAAGTCCCATAAACGGGGTTCCACAGGGAGGATTTCTAAAAATAAAGACGACAAACATGTATTATTTCTCAAATTTCATCATATTCAACATATGTTACTGTGTACAACTGAGCACATCAAGGCAAAGCTAAAACATAAACCATATCATATTTACTATACCTGATGTACATATTCAGGATATTACAAAAATATATATACACTGGTATGTACAAAATAAAAAGAACAACTGGAGTATGTAGCCTCTACTCCTGCAGCTCCTTACTCTCACCTTTAAAAAAAATAAAAAGGAAAGCTTGAGCTACTAAGCCCAGTGAGTGCGTGGGTGCAGTGAAAATGCATGTTTCATGTCATGCTCATATAATGCACAGGCTTTCTAGCTCGATAACAATAAAATAAAGATACAATGCATACTCTTTTAACGTTTCCACAACTTTCCAAATTTCTCAATTGGATCACCAAGGTCTAAAACAGAGGTCGGACTCACATACGATTACTACCCACTTATGTAGAATTTTTCATCGTGGTCAACTACAGAGGTGGGACTGCATAGTTCACGGGTCGAACTAATCTAACCCACTTGCGTTAAACCTCAATATCTGCCTAATGGCGAGAAGTAATAATTGTCTGGCAAAACGATAGCGGACAATTTACAACCTTGTCACACACAACCTATCTTTGCTTGCCCATAAGCAGGTCAGGTCAAAACTCCCAACCAATCGACACACGTCGGTAGGAGTCGCTGTCTACTTTGGTATTTTAGCATTCCAGCGCTCTGTTCTTCCGGCCGGTCTAAGCATTGGTCGCTCCCAATGGTACCAATCGGGGTTTAGGGACTTTCACCCATGGACCCTCTAATCATGTCCTGTCGAATTACACAATTCCGGTGTAGTGTCCAACTCAAGTTATAACAAAGTATGTTTCATCTAATTTACAATCACCATATGTATAAGTCCACACACAAGCATAATATGTCATGGTTTTCAAGGCAAACATAGGACGACCATCCTCATGTGGTCTCCTTATACATTTAAGTTCCTCATAGGGGTCTCATGTAATACATCATGTATCTAGACGGTTTACATACTCATCATATACACATCATGTGTCGTAACACAACCCACTATGATCACTATATCATGATATGAATCATTCACTCTCAATCATACAATGATATAACAATTATGAATCATGCATATGATATTCACATGACTTAGCCAATCTAAATCCAATCCAGGATTTATTCTGCTATAAGACTTCATGCTACAAGCATGCTTTTTCTCAAAAATTAAGTACATCAAAAGGATGAAGGATATTTCTTTTAAACATTTTGTCAAACAGGTAGCGGGCGGACGTTGTAAGGGACAAAGAGAGAAATCGTTAGAAATACGTATGACTTTAAACAAAACTAAATCATCTTTATCATCTAATCTTCCATTAATAACCTAATTGACTAACTCAGAAAATCCAGCCATAACCTTAAGAAAATCCAGCAATAACCTAACGAATTTAAATCAGAAAAGCTAGTCTTCTATAGGGCTTTGAAAGAAAATCCAGCAATAAATTAACCAACTCCATCAGAAATTCCAGCAATAACCTAACCCTAAATCAGAAAATCTCATCTTTTATAGGGCTTTCAAGAAGAAATTCAGCAATACCTAATTCGAAATCAGAACATTCAGCAATACCTAACCCTAAAACAGAAAATCCAGCAATTATCTAACCTTAAAACAGAAATTGCAGCAATCTACTAACCCTAAATGAAAATCCACTGAAAACCTAACCCTAAAACAGAAAATCCAGCAATTATCTAACTTTAAAATAGAAATTCCAGCAATAAGGTTTTGAAGGAAACCCCAACATACACATATGCATGCTCCTAATCTATGTACTCACCTGTAACTATCAGAGGATTGGCTCTCAACCTCAGCTTCTATTTCCTTTTCTTCTTTTTCTTCTTCTCAACTTCACACTTAACAAGAAAGAGTGCTAGAAAATGGAATGTTACAAGAGGGTTTTTATATGTATGGACTTGAAAATGCTTTTAAATTAGCTTTTGTCTAAAAAGGAGGGTTATGAGATGTTTTGTGATGATTTTAAAAATTTTAAGCTTAGAGTAGCAATATAACAATGTTATTTAAGTAATTTGAACTAACGTATTCCAAGGAGTTTAAAAACATCGAGGTCATTTGAGTATATTTTCTCAAAATATACATATATATATCTATGCATAACTTACAATTCAGGTGTCCTATTGACATGCCGTTTTCGCTAGTAACTCCGTAACTTGACTACGGCCACAACGGTTAAGATCTCGGACCTAACGAATTTTGAAAATTCGATGGTGGGGCTCCGCCAGATAAAATAAGGACATAATTGTCATTTCTCAGATTGTTTAATTTTAAGTCTATATCTTACAATTCGGACATTGGGTTAAAATACGATTTGCGGATCGATAACAGAATAACATTATGATCAAGTCAAAACATTCTCAGGGCCCACAGACTTACAGTCAATGGCTATCCAGTGTGCGAACCAGATTTCGGGGCCTCGGGTCTTACACTCTCCCATTCTTAAAAAAAATTCATCCTCGAAATTTCAAAACATATCCGGTTATAACAGTACAATAAAATAATAACCATATCATATTTATACGTACTTATGAATCAAATATATGAGGGTAACGACTTCGTATCTTTGCTTCCTATTCCTAGGTTGCTTCTTCTACAGAATGATAACCCCATTGGACTTTCACTAAGGGAATGACTTTAGTATGAAGAACTTATTCTTTTCTATCCACGATACAAATTGGCTGCTCGATATAAGATGCATCTTCCCAAACTGCTAAGGATTGTCAGTCAATAATAAGTGTTATTATCTTTGGATGACATTTACGGTGCATCGAGCATGAAAAACATTATGTAAGACCCATATCCTAGGCCGTACCATTCCGTAGGCTTCCACGGTCTTTCCGGACGAATTCCGGCAATCCTCGACCCGTATCCAACTTTTGTGCGTGATCCTAAGCCAAGTCCTGTATACCAAAGTAGGCTTGACACGAAACTTGTATCTTAGCGACCACGCTGCCGCCGCAGTTCCAACGCCGTCACTCGCGCACCGAAACGATACTCGGGCTAGAAAATGTGGGCCCGCATCCATTTTAAGAAAAATGCTGCGGTAAGAATTCCGAGAGAATCTCTACGACCTATCCCATCAATCAATCAATCAATCAATGGCAAGTACAAGCAACCCATTCCTTCCCATTCCCAAAGTCAACTCTCGCTCTCTCCACCATCCCTTTCTTACAAACCCATCACTCCACCCATCACCCATCACACATCATCCCATCCCTTTTCACCCATCACTTCCTTCTCTCTCATTCCCTCTCTTCACTCCCAAGCAACCCAAAAATTTTCATACGTCCAAGCCTCCCCAAGCTCTCTCCCAAATGTTAAGTGTGGCCCACCCTCTCATCTCTCATCCTCACCATCAAAACTCAATCAACCACCATCAAAAGTGAAGGCAAGAAGCATAAGAGTCCAAGGGATCTAGGAGAAGGTAGAGGTGGGTGATCCACCGTTGATTCTTATTTTAGGGTCCACTTGTTGGTGGGACCCATTTTGATGTATGTGATGTAACCATGAGGGGCCCATAGTGGCGGGGTCTCTCTCTCTCTCTCTCTCTCTCTCTCTCTCTCTTTCTTTGTATGATGATGATGATGAAGGGGTGTGTGACCCATCTAGTGTGTGTGTGTGTCCCACCATGAAGTGTATATTTTATCCATGACATTTACCTTCATGGGATCCACCTGACGGATGTGTTGGATCTACACCGTCCAGCCCGTTAGTGGGCCTAGATGGAAGGAAAAACACAAATACCATGTTAATCCAAACAGGTGGGCCACATCCATGTAGGACCCACCACGATGCCTGTGTTTATCGACGCCGTCCAGCATCCCTGGACGCTGGACATGAGGGCGGCTAACATGGAGTGCGTGTACTGACATGGGTGCGTATTAACAGCTAATAAAAAAATATAGTTTTTGGGTGGACTACTCATGTAGGCCCCACCTTGATGTATGTATATAATCCACGACGTCCATCCCATTACTCAGCCCATTTTGGGCGTTGAGTCGAAAAATGAAGCCAATCTGATCATCCGGCGGGCCACAACATAGAAAACAGTGGCCTTACATTAAAATCCACTCCGATGTTTCTACACACCAAAACACATCATATATTGGGCTCATTTGGTCAATCATGAGCCGTAGAATCTAATGGGTGGAGTAGATCCACCTGATGCGGGCCCTACCACAGCAAAACTGTAGAATAGCAGAAAAAAAAATTAAAAGCATGCAGCCGCAGCAACGTCTTGCTCTGCTGCGCCGTGGACACAATGGCCTGGGACCGTTGGGTCCCATCCGTGGGCCCCACCATGATGTGTGTAGAACATCCACTCCGTACATTTGGTAGGTCCCCTTTGGTACAGTGGGCCCCCCAAAAATTAGCCTTATGTGGAGCTCAGGTGGCCCACGTCACAGGAAACAGTGTTGATTTAACATCTACCATTGAAACCCTTTTTGGGCGTCACAGAAGTTTTGGTTCACTATGAATTTGTTTTTCCTCTTCTTCAGGGTACGTGTGACCCTATCAACAGATTGGGTGATAGATAAACATTACGGTGGGCCCTAGGTCTGTGTGACTTTATCCACTGGTTGGGTGGAAAATAAACATTACGGTGGGCCCCAGGTCTCTGCGACCTTATCCACAGGTTGGGTGGAAAATAAACATTATGGTGGGCCCCACATGGAACCCACTGATGTATGTATTGTATCCACACTTTTCATCAATGTGGACCTCCACTATGAGGTATGTGATTTATCTATGTCGTCCATATGGGACCCACCATGATGCATGTATTGCATCCAAACCATCCAACCATTTTTGAAATAAAATTTTAAGTCTTGAGACTAAAAATAAGACAGATCTAGGATCAAGTGGACCACATTATAGGAAACAGTGGGTTTAAATGTCCACCATTAAAAAAAAAAAACTCTTGGGGCTACCAAGTTTAGACCAAAGTGATATTTGTTTTTCCTCCAGATCCAGGCCTTTGTGACCTTATGAATAGGTTGGATGGGAAATAAACCCTATGATGGGGCCCAATGGAATTTAATTGTGGAAAAATCATTATCTCCATTATGGTCCAGTTGATCTTTTGATATGATTCATTATATATATATTGATTCCTAAAAATAGATGAGTCGGGTTCGCCCTATTTGAACTCGGCCCATTCTACTCGGCCCATTCGACTTGGCCCAGTTGATTTGGCACTTTGTTTCGGCCCATTTGATTAGGCCCGATGTTAAGGCTCACCTTAATATATATGAGACCCATGTTATGAGGCCCATTTGATGTATTGAAGGCTCATGTAATGTATTGGAGGCCCATGGGTCGAGGCCCAATGGGATGTACATGAGGCCCATTGTAATGTGATTCCACCATGGTTTATGTGTTGACCTTTATAGCGGGCTATACCTTGGGAGCAATGATGGTTTAACACCCACATTGTAAGTACAATGTTGGTTAAATGTCCGCATTGTAACTCTCCCTAGGGCCCAATGATAGGTTCATACTTGTTGTGCGTTGGTCGTCTAAGCCCATCTTCGTTGTGAAGACAGTTCATCACTATATAACATGCTAGTATAACTTCATGATTCATGTCCATACGCATCATATGTATGCTTGATATGAGGAGTGATTGATCATAGCATATGCCTTCGGACAAATTATTTATGGGCTCCCTGATAGGCGGAGTTACCCTATATGAGTGCGCGGTACGCGCAGGATTATTACATGTCTAGTAGGGTGATTCATGCACTTGCATTTGTGTAATTGTGATTATTGTATGCCCTAGCGACATTAAGGTCATAGCCTCCACAGACACATCGTGGGTGGCTGAATTGGATACTAGAAATTACTGTTTCTAGCATCGGGGCGCCATAGATGTCCTTGGGTGAAAATCTCTAAACCCGATGGTATCAAAGGATGACTCTAACGTAGAAACCGAGTGGATACATAAGCACGCGAGGGCCGTATACCAGTAGGCCACGTCTCCCACTATGTCATGGTCGGTTGGAAATGGGTGTGACCTTACCCGCCTGAGTGAGGGGGCAATTTCTAAGTTGAGTTTGACCAGCTTGAGGAATAGATCCGCTTCGACGAGCCCGGCCTATCACGCCCCAAACTCGAAAACTAGGCTCACAAAATTTTCGATCGCCGAATCCAACGCCGACAGCCTCCGTAGAACCCCATTCTGGGCTCCCGGTGCCCATTCGCTAGGTTCCGATCCTGGGATGCTACAAGGAGGATTTTCAACATCAGTTTGATTCGTAGTAAGCATAACAAAAAATATAACCCACAAACAACAACCAAAAACTCCATCACATTTCCACTATGATAAAAAACTTTACAAGTACAATGAGCATAAAGGGAAATACAATGAGAATGGACAAAAAACTCTAAAATGATCAGTTCTGCACTCCTGCCTCTGCGCTACTACGATCCAACGTCGCCTGCACGCAATGATCGTGTATAAGCTTATAGAAAGCTTAGAGGGTGGTGAAAGTGTGTGCGCAAGGTAGTAATGCAGATATGCAGTATCAGAGTAATGCGAAACATACTGGTGAATCCATGAATACCGTTAGCCATACCAAGGCTATGCGATGCAAGGCATGAATGATATCGGCCATACCAAGGCCATGCGATGCGAGATGCAACTTAAGCATACAAATCTTCATCTATATCCACATATCAATACAGCTCAAATCTGGAATATTACTGGGGTCTAGTACACTTTAAACCGAATTGCCACCCCATCGCGCGCAATACGGTAAGTGGAAGAGACCTCACTATCCGCCTGCCAATATCGGGCTTGGCTCGTCGATAGAGCACCCATTCCTCGAGCTGGTCAGACTCAGCCTAGCTTTGCCCCCTCCTCTCGGGCGGGTTAGGCCTCACCCTCTTCCAACCGACCATGACACAGTGGAAAGTGCGGCCTTCTGGTAATCGGCCCTCGGCGCTCATGCACCCACTCGATCTAGACGTTGGAGCAACCTCTTGGTACCATAAGGGTTTAGGGACTTTCACCCATGGATATCTATAGCACCCCATATAGAACATGATTTTCGGTATCCAATCCTGCTAACCATGATATGCCTGTGGAGGCTACGACCCTGATGTCGCTAAGGCGTCCGGTAACCATGTCACACAATGCGAATACATGAATCACACTATCTAGTCATGCAGCAATCCTGCGCGTACCATGCGCTCATGTGGGGCAACACCACCTATCTAGGAGCCCCTAAACAATCTGCCCTAAGGCATATGCTATGATCGGTCACTTCTCATATCAAGCATACATATGATGTGTATGATCATGAATCATAGAACTATACTAAACATGTTATATGGGATAGATGCTGTTCATAACGAAGATGGGCCTAACAATGGGCCCTAGGGAGAATCATAATGCGGACATTTAACCAACATTATTCTACAATGTGGATGTCAAACCAACATTACTTCCAAGGCACGACTGTCATAACATCATTACACAAACCATGGTAGGGTCATACATTTTAATGGACTTGTGTACATCCAATTGGGCCTCGACTCATGGGCCTTAGGTATAACAAATGGGCCGCATAACATGGGCCTTAAGTATATCAGGTGGGCCTCAATGGTTGGGCCCTAACTATATCAAGATGGGCCTAATCATATGGGCCTCATACATGCATCAAAGTGGGGTCCACTAGAACTATAGATCTGACTCATTCTTTAGCTCACGCCATGAAATGAGCTTGCAAAATAGATGGACAGCTTGGACGCAACACATGCATCATGGTGGGGCCCATGAAGGCCCACCATCAGGTATATATATACACACACAGCCACACGCACACACACGCATGCACACACACGCACACACACGCCATACACCACCATCCCCTGAACGGTGGGGATATAACGAATACATCACTGTGGCCTCCACCGTCTAGGCGGACGGTGGAAGTAAAATGCATACATCACTGTGGGTCCCACGTGGGGCCCACCCTAATGTTTATAAGCCATCCAGGCCATCCATAAGGTCATGCAGGCCTAGATAGAGGGGAAAAACAAATTTCGTCTCGATCCAAAACTTCTGTGGACCCAAAAAGCATTTCAAAGGTATACATTTAATCACCGCTGTTTCCCATGATGTGGGCCACTCGAGCGTTGGATCGGCCTGAATTTTGGGTGGGGCCCACTTCAGGAAGGGGCTCACCCAGTGAACGGGTTGGATGACAAATATTCATCATGGAGGGGCTCATGGCTGGAGCCGTGGGTGGCTGCCAGACTGTCCGTCTGCCAGCCGCACGACGTTAACAAGTAAGGCAGTGCGCGTCGTCGTTGCTTTCTCGACAGCAGGCGGCTTGCCTCCTTCTTCTTTTCTTTTTTTTTTTTGTTTTTCCTGCGAAAAATCGTGTGTGGGGCCCGCTACCTGAGAATCCACTCCGACCAATGGATTCTAAGGCTCAAAATACACCAAATAAGTCCAATATTCAGCATTTTTTGGCGTGTAGAAACAGAAAGGTGGGCCCGAATAGCCTTGAATGGTATGAAACATAGTATTTTATGGTATGGCCCGTCTGATTATCAAATCAGCTTCATTTTTCGGCTCAATGCCTAAAATGATGTGGAGAATGGAATGGACGGTATGGATGGGTCCTGTGGGCCCCACTCTAGGATGCTAACGGTCCGGTTCCGATTCGCAAATTCCCAAAACCATTGATTACGGATCGGTTCCGGTTTAAGGCCCTGTAGAACCGAACCGTGCTATGAACCGTAGATCCGAACTGTGGATCCAAGCATTCGTTTAAAAAAGCAGTGATAATAAACCCTAAAGTTCCCATTTCCTATACCTTCGTTGCATCTCCTCTCCAAAAACCCAAACCCTAGATCTTACCTTCTTTGAATCTACTCTCCAAAACCCCCAACCCTAGACCTCACCTTCTCGTCTCTCCTCTAGGGTTTAAGGTCTTGAATTGTAGAAAGATTGAAAGTTGTTACAGATGGATTGGCAAGGGCAGAAGCTTCCAGAGTTGTTGATGCATATCATGCTCATCACCTTTGCTGTAGTCGCATTTGTTGTGGGCTACTCCATCGGTTCTTTCCAGACCATGCTACTAATTTATGCCAGTGGTGTCATTCTGACGACACTAGTCATTCCCAACTGGCCATGGTTCAATCGTCATCCACTAAATTGGTTGGACCTCATTGAAGTGGAACGGAATCCAAAGCCTCAGCCATTGGCTTCAAAGAAGAAACCATCTTCTAAACATCATCAGAAGTAGGTCTTGAAATGGAACTTGATTTATTGTGGTTTTCAATTTTATGCAATGCCGTAGTTGGAACTCTCGATCTTTAGTTGTTGTTTTAGTACTATATGATAGCAGAAAGAAACATCTTTGCAATATTATTCACTTTAATAATTGGAAAGCATATGAAACAGATAGGTTTTGATATATATTAAAAAAAACCGTATGTGGAACCGATCCGGAACCGAACCGTTTTTCACAGTCCGGTTCTGGTTCGGTTCTATGGTACTAACGGTCTGGTTCTGATTCCAAAAACTGTGGAACTATTAGGAATGGTTCAGTTTCAGTTTCACCCCAAAATCGGACCAAATCGACCCGTGTGCATCCCTAGGGACTACATAGTTCACGGGCCGAACTAGTCTAACCCACTTCTGTTAAACCTCACTATCTGCCTAACGGTGAGAAGTAATAAGTCGTTTGGCAAAATGATAACGAACAATTTACGAGCTCGTCACACACAACCTATCTTTGCTTGCCCATAAGCAGGTCAAGTCAAACCTCTCAACCAATCGACACACGTCGGTGGGAGTCACTGCCTACTTTGGTATTTTGGCATTCCAGCGCTTTGTTCTTCCATCCGGTCTAAGCATTGGTCTCTCCCAATGGTACCAATCGGGGTTTAAGGACTTTCCCCATGGACCCTCTAATCATGTCCTGTCGAATTACACATTTCTAGTGTAGTGTCCAACTCAAGTTATAATAAAGTATGTTTCATCGCATTTACAATCACCATATGCATAAGTCCACACACAAGCACAATATGTCATGGTTTTCAAGGCAAACATAGGACGACCTTCCTCATATGGTCTCCTCATACATTTAAGTTCCTCATAGGGGTCTCATGTAATACATCATGTATCGATCTAGACAGTTTACATACTCATCATAGACACATCATGTGTCGCAACACAACCCACTATGATCACCATATCATGATATGAATAATTTACTCTCAATCATACAATGATACAACAACTATGAATCATGCATATGATATGCACATGACTTAGCCAATCTAAATCCAATCCAGGATTTATTCTACTATAAGACTTCATGCCACAAGTATGTTTTTTCTTAAGAATTAACTACATCAAAAGGATGAAGGATATTTCTTTTAAACATTTTTGTCAAACAGGTAATGGGCGGACGTCGTAAGGGACAAAGAGAGAAACCGTTAGAAATACATATGACTTTAAACAAAACTAAATCATCTCTATCATCTAATCTTTTATTAATAACGTAATCAACTAACTCAGAAAATCCAGCAATAACCTAACGAATTTAAATCAGAAAAACTAGTCTTCTATAGGGCTTTGAAAGAAAATCCAGCAATAAATTAACCAACTCCATCAGAAATTCCAGTAATAACCTAACCCTAAATAAAAAAATCTCATCTTTTATAGGGCTTTCAAGAAAATTCAGTAATACATAATTCGAAATAAAAAAATTTAGCAATACCTAACCCTAAAACAAAAAATTCAGCAATTATCTAACCTTAAAACAGAAATTCCAACATTTTACTAATCGTAAATGAAAATCCAGCGAAAACCTAACCCTAAAACAGAAAATCCAGCAATTATCTAACCTTAAAATAGAAATTCCAGCAATAGAGTTTTGAAGGAAACCCCAACGTACACATATGCGTGCTCCTAATCTATGCGCTCACCTGTAATTATCAGAGGATTGGCTCTCAACCTCATCTTCTATGTCCTTTTCTTCTTTTTCTTCTTCTCAACTTCACACTCAACAATAAAGAGTGCTGGACAAGAGGGTTTTCATATGTATGGACTTGAAAATGGTTTTAAATTAGCTTTTGTCTAAAAAGGAGGGTTATGAGATGTTTTGTGATGATTTTGAAAAGTTTAAGCTTATAGTAGCAATATAACAATGTTATTTAAGCAATTTGAACTAACGTATTTCAAGGAGTTTAAAAATATCGAGGTCATTTGAGTATATTTTCTCAATATATACATGTACATATCTATGCATAACTTACATTCCGGGTGTCCTATTGACATACTGTTTTCGCCAATAACTCCATAACTTGACTACGGCCACAACGGTTAGGCTCTCAAACCTAACGGATTTTGAAAACTCGATGGCGGAGCTCTGCCAGATAAAATAAGGACATAATTGTCATTTCTCAGATTATTTAATTTTAAGTCCATATCTTACAATTCGGACATTGGGTTGAAATATGGCTTGCGAATCAATAATAGAACAACATTATGATCAAGTCAAAATATTCTCGGGGCCTACGGACTTACAGTCAACGGCTATCCAGTGTGCGAACCAGATTTCGGGGCCTTGGGTCTTACAACATGATAGAAGGTTGACATCAAAGGTGGCCTCTGATGAATGGCCCATATTGAAGGTTGGGCCCCACATGATGGATGATCCATAGCGAAGGTGGGACCCACATGACGGATGGTAAGCATTAAAGGTGGATCCCACATGATGGACTATCACATCAAGTGTGTCCCACATGATGGACGGTCCTTAACAAAGGTGGGTCCCACATAATGAATGGTTGACATCAAAGGTGGGCCTACATGATAAACGACCCATATTGAAGGTGCCCCCACATTATGAGTGGTCCACATCAAGGTAAGCCCACATAATACTCGGTTCACATCCAAGATGTCCTACACGATGGATGACCCACATCAAAGTGTGGCCTAGCATGCTGGACCATCCACATTGAAAAAGGCCAAGCTATATGTCCTAGAGGGGGGGGGGGGGGGGGTGAATAAGACTATGCCAAATTTAAAATAAAATCAGCGGAAATAAAGTAAACCAATATCCTTACAATTATGAATCAATTCACAATGCTAAATTTAAATCACCTTGATAAATAAGTATTGAGAGATTGATACAAATTCAGTTCTAAGGACAACCTTACACCATAATAAACAAGGGCTTATGGTAGGACAACCTTATTTCTAGAACATCTTTTGGATCAAGGACTCAATTTTAATATAAGTAAATGAAATAGCTAGGAATTGAAATTAAATGCGTATATAGATCTAAATTATTACAACAATCCCCACACTTGCTTGAAATGTAAATAGTTACAACATTCACATCCACTTGTACATTCCACACAATCGAATGATAAAAGATATGAAAATTAAGCAAGTATTCAATCCACAAGATAAAGAGTTATAGTGGTTCGCCTTGTGTGTACACCAACCTGTCTTTCAACATGACCACACGTGAGTTACTCCACTCCTAATATCCTCCACACAGGGGATATTAGCGTTCACTATGAAATAGGTTTTCACAGGTTCACCAAAAACCTTTACAATTGTGTCTTTTTCACTTGGGCTTACACAATTCAAAAATCCCTCTTTTCTCGAAGTTTTCTCTGTTTTCCTCAGACAACCAATACAATGAGATTTTTCTCGCTCAACCTCAAATAAAACCAAGATCAATGAGATTTTTCCGCTTAACCTCAAACAAAACCAAAAGTAAATAAATTTTACAGAATTGTAAAATACCAATTTCTCTTTTTCTTAGCAGCCCGGTAGAACCAATCGGAGTAGATGATTGAATGTCAAAGTTCAATTTCCAATACTCTCATTCATAAGGTTCTAAATTCTAATAGATTTTAGATTTAACTTGTTGGGCGTAGCTATATTTGATTTTGATTCCAAGAAGAAGGAATAAGATAATTCCTCTTTTCAAATAAGATTGGAATATAGAAACAAAATCAAATTAAATAAGCTAGCAAAAAAAAAAGGAATATTAAATAAGCACAATGTAGCTTAAAATAAACACAGACTTATCTCAGAGTGATCACTTGAAAATTCTTGAATTGAATAGAGTTGAAGTGTGAAAACTCTGAATTTCGTGTTCAATTTATAGAAGCAAAAATCGTTCCTACGACTGGTCTTAGAAACCTTCGACTGGTCGTAGCTCCAACAGATTTTTGAAAAATTAAGCGCGATAGTTGAAAGTGGTTCCACGAGTGGTCGTGAGTAGCCTACGACTGGTCGTGGGTCACCTACGACTGGTCATAGATCCTTACGACTGGTCGTAGGACCATAGATTACATTGCTGGACTTTGAGTCGTAGCTCCACGACTGGTCGTGGACGAGTCGAAGCCACACCTACGACCGGTCGAAGGACCTCCAGGACTGGTCGTGGGCGTACTCAAAAATTCTCTGAAAAATCTTCAACTACTTAGGATGGTCATGGAATTTCTTGGACTAGTCGAACCAATGCCAGGATTGGTCGAACAAGAGCTAGGACTGGTCGTAGAATAGACCAAACTTATGTAAAATAAATATTTGATTTATATATCCAAAATGACCTACTTAAAGGGTCAACCTAAGGTCATTCAAACCTGAATCATGTTGTATGGACATTGAACTTCAACCATTCAACGAATGTAGATTGTTTGAACCATATCAGGCTTGAGATCTTGAACTTGTTGTAGCTTCAAACTTGAGATCTTCACAGCACAACAACTACTTCATGCATTGCTTATTAGTCTTGAAGTCATGAGTTGTTTCTTAAGACTTGAACATCAACATTGTAGCTTCTTGAGACTTCAACATGTAGCTTCTTGAAGTGTTTATGCAGTGTCTTGAATTCATATAAATCATCATACAAGCACAGGACACAGATAGATGTTTTGACACATCAAAATTTGACAACCAAAGAAGCATGAGACCATAACACTTACAATCTCCCCCTTTGTCAAATTTGTGACAAAACACCCAAGTAATAATACTTCCAATAGACATAAGAGAAGTACAAACACAACAGGTTCACAATAGAGAAGCATGCACAGTTATATAGATATGATAAGTAATAGGAGCACATCATTCTCCCATAACTACCCCTGAGAAGCTTAACTCCCCCTGAGTAATAGCCTGAGTAATAGGAGCACATCATAAAGATTAAATGCAAATAAATCAAAAACCTCCAAAACTTCTCCCCCTTTTTTACACAAAATGACAAAGGAAGAAGAGCATCAATAATAAAGAAAATAGGAGTTGATTCAAGAGAACATAGAGCATAATTCAAAAAGTCAGTAAGCACGTAAAGTTCAGTAAAAAAAATATTACAGACCCATCAAAAATTCAGTCAGAACCAGAAGAGGGTGCAGGATTAGATGGATCAATTTTATGTAAACCCTTAGCAATCCGCCTCATATATTTGCATAAATATGAAAATTGCGTGTCTTGGGTAACACGAATTTGAGCCACCTGCTCTTGAAGGGAATTCAATCTCTCATCAAAATCAGAAGGCTGAAAATCAGGATCATCAGCCGAGTCTGATTCAAGTTCTTCAAATAAATCATCCATATTCACGTCTTCGAAGATCACTAGCTTGAGCATTTCTGCTTGAAGACCACCGCTACCAAGATCCACTTGGCCATCACCAATTCTAAATTCATCTTGTTAAGATTGGAATTATTAAAAGGGAGATGATGGATGGGTTTTTCTCCAAAGAGTAGGCATAGCTACGAGCATATGATTTGCCAAATAGTCAATAAATAACCAAAGGGTATATCACT
Organism: Magnolia changhungtana; assembly: GCA_030180095.1. Lineage (NCBI taxonomy): Eukaryota > Viridiplantae > Streptophyta > Magnoliopsida > Magnoliales > Magnoliaceae > Magnolia > Magnolia changhungtana. The sequence goes on along the minus strand of JASAUF010000467.1, from coordinate 4,146,905 downwards.
ATGTCCAGGATGGTGACGAGACAAAATAATGGAATGACAAATCAAAGAAGGTAGACATATTTTTGCACCGAGACTACGAATGCAAAACACGAACCATGAAAGCGAAGAGTTCGGTTTTATTACCGAACGTGGATAAAGATTTGAGATGAATATCCTATGAAGTACTCTGTGTCTGGGTAACAAATACCTTGAGGGAAGTACATGACCTTTATGAGTCCAATGAACATCCAAATTACATAAATCTCTAGTAAGCATTTTTCGTTCGATTCGAGAGACTCATTATGTAAAATATGAATCGGAATGCTCTCATCATTGACAGGTATTTCCATAATGTCAGCAATCAAATGTCGATCCACTAAAAACAATCCTTCTTGAGTATCAACTTTAAAAGTTAAATCTTCAAGAGAAAAATCACAGATACATGCAAACATGGATTGGGCAATGGACTGGTATGCAGCTCCACCCCAATGTAAGATGTTATCCCATCCTACAGATTCCAACAGAGGAGGGACACCAAATGAAGCAATGTGATTAATATTAACAGGACGCTCAACAATAACATTGCGCATACGCAAATCTCGAGCATCAGAAGGATCATTTTCAGGAGAGCGAAGATGACGTTGTACAATAGAAGCTGATCTAGAAGAAGATGGACCTCGAGTAGTTTTCTTTTTACCTCTAGCATCCATTTTCAAAGAAGGATTTCAAAGAAACAACAAGATGCAAGATAGAAGAAATGAGGTTTAGATAGAATAGATTTTTCAAGATAAAACCCCAAACTTGCAATGAACGACCAAATAGATTCCACAAGAATGAGATTTGAAACACTAATAGCAAGAATCTACAAAAAAAATGCAAAAGAACCACTAACCTTGAAGTACTATGAAGGTGGGTTTGATCGGTCGTAGCTAGAACCGTTGGAGAGTAAAAAGAAATGAAGAAGAAGAGTCAAAATCCCCAAATTAAAGTGAAATCTCGAGTTTCACGACTGGTCGTGTAAGTGTTCGACCGGTCGTGGCACGACCGGTCGTGTATACTCACGACTGGTTGAGTACGACTCAAAATTTGCAAAATTTTTAAATAATTTTCAAATTCAAGCAAATAAAACATCATAGTTATGTACATTATGATACACCAAATCACGCAAATTCAATTTAAATTGCACATACCGAGATCAAACTTTAATTTATTAAACCTGCTTTTGTCGAGCGGTTTAGTGAAAATGTCCGCAAGTTGAGTCTCGGTTGGAATGTAATCCAAATATATTAATTTTTCTTCCACTAATTCACGAATGTAATGAAATCTAATGTCAATATGCTTAGTACGTGAATGCTTTGAATCTGATTTTTAGAGATATTTATTGCCTGGAATTATCACAAAATAAAATCATAGAATCCTGAGTGATTCCATAATCGCTTAACATTTGTTTCATCCAAACAAGTTGAGTACATGCATTTCCAGCAGCAATGTATTCACCTTCAGCTGTTGATAGCGATATAGAACTTTGCTTCTTGCTAAACCAAGAAACAAGACAATTTTCAATGTAGAAACAACCACCACTGGTTGATTTCCTATCATCAATGTTTCCAACCCAACAAGATCATCTGCGTACAGGCTAATTGAACATTAGTCTCATGTGGATACCAGAGACCCAGTTTAGTAGAACTTGCGACATATCGCATAATCCGTTTAACAGCAGTTAAGTGAGATTCTTTAGGATTTGATTGATAACGAGCACAAATACCAACACTCAAAGCAATATCTGGTCTACTAGCAGTCAGATAAAGCAAACTACCAATCAAACTACGATACAATTTAGGATCCACATCATTACCTGTAGAGTCTTTTGAGAGTCTCAAAGTTGTACTCATAGGAGTATCAAAATTTTTACCTTTCTCAAATCCAAATTTCTTAATTAAACTCTGAGCATATTTGGTTTGAGAGATAAAAATTCCATCAGGTTGTTGTTTTACTTGCAACCCTAGAAAATAGTTTAATTCTCCAACCATGCTCATTTCGAATTTAGACTTCATCAAATCTAAACTCAACAGTCATGTTAGTACAGTTGATCCATAAATAATATCATCAACATATATTTGAACCATTAGAATATCATCGTTATATTTCTTAACAAAGAGCGTCTTATCAACACACCCCATTTGAAAATTATGACTCAGTAAAAACTTAGTCAGTTTTTCGTACCATGCTCTGGGAGCTTGTTTCAGACCATAGAGAGCCTTCTTAAGACGATACACATGATCAGTAAATTTAGGATCTTCAAACCCTGTAGGTTGTTCAACATATACCTCTTCATGTAAATCACCATTCAGAAAGGCACTCTTTACATCCATTTGGTAAATTTTAATCTTCCTAAAACATGCAATGGAGATAAAAAGTCCGATTGATTCAAGACGAGCTACAGGGGCAAATGTTTCATTATAGTCAATACCTTCAATTTGTGTATACCCCTGTACAACTAGTCTTGCTTTGTTTCGAATAATATTTCCAAGTTCATCATATTTGTTTTTGAAAATCCATTTTGTTCCAATAATATATTTATCTTTAGGTCTAGGAACAAGGTGTCAGACATCATTTCTGACAAACTGATTAAGTTCTTCTTGCATCGCAAGAATCCAGTTTTCATCAGAAAGTGCTTCTTTTACGTTAACCGGTTCAATCTGGGATGTAAAGCATACGTAGTTACATATGTCCTCTAATTGTCTACGAGTGCGCACACCAGTGAGAGGGTTTCCAAGTATTTGAGAAGTTGGATGATCTTTAAAAGTTCTTAATTCTGGATTAGTTTCACTTGATGAAATTTCTTGTTTTTCAAGTATAAGAACTTCATCATTATCTGAACCAGGGACAGGTGTATTCAAAAGATCGTCAATCACAACATTTATTGACTCTTGAATCACACCGGTCCTGTTGTTCAGAACACGATATGCACGATTTGTTTAAAAATATCCTAAAAGATCCCTTCATCACTTTTAGTGTCGAACTTTCCCAAATTTTCACGGTCACACAAAAATATAGCACTTGCTGCCAAAAACTCGAAAGTATTTGACAGAAGGCTTTTTCTCAAACCACATTTCATAAGCCGTTTTATTATTAGATTTACAAATATAAACACGGTTAATAATGTAGCAGGCTGTATTCACTGCTTCAGCCCAAAGATTCCTAGGAAGCTTCATGCTATTTAACATAACATTTCCCATTTCTTGAAGCACTCTATTCTTCCTCTCGACAATACCATTTTGTTGAGGAGTTTTAGGTGCAGAGAATTCATGCGATATTCCCTGATCGCTACAAAATTTCTCAAAACCGCTATTTTCAAATTCGAATCCATGATCACTACGGATCTTGCTGACTTGAGAACATTTTTCAGTTTGAATCCGTTTTATAATCTTTTTCACTTCATCAAGGGTTTCTGATTTATCTCTCAAGAATGAAACCCAAGTGTATCTTGTGTAATCATCTACAATAACTAAGATGTACTTTTTGCCACCTCGACTTTCCGTTCTTTTTGGTCCTATAAGATCCATGTGGAGCAGCTCGAGTGGTCTTGTGGTGATATTGGAGTTCACCTTTTTGTGAGAGCTCCTAGTTTGTTTACCATACTGGCATTCACCACAAATCTTGTCTACTTTTTGCATCTTAGGTAGTCCTCTAATTAGTTCACTTTTGCTCAATCAGTATAAATTTCAAGTGTACATGTCCAAGGCGTTTATGCCATAATTACTGTCTCATCGGTATGGACCATGTAACACGTTTGTTTAGATGAGCTATCATTGCTTACTATATAGCGCTTTTCGAAGTTCTGCGACCGCTAATATTACGAACCCTTTTCATTTATAATTTCACAACCTTGATTAGAGAATTTAACATTATGGTTGTTATCGCATATTTGAGATATGCTCAACAGTTGTGTGTTTTTAAACCCTCAACATATAAAACATTTTTAAATAAGGGAAGGTTATAGAGTTGGACCGTACCTTTGCCAATTATCTTGCAATTGCTACCATCACCAAATGTGGTGACCCATCATCATATCTTTAAGATCGGTGAATAGAGCTTTGTCGCTTTCATATGTCCGGAGCATCCACTATCTAGGTACCATTTCGAATGGCTTGTAGCTTTGAAAGCAGTGTGAGCAACCAAACAGTAACCTTAGGAACCCATTTCAAGATCTTGTTTTGGGTTTAGGAGAATAATTGGTCTTCTTTTGTTTATAGTTGTAAGAGTGACCTCTTGAGTTAGATTTTAATAGCTCCTTAAGTAAATCAACAATTTTTTCAAATAGTGGGTTTCGAATCGATTTTTGAAATTTATATAGTGCTTTTGTGTTTTTGAAAAGTTTTTGTATTTTTAGAAAAACTTGACTAGTACCTTTTCCTTTTGAGTTAGAAGTCTCTCCTTTCACAAAATTGGAACGAGTATTCTTCTGCTTAGGAGATGTGTTTTTATCATAGCCCAACCCGGATCGATCGCCACATTTTCTTGATCCTGGATAATAATTTTTCTAATTTTGGATCACCTTGGGCATATCTCCATGTGTCCTTCAAACTCGAAGAGAAGATACTTCATTTTTAAGTTTCTCATTTTCAGATTTCAAATTTTCAATTAGGGAGGTTTTGAATTCTAGATCACACTTTGATTTTTCAAAACAATCTGAAATTTGAGATTTTTCTAAAACAAGGGTTTCAAAACATTCTTTAAGTTTAAAAACTTTTCTTTTTGAAGTTTAAGTTTGACAATTTTACAACTTTCCTTATATAAGGCATTGTAAGCATCTTGAAGATCTTCATCATTTTCATGATCACTATCCAAATTTTCTTCACTTGTTGAATCATCGTGATCTGAAAAAGTAAACTTGGCTAGAGTCATAAGGGCCTTAAGTTCATTTGCCTGACTCGGTTTTCAATTTTCTGATTCAAAGAGGCTTGAATCAGACGATTCATCCCAAGTAGCCAACATACCCTTCCTTTTGGATCTGTTCTTTTTAGGACATTTGTTCGCTAAATGCCCATATTCTTGACAGTTGTAACATTGACTATCTTTCAATGACTTCCAAGTTTTAGACTTAGGTTTAGAACGTTTCTTTTCATTTGCCTTTTGAGAGTCAACTCTTTTCTTACTTTTGAAAATCTTATAAAACTTTTTCGCCAAAAGGGCCATATCATCTTCAGACTTTTCTGAATCTGAATTTTCTTTAGTAATACTTTTAGATGACTTCAAAGCAATAGATTTACCTTTAGGAGCTTTAAAACTTAATTCATAGGTTTGTAAAGAACCAACTAATTCTTCTACCTTCATATTATCCGTATCACGAAGTTCCTGGATTGCGGTTACCTTAGAATTGAACCGTTCAGGAAGAGAGCGTAGTATTTTTGCACACACTTTACTTTCTGGGATCTTATCGCCAAGACCCCACATTGAGTTTACAATGTCATTCAATCTAGTGTAAAAGTCCATAAACATTTCATTTTCCTCCATATGAATTTCTTCAAATTTAGTTGTGAGGAGTTGGACTTTAGATTTCTTGACAATTGATGTACCTTCGTGTGTCATTTCTAAAATATCACAGGCTTGCTTTGCATATCACGAGGATATGATTCTTTTGAACTCATCCTGATAGTGCGTAAGTGATTGCATTTAGTGCTTTAGCATTAGCACTACTCTCATTTTTCTCAAGTGTGGTCCATTGGTAATACGGTGTAATTTTCATAGATTTTGAACCATCAACACCGATTACTTCCATGATAGGAGGATTCCATTCGATCATCTTTGTGGCTTGCCACACACTTTCATCCATTGATTTGAGGAAGATCCTCATTCTGGCTTTCCAATAGGCATAGTTGGAACCATCAAAGGGTGGAGGCCTAGTAATTGAAAGGCTATCAAAATTTGACATCTTTTTATATAGCTTAGATCGTTAGCTCAGGAAATAAATCCAAATAAAAAGCAACAAAAATGAGCTATTAGGCTTTGATACCACTTGAAAAAGGCCAAGCTATATGTCCTAGAGGGGGGGGGGGGGGTGAATAGGACTATGCCAAATTTAAAATAAAATCAGCGAAAATAAAGTAAACCAATATCCTTACAATTATGAATCAATTCACAATACTAAATTTAAATCACCTTGATAAATAAGTATTGAGAGATTGATACAAATTCAGTTCTAAGGACAACCTTACACCATAATAAACAAGGGCTTATGGTAGGACAACCTTATTTCTAGAACATCTTTTAGATCAAGGACTCAATTTTAATATAAGTAAATGAAATAGCTAGGAATTGAAATTAAATGCAGAAGTATAGATCTAAATTATTACAACAATCCCCACACTTGCTTGAAATGTAAATAGTTACAACATTCACATCCACTTGTACATTCCACACAATCGAATGATAAAAGATATGAAAATTAAGCAAGCATTCAATCCACAAGACAAAGAGTTATAGTGGTTCGCCTGTGTGTACACCAACTATCTTTCAACAGCCACACAGAAAGCTACTCCACTCCTAATATCCTCACACAGGGGATATAATTAGCGTTCACTATGAAATAGGTTTTCACAGGTTCACCAAAAACCTTTACAATTGTGTCTTTTTCACTTGGGCTTACACAATTCAAAAACCCCTCTTTTCTGAGTTTTCTAGTTTTCCTCAGACAACCAATACAATGAGATTTTTCTGGCTCAACCTCAAATAAAACCAGTACAATGAGATTTTTCTGGCTTAACCTCAAACAAAACCAAAAGTAAATAAATTTTACAGAATTGTAAAATACCTGAATTTCTCTTTTTCTTAGCAGCCCGGTAGAACCAATCGGAGTAGATGATTGAATGTCAAAGTTCAATTTCCAATACTCTCATTCATAAGGTTCTAAATTCTAATAGATTTTAGATTTAACTTGTTGGGCGTAGCTATATTTGATTTTGATTCCAAGAAGAAGGAATAAGATAATTCCTCTTTTCAAATAAGATTGGAATATAGAAACAAAATCAAATTAAATAAGCTAGCAAAAAAAAAAGGAATATTAAATAAGCACAATGTAGCTTAAAATAAACACAGACTTATCTCAGAGTGATCACTTGAAAATTCTTGAATTGAATAGAGTTGAAGTGTGAAAACTCTGAATTTCGTGTTCAATTTATAGAAGCAAAAATCGTTCCTACGACTGGTCTTAGAAACCTTCGACTGGTCGTAGCTCCAACAGATTTTTGAAAAATTAAGCGCGATAGTTGAAAGTGGTTCCACGACTGGTCGTGAGTAGCTTACGACTGGTCGTGGGTCACCTACGACTGGTCGTAGATCCTTACGACTGGTCGTAGGACCATAGATTACATTGCTGGACTTTGAGTCGTAGCTCCACGACTGGTCGTGGACGAGTCGAAGCCACACCTACGACCGGTCGAAGGACCTCCAGGACTGGTCGTGGGCGTACTAAAAATTTCGAAAAAATCTTTAACTACTTAGGACTGGTCGTGGAATTTCTTGGACTAGTCGAACCAATGCCAGGACTGGTCGAACAAGAGCTAGGATTGGTCGTAGAATAGACCAAACTTATGTAAAATAAATATTTGATTTATATATCCAAAATGACCTACTTAAAGGGTCAACCTAAGGTCATTCAAACCTGAATCATGTCGTATAGACATTGAACTTCAACCATTCAACGAATGTAGATTGTTTGAACCATATCAGGCTTGAGATCTTGAACTTGTTGTAGCTTCAAACTTGAGATCTTCACAACACAACAACTACTTCATGCATTGCTTATTAGTCTTGAAGTCATGAGTTGTTTCTTAAGACTTGAACATCAACATTGTAGCTTCTTGAGACTTCAACATGTAGCTTCTTGAAGTGTTTATGCAGTGTCTTGAATTCATATAAATCATCATACAAGCACAGGACACAGATAGATGTTTTGACACATCAAAATTTGACAACCAAAGAAGCATGAGACCATAACACTTACACACATTAAGTGGGCCCCACTTGATGGATGGTCCACATCAAAGGTGGGATCCACATGATGGATGATGGACATCAAAGGTGGGCCCAAATGATGGATGGTTGACATCAAAGGTGGGATAACATGATGAATGACCCATATTGAAGGTGGGGCCCTACATAATGAATGGTCCACATCAAGGTGGCCCACATAATGGATGGAGTGGGCCTCACATGATGGATGACCCACATCAAAGTGTGGCCCCCTATGATGGACTGTCCACATCAAGTGGGCCACCCTAATGGACGTTCCACATCCAAGGTCTTGCATGATGGATGGCCCATATCCAAAGTGGCCTAACATGATGGATGATCCACATAAACGGTGCGCCCCACATGACGGATGGTGGCCATCAAAAGTGGGGCCCACATGATGGACAACTTACTTTGAAGGTGGGGTCCACATGATGGATATATCAAATGTGGATTCCACATCATGAGTAGTGGAAATTGAGGGTCCACATAAAGGAGAATTATCATTGATATTGATAGTGGGCCCCACATGATGGATTACCTACATCAAGGAGGGTCCCATATAATGGACGGTCCACGTCAAAGGTCAACCAAAACAACCATTTGGATTACTCTTATAATGAAGTTGTTGTAATCTTTAAAAATGATATCAACTATCTCTAAAAAAAGCTCTTATTTGAACGTTTTACTAAACATGCTTATATCAAATAAGAGATTTTTTTGGTTTTGAAATTGTGATTTACCGAACGAGCTTATTTAAAACAAGAGTTAGAATAAAGAGAGCTTATTAGAGTAGCTCTTATTAGATTAGAGTACAGATACCAAACGACTCTTACTATATTTCACATCATAGTTATAAGATCACAACTATTGAACAACACATCATAGTTTTCAAGTCCGATCACTTGAAAAATGTCCATCACTATCCCTAACCTAATTTGGATTTAAAGTAATTTATTAATTAACCCTAGAATTCTAGAGAATTGGGGGAAAGAACCCTAGACTTCTTAGGTTTACAGGAAATTGTGCATAATTTCCATATTCGGGTGAATTCGGCATAGCATCCGTATATTTTTTGTCCACAAATCTAGCACTTAGGGATTTTATAAAAATTTCTCTATTCTAACATGGATTCCAACATGATCAGGTAGGTTTAGTGCATGCTTAACAGTTAAAATTGGATTAACTTATGAATGAATGGGTGACTTTATATGCATGAGTGGTGAGAATGAACGTATAGACACACATACATATATTTACACACATAATTATATAATTAATCAATCTGCTACATAGATCAATGGCTAACAGTAGACAAGTCTAACATGCATATCAATAGTCTAGCACAATTTCATGGATGCATAGCCGATCATGTATATACATTAATGAATGGATAGATCTATGCATGTGTGCTTGGATGAATGCAAATGCACGTTTATTCATGTAAATGAATGCATACAAAAATCTTAGGTCATTACATTCTACCCCATTTAAAAGAATTTTGTCCTCAAAATTCAAGCATGCTTACCATGTGAACGAGAGAGGATGCACCTCTCTAATCCACGGTGTGTGTAAGTATCCACTATATTTCATGTGATTTAAGTTTGTGTGCGCACAAGTGTGTATGATTGCCTACAAGAATCTGGGTTATTATAGTTGATGGCCTAGTTTGATACTTTGGTTTATGGACCTAGTTATTGTTGTATGCTTGTTTGGGAAATGGAAGTTCTAATCGTTTTCCTCCTGATATTACTGCTACTCTATACTTTACTAAGCCTTAAATGTGTGATTCATGATGTGGATATGCTATAATTGGTTTTCTCCACTCTCAAGGGAATTCTTCATCAGGGATCGGGTACTAAATACTATCCATAGACCTTGGAGAGATACTGCGCACATGTGGTTCAGTTCCATTGATGACATAAAATATAACTCTATTGATGCCTCTGATGATGTCTAATGAGTGGAAAGCATGAGTCTGTACAATATACCAACCGTCAACTAATGATATATCCTAATCTTCTTAGAGGATGGGTGTCACCGCCTATGATCTAGATAGCGCTGATAAGAGGACTGATTTTGATTGTATCACTCGATGATACATGTTGAATTACAACTGTGCTGAAATCCCGTAATTGCAAGCCTATATGGATGAACGATATGTTGATCTCACCCTGATTGTGAGCACCAGGAAGAGATGTTGATCACTTGATGTGATATGGGTACCATCTCTTCCTCTCACTGTCCTTATTTTCCACATATAAATGTTCATTGACATGGACTAACAAACTGTTAAACTGTTCTTTGGGCAGCAGATATGAAGGAGGAAAGTGAAGGCAAGGTCAAGCGCACATCAGTTTTAGTTTTTGAACCTTATCCATTTTCTTGATAAGTGACAGTTTGATTATTATTATGACTGGTTTTTATTATTATTGCTCTTGGTAATTGTTATTTCAATGCACTTTTCTTATATTATGTACATGTGTGTGTGATTCATGTAGTGGATATGAGGTGATTGATTTTTCTCAACTCTTCAAGAGATTCTTGCGTTATGGATCATATTCTGGATTCCACCACAAAGCTTGAAGAGATACCACAAATCCATCATCCAATTCCATTGATGCCTTTACTTGTATCATTTGGTGATATATGTTGAATCCCAAATGTGTTGGCATCCCACAACCGTGTGTATATGTGAATGAATGACATGTTGATCTTATACTGATTGTAAGCAATGGGGAGAGATGTTGATCAGTTGATGTGATAAGGGTACATTACCAGGTTGGTCGCTTTTCCTACCATGATTGGTTGTATCTAAGGCTTTACTCAAATGAAACCAATTGAGAGTGTTACTTGGGAACACATGTTGAGAGGCAAGTCTTGCTTGCTCACATAGGTTTCCAAAATATACTGATGTACACATGGAAATACTGATAATGGTATGTCTTGGTTAGTGGGAGGAAAAACCACACACCTCAATAACCCTGACCTATGATGGAGGTTGTTCATGTTAGAACAACCTCATGTTTCCGCATGAGTGGATGAAGTGCTTCTTGTGACGACATGATGTGACTATATATAGCATACTTATGTCGCTTGCATGATGATAACGGTCGATCAAGCATGTGACATGCTGGGTAGTTCCATGACGATCCAAGTGTTCTTATATGGCACAAGATTACTCCCTCATTTATCATGGAGTTCTTGGTTGAAATCCTGATCATAAAGGATAAAAAGGCAACCATGTAAGACAATGATTGAACTAGGTATATGTAGCTGCGTTTCTTTGACAGTGAAAGTTAACTTCTGAGAGACTGTCTGAACTTTAACAAGATTAGTATGATTCCGTAATCTTCTTGGCTAAGGAGTTCTAGTTCGACATGTATATATGCTTAACCGATTTGAGCACAGATTGGTTTTAAGGAAAGTGAGAGATTGTTGGAGTATATACCCTAAGAAACCAATGTGAGCCCTAATCCACTAGCCATGTGGATGAAACATGCTATTATACCTTAGTGTGTAGTGTTACCTTGTGTGTATGTATATATGGATTAGTTGAGGAGTGAGTCCACTACACCAAAAAAGCCATTTAGGAACGGGTAGTTTTGTGGTTCTAAAACGGATTAAAGTCGCGACAAATGTGGAACTGTTTTAAACTATTTCAGAACCAACACAAATCCCTAATTCCAGCCCCAATCCCTAACCCCAGCCCCAATCCCCTCACTCCCGACCCTCCTGGCCCTCTTACGCGATCTCTCCCTCTCTCCCGCTCCCCATTCCTGACTCTCCCTCTCGATATCTCTCCCTCACTCCGTCACTCCCTCCCTTCGTCTTGATCTCTCTCCCTCTCTCTTTTGCTCCCTTCTCTCTTTCTCTCTCACTCTCTCTATTTCCCTCTCTCCCTCTCCCTCTCCCTTCAACAGAAATAACTTCATTGTGTTAGACAGCTCACATACCTTGTATATCCATACCTTGTATATCTTGTTTCTATAGGTACAGAATTCTGCGTTTATTACTTTCCTTGTATAGATGATTGTAATATCTATATATTCAACCCCATTGGATTGTCTCAAATATACAGAAAAGCTTCTGCATCTCTTTGCTTTCATGGTATCTGAGCCTCCCTGATCCGAAACCGTCCCTGCGTCGTCCGGTCACTACCCCTGCTGCGTCTGGCAATTGCCTCTGCTCATCCGACCGCCCTTGCATCGTCCGGCCGCCCCTCCTGCATCATCTGATCGCCCCTGTTGCATCGTCCGGCCATCCCTGCGACGTCCAGTCACTGTCCCTGCTCATCCGACCGCCCCTGCGTCATCCAGCTGCCCCTGCTGTGTTGTCTGGCAACCCCTCTGCTTCAGATTTGCTCGTCCGAATCCTCCAGATCTGCTTGTCCGAATCCTGTTCCAGATCTACTATTGCTCCAGATCCGCTCGTCCTGTTCTAGATTTGCTCATCTGAACCCTGCTACTGTTTGAACCCATTGCTACTGCTCCAGATCTGTTGTCTGAATACTGTTGTTGTTCGAACCTATTACTGCTGCTGTTGTTCCATCATGTTCCAAATCTGCTTGTTCGAATCCTATCTTTGTTCAAACCCGTTGTTGTTACTGTGTTATTCTGCCAGATCCAGAAACTACAATTGCTTGGGTATCTCCCGTTGTACGGTACATCTTACACCTTCTTATGCTGCAATTCTTTGAGTACTTTACATTACTTCAGAACAATGGACAAGAACTCATCAGTACAGAGGCCCCACGTTGTAGTTTCGATGGTACCAACTATTCTCTATGGGCTATCCATTTCCAGAACTTCCTCAAGGGTCGTGGTTTGTGGGGACTCATTGATGGATTTGTTTTTATCTCCACTTCCACAGATGCCGATAAATTAGTTGATTGGGACATAAACAATGGACGAATTATTACTTGGATTTTCGATTCGGTCGATCGGTCCATTGTTATTGGCCTCACACCTCATCGCACTGCTAAGGCAATGTGGGAGCATCTCCAGACAATTTATCAACAGAGTAGTGTGGCTCAGTTATACCGCCTAGAACAGAATCTCATTAACCTTACTCAAGGTGATGACAGCATTCAATTATTCTACTCCAAAATTGTCACTATTTGGACAGAGATGGCTATGATGGATCCAACATTTCCTCATGACTTTAAGATATTCCAATCTATGTGCGAGAGTGCGCAAGTACGACAATTTCTTATGAAGCTGCATCCAGAATTTGAGCATTGTCGGGCTGCTCTCTTGAACCATAGCCCTCCTCCTTCATTGAATTCGGTTATAATGATTTATTAGCTGAGGAACAATGACTGAAGTTTCTCTCTCTTCCTTCCTCAACTTCGGGATTATCTGATATGGTGCTTGCTGTTCTACTACGACACCAACACGTGGTTCCACTCATTTGACTTGTCGCGACTACAACAAGGTAGGTCATGTTGTCGCTCAATGCAAAGAATAGTGTGCTTATTGCCGATGGACTGGTCATGATATTCAGGATCGCCATACACGTGCCAATGCATCTTCTTTAGGCCGTGGCCGTAGTGGTCGTGGTCGTGGCCGTGGTCGTGCTCTTTCTGCTACTATTATCACTATTTCTTCTGAGCCGTCTGTTAGTGGTTCTCCACCTACTGTTTCTGCTGAAGGTATTTCATCTCCGTTGACTCCTGCGATGCTCCAACAAATCGTTCAGGCTCTTTCTGCGGCCGGTATATCAGGTATATCCCCATCTCCTATATGGTTCTTTGATTCGGGTGCTTCCAATCATATGACCGGTGTTGTATCCCATCTTCGTGACATTCATCCCTACATCGGCAATCAGGCTATTCTACTGCGGATGACACTAGACTACCTATTCAGTCTGTTGGTTCATTGACTTTCTCTCGTTCTGCTCATCGTTAGTTCACTCTTCGTGATGTGTTTCATGTCCCTAACCTCCCTTCCAATTTAATTTCAGTTGGTCAACTCACATCCAATAACTGTTTAGTCATATTTCTTCCCAACTGTTGTTTTGTGCAGGATCTGTCGACGGGGAAGGTACTTGGGAAGGGTAGGCAGCATGGTCGTCTGTACGTGCTGGACTTTGATCCATCTGTCACTCCGGCTCGTTATTTTTTTTTTCTCCATCTTCATCAGATATTACTTCAGCAAATAAATTATGGAAACTGTGGCACTTTAGCCTGGGTCATCCACATTCTGATCGGTTACTTCAGTTAATTTCATCTGATATGTTAGGGAATATTTCTCTTAATAAAAATGATTTAGATTATTCTTGTTCTTCCTGTTGTCTTTCAAAAAGCAAGTGTATTCCCTTTTCTTTAAGTACTACAAAATCATCTTCTATGTTTGACCTTGTGCATACGGATGTCTGGGGTCCTTCACCAATTATATCTCTCTGGATTACGATACTATGTTATATTCATTGATGATTTCACACGGTACACTTGGATTTACTTTCTTCAATCAAAGTCACAGGTTTGAAAAATTCAAGTTATTTCACTCTATGGTGGAGACTCAGTTTCAGGTTGCAGTTTAAACTCTTTGCTCTGACTCAAGGGGGGAATATCTCTCAACCGAATTTCATACATTTCTTCAAGGTCATGGGATTATTCATCAGACCACCTGTTCTGATACTCCACAACAGAACGGGGTGGCTGAACAGAAAAATTGTCATATTGTTGAAACTGCCAACACCTTGATGACAGTTATGGGTGTTCCTCGTTCCTCCTGGGCGGAAGCCATGTTACATTCAGTCTACTTGATTAACCGGATGCCAACCAAAGTTCTGCACAGTAAATCTCCCTACTTTGTTCTCACCGGCTTACCTCCTGCATATTCCACATTCCATATTTTTTGTTGTATCTGTTATGTTCACCTGGCCTCACGTGAACGTAATAAACTATCTCCAAAATCGATTAAATATATGTACTTGGGATTTGGGGAAACTCAAAAGAGTTTTCGATGTTTTGATCTTGTTTCTCGATGTGTTCGGGTTTCACGACATGTTGTTTTTCTTGAACATATTGCATTTCATTCATCTCTTCCTCCTCCGCACACTCCAAACTCTTTTGGTCTAACCACCTTTCCTGAAATTTCGTTTATCTCGAGTACTCTCCATCGTCCATTGCAGGTTTACTCACGTCGACCACGTACAGATCCACCACCTATTACTCAACCCAAACCTACTGTACCTGTTGCGGATCCCGAACCTACCTCGATACGTCGTTCCGCTCGTGAACATCGAGCGTCTGATCGCTTGATATGCTCTATGTCTGCCATGAATGCTACTCTGGATATTGTTTCTATTCCTACTTCATATTCTCAGGCCGCCACTCATGATTGTTGGAAGAAGGCTATGGCAGAAGAACTTGCGGCATTGAATGATAACCATACATGAGACATTGTCACTCGACCCACTGACCAACAGCTAATTGGTAGTAAATGGATTTATTCTGTCAAGCTTAAGTCTGATGGATCATTAGATTGATACAAGGCTCGACTTGTCACTCAGGGATACAAACAGGAATACGAAATTGATTACGATGAGACTTTCGCTTCTGTGGCCAAGATGAAAACTGTTCGTACTCTTCTGGTTATATCTTCTGTTCGCTCATGGCCACTCTCTTAGATGGATGTGAAAAATGTCTTTCTTCATTGAGACCTCCAAGAAACCGTATATTTGAAACCTCCTCCTGGCTCTTTAATTCCCAACAATAAGGTATGTCGCCTAAAGAAATCCCTATACGACCTCAAACAGGCACCGCGGGCATGGTTCCAACGCTTTCATGATGTTGTTACGGGTGATGGCTTTACTCAAAGTGGTCATGACCCATCCTTATTTTTGCGCACTACTGCTCATTAGAGGTGGGCATCGGACCGAGTCGGATCGGATTGGGCGTAATCTGATCCTGACCGAAATTTAGATTAGCTGATCCGAATTCGATCCGATCCGGGGACGGATCCTGAACATGATATCCGATCAGAACCGACACCTTGTTAGCCTGACCCGAACCGAGTCCGACTCGGCCAAGGAAATCGAGTCGGATCGGATTGGGTGCGACTCGGATCCGCGGTTTTTAACGGTGAAAAATCATTATCCACGTTATTGTTTTTGGTGTGGTCCATTTGAGCTTCAGATATAAAATAATTTTTTTTCCAAATAATCTAAAATGATAACGAAAAATGAATAAACGGTATGGATATAAAAAATACATCATTGTGGGCCCATATAACCTGATATCATTTGAGCCGTTCGAACAACTCGCTTCTCGAGGTGTTATAGCTGTCACAACTCACAGCAACTGTGACGTGAAATGGCTTTCACGTTAATATGTTTTGTACATTTGGTGGGATATTTATTGTATCCAAACCGTCCATCCATTTGGCAATCTTGTTTTAAGGCTTGAGATGAAAAATAAAATAGATCGGACTACTAAGTGGACCACACTTGACAAAGCATTTTCAGCTGCTATTCATGGTGTGCTCCATATGATCTTTGGATATGATTTATTTTTTGGATAATACTTTATAATGATCTCTATTACTATATAAACTGTGAAGATATAATAAATACATCACTGTGGGGCTATATAACTGTGATCTCCTTTGAACCGTTCATACAACTCAGAGCTCTAGGAGCATCAGTGCTCGTCTTATCACGACACGTGCCATAGCCGTAGCCAGTAGCCACTAGCCCGTAGGCATAGGGATTGTGTACAACCCCTGCCCGTCCCTAGCTCTGAACGGGCATCTCTGTGGGTGGGCCCACCATGATGTACCTCTAAATCCAAACCGTCTATCACCTTTTTCGTATTATTTTAAGGTAAGAAAATAAAAACTGAGGCAGATCCAATGATCAAATGGACCACACCAAAGATGACTCTTGCATTTAATTCAACTGACATTCACAACCAAGATTAAGATTATTATTTTGTGTGGTCCCTCATTTTTGTGTGCATACCTTAAAATAATCTAAGAAAAGGGATGGACGGTTTGGATGTACAGATACATCACGGTGGCCCACCTACAGAACTACCCGTCTGGAGCTATGGACGAACGGACGTAGCTTCTTGAAGAAGCTTTGCCTGTTGCTTCTTGACGAAGCTTCAAGTACATGCTAACAAAAAAATACCCAGCGGTACACTCTTTAGCCTATACCTGGTCGTTATGGGTAAATGCTATTGGGCCCACCGTGAACGTATCTGGTCCATCCACGCCGTCCATCCATTTTTTCATCTTATTTTAAGGGTTGAGACTAAAATTTAAGTATACCCAAAGATCAAGTGAACTATACCATTAGAAACAGTTGGAATAATGACTTCCACCGTTGAGACCTTTCTAGGGCCCACAGTGATATTTATTTCTCATCCAACCTGTTTATAAGATCACACCAATATGGATGAAGGGAAAACACAAATAGAACCTTGATCCAAAACTTCAGTGGCCCCAAGAAATTTTCAACTGTACATGTTCAATTCACACTGTTTCCTATGGTGTGGTCCAGTTGAGGTTTGTATATACTTAACTTTTAGGTTCAAGCCCTAAAATTATTTGTTAAAATGGATGGACGGAGTGGATAAAATAAATAAATCATAGTGGACCCCACAGAGTTTAATCAGTAAGCTTAGCCCACTGAGTTACTCGGTATGCGATTGCTTCCAGTTAACACCAGCTGTAGTTGTACATGTCGCTCCAAGATGAGCACTGACGCTCCTCGAGCTCTGAGTTGTACGAACAGTTTAAAGGAGATCAAAGTTACATGGGCCTTACAGTGATTTATTTATTATATCTACACCGTTCATCTATTTTCAAAGATTATTTTAGAGCATTGTCTAAACAATGAATCATATCTAGAGATCATCTAGACCACACCATAAATAGAAGTGGAGATAATGATTTTTTCACCGTTAAACATTTTTGTAAGATCGACCTAATAAAATGAGATGTAAGAAGGGGTAAACTTATAATTTTATAATTACCACACCCGGTGTGGTCCGGATCAAATCGGATCGGATTCAAACGGATCGGATTTCGGTTCGGGTCAGTCGGATTGGCTGCTTACCCGAATCCGATCCGACTGTCATTCGGATCCGACCAATCCTACCCGAACCTAATCGATCCAAGCCATCGGTTCTGTTCGAATCGGGGCGGATCGGGTCGGAACGGGTCAGATCCATCGGATCGGGTCCATTTTGCCTACCTCTAGTTCTGGTTTATGTTGATAACCTCCTACTGATTGGTAGCGATGCTACTAGCATTTCGGCTTTAAAGAAAGTTCTGCAAGCATCCTTCAAGATGAAAGACTTCGGCCATCTAACATACTTTCTTGGACTTGAATTTTCACGTTCCAACCGTGGGATTCTTGTCAGCCAGCGTAAATATACCAAAGATCTTCTCGCATTGGCATCATTGACGGATCAGAAAACGGTTCAGACTCCTTTAGAACTTAACGTTCACTATGGCCGTGACGATGGTGATCTACTTGCACAGCTCGATTTATACTGCCGTCTGGTTGGGAGTCTGGTTTACTTAATTATGACTCGCCCTGATATTGCCTACGCTATCCAAGTCGTCAGTCAGTTTGTTTCTTCTCCTCGGACTCTTCATATGACTGCGGTGTTGCGCATCCTACGATACCTTCGTGGAACTCTAGATCGATCTCTATTCTTCTCCTCAACGGCGACTCTGGACCTTCGTGCTTATTTGGATGCTGATTGGGCTGGATACGCTCTCACACAAAGATCTACCACTGGCTACTGTGTTTTTCTTGACACTTCTTTTATCTCTTGGAAGTGTAAGAAGCATGCTACTGTTTCCAAATTGAGTACATAAGCCGAGTATCGAGCGATGTCAGCTGCGTGTAGTGAGCTCATCTGGTTACGTGGACTTCTTTCAGACTTGGTCATTCCTCTACAGAATCCTACTCCACTCCATGTCGATAATCTCAGTGCAATTCAGATTGCCTCTAACCCAGTTTTTCATGAACGGATGAAGCATATTGAAGTTAACTGTCATTTTATCCGCGAGAAATTTTAGTCTGGACTCATTTCTCTTCCACATGTGGCATCCCATGATCAGATTGCTGACATTCTCACCAAGTCCCTCCTGTCCGCACGTCACACTTTTCTTGTTGGCAAACTATTACTTGTCGATGACCAACATTAGTTTGGGGGGGATGTTAGACAGCTCACATACCTTGTATATCCATACCTTGTATATTTTGTTTCTATAGGTAGAGAATTCTGCGTTTATTACTTTCCTTGTATAGATGATTGTAATATCTCTATATTCAACCCCATTGGGTTGTCTCAAATACACAGAAAAGCTTCTGCATCTCTTTGCTTTCACATTGATCCGATCAAGCTTCCGAAGATTGGATTTCGCAAGTGTGGAGCGGCTGGAGTTCGGATATGGTCTGTACACTTAGGGATCTCCATCCATAAGGTGTGTCCACTTAGGTATTTTCCAGAAATTGATGCAAAATTGTCCAGAGATGATAAGTTTAGGTTCATGTATGATGGTGCTGAGAATGGAGTTTCAGATGAAGGAATTATTTTGTCCTGATTCTCAGCATCAGGTATGTTTGGATGGAGTTATGAACTATTGGCAGTGGGTCCCCTTTGGAATCGAGTAAGCTCTGTGAGGAGTCAAAGAACTTCATGGATTCGGAATAGTTATCCCATGAGGAAGATGATGATCGACCTCATCACTTCCCTCCGTGCGCCATAGCTCCAAAATATCCATTTATCAGGTGGCTAGGAGTGGATAGGATCATCAAAGTGGAGCTACATTTGAGCCTAGCAAAACCCCATGTGGGGTCCACTAGGTGGAAAATCCAAACTGATGATCAGGCTATTTGATTGAAAGAAAATGGTTTCCAAGTGGTGATTTGAGGCAGAAAATGTCCAGTGCAAGCTGTTGTACTTAAAATCACACCCTTTTGTTTTTCAATGCATATAATCTTTCCTTAATCTCATATAAATATGAAAAATGATGATTTATAAAATGAGTATCATCGGTTACAAATGAATGGAAGAAGAAGAAAAAAAATACATAAATGAATGAATTGAATTTGTAGATTTGTATTTTGGTTTCTCTCTCTAATTCTGCTGGGTGTTGCTGCTTTCGGGAGGAAAGCCTTGTGAAATATGCTCTGAATCGCTGCAGTAGTCATAGATCATGTAATTCTTCTGCACCCATCTCAACCTCTCTTCCCCTGTTGAATCTAACTCTTGGTTCAGCCATCCGTTGTCGGTAGATTGAGCCTTTGAATCACATGAAGACGTGCCCGATGACCACACACATGCATTGGCGTTGAAATTTCTATAACCTTAGCTTGAATTTATTCTATTCCAAGGATTAGATGACAAGGTATCCAAATTTATAACCTTAGCTTCTAGTTGCTAGAAGATTATCTCAACTTTGTAAAGAAATCAGAGCAGTCACTTGTATGGAGAATTTGTCTTTGATTATTCTTGGGCTGTTGCTACTACAACTATGACGCTCAATATGCCTAATTTGAATTGCAGTCACTTGTAGTTCTAGTTTTCTTCATCACTCTCATATTGCTTCTTAAAGATTAGAGAAAGAGAAAGGGGTTTGAGGAGATTTTCTAGAAACTCGAGCGGAAGAGATAGATCACTTTCTTGAATTCCTCTATTCTGAAGTTTTGTCGCTAAAAATCTTTGATTTTTCCGGCCAAACTATAGAAGATTCAGGCAAAAAGAGGTCTTCATAACTCTGTATTTCCAGCTGCAAGTAGAGTTTGGAAATTTCTTTCTGTGGAAAATAGGATTTCCGCTGTTTTAACTTTCGTGACCAGAGTGCTTTTGGTTCCTCGTTTTCCATTAGAAGCATAGGAAGAGAAATTTCAAGAAATTTATAATTTTGTTTCTTTAGAGAAGCTTGAGGATTTTGTGATCGATGGCTGAAATGGGTGCAAAATGGGATCGTTTGAGATCAATGACTATGATCGCTAAAAAGCTTTATCCAAATGCAGACTTTTCTTTTGCTGCTGTGTATCTCTAAAAACAGGTTCTTGCAAGTGTAATGGCCCAAAAACTTGACATTTGTTTTGACACAGTACCCTATGACCCATCTTGCTAAACATTAGATCAGCTTTCTGTGCCATTTCCTCTTAAGAATGTCCACATGATGGGAGTTTATGGGCTGCCCAAACAGTTCCCATGGTTTTGGAAATGGGATGTATGCCCAAACATAACCTTTGCACAATCAAACCAGGAACTAGCAGCCTCCTCTCTTGCTAGATCTCTAACTTCCCAATAGCACTATTCTTTCTCCATTTTCCAAGGAGAACAGAATTTGGTTGGCCCCATATCAATACATATCAATATCATGTAGTTTGAAGACTTGCTGGGATGACCCAAATTCGCATCTGTTGAATCTTAAGCTGGTTTACTTTTGTCTTGTTCATTTCTTTTTTACCTCCATTCTCATTTTAGCTTTTGCGAAATCCAATTATTGGTATTAGTTCAGCTCCATATATCATATCCCCAGTGATGGTCTTTCAGTCATGGGATAAGAAGTGTAAATCTGTTGGTGCATCTGTCATGAATATATTTGGGGCTGACATAGCCTGAGTTCTTGCTTATCTTTGTGCTTGCAGTTGGTTGATTTCGTTTTTGGCCTTTTGGCCTTCTAAGAATTCTACTCCTTGCTTATCTAAAGCATATAATTGTGCCATGCATTGTTTCTTATAAGTCCTATTGTTGTTATGGACTATGGAATAGTCACCGGGCTGCTGTCAGTTTGGTCATTTGTTTTGAAATTAAGAAAGATATAGGTTAAGTTGTTTGTTAACATGCTTAATCAGGTGAACAGCATGGGATGTACAAGCAACCTGGTACTGATGGGCAATGTTCAAAACTTGAAGTTGACTCGGAACTTGGTCTTTCAGTTTCTGAGTTCCACTTAATTGCGTCATTGAAGAACTGATGGAATTTTTATGAATTGTAAGATTCAAAAATCAACTTGTTCATTTCCTTTTTGGTAAGATTGGAGTTTTCACTTGGTACTTGGAACTCGATTGAACCTAGTTGACCTGAGATATTCTAGGTGAATCCATGAGTTTTTAAGCATTGCCTTCAGGACTGTACAAGTGGATAAATACTTTTTGAATATGAAGCACTTACAATTTCTAAGACATGCCTATCAGATCTAGCAAGCTTGGTTTAGCTATGAACAATTTCAACCTTGTTCCCAGAGTGCTATAAATCCTCATGTTTGCCTAGCAATTACCTTTTTGTGATATTAGCTAACACTTGCAACATAGAGCAAAAACTAGCTAATAAATGAGAATGGGAATGGTTATGTTGGATTTCCTTTTGAATTTTCATTTGGCACTCTCCTAGAATGTCCACAATGACACATTGCCCATTGCCATGGATTATATCCAGTTCACCTCCATTTATTCCTTATGTGACCATGTCCCTGGAACATAGTAGATGTCCCACCTCATATGAGTTCCATGCCATTTGTCTCAAGTCTTGATCTTTGTTCCTGCAGGGATGCGGTTTACCCCAAACCAAACCAAAACCCAAATTCCACTCTAATTTGACTAAAAAATCATGCTAATCCCAGTAATTCAGCTTGAAAATGAGGACTATGGGATCCAGCCAGTTTTGGTTTGGGGCCCCACATACACATGTTATGGGTCTCTTCAGCTAGAGGGAAAACTATTTCCGCTAGCCAAAGCGGAAATTTTTATTTGTTTATTAGGAAGCTCTCTAGGTAGTGGAAATACTTTTTCTGCCAGTTTCTCTGGCCTCTAGTACCCAATTGTTGCAATCTTTGGGACTATTTTGAAGTCCCTTAGATAAGCTTTCCAATGAGCCCTAGATCATACCAAAACCAAGGTCCGAGCATGAAGTTATGATCAAAACAGTTTAAGGGTCACAAGAATTCTTTGTATTTTAATAGAATTTACTATATTGCATTGAAAATTTCAGATCCCGAGCTCCTTTCCGTCCAAAATTCTAAATCAATTTCCACCAAAATCACCCTTAGGACTCTTAGTTAGCCACAACCAATCCTCTAAATCACAAAATATACCTCTACCTGCTCTCTCTCTCTTTCTTTTTTTTTTTTTTTTTTTTTTTTTTGAAAGGTGTATGCCTGTAACTACCTAGCCTAGGAAAATTCCGATCTATCCTCTCAAGCAATAAGATCTAGACATTTGACCTCATCTACAAATTCAGATTGTCTTGAAATCTTCCCTATAGCTAAAATTCCCTCCAAACTTCTTCAGAATACCATCTTTCCTCCAAATAAACAGCTCCCTTTTAGTAGTTCACTAACCATCTATGAACTTAGACAATCTTCCTTGTAACTAAGGTTCCCTCCGAACTGATCCAGATTTCCATCTTACCTCCAAATAAACAGCTCCCTTTGATGCCACTCACCAACCATCTACGAACTAAATATACTTTAGGAGCTCCCTAGATTCTTTTAAATTACCACCCAGCCATTCTAGATCCCTATAATAGACCCTCCCAACTCAGAAAGAAGGGTCCTTCCTCTTTGAATTCTCAAAATATAGCCTAGGAGATATTCCCTCACAGCCCTTTTCATCACCCCTTAGCCTGTTTGATTTTTGAGGGCAAGTGCAAATACCTGGTAAATGACTAATTATCACAGTTTCCCCCGTTTGAAAATTCCCGGGAATTCTTGCCTTGGAAACCGGTTTAAAAGTGTGAGTTAAAATTTTTAAACCTCATGGTGATGTATATGACATATCTGTTCCGTCCATCCGTTTTACCACAACCTTTTGAGATACGAGTCAAAAAATCATGTAAATCCAATACTCAAGTGGCCCACACAAAAGAAACAGTAGCCCTTTGAAGTTTTTAACGGTAAGTGTATGATTTACTTTTTTCTGTGGCGTGGTCCACTAGAGCTTTGGATATGCCTCATTTTTTGGCTTATGCCATAAATTCATCTGGCATAATGGACGAACGGTGTGGATAAGCGAAATATATCTCAGTGGGACCCACAGATATTTTGCAATATTCTCGATTTGCGCTGGGAAATAATTATTACACCCTTTTGTTTTGCTGGGTATTTCCCAATTTCCTCAAAATCAAGTAAGGGTGAAATGGATAAATGCGCTGGGAAATAAAAAGACGTGGGGTTCTTGTCCTAGATCTAGTGGCGTTGGATTAATAAAAAGTCAGAGAATATGACCAGGCCAGGGATTTTGGTCCTAAATCTGGTGGCGTTGGAGAGTTCTAGCTTCAAGAGGGCAAAGGAGTATACCTTAGCCTTTCGACCTAGAGATACAACTTTGGTAACATCTCTCTAGCAAAATCTACTTTATCTCTAGATCTCACCATTTTCCATGCCAAAAATTAAATAAATCCGTGCAAGCGAGAAAAGGACCCTCCGAAGAAGATCAAAGATTGTTGGAATCAGAACTCGAGAAGACAGTCCCCACATCAACATGCCTTTCTTTTCCTCTTCATTTCCTACAATTGGCACCAGGGTTTGAAATATTGGTATTGCATTATGTTTCACACCCTTAGGGTACAGACATATCAGTTATCCACACGGGATATATCGTTTGTATCGTATAATTTATCACACTTTTTGAAAAACGTTAGGAAATATTAGAAAAATAATTGAATTTTTTAATGAAATTTCAGAGATCGTTAATAAATACGTTAATATACAAATTTAAATCATAACATCTCAAATAAAAAAAAGCATATACTAGGTTTATTTTATACAAAGTTATAAGTTATGTGTTGTTTGACTGAACTAATGCAACCATATTCAAATTAAATGCGTATCATTTAAAAATAGTGATTATTGACTATTAAAAACCTTTTGTGGGCCATAATTTTCTTTTATAGATCAAACTGATATTTGTTTTTTTCCCTTTCATCCGAATCTGTATGAACTTATCAACAGCTTAGATGGTTAATAACCATTAAAGTGGACCTTAGGAAGTTTTTAATGGTAGGAGATCATTGACCACTGTTTCTTATAGCATGGTCTACTTGAAACTTGTATGTGCTTCATTTTCTTATAGATGAACAGCGTGGATATGCAATACAGACATCAAGGTGGCCCAACGAGTTTAATCGGCTTCCCCAACTCCACTCCCGCAATCCACTTTCTATAATAGTGGCCAACCATCCCATTGGTGGGCCCTTGGCCGTGAGGCCACCTTGATGTAATATGGTATATCTACACCATCAATTCATTTTGGAAAATCATTTTAGAGCATGGGCCAAAAAATGAGGTAGATTCAAATATGAGTAGGACCACACCACATGAAACAGTGTTTGATCAATGGCCACCATTAAAAACTTTTTGGGGCACAAAAGTTTCAATCAAGCTGATATTTGGTTTTCTCTTCACCCAGATCTCACGTGATAAACCAGCAGGCCCTAATAAGTGGTTGGATGGCAAATAAATGTAACTGTGGGCCAAAGAAGTTTTTAATGTTAAGCGTTAAATTACCACCATTTTTTTAGTGTGGTCCACTTGAAATGTGGATCTAACTCAAATTTAGGCTCATGCTCTAAATTGATCATCTAAAATAGATGAACCGTGTGGATAAAACACATGACATCATAGTAGGGCTCACTGAATATGTCAACTCCCGATTGCGAATGGTTGCACGGAAGCAACACGTAAAGGGGGGAGCGGATTAGCTCTTACCGGGGTAACGCCCGGTGGATGTTACTGTAACCGTGTGTGGGGCCCACCTCTATGTATTTTTTTGTATATCCATGTCGTTTATCTGTTTTTCCATCTCATTTTACAGTGTGATTCCAAACCTTAAGAAGATCCAAATCGCAAGTGGACCATACCATTAGCAACAAAGATGAATGACCATTAAAAACTTTATTTGGGCCACAAAAGTTTAATATCAAGATGATCTTTTATTTTCCCTTCATCCCAATATTCTTGGCATAATCAACAGGTTGGATTGCAAATAAACATTATGAAAACCCTACGATGGGCCATTTGGAATTTATAATGGTGAGACACTCAATCACCACTGTTTCATGTTGTGTGGTCCACCTGAGATCTAGATCATCTTAATTTTTGGGACACCATCCTAAAATGTGCTGAAAAAATGGATGAACTGTGTAGATATGGGACGCGAATTGCGTCCAACCCCTGGCAGGACTCTGTGGGGCCCACAAAGATGTAAGTGTTTTATCTACGCCGTGCATCGATTTTATCAGACCATTTTAAGTTCTAAACCTAAAAATGAGGCAGGTCCACAGCTCCAGTGGACCACACCAAAGGAAGCTGCAGTGATAATGACACCCACCGTTGAAACCTTTCTAAGGGCCACTGTGATGTTTTTTTACCATCCAACCTATTAATAAGCTCATGTAAACGTGGATGAAGTGAAAACATAAATATAAGCTTGATCCCAAACTTCTCCCGCTGCCAAGAACTTTTTAATGGTGAAATTTCAATCCCCACTTTGTGGTCCATTGGAGCTGTGGACCTGCCTCATTTTTGGGGTTATGCCTTAAACTGGTCTGCGAAAAGAGATGAATGGTGTGGATAAAACATTTACATCATGGTGGACCCCACAGATCCCTGCCCAGACGGATTACCGTCCGGGCGAGGGTGGGACGCAATCGGCGTCCGTAGATATGAACTAAGGGCCCGTTTGGCCGGTTGGATTGGAAGGGAGTGAATGGTAATAGGGTGAATGGCGTGAATTTCTAGGTAATGATGGTGTTGTCAACGGATTGTCTTGAGATCCATGGGATTGCTGTATCCCTGGATTGATACATCCAGTCCGTTTGGCACGCCCCGCCAATCCGGAAATTAAAGCTTCCAATCCCTTCCAATCCCACAAACCAAACACGTCGCAGGCTAATTTGAACGGATTAGGATGAATTGAATGGGATTTAAAGGTAACGATGGTAGTGTCAGTGGATTGTCTGAAGATCCATCGGATTTGGATCAGATCACCTACACTGTTTGGCACGCCCGGCCATTTCCGGGATTTACCATCCAATCCCTTCCACTGCCATCTAATTCCTTCCAATCCAACCGGCCAAACGGGCCCTAAATCATCTTAGGTAGACTTGGACCCATGCAAGGATAATAGCTAATTTTATTCTAATAGTGTAAGAGACGTATGGACTTATCAGGAGATTTTTTGGGCCCACCATGTTGTATATGTTTTATCCATGCCATCCATCCATTTTCACAGGTCATTTTAGGGTGTGATTTAGAAAATAGGCAAATTAAAGACTTAAATCGACCACACCACATGAAGCATTGGAGATTGAAGGCATACTATTGAAAAAAAATTGTAGCGAAAGCAAGTTTTGGATCAAACTGATATTTAATCTTTACCTTCATTCGGGTCTATTTGACCCTATGAACGGGTTGTTGGATGGCAAATAAACATCATGGTGGGCCCTAGGAAGTTTTCAACAGTACACGTTCAATCTCTTCCTGTGGTGTGGTCCAATTTAGATTTTGATATGTCTCATTTTTGGACTCAAAGTCTAAAATGATCTTCCATCATTATGGATGGATTGGATAAAACATATACATCACGATGGGCCCCAAAAAGCCCCTGGCAAACCGTCCGTCTCCAAAAAGACCTGGTGGGCGTAATACCCAATTCGCATCACTGTAAAATAGAATCAGATTGCGTACGGAGTAACTCGGTATGCTCTTATCGTACCGAGTAAACTCAGTTGGGCCCACCGTAAAACTAAGTGGTTTATCCAACCGTCCATACGTTTTTTTCAGCTCATTTAAGTGGTTGAGCCCAAAGTTGAAGCATATCCAACTCTCAAGTGGATCATAAGACAGGAAACAGTGGGAATAATGATTTCCACCGTTGAAACCTTCCTACACCCTACAGTGGTGTCTATTTGTCATCCAAGCTGTTAATAATATCACAAAGACATGAATGTAGGAAAAAAAAAACAAATATAAGCTTAATACAAAAATTCTGTAACACTCAAGAATTTTGCAACGGTACAAGTCCAATTCATGTAGTGTTGTGCATTTGAGCTTTGGATGTCTTTCAATTTTGGACCCATTTCATAGAATTATCTAATAAAATACATGGACGTAGTGGATAAGATGCATAGATCATGGTGAACCCCACAGAGTTTAAGCTACTCAGTACGCAATCCGCTTCCCTGTAAAATGGCTTCCGAAGCCATTTTTTTAACACGAGGGTTCGGTATCCCTAAAATCTCTCACCTAAAATCCAAATCCCCAGAATTTTTGGAGTTTTGTTGCCAAAATCGTCCCTGCAGTTTCAATGGATCATTTATTCGAAGAAAAAAAAAAGGGGGAATTCGAGATTTTTTTGCACGGCGCACCGCTGTTGATCACAGCCCACCAAATTCTACTTCAGATAATGCAATCCGCTTCTACGGGTACCAAAATCTCCTCTCTTATGTGGATTGAAAGCTTTTCCCCTTTTTAAGTTTATTTTTTTTCGATTTTTTCGGGTAATTACGCATAAAAAAAATGATAAAATCCTCCAATAAAACACGAGAAAGATGATAATATCGGCAATATCGCAAAATATCGTGCGATATCATGCGCTATATCGCACGATACAAATAATTTTGGAAATTTTTGGTTGTCTCCGAAGGGTTTCGTGTCGACGGTGGCCGATAACGATATAGTGGGTGGAGGTAGTAAGAAAAGGCTTGATCACCTTGGACTAACTTATGGCCATTGATAGAGTGGAATGGTGGAAAAGGATTCATGTAGGCGTAGCTGACCCTGATTAGTTGGGATAAGGCTTAGATGATGATGATGATGATGATGTGACCTCGCTATTTACAGTTGCTTCTTCCGACAATAGGACATCATCATCACAGTCATTCCTTATAGTTTGATTGCAGTACATACAATTGTACTACAAACATTTCCAACAAGGTCATCTTCAAGCACAGTTAGAGATTGACCACCCAGAGTATGCTGATATTTAATACAATCTCTCACAGCACTACGAATTTTTCACATTGTAAATAATATCTAATGCAACCATTTTTATCTAGCTAAAATATGGGACTTTATAGCCCACAAAATCTGCATTTTAAACACAAGATATAAGTACAACTATTTTCTTCTCTAAGCCTTTAGTAACTGCGAAACAAAAATGTTGGAAGAGGAAATTATTATAAGAAAAAGGTGTGAAGTTTTGAGGGCTCCAATTGAATGTGGGGAACAAATATCAAAATCCTCTCCTTCCGGAACCTTTCTGTACCTTTAGTGATAGAATAGTACAAAATTGCATTATCATATCAAGAAGAGAGTCTGTAAATACTATAGTAACTCCTTAAAGTATATCAACGTAATAACACAACATGATAGGTGGTTTTTTGATGCAGTAGTTTATAATAAATGTATTAATTAATCTCAAAGTAAAAAAACATTTTTTTAACTATGGGAAATGTTCCTAGAAGGTCAACCTTAAGGTCGAGCTCTGCGGGCACCACCATGATGTGTTGGAAATCCTCCCCATTCATCAGATATGTCAACTCCCCCCCCCCCCCCCCCGTTAGACCTAGAGCCCAAAATCTAGCTTGAGCCAGTACTTAGATGGACCACACAATAGGAAACTGTTGAGAATCAATGTCAACCCATTAAAACCTTTCTGATTATTTGTGGAGCCCACGAAGATTTGGTTTAGACATCCAACCCCATCCATTGTGTGTTCCACCTAGATAAGGGATTCCACCAAATTTCAGGCCATTCCAAAACTCATGTGGGCCCCACAAAGTGATTTTTAGATGTTTTAGGCATGATTTTGCACTATTCCAGATGATGAGGCCCCCTGAGTTTCGGATACAAATGATATTTTGGGGTATCCCATGTTTAGGAGGGGAATCACCAAATGCTTGATTCAGATACCACATACACATCATAGTGGTGCCCACGTAGCTCAACCTTACCATAACGTATGGTAAGATTTGACCTTAAGAGCAACATTTCCCTTTTTCTACTACAATATTGATTTAGGTATATGGTTGTAGGGTCAGTTCGGGAATTTTGGTAAAAGCCACGTGGGTCAGGCCATCACGCAGCTTCTCCTTATTATACAATGGATGCTTATGTTGTAGATGGAAATGAGTAGGTCGATGCAAGTAAGAAACAGTGTCAAGAGAGGCCAGGCTCTATAAGCAAGAAGGTGGATTTTGTTTTAACTGATATATGTATTGAATTTGGATTTTGTTTTAACTGATATATGTATTGAATTTGATGCATGATCTTTCCCCAGTAGGGTCTTGTCTTCTGCTTAAAGGATATCAGAAGAGGAAAGATTAATCCCCTACATTTCCATTCTTTCTATCTCTCCAGCATTCAATGCAATTGAATTCTTACTAAATATAAGTGGGATCTTTCGCGCCACAATGCACAATCAACTAGCAAAGCTAGTTGATTTGCTGTGTCCTAAGTCATCAAATAGGTTTTGTTGTTGTTGTTGTTGCTGTGGTTGCTGTTGTTGCTATTGTTGTTATTGTTGTTGCTGCTGTTGCTGTTGTTGTTATTGTTGTTGCTGTGATGCATTAGTTAAGGAAATTTATTTGCTCTAGTCAGATATAGATCAAGAGAATTACCAAATTGACTGTTGCTGCCGCTATTGTTGTTGTAATGTATTTAGTGAAACAAATTGATTTGCTTATGTCAGGAAATCAACAGAGTTACCAAATAGGTTGTTGATGGTGGCGTTAGAGCCTGAGAGGGGGTGTTGCTGAGTGCAAGGTATTAAAAACAGTTACATAATGATCGCGGTGGTCACCCTTATGTGTTACGTTGCCATTAACGGCCATTATGGAAAAAATGGCCGGTAATAATAATAATAATAATTTTTTTTTCCAAAAAAGGCCTGTAACGGCCATTGCTGTCCCTATCATAATAGTAATGGCGGTAGCTGTTACGGCTACCATTACCGTTATTGAATACCTTGCATGGGTTTCTACAACGTGTTCTGGTTTTCATGCTTTACGAGTGAGGCCCATTGTTCGGGGATTTAATCCATTGATATGATGAACCTCACTATAGAGGGCCCATGCAGCAAAATCCCCCAGATTGGAACATCCTGGCCACTGAATACTCTTGGTCGAATGTCATATGATGCTGCATTTTCTTTCTTAACTGTCTATTTGTTGGCCACTTGTGGAAGGATCATGATTTTTTCCATCTACAAGAAATTTAGTTCATGGGTCATGGTCAGTGGGGCCCAAATCATTTGGATCACCAAACCATAGACCCCACTTTCACAAAAACTAAAAACCCGAATGGTACTGTACAAATTGCTGACCGAACATCATATGACTGAACGTGACATGGTCTGACATGCAAAATGAATAATCGATAGTTTTTGGCACCATGTTCTCCACATGTATTGTTGTTCTCTTGCTTTTATGAAAATTTCATTTTCGCTTGATCAAGAAAAAAAAAAAAGGCCTTTTCTTCATAAGAAATTCATTTCATCTTTACATTTTCACGGGTGGTGTGAAGGTAAATTGGGAAGACGTTATGGTGGCAATAGAAAGAGTGAAGTTCGGGATCAATGATAACCAATGGACTCCGAGTACTATCGGCAAGGAGCTCGGTAGACTGTTTTCTTGGATGCCATCTTCCATCAGAAGTAATGACCCAATAGCGGATGGCTTGGAAGGCTACTAGACATTGAGCTGATGTTGCTACTGACCATGAGATATGTTCTCCAGTGTTTCTATATTTACAATCTGCCTCGAAGGGAATGTGTCAAACGCAACTAGTTGTAGATAAGAAAACCATAGCTGCTTGTTGGGCCACTGTTAATGCAGGGGCATTTCACACCGGGCTCGAGTGGGGTAGCCCGTGGGATGCTGGGACACACTCAGGGTGGGCGGCCCATGTGATTTGGGGCCCACAAGCCCACGAGGGGGGTTCGGCCGAGGTCCTAACCCATAAGATGTGGGGCTTGGGCTATGAGACAAAGGGATTAATTCGTCATGCTTTAACAGTTTGAGCTTTTAGAGCAAATGGTTAATTGTCCTGCATCAACCGTGTTGTGTGTATGGAATCCAACCCGTCCAGCAGTTTTTGGGGCGCCCCATGTTCATGGGGAGGTGACTCTTCTAGATGAGTTAGATGTCATACACACTACACACTATAGTGAGCCCCACTTACAACTAGTTGCTAAGCTTTCTCATCCACAGCTAGTTAGTGAGACATTCCCATTCTTAAAAGGTTTTAGCATCATGAATTTAGTAAAGGCTGTTAAGATCTGAACCGACAACCTTTCGCTCACAACCAAAATCAATAGACTGGACAATTTCAGTTAAAGGCCTATTTGGTTACCCATAAATGCATGTAACCAGTGGTAAAGAAATAATCATGACTTGCTTTGGTATTTGCAAAGAGTAATGACCTTGCCAGGTAGTGTTCATAAAAAGAGAGCTCGACTAACTCTGTAGGCCCCACCACAATGTCTGTCTTTCATCCACGCCGTCCATTCATTTTGTCCGATCATTTTAGGGCCTGAGCCAAAAAATGAGGTAGATCCAAAACTTATGTAGCCCCTAAGAATTTTTCGATGGTAGACTTTCAATCTCCAT
Source organism: Magnolia changhungtana (assembly GCA_030180095.1). Taxonomy (NCBI): domain Eukaryota; kingdom Viridiplantae; phylum Streptophyta; class Magnoliopsida; order Magnoliales; family Magnoliaceae; genus Magnolia; species Magnolia changhungtana. The sequence goes on along the minus strand of JASAUF010000467.1, from coordinate 4,114,321 downwards.
TGTTTTCTGTGGCATGGTCCACCTGAGCTTTGGATCTGCCTCATCTTTGGGTTCATGCCCTCAAATGATTTGAAAAAAATGAATGGACGGTGTGGATGAAACACAAACATCATGGTGGGGCCCACCTATTAAAGGTTGAGTTTTGCCCAGTTTCTGAGGTGAAATGAACCTTAAAACAAACAGCAGACACTTGCCATAATTACTAATTTACCACCGTTTTGCATGCATTTACAGATAACAAAACAGGCCCTAAATGATAAAGATTCATTTGGCTCATGGCCATATACAAGTGGAGAAAAATAGTTTGTGATTTTGGAAAGGAACTATTCTTAGCAGAATTTCCAAATATCATGAAATGAGGCTCTTTTGTGTTGTATTGGAAAGAAAGAGCTCTCTCATGCCCACATATCTTTTTATGGTTTTGGAATTTTACCAAAGGCCTGTATGGCCGGCCTTAAAAATGAGTTAATCTCATTTTAGTTAATTGAAATTTGGTATTAGAGATCATATTTCTTTTTGGTAAAGATTAAAAATAATTTTGATAGTGAACTGTTGTGATCCCTAATACAGAATCATGATTTAACTAAAATGAGGTGAACTCGAGTCTACCAAACAGGCTCTAAAGGGTCCGTTTTGGTCTGGGATCCCACAAAATCAGGATTAGGCCCCATCCTGATCCCACAAAATCCCTCCAATTGAGACCATTACTCCTATCTTCAAAATTTCCCATCATCTATATCAGTTACATAAAAACCTTAACCAGATCTAAATGGTATGGTCCCTGAAAACTGACTTGGAATCCATTGAAGCATGCTATACATGCTCGTAACGAGCACCAATCAAGGAGTAGGTCCCACGATCTCTACACAAGATGAGAGGCCCTAAACATGTACACAATCAGACTGATCAGATTGGTTGGCGGCCCATAGGTATGGTTTGGGCCTATCAGGTGGATAATCTGCAGATGGATCCCAAACATGTGGCTGATAAGTGCATTGCTCAAAGAACTGTCTGTGCCATCTATGGACCCCACATACCTATCCATACGATCTGTACAAAATCAATAAATCTGTGTAGGAGGATACCCATTGTATTCGAAAACTGATTATACACAATTCATCAATCTGACTGTCCTTCTGCAACAGCCAAGTCATGTCATGTAGCTGAACCATGTACAACATCATAACCACCCATCAAGAGCCCTTCACTGTATATGATGGCTCCTTGAATTCAAATGATGCACCTGGGAGTCCTATATTCAATTCAATCCATCCAACTTCTGTTAGTTGGGATAATATAGGATAATGGCCTAGATGGAACTTCTCACCTCTGCCCAGGTGGGCGGGTGGTGGGTCACACAGTTGTGGTTTGTGTTTCTTAATAGGAGTTGCTTAATGCACATGTATGAAATGTGGCTGAGGTTGTAGCTGCCGTTGCGGCCGTCCATTTTCTTTGGCTGTGGTGAGGGAAGATTCATCGGATTCCTAATGTACCACAACAAAATAGTGAATTTTGGAGCATAAAGTGTTACGTCTGCTGAGGAAGTTGTGGTCTTGCCCCATGCGAGCTCTAAGCTATTCATTAGTGGGGCTCATCAGTGTTATGTGCTGCAGCATGATCATCAGATGGTCCACATGTGTAGCCATTGATGAGTTTCAAAAATCATCATTTTTTTTCCATATATAATGTGGCCCACCTGATGCCAGGCCTGACATGATTTTTTGTCCGTGGCTAATTTGCTGGGGTCTACCTGGTGAACAGCCTAGATCCTGCTTGTAGGTTTGTAAAAGGGGAGCTACCTGTTGTTGGAGCCTGCATTGAATTATAGTCAGTGCTCTTGCCATTATATAACTGGAAGAAGAATTCCAACAGTCCTCAGCAATAGCAGCTGTTTGTCAGAGAAAAAAGAGAGGATCAAAACATTATAATTCAAGGATGAATGCTAACATCGGATGTTATCTGCACTTCCATCAGGTGGGTCCCATCACTAACATGCCCAGACCCAAAAATCGGGCCAGTCAGCTCATCAGGTGGGCCACACATGCAAATCTAATGCGGATTGTTGCTTAAACATGCATACCCAAATGCTGAGCAGAGAATCCTATTTCCAGGCAAGGGCCCATCTAATGCAGATGAATCAGTTGTTATTATTGACCCTAAATGCAGAAAAGGCGGTGACCAGTGCAATGGTTTATCGGCAACTGAAGTTGTTCTCCATTCTATCAATAGTGATTGTGGTCATGCTGAAGCAATGCGATCTATCAACTCTGACGTCAGAGAAGACAACTGTCTTTCAGCCATCCCCGGGTCATCGTGTCTCTCTTTTGGTGAAGATCTTAATAGTATTGAAACTGGTTGGCAGGTATCCTTGGTAGTTCAATACCAGGAAAAAAAAAAAGAAAGAAAGAGAAAGAAACCCGTTTATTATAAATTTTGAATTATATCATTGTCAGTCCCCCCCCCCCCCCCCAACTAATTTCCTAATGTGTTAACAATGCAAAAACAGGTCAGCCCAGATCTTTATGGAGATAACAACACAAGGCTCATCACTTATTGGACTGTAAGTTTATACTTCTTTCATTTTTAAAAATTTTTTATTGCCCTTTATTATGATTCATGTTTCCTTTACAAGTGATGAGCTCTCTCAAATGACATGGGTTATTTGTATTTTATTAGTTTCTATTGGAAGTTGGGTCTCAAGTAACATGGATTTTTTTGTGTCTCTCATTTTCTTTTCTGTTTTTTGCTCCCCTTTGTTCACTCCCAGTAGTAACATGTGCATGTACTCCTTTTCTTCTTTTTTGAGGTCTTGACTACTCATTTTCCTTTCTGTTATGCAACTGTAACACCAATCGGCTTTTCTGCTGTCACAATTCCATTTTCTAAACCTTGCTATGTTAAATTTTTTCCTTCAAATCAGTTAGTGATTTTTTTTTCTCCCGCATATTTTGTAGCTCTTTTTGCAAAAAATCAGTAAAGTGATTTAGGTGATCTCTTGTTTTGGTAAATATCTGTTAGATTGGCATGGTGTTTGTATGGCAAAAAATAATTTTTTAAACTAAAAAAAATAAAAATATAGAAACAAAAAATAAAGAAAGAAGGAAAGAAAGAGAAAAACTTTCGAAAGTATTGCCATTGCCAGTGGATTTTGGGCTGGTGTGGAGAGTCTAACACAATCGCAGGACGTGTTGGCCAAGGAAGGTGTAACTTGCCAAAATCAGTGCATCCGAAACCATTATAAGCTGTCGATCATAGTGAAGTTACTCCAAGCAGTTCAAAACAAGAAACTTGGTGGTTTCACTATTTCCTGCAAATCGATTTTTTCTGAACATCAAGAGGCTATATTTCCCCCTTTCAGCATACTCTAGATGAGGTAACCTTTTGGCACTGTATTGCTACTTTGTTAGTCTATCAAATGATGTTATATGAAGTTGTCAATTTTTACTAATGGCTGGTTGTTGGAATCAACTCTCTGCAAATTGAGTTGAATTCTAAGATTGCAAGTGGCCAAACTGGGCATACTTGGACGCTTAAAATGTAAATCATATGTTTTTTTCCAATCCATTCTATTATTTAGTTCATTAAACAATTTCCGGCTAAGTAATTATGGGTCTAATGTTAAGTCTATGATGATGATGATCCCAAATCTGATTCGTCTAAAAATCTGTTTGGTTATTTTTGCACAATGGGTGTCAGTTCCACTTCTGCATTGTATAAGATTGTTCTGCACTTTCTTTTAGGAAATCAATATTATGGTTACATTTAAAAACGTGGATTGGATTTTGACCTGTTTCCATTGTTAAATTGGTACCAAATGGTTCAACCGCACGTAAAAAAACTTCTGATGTCTAGTTAAATAAAAATATAAAATACAACCTATCACGCAACAAAAGTGCATGTATCAGAGTGATTGGGATACTAATCTCCTAACTATGTGGTCAATGGTTCCACTTATAAAGAAGAAGAAGAAGAAGAAGACGACGAAGAAAACAGGGAATTCTGTCCCTACCTGCTGCTTGGATGACTCCTTAACTAAAATTTGAAAAGAAATCAGTGTGATTTAGCAACTGAATGAGATGTGCTTTTGCTGCAGTCAGGAGTACCGAATTCAACTGAGAGTATATAATCCAAAGATCAAAGGTATAGGATCTTCCAATCTTCTAAAACTTAGGGGAATTCCCTATCTAGTTGGTTAAGCATTGTACCTTGGTAAATAGCATTCAATACTACAGTTTTCCAGTCTGTCTACCAGGATTTGCCTCTCACTAGTTGTTGGCGGTTCATCCAACAAAAGATAAGTATAGCACAATTCTCAACTGCTTCTTTTAACACCTAGCATTATACTTTAGACTTCGAGACTTAAAGTGAGCAATTGACATTCTTTGCATAATGGCCATGCAAGCAACATTTTCTTGAAAGAGCTATTCCAAAAATGTTTATTTGTAATTATATTCTTTTGTCAACTAATTTTGATTGGAATTATATTGAGAGAAGTTTTAGGAAAGGGCAACACACACAGAGAGGATTCTCATATTATATTGTGGTAATGGACTATTATCGACACGACTGCACTCAAGCTGCTACTAAGCTGGGATTGTGACTGAACTTTTCCTCCATTCTAAGGCCTCTCCTTAAAAAATCATCACCCATCTTTCTAACAGATCTGCTTCCTAGCTGTTTGTACTTGCTATAATATTGAAATAGATGCTTGCCTACCTCTATACATGAATTGCTTCCTGTCATATTTTGTGTAACCAAATTTCAGATTTTTCTCCAGGTGGAAATTAATTTTAGATGGTTCTCTTGAAAGCACCTTTATTTCTTTCTTTGTTTTAGAGTGCATCCTAGAGACATTTGTATCAGACTGAATTGATGGAAGGATTGAATGTCATTAAAACATCCCAATAGGCCCTGCTTGTCAATTTGTATGTTCAGCTTTTTTCTTTTAACCATCCTTTGCATCTATCATTTTTTTAACCTCTGTGCATTCCATATCAAAAAATATTTACAATCCAAGGGAAATATTTCGGGATACTGCAGGAAAAAAAATCTAGCGGCAGCCTATCGTAAGGGACTGAAAAACAATGAACAAAAATATTTCATGCTACTGCGGGAAAATTTTGTATGTTCAGCTTATCCTAGAGACATTTGTAACAGACTATGAATTGAATTGGCAAAATTTAATCATAGTGGAAATGCCAAAGACACATAATGCCACAGGCGAGTGCAGAATGCTAGTGGTAGACTAGGTATCCCTACTTTATCGCTTAGCATCCTCATAAACACAGCATGTGATTGGTACTTGAGTCACCAATAATCTGTTTACTGAAGCCACACAACTACAATCTACAGGTCAGAAGATAGTGAAAGCTTTTAGACTTTGGGAAAAACAAATTACATGTGGCTTTAAAAGTAGGTGTTAGAATACATCTATGACTGTCAATTCACACAGTAGCTTCATGAATGTAACACACAACTACTCAAAATGAAGCTAATGCACCAATTTTTCTTTACTTAATGCCTTGAAACATTTGTTCCAGCAATGATCACAATGATGCATTTGAAGGACTATGTTTTAGGCAGTTGCATTGATAGGGACATTCATATTGCATTGTAGTGTGACAGCTATTTCTGCTTTGCAGTGCTATTGGCCAAAATCTATAAATAAGTACTTATGTTTGGGAGATTTGCTTTGTGGTTCTCATTTCTATATGTGGCTTGTTTTTTTTTTTCCACTTCTCACTGCTAATATGGAGGTTAGTACTAATTCTCATTTCCATTTGTGGCTTGGTTTTATTTTCAATTCTCCTTGGCAATATGCCAGTAACTAATTCCTCAACCATCTCATGGCCAGCATTAATTTGAGTCAGCATAAACCTTTTGATCCTCTTTTAAAAAGGTATATTGGCTCTAATCCAACTCCCAAGCCTGCAAATAAATTCTGCCCACAAATGTATTTCTTGCAATATTTCAAAATCTGAATGATATCGGTCACATTGCTGACAGTTACATTGTTTTCTAATATGGGCTGCCTTGCAGTTCTATTTGTCATTGAATTGTTTTTACTCTTATGTTTTATATTTACTTGATATGGATTTATTGATAGTTTACAGCAATGATTATTGTATTTTTCAAAACTGCGGTACTAATTCCCTACTTGAACTGTTAGGATTACCTTCACTCCAACCATCCAGCATTATAGCATGGCAACAGTTATTGGACTGTGTCTGCGAGTTAAGATGATGAGCTGTTTCCCTCCACATTTCAAGGTCAGTTAGTGCACCTAATCCTATCTTGACAGGGCTAAGATTTCATCATCTGCTGCAAGGTTGAACTTGGAAGAAGCCCATTTAATATACTGTCACTTTCTTTTTGAGGAATAACGAAGCTTAATAACAGATATACTTATATGTGGTTTAATCTGTCATCAATTAATCCATGTTATAATGTTTTTGTCAAAGGTATTCTGTTTTGCCATTTGTATCTAAATGTGAATTCTTTTCTTGCTTTCTTTGTCGTTTTGTCATTTTTTTCAGTTCCTGTTTCAATTTCTTAAAAATCATCTTTTAGTTGATGGTTCATAATTACCTCTTGAATTAGCACCATTTATCCTACTGAGATTTATTTTTCCTTTTGTCATGCTCAATGTATTTAGACTCAAACTGTCCTTGTAGGGAATCTTTTGGAGCTGAGATTAATGAACGTTTTTCGACCTTTTCTTTGATGGCTTTTCTTTATAGGATCATACCGAGGACTCTCATGTGCAAAGAAGTAAGTAGATGTGCCTTTCTTCTCTTGCTTCTTTCATCTGTTCTCATTTTCTTATGCTGCTGAAAGGTGTTCTTTAATGGCAGATTACAGGAGAAACAGTAGGAGAGGTGAAACCAGTGGCCAACATGCATCAAAGGAAGGCAGAGATGTCCTGCCATTCCGATGCTGTCATCGAATTACCAGGTTATATTCTTCTTCTCTCAATAACCAATTTAATTAGATTCCTAAAGCATTCCCGTTTTCTTATTTCTTTTCCTATTTCAGGTGGGTATGGAACCTTAGAAGAGCTCTTGGTTTTCATCACCTGGGCTCAGCTAGGAATCCATGATAAACCCGTAAGCAATTTCTACTAACAGAAAATCACATACACCCAACATCGAAGTACTTGTATCTTAAAGATGGGATATGTATGTGTAGGTGGGTCTTCTTAATGTGGATGGTTACTACAACTCCCTTCTTACTTTCATCAACAAAGCTGTGGACGATGGATTCATTAAGCCCTATCAGCGCCACATAATCATGTCTGCACCAAACGCCAAAGAGCTGGTGCAGAAGCTAGAGGTTGTGGTGCCCTCCTTTCTATTCCTCTAAAAGGCGTGTTTGGGTCTCCTTTGTATTTTGTTCTAACTTCTGATTGGTTTTTTTTTTTTTTTTTTGTTTTGTTTTTATAGGAATACGTGCCTGTCCATGATGGTGTTGAATCGAAGCTGAGATAGGAGATGGAGCAAGTGGGTTCTAATACTTCCTTGCTGCCGAAATTGCATGGTAGGATTAGGTACAGCCACTGGAACTTAAATATGGTAACCGATTATGACTGCCCATCTAGTGGTCCCAAAAAACCTACTTACCGGATAATCCCAACCATCAGTTTTTCTTTCTTTCTTTCTTTTTGGACTTTTGACCATAAACTCTTCTTGGTTTTTAATGGTGGGCATTAAATGACCACTATTTCTTGTGGTCCATGGGAGATTTAAATCTGTTTCATTTTTGGCCCATGTCTTAAAATGAGCTGGCCAAACAAATAGCCAGTGTGCATTACAACACATACATTGAAGTCCCCACGGTCAGGTCCCTCCCACATTGCTGATTCCAGGTCGCAGCCAAGTACTGTCCAAGTCTATCCATCTGTTTTTATTCTATTATTAAAGGCCGTTCTTTTGTTTTCTTACTTTTGGCAAATTTATTCCATCCTTGTTTGGGAGCTTTTCGGTGGCATAGCTATATTCAGGAAAAAATAGATATCATTCCCCACATGAGTGGGGGAGGGAATGGAGGGAATGGATGTTACTCTGGCAGAATCTAGTGAATTGTTCGCGTTCAGCCGCCTATTGTACATGCAGTGTATGTATGTGCTACAATGCTATCTATCCTAGTTGTGGGCCACACTTTGGATGTATGACTTAAAGGATCAAATGATTGGATGGCTCCGATTGGTATGAGTGTGGCTGTTGAATTTAAATGGCTAGCATTTCTGTTAGTCATTTTGCTGGCCAAATCCAGTGTAATTTGGAGGTTTGTGTTGAGGGTACAGATATGTCACATCTGTAATGGAAGCAGATTGGGTGGTGACCCATACCTGCTACGGTTACAGCTTTTAGCTCTTGTATTTTGACTTGAAAGAAACACGGCTGTGTTTTGTTCTCTCTCTACCCCTGTGTTTTGTTCTCTCTCTCTCTCTTCTGATCTATTTTGGCTATTAGATTGGCATCGTAGATTTAGTTAGTCATGTACAAGTTGTTTATATATTGGATTTAGTATGTGCCTTAGAGAATGAGATGCTTTTGAGAATACAAAAGTAATATTTTATAGGTTTCAAATATAAAAAAAATATATATAGGTTGCAATTTAATTAAAAAAAAATTTACTAGCCACACTACGAATTGCATAGCTTTAAACCCGAGCTTGTAAAATCTTTGTAACCCTTCAAAGACTTTTTATCTCTGTCGGCGCTTTTCTAGTTATTAGCGGCGGCCATTAGAATCCGCCGGCAAAAATGTACTAAATTACGGCGAACTATTAAAGCATTTACCGACACATTTATTTGCCAGCGCTTTATGAACGCCGCTAAAAGTTTTACCAGTACCTTTTGACCTTTGCTGGCACTTTTGACCGCCGGCAAAGGACTTTTTGGGGGGGGGGGGGGGTTGTTGTGTATTTTAACCAATTGAACGAGTTTGTCTAAAAGTTCGACCCGAATTACTATTATTATTAGTCCGTTTTAAATCAATCTGACTTAACCTAACTTGAATCCAAGCTTTTAAAATGAGTTCGAATTGAGTCATACTAAAATAGATGCCAACCCAACTCAAGTTAGACCTAAATCTCAACTTGACCTACTAAAAAAATATAAATTACATATATGGGATTCTTGTTTTCTTATGGGCTAGTTGTCCATAGTAATAGTTCACCACCTTTTCTTTCTAAAACACGGTTACCCATTTACTATTTGTAATAATCTAAACATGGAAGATAGAGATTAAACAAAAAACCACGACAATCGAACTATCTTAAATATTTAATTTTACTTATTGAATGTGGATCTCTACCTATTTTATTTATTTATTTTATCAAAAATGATCATCACCCCTAATTGATGGGACAGAACATTATTTGTATAAAACTCAATTGTAATTTATATACCTGACTCCAACCTAACTCATGTTATAAATGGGTCGAGTCTAGGTCCAAGAAAACCTTTAATGGGTCTGCTATTTTTTTACTTCGACTCCACCTAGACCCAACCCAAATTTTTGGGTCTAAAAATCTGTCTAAATTCTTAGATGCGTATGGTCTGAGCCGATGAATATGATTGGTCTTGCACTCTTGCTCCAAAAATATCTTTCTATTTGTAAGCCATGGTCCTGTGAAAATTATGCTACAACCAATTTATAATCATCCATCTGCCAATTAATTTAACTAGGTGTTGTTTCAGCTACCATTCGCTCCTCAATTTCTTATATGCAAGTGCACCATACATGTGGGGCCCATTAGTATTTAACTCACGTTTATTTTTATGTGAGAAGCCCCAAAATTGCGTCAGTGGTGGACACGCTCTGTGAGCCTGCCATTATCTGCGTTGTCCATTCATTTTGCTAAATCATTTTAAGGGAGCTAAAAAATAAGTAGATCCAAAACCTAAGTAGACTACATTACCTGAAATAGTGAGGATTGAATGGCTACAACTTCTTGGGACCTATCACATTATTTATTTGCTATCCAATCCATTAATAAAGTCACATAAACCTGGATGATGGGAAAACACAAATATCAGTTTCATCTAAAACTTCCATGACCCTCCAGAAGCTTTCAATGGTAAACATTCATTCTCATTGTTTTTTGTAGTGTCGTCCACTTGAGCTTTGAATCTACCTTATTTTTGGGCATGAGATGGTAACACATAAATTCATGGTGGGTCCACAAACAGTAAATTTTTATTTTCCAGCATTGTGATTGGTTCATCTTATTGTGGTTGATTTATATTATTATTGACATTGTGGGCTTTGCTGCAGTAAATGTAGTGGCCCAATTATATTACAATTTTCTGTTTGTGACAAACAATGAATCCAAATTCAGTCCAAATAAGTTGGCTTGGTGGGGGATAGGGCTAATCATGATGTTGACCCCTGTCATAAAGAAGCGCCAATTAAGTGAGGCTAGGTAACAGCTTGAGTGAGGTCCTGATCATGGCCCCATCTTGATGTATGTGTTGAATTTCATCCTGTCCATTTGTCTTTCCAAATCATTTTCAGGAATTACAAAAAAATAAAATAAAAATGAAGCAGATCCAAATCTCAGGTGGACCACACCAGAGGAAAACAATGTTGATTGAATGTCCACCCTTAAAAACTTCCTATGACCCACTGTAATGTTTACTTGCCATCCAATCATGCGATAATGGCACACGAACCTAGATGAAGGGAAAGGAGAGAGATAGCAGCTTCATTTAAAACTTTAGCAGCCCACGAAGTTTTCGATCAAGCTAATATTTTTGTTTTCCCTTCTTTCATGTTTGCGTTAACACATGAACAGTTTCGATCTCAAATAAACATCACAGTGGGCGTCACTCTCACCAATGTTTTCTGATGTGGGGTCCACTCCAGCCTTGGATCTGCCTCGTTCTTTGGACCATACCCTAAAATGATCTATCCAAATGTATGGACGGTGAGGATACAGCACATACATCATGGTTGGGCCCACAGAACTTGGTGACGTCACTTCAGTAGCGAGTATCGCTACTCAACCTGTAAGCATCCAATGCGCATCCGACTCCTCAATGGACGCGGAGTTCCTGCGAAAGTCTTCGGCAAGGGAGTTCCAGCACGGGAAACTTAGGTGGGGCCACCGTGATGTTTGTGGTAAATCTACCTCGTCCACTCGTTTTCCATTTGTGATAAAATTAGAAGATGGGACCAAAAATGAACCTGATTGAAGACTCAAGTGATTCGAAAACGTGAGGATTGAATGTCCACTCTTGAAATATTTGTTTTGAATCAATATAATATATATATATATATATATATATATATATATATATATATATATATTTTGAGTTCATCCCAGTAGGAATGACGTTATGAACGGTATGGATGGCCTGTAAACATCACTGTCGATCCCAGAGAGGTTTCAACGGTTGAAATTTCAATAAGTACCTTTTCCATTAGTGCGGCCCACTTGAGTGTTGGATCCCGTTCAATCTTTGTCTCAAGTACTAAAATGAGCTAAAAAAAAATGGATGGACGGAATAGATTTCACACCAACATCACGTTGAGCCACCTAGGTTTCCAGCGCAGGAACTTCCGGGAAATCGCTTCCCTCTTCTCTCTTTCCGACGCGGATTTACTGCAAAAGCCTTTCGCATGAAGTTACTGCACAACGATGCATTGTGAGGTCCACCATGATGTTTACGAGAAATCCAACCCATCCATTAATTTTTTGAGATAATTTTAAGACATAAAAATGAGGAGTATCCAAAATTCAGGTGGGCCATACGAGATGAAACATTGGAGAAAGGAACGACCACCGTTGAAACCTTCCTAGGCTCCACCTTGATGTTTATATGCCATCCAAACCGTTTATTAGGTCATTTTCACTGAGATGAAGTGAAGACACCAAAAACTTAGACATACACAAAACATTTGTTACCATATAAATGTTTCAATGGTGGTCACTAAATCCCCACTGTTTCCTCTCGTGTGGCCCATTTTAGTTTAATATTCTAAAATGATCTCCAAAAAACGGATGGACGGATTGGATATCTGACAAACATGGCAGTGGGCCCCATCAAGAATCCCTGCGCAGGAACTTCCTGCGATAGGCTTTCGTGCTTCCCTCTTCACTCCCTCAATCGCACGTTGCACGGTCTATATAAATGTAAAAGCTACCATATTCTTTTATTTGAAATCCATACAATCCAATTAGGTGTTTTTTTTACTATGACAATGCTTGCCATCTTTTTCATCCTCAATCTAGGCGGTTTGGCCAGGCCAGAGAGCATAGCCTTCGATCCATTAGGCCACGGTCCTTATACGGGTGTCTCAGATGGTCGAGTTCTTAAATGGCAAGGCTCGGCAAGCGGCTGGACTGAGTTTGCGGTCACTTCACCACACAGGTAACAATGGACAGTTGTGATTATCAGCAAACATGTATCTTGATGTCACACTAGATTTTGTACATGTGGGCCCCATGGCTTGATCATTCAAAATTTTCATCTAATGGGCCACATTGAGGATGGGGCATGAAAGAAAAAATCAGGTTGATCCAAAACTCAAGTGGGCCACACCACATGAATGGCATGTGGATGCTCTGGATTGTGTGTGGGATCCACTGTGTTTTCTTACGTGCAATCCAATCCAGGCACGAATTAGGTGAATTCGGGTAACAGCTTAGTCCTTGACCGTGGGGCCCACCTTGATGTATGTGTTGTACATCCATGCTGTCCATCCCTTCTTTTAGCTCGTTTTATGGCATGGCCAAAAAAAATAGCTGATCCAAATCTTAGGTGGACCACCCCACAGAAAACAATGATTATTGACCGTTAAAAATTTCTTGTGGGGCCCAAAAGTTGGGGATCTAAGCTGATATTTGTGCTTCCGCTTCATTCATGTCTGTGTGATCTTATCTACATATTGGATGGCAAATAAACATTATGATGGGCCTAGGAAGTTTTTTATTGTGGGCATTCAATGACAACCGTTTCATGTGGTGTGATCCACTTGAGATTTGGATATGCTTCATTTATGGACCATGCCCTAAAATGAGCTGAAAATTTGATGGATCAGAGTGGATATACAAAACATACATCAACGTGGACCCACAGTAAGGACTCACCCACTAAGCTGTTTACGACCGGTCGATCCCGGATCCACCGAGGCGGGTGGGACTCCTGACTGTGGGTATGGATGGTGCATACACTGAAATCCCCCAGATTGGAAGATCCTATTCGTAGAATGTTTGGCCTTTTCTTGGTTGAATGTGAACTGCTCTTGTATTTTATTCCCAAACTACCTATATGTTGGCCACCTATTTATGGATATCCATTTGGGAATCACTCGGGCGATCCAAAGTGGGGCTCTCTTTTCAACCTTCTATTTGCATGCACCAACTTAAAAGGTAGTGTAGTTTTATTGAGGTAGCATTTGGATCATTATCCATCCACCATCACACCATCAGATAAACGGTCAAGATCTGTAAGAGACGGCCCCATTAGTATAATTTGGGAACACGAGTACATTTGTCAAATCCTCGGGCCTAAGATTATATAGTGCCAAAGAGAACTGGGTTCTTACAGGTGGGCCCGTTGTTCTCTGATCTGGACCTTTGATCTGATTTTCCCTGGCATGGATGGAACATGCACGTACTCGTATGGAGGATCATATGCTTTTGTTTTGTTGCAATTAGGAACGAGGAGTGCAACGGCCATGATAAGCCTTGGTTAGAAGACACATGTGGTAGGCCACTGTGCTTGTAATTCAGTAAAGCCACCGGCGATCTGTATATTGCAGATGCCTATCACGGGCTCTTTGTGGTGGGGCCCACCGGAGGATTGGCCACCCAGCTAGCCAGTGGGGCCCAAGGGGTCCTGTTTCGCTTCACCAACGGTCTGGATATTGACCAGGCAACCGGGATTGTTTATTTCACGGACTCTAGCATGATATACACAAGGAGGTACTATTCCATCGCTCATACCAACTACTGCATTTTCTATATCAACCTTGAAGATTAATTCTTTCTTGCTTGACCGATGCCGAATATCTAAGCATTTATGAGCAATAAGAGCAATTTTCGTAATTTCTAGTTCTTTAATATCTAGTTCTTGGATTATTATTTTTTCTAAAAGCACTTTGTATTTTGTTTCACACTTTCTAAGACCTCTTTCTTCCAATCTTTAATCTTTTCTTTCAAGAGCTTTAGCTTATGAAATAGCTTGAAACCGGCAAAATTTTCTATTGAGAATGATTCCCCTCACTCTTTTACAAGAACCAAGAAACTTTTAGTTTGGATCCACGCTAATTTAAATTGAAATGGGCATGGCCCCCAGTTCTCTTCTTCTACGGAGACAACAGGATTGGACAATACTTATCAAATACCAGGCGAGGGAGGCCTCTTTAATGTACTAGAGGGAACTTCTCCACCTAATCCAATGACAATAAAAATTTGTCAAGCTTTGATTTGATAGGATTGCCTAATCATTGGTCTATATGAACATCACCATGTACATGGAAGGAAATTAAATATTACATCTTTTATGATAAAGCAAGAATATTTGGACGATTCTCTATCGTTTTTATATTATTTCTTTATCCCAATAAGATTTTTATAGAGATGCATTACCATATACATGGGATGAAATTGAATATTACATGTATCTCTAGCTATTGATAACTTCAGTTAGACCATAATTCATCAAACCTTTTCTCTTGTAGGGACAACACATTGGTCACTATAAGCGGCGATCGAATAGGAAGATTGTTGAAATACGATCCACGGAGCGGAAAGGTGACTGTGTTGCTTAAAGGCCTTGTCTACCCAAATGGGGTGGCAATTAGTAAGGATAGCACATTCCTCCTCATCGTAGAGACCAGCACTCAAAGAATTATGAGGTTTTGGCTTCAAGGTTCTAAAGCCGGAGCCCTTGAAGTTTTCGCCCAGCTATCAGGATACCCCGATAACATCAAAAGGAACTCTAGAGGAGAATTTTGGGTAGCTATCACATCCATCAACGGTGTGATTGGAATGTGTTTTAATGAGAAGGGTGAGATCATGGAGGTATTAAATGATAAATTTGGAAAGATTACTTCACGTCTTAGTGAAGTAAGAGAAAACAATGGGAGTTTATGGTTGGGATCTATGGTCACGCCCGATGTTGGCATTTACAAGCTTTAGACACTTGTATAGTTAATTTGCTATTAATGTGGTTAATTATAACATTTGTTTCTATTTTCAATGTTGCCATTTACAAGCTTTAGACACTTATATAGTTAATTTGCTAGTAATTTGGTTAATTATAACATTTGTTTATTTTTTCATAAAATTATATTTTGTTCAATTTATTGAAATATCAAACCTATGCTCATGGTTTGAGTTAGTTGCATATCAGACTCTGAAACTCACTAACTCGACTTGAAATCAAGTTGAAGTGAGTCACTCGCTTACTCGAGGAGTTCTCGAGGAGTTGTCCAAATAACTCATTAGAATGAAAATAATTCAAATATGTCTATCCACCCAGTGAACAACAAGCTTAGTAGCAAATTTCTAACAATTTATGTGATTTGTAGAAATCAATGTTCTGCCACCTATTGCTAATGTTATGGCAGACAGTAAAATAGTACATGAGAATCAAGAATAACCATAACAAAGCCCCAACGCATAAGGGTGGATAAACTACGTCAAGATTGATCTCCGCAATACAGTTCCCCATTGCATGATAAAAATAAACAGATCACCAACTTTAATATCTCTATATCATTACTGAATAAAAATAGAAAAAACAACAAAGAATTGAATAGTCTGACGTACTCTTTCCCCTTCTTCAGACATAATCGAGGCCAAAACTGAAAGTATGTCAGTTGGGTATTTCTGGAATTGGTAAAAACGATGATGAGCTAGACTAGTGAGTTCTAAAAGAAATGGTATGGAATAGCGACACCCAAATAGAGGGCTAGTACCTTTAAATCCGAATCTGCCATTGTTTTATAAAAGACTAATGGGGAGGAATGAGTTTCAGACGCTTTGAAACAGATATTATTGAGCTCGTTGTCATCATAATCATAAGTTAATGTTTGGAATTATAATATTGCACTGGCAGTTCCATATAGTTCCCATGCTTTATCTAGTGCAATTTGTGGTAATCCTAACCTTTTCAGCAATATTTATGGGGGCCCTTATGAAGCAATGACAGCAATGACTGTTGGACTTTTCTAACCTTATGGTTAATAAAGAATACAAGGCGCCATAGTAAAGCAAATATATGATTGTTGGGATCTCAAAATCTAGAAGATTTTTTGGTTATCCTTGATCCACTCTGCATTAAATAACATCGATGGTCTAGATCAATGAAATATTGGTACCACTAATATGAAATGGGCTCTCAGGATGCTATTCATATTGTGATTTATTAACACTATGGTGTTATTTGGATTTAGGCAAACTTGTGCTGCGACAAGCAGTTAGAATAACTGCACATGTCCATGATTTGTTTAACTCCTTTGACGGGAACTGCATTTTTGGACTAGCTATGTTTATATGCCCACTAGACCATGGATTGGGCATCTCTGATGGAGAGTGGAACTACTTGTCAATAACAGTTTATGTTTTGGATGCTCATGAAGATTACACTTATTCATGCAGTTATGTGACATGTTCCAAAGTGTCACGTTTACAATCATCCAAGTTCAAGCATCCCACATGTGCATGTGTCATCATCAATCTTTGATCACTAAAAAATGTGGCACACGTGCACATGTGCAAACGTGCCACCAACCAATTGAGTTTGACAAACAAGGGATGAAAGTACTCCTTATTGAATCTAAAACTCTCTATCCATCCGAATCCCCCCATCGAGCAAGACCCTATCCAAATCCGATTATTGAATCTAAAACATATAAGTGTCAGCGCAATATCTACTTCTTCATTTACATTTTCTAGAAGTTTTGGTTTTTCTGCTCAATCGTGGTTAATCCAACGGTCCGGCTGTGATCCACCAAGTTACCAGGTATGTATGTGTTAAATGCAACACAATTGTGGTGAAAACAACCTCTTGAGCATCACAATGATGCGTTGATGACATCCACTTCGGCCATCATGAACACACCCCCATGTTTGGCCGGGGGCCCAAAATCATGGCAATCCATGACTTAGTTGGGCTACACCATAGGGAACACTTGAGAGTGCACACCCTCCTCCCAATCATTCTTGCTCGTGTGGCCCAAGTCATGGATTGGCATAATTTTTGGGCCCATGGCCAAACGAGAGAGAGCATACGTGATGAATAGAGTGAATGTCATTAACACATCATGGTGAGACTCACACAACTCATTTGCACTATAATTATAGTGAAAAAATATGCACTAAACAAAGGTTGAAGGTGTTCTGAGTAATTCCAACTGCTCTAAGTCTCTCTCTCTCTCTCTCTCTCTCTCTCTCTCTCTCTCTCTCTGCAATGAGATTCAAACCAATTCAAATGTTCTAAAATATATCTATAGTAATCCCTTACAAGCTTTGAAATGCATGTGAATTGTGCCTTAAACAATGACCATTTTCTTGAAATGACTTACTTGACATCGCATTCCTCATAATGGCTACAAGTTCTTAGAATGCCTGGTTGTTACCATGGGCAAAGGCTAAAGATGGTGTTCTTACAGATATATGTAATCTGGTTTTGTTTTTTTGTAAATTTCCAATAAATAGCATACATTGACCACAAAATGGCTCAAAATCTGGCAAACAACTGGCCCAGCCACACAACTAAATCCAAGCCACTAGCCTTGGTCACACAACTAGAGCCATGGAGAAAAACTTTGGTCACATGGCCAGAACCTGAGTGACCAGCTCTGGTCATGCAACCAGAGCTCAGGAGACCAGCCTTGTCATTCAACCTAGGTTGGGCCTGCACGGTCTGATTGTGCAGCTTGACCCCATGATTGCTATTTAGAGGTTGGTTTCCAATGGTTGCAACCACCAAGAACATGGGATTGTGCAATCTCCCCTTCTGCTTGCTAGTGCATCTATTAGAGGGCAATAGACATTCCCTCTTGCAAACAAACAAAAAAAAATTATAACAAAAAAAAAAGGAAGAAGAAGAAGGAGAAAAAATTGCAATACTTCTGCTTGATTGACAATCTTCGACAGATCACAAATTGCAAATTCTTCAAATCACGACCACTCACCTTTTGTTTGAAATCTCTTGTTAATCACACTGTAAAAATGTAATAAATTGCTTAGGAAAAATAAAAGACCAGAATCATACTTCTAATCTTCATTGGATTGAAGAATCACTTGTTCGAGATTAGGAACCCACTTTCTTACAAAGCAGTTTTCTTTATTCAATGAAATCCCCCCCATCTTCCCCCCCCCCCCCGAGATCTAAACTTTGATAAGTTTTCAAACCCCAAAATTCTTGATAAGAAACAAGTCTGTACAATCGTATATACACGCGCACATAGTTTGAATATAAAGCAAATGGAACATGGATGATATTTAGAAGCTCATTCGACCAAAATTCTAGTTTCAATTGCTTTCTTATGGGTGTAAAAATGTACTTGAAGACATGAGCGATGGAACATGTGCCAATGTGCCAGATTCATGCACACAAAATGCAAACCATATACTAAGTCGGTTCTAAAATATGAACATGCTCTCTTAAAGTGGGTTCTATGTGAACATGCTCTCTTTCGAAACTAGAGCCATTTACTGTTGGGTTGCATTTTTTTGTAGTATAGCATTTAGCAGGGATTTGGAGGAGAGATTCCTTTTAGGTAGATTCCTTTGTCTGTAAAAGATCTAATCCCAAGCTTAAGTTGGAAGCCTCAGTATTCAATTTTTACAGAAAACCCATGTCAACCATGATTTTCTTGGTACCCAAACATGCCTGTAGGCAGAATCCTTTGTTATTTGTGAGCGATGGTTTCCGTCCATTCAAACAACTCATGTTGTATGTTCTGATCATCCGACAAAATTCGATGGTACACATCCAGACACCTGTCTATTGAAACCACAGTCATGATTTACTAAATCAGATTTAGTTACCACTCTACCATTGCCTTTCGCTTGTGACTTGATCGTCAAACTTTAGTCAGAGGCTTCTATGTCACCTGAGATGCAGTTTCATTTACTCAATACTCAAATACCAATTCCTTTGCTACTTGGGGTAACTTAGAGAAGTTAACCATAGGCTCTTGAAGCATAAGAATACAAACCTTACGATTTCTCACCAGACGACACAGGTACAAAATCGTTGGTGCATTCCCCATGCCTATCACATTCTAGGATATCATTTTAATCATCAGATACCCATCCTGATTGCACAACCTGAAGACTATGCTTGCATTGTCCAATTCCCAAAATTTGCCTCATCACCAGCGTTTTATCTTTCTTTCTAGTGTTCCTCATCGGCCCTAATTCGTCCTCTTTTTCATAGTAGAATTGAAGAGGATATGCTCCAAGGGCAAGCAGGAAACTCAAATAATGTGTTGTTTCTACACATCCACCAAAAAAGATGCAGGGGGCAGGGGATGTAACCAAGGGCATTCCATCTATTTAATGGATCCAAGCAGGTTCTTCTGACCCATAAGGACATGGACTCCAAGTCAGGAGTTTAAGTCAATGGCCATAAACAAATGAAAATATAACAGGCAACAAAATTATTAGGTGATAACCAGCTCTTCTCATTCTCTTAGGTAATGAAATGCTTACTGAGCTTATCCATGGCCCCTTGAACCAATATCTCCCTCTGTACCCAACAACCTGTACTTCAAGCTTTCCTGCAAAAATCGACATAGGAACCAAACCAATCAGATCAACTGATACTCCAAATAACATGAAAGTATTACAGAACCAAATAACATAGGACCCAAACCAATCACTTCAACTGATACTCCAAATAACAGGAAAGTATTGCAGAACCAAATAACTCAGAGTAGAATTAATGCCAATTATTCAAATACATCTATCCAGTGTATGTGCTTTGTAGAAATCAATGCTCTGCTACCAAATGCAAATGGGATGGTAGATAGTAAAATGGTACATGAGAATCTCAGAAAAAATAAACAATGACCATACCAAACCCCAAACACATAAAGGTGGATAAACTACATCAAGATTGATCTCTGAAACACAGTTCCCCATTGCGTCATAAAAATAAACAAATTGCCAACTTTAATATCTCTATACCATTACTGAATAAAATTAGAAAAAAAAAAAAAAACAAAGAATTGAATAGTGTACGTACTCTCTTACCTTCAGCAGACATAGTCAAGGCCGAAACTGCAAGTATGTCTGTTTGGTATTTCTGCAATTGGTAAAAACGATGATGAGCGACTAATGATTTCCAAAAGAAAAGGTACAGAATAGCACCATCCAAATAAAGGGCTAGAACCTTCAAATCTGAATCTGCCATCATTTCATAAAACGCTTTTAGTCCCATATTGGGGACGAATGAATTTCAGTGGCTTTAAATAGATTTTATTGTGCTTGTTGTCATCAAAATCATAAGTTAATGTTTGGAATTGTAATATTGCACTTGCAGTTCCAAATAATTCCTGTGCTTTATCTATTACAATTTGTGGTAATTCTAACCTTTCAGCAGTATTTATGGAGGTTCCTCAGAAGAAATGACCTTTCGACTTTTTAACCTGATGGTTAATAAATAATAGAATAAGGGGCCATAGTAAGAGAAAATATATGATGGTTGGAATCTTATAATCTGTAAGATTTTTTTTGCTTATCCCTGATCCACTCTGCATTGAATAACATCGATGGTCTAGATCAATGAAATATTGGTCCCACTTATATGAAATGGGCACTCAGGATGCTTTTCCTATTGTGATTTATTACAGTCTATGGTGTTGTTTGGATTTGGGCAAACTTGTGCTGCAACAAGCAGTTAGAATAACCATACATGTTCATGATCTGTCTAACTCCTTTGTACACAGGAAGTGCTGCATTTTTGGAAGTCAGAAGAAGAGAACTATTGGATTGTATGTAAATCCCCTGATTCGTACCCACTGGTAGTATGACTCTCTCTCTCCCCTTTGATTCCGCTCCATTTATCATCCATTAAAACCATGGAAATATTTTATTATTGATTTATTTATTTTTGCAGGTGATCCCAAAGCCAAATTTTATGCTACTTAGCTTTTTCATTTCCCCTTGCGTCTTCTGATTTAGGATCTGACACTCTCGAAAATGAGTTTATAATGAACTACCTACATCTCTCACGGGTTCATTGTATTCTTCTTTACTAGATGTGTAATGCTAGCAGTTGATGTGCATCCGCAGACTCGAAAGAAATCAGCGCACATGCTGACATGTCACAACTGCATGAGATTCAAGCCATTCGTTAGGATGGCATGCCTTGTCTCAATGATAGGCTGGTCAACTCATCAATTACAGTCAGTTACAGAATGGATAACAGATGGTCTACATTCAATGTGCATGTGCTGTTCACATGGGTGCATTCACCGCAGGGTCTACCTGATGAGTGGCTTGGAGTTATATACATGTGTGGTGCTTGTTTAGCATTGGGAGATGCATGTGTGCATAATCTGTTGGGTATTCAAACCTCCTCGCAGATTCAGAGAAAGATTGAAGACAGAAGTAGACTGTAATGCCCTGAAAATCGGGGGTCGAGCATAGGCCCGACTCCCGAGTTCCAACACCACTTATGCAACATAGATAATGATGATTAAATGTTGACCGTGTTAGTATATTAAACATGAGTGAGATTAAGTTAAATCAGCATATCATACTCCAGAGACAATTGAATCACGCAAGCGGAAGACTGTCATAGATAGATAATAAACATATAAGTTATAGTATGTCTCCAGAGTAGAAACACATCCCAGGCGAAATATTACAAGTATCGATTCAAAATGCAAAATGTCAAAAATGTGATGGTCCTCTACGATGTTTAAGCCCTAATTCCCCGACGATTCAGAACAGCTCACATGAACCCGCCTGAATACTACATGTACGAGAATGCCTCCTCCTCCTCACAAAAGTCCGGCTCCGCCTCAAGAGTCACGTTGTCGTCTGAAATCAAGACAGAGTCTGGTTGGTGTTTAAAACACTGTCCCGTAACGTGGGAGTGAGTGATCAACTCAATGGAACTATACAACAAAGGTTAACATGTTATCAATTCAGTCAAACAGTAATGATAAAACAATAAAATCAAACATCTCTAAATACTCTTATTAATGCAAGAATGATATGAACAATGATGCATGCCCTCGCCTACTCTCCCTCAGCGACTTCATCTTACGATCACAGCATAAAACCCTTCCTCAATGCTTGACCTACTACGCCAAACTCACACGTAATGCGGTGCATGTACATGATTACCAAATTCTTATTAGTCCTTTTCATACAGCAGGATTGGGAAACTAAGGTACCTCTCTTATGTTATTTCCCAAACAATGATCCATCCTTGGGTCGTTAGTCCTAGTAACTCTCATACGATGTTGCGGTTCTAGGTCGCTACAAAGGGCTCGTCACCTGATCAGTGCAGGCCTAGTTTATACTCTGATTACTACAGAAAGGCTCGCCGCCTCAACGCAGGTTCAGAGTATGCTCAAGGTCACTACAAAGGACTCGTCACCTTATCAATGTAGGCCGACAGCTCGAATACAGTGTCCCATACCACCGTATTCGGCTCACGAGCTTTGGTTGCTCACTGGTCACTACGGGTGGGCTCGTCGCCCCGGCGTAGGCCGACAGCTCAACCACGGTGTCCCATACCACTAGGTCCGGCTCATGAGTCTTGGCAGATCGAGGTACCAAGGTTAACGGGGATTCCACTGGTGAGTTTGGTACCTTAAGTTCAAGCAGTAGCGTCCAAACATGGTGAACATACATCAGGCCAATCGGGTTACTTGACGAGCTCGACTAGTACGAGCGCACATCGAGTTGATCGACATGAAGTACGTGAGCACTCCGTGTGGCCTAACCACTGCGGACGACCAATGTACGACTCGAGTTCACCGAACATGTCCAAGTGGCGAAAACAACCTCAGCCACCAAATCAGGGCCTACTACCGATTGCCTGGACTGTAGCATAGTCCCAAACACATCCAATTCCAACAAGTAAGCATATGAGATAATCAAAGTAGTAATGAATAAGTAATTCAAATCCTACAACCATTTGAGCAATTTATGAAATACACATAACATAAATTCACACATATGCATTTCATAAGTAGAACAGACATTATAGTGTAAGTACGCAAAAGGGTTTATACACATAACTAAGGTAGTTGAGAATCTTATCTCAACACCCATATAAGTACATTTCACCAAATACTAACTCATATAAACATTTTATCAAACACTTATACTACGCATATCACATACATACGTGAGTTGATTTTAACATTTATTTGGACAAATCCTTCTAGCGAGGAGTTGTGACATACACAACCATCATGTAGTTGCATTCTCTAGACATAGTAGGCACAAATCGTACCCCCATATTCATTCAAACATTTCTACAAACACTTAGGCTACACACTACAACATACATGATGTATGTTGGCATAACATGTATTAGGGCAAATCCTTTCACTAGGGAGTTGTCATAAATACATCTAGCATGTATCCACGACGGATAATCATGTCAAACCCGGGTCCAAATTTCAAACTCATTCAAACATTTCAACAAACACTTGGAATACACTATACACAACATAGTTCATATATAACTGTAAAACGAAACAAAAATCGCATTTGGCATGTGAAATGGCACCCACGTCAATAATAAATCATTAACTGACATTGAAAGCCTTGAAAAAACCATAACCTAAACGTATATAGTCCGCACCTTACGCCGGTAGACGCGTAACGAACTCAGTTCGTACACCCGCGCTTCGTCTACGGCACAACGGCAACTTATTACATGAAATAGGTTAGCTATTTCACCATTTCAACTATTTGAAACCCTAGAACGGATTAGGGTTAGGTTTTCTTACCTAAGAACGGGATCGGTATCGCCGGTAGAGCGATATGGAAGTGGTGGTAAGGCACGTGAGTAGCAGGGATCAAATCCAAGGAGTGACTCCAACTTCTCTCTCACTTTCTCTCTCTTTACTCTCTTCTCTCTCCTAGGGTTTTTTTCCAAATTCGTATAAAATGAATGAGAGAGGGTTTAAGGTCCTTATATAGGCCTAAAACTGATGGGAATGACCTCAAGGCCAAGGTATACTTATGTTATGTCCAAAGAGCGTCTATTTCAGCTCAACGGAGCACTTCCGGAGCCCCCCCTTGAGCCCAAGGTCGGACTTAAGCTCCCTTATGTTGGATCTAGGTCAAGCTGAGTTTTCGGTCCGATCGGGTTTACAGATCGACCGCGGCGAACCAGTTTCCGTTCAACGGTCACTGAAACTCAATCAGGGCCACAAGTACACTGCCATGTATGGAAAATTTCTCTTGATTCGAGGGTGTATTTGGGTCAAATTCTGACGGTCAGAATCCTTATATTTGGCCCACAAGCGATAAGTCTCAGATTACTTAAGTTTGAGTTTAATTCTAAAGATATTCGCGTTTCTCACACACTTTGCTCTGGGCTCAAGCGAATAGCTTCGGAATACCTTCTGGACTTGATTTCTGAGGTGGTGGTCAAGTCCAGCAAGGCAATCTTAATTATATAATTTCGTCTTAATCGGACTTTCGACGTGCGGTGCAGGTCCGATACAAAGTTTCAATGTGCTCCCGAGAGCAACCGGGTAATGAGATTGATCCTAGATTTTAGGGTAATGTAGCATCAATGATTCTATAAGTTTTGGATCTTGTAGATCGCATTTAAAGTGATTAGTGCTAATTTCGCATGAAATCTAGTTCAACACTAATTAACTCTCGCCTAATTTCTAAAGGATTTGGTCCTTAGCGATTTCTGCCTGAGGTGGTACTCGGGTCTTTGTACGGACTTTTCCGAGACGTTACATAGACACCACGGTACTAGATGACGAGGCTTTCAACATGGAAGCAGCGCTTGACAGATACATCTTAAGGTTTATCCCAGCTTCTGCAATGGTAAGAATTTAAAGATTAAAGATTAAAGATTTCACAATGGAAAATGAACAATCTTTCTGGGCTCATGATATGAAAGCTGTTCTTGACTGGATGAGTTGTTATTTCAGGTGATAAAGGGCTATGGAACTTGCCGGACTAATGTCACCAGTAGCCAAGGGGTGCGATCAAGCTTGTTACTGCCCTGAAGCTTCCAATTTCAGCCGAGTGGTTAAATGGAATACTAGAGGTAGGCATGGCCTTTACTTGTTCATCAGTTCGTTATGGAGTAAACCATGACTGATTCTAGCTAGCTGCACATTATTATTTCATCTCCATTATATGGAAGGAATGTGATGTCTACCCCCTGGAGTAGGATTTGGATTCCACACTGCATATGTTCCGGTACTTGAATGTCTGACGTCCATGCCATTCATCTGGTGGGTTCTGTCGTCAGGTGGTCGCCCAAATAAAAGGATGGCTAATCAGGATGGACCCAACCATGTTTGACAAATGGGTGTTCCCCATGCTGACCAGACCAGCCTAGTATATTAATGCAGAGGCATTTTCACACTGGGCTCGAGTGGGGTTGCCTGTGGGATGCAGGGGCACACTTGGGGTGGGTGACCCATGTGATTTGGGGCCCACGGGGGAGGTCTCGTGTTCGAGACTCGTCGCCAGGGGGGAGTAATGCGCATTTCACACCGAGCTCGAGTGGGGTAGCACGTGGGATGCGGGGACACACTCGGGGTGGACGGCCCATGTGATTTGGGGCCCACAAAGGGGGTTCGACCGAGGTCCTAAACCCATGAGATGTGGGGCTTGGCCTTGGTTATGAGATAAAGGAATTAATTTGCCATACTCTAACAGTTCGAGCTTTTAGAGCAAGTGGTTAATTGTTCTACATCAAATTGGTATCAGAGCGGGAGGTCTCGTGTTCGAGACTCCTCACCGGGGGTGATTAATGCAAGGGCATTTTCACAGGGGGTTCGGCCGAGGTCCTAACCCATGAGATGTGGGGCTTGGGCTATGAGATAAAAGGATTAATTCGCCATACTCTAACAGTTCGAGCTTTTAGAGCAAGTGGTTAATTGTCCTGCATCAAATTTGGTATTAGAGCGGGAGGTCTCGTGTTCAAGACTCCTCACCGAGGGTGATTAATGCAGGGGCATTTTCGCACTGGGCTCGTCCCTTCCCACCATAAAGATACTTATTACAGCTTCCTCGTCACCTCTCCCACAACTGTGGGATCACCTAATGAATGGCTCAGACCTTCGACATGTGTCACATTTGCATGTGTAGCGAGAGAAGAATGAAATCATACTCTATGAGTAGCCTTTACATGGTTGGCTATTTGATGTTCTCATATCAAGTGACTGCAACATTCCCAGTATGGGTTATATATTGGTTGATAATATCGATGTCATGCAGTGCCAAAACAAAATTGGGTTGTAGTTGGGGAAATTAGAGTTTCGGTCAATGTACCAATGATATCTCGATATTCTAAAATTCGTTGTTATAAGTTTCTAAAATTCGTTGTTATAAGTTTCTTGATTTCATCAATGTATATCACACGTATCAGCGATATCGCACTTGCGTCGGTCTTACTGTGAAAAAATTTGGAAACTTCACCAAAAATCCACAAAAAAAATGATTTTTTTTCTAAACTTTTTTGCTAGGATTATGTTGTTAAGGAGATTTTGACAAATCCTTTTCATTTGTTTGGAGAAAAAAAGGAGATTTGGATGCATAATTCAAAATCAGAGAGCATGTGGTCCCAGAAACTCAATCAATAAGTTTTTTTCTAATTTATATTGCTTGGAATTTGTGTAATGAAGTTAGTAATCCATGATTTTGTATGTTTTGCATGTTCAATTATGGATTTCAACCTTTGATTTTTAAATTGGGAAAAATGGAGGAATTCGGATTTCACCCATTTAACTTGTAATTAGAGTGTGGAAAAATCAGGTGAGAGAGTCTTTGAAGGGTGATTTACAGATTACAGGTTGGACATCTTTCCTGGATCTACATAGGTGTAGGCACCCCAGCCTAGCTGTGCTTGGATGCAATCTAGTTCCCAAGCAGCTGCCTCTAGTGATGCTCTAGGGTCAAGGAACTAGGTCAATTACCATTTTAATGCCCTGTAGTAAGAGGTAGATGGAGAAAGGCTAGGGTTGTGATCATCAAATTGTGTTTTACTGATTGGTGAGCGAATCTTCTCTAGTCTCTAACTCTGTCTCTACAAATTTAGTAAATCTGCTGAACCTCTGCTACATAGAATGCTACAGTAGCAGACTACAATACTTATTCAGGGCTTATTTAGTGTTTTCCACTTGTAAAAACTATACAGCTTTGATTAGAATAAACAAAGGGCTAAGTTTTTTTTTTTTTTTTTTTTTTTTTTAAATTCTGTAATTGCTGGATTTATGATTGGTTTTCTTTCTTGACTATCCATTTCAGTTGTGATTTTGTCTTGTGGGATCATGTGTGAATCAGAGGATAATTTGAACAATCAGCCCTAGTTTGCACCTGAAAATTCTCTTATTAGCTTTTCTTGTTGTGTAAGATGTGATTGAGCACACAAGTTTTATGTTTTCATGTGATATTTAGTTTTACACTTGGGTTATGATATGCACTTACAGCTGTAAACGTTCATTTTACATTGACCAGATGTTATGTACTTATGAGTGCTGATCTAACATCAGCTACACTTATTTATTTACTTCAAAAAAAAAAGAGTTAAAATTATAAATATAATTTTAAATAGATATATTTTCAATATATGCACTATATAGTGAAGGACAAATTTGGCTTTTGAATGTATTGATTGTGTTTTCATACATGTCTTTTAAGATTTATAATATATGAACTGATTTTGAATATAGTTGCATCACTTTTGTCAAACAGGGCAGAGTTTAGGACCCTATACAAAGGAACTTATGACGTGTAGTAATGGTTTTTTATGATCTTTTGAGTTCTAAGCATGTATTAATGTCGATTATGTGTATTAATGCCGATTATAATGTCTCCTGAAGTTTCATTGAAAAATTCGACCAATTTTCCAATGTTTCCTAAAGACAACAATACGTTATGCAATACACACGGTATTTCCCATGCAATGCCTAATATGTTTCCATATCACAAGGGTGTGATATATGCATCAATACCGACACTGAAAACACTGCTCATATCTACTATATATAACGGGAGTAATCGGGGCCAAAATTTCCAGCATTTAGTTTCCTGAGAGGCTAAAAACATGTGTTACTTAAGTACATAAAAAGGGTTTTAGACTGAAACGATGGGCATGCAGGTACTTTGGAGAAGCTATTTGGCTGTTAGAAGATGCTTCCTTTCTCTTTACAATGAGAAAAGCTTTGATAATCTGGCAAAGTATGATAGTTGATACAATGGCATTAATAAATTTGTGCAAGTGGCATGTAATGAACTCAAAATAAACCATACAAATCGTGGGTCCATTTGAATATCTTAAATAGAGGATTGCATTGATTTGATTTCTGTTTGGTGGATGTTGAATGAACAGTTGAAATAAAAACAATTAACGGCACAAAATTCAAGAAATAGATGTTTATGGTGAGCTATTTGAAGTGGATCCAACCTGGTGGTCTTGGACAGTTTGAACTATTACTATTTTAAAACTGGCCCTCCACCAATTCCCACTTTTCTTACACACCACTCCCTCTATTTATTACCCCTGCACTCTCTCTTTACCATTATGTGATATAGGGCTGTAACACCCAACCTGTAAAAATGGCCTTTAAAGGACTGATATGAGGCTGATACATTCTATTTCCTTTAAAGGAAGCTTTGACCATTACAAGGCTGCACGGCCTGCGTGGTATCTGTCATACAGCTGGCTGTTACCATTTCTGAATACCTTGCTCCACATGCATTGTATGTGCTATATCTACTAGTATGTTTAATGTAACTCCACAATATTTGTTGATTGTGGAGCTTTATGTTTCTAATTCTCATTGATCTTTTCTGTTCTTTGTTTTTGGAAAATTACGATTTTGTTTGCGAGCCAACTGCTATTGTTATGTTGTGTAATAATGTGATGCATTTTTTTACAGGAAAGATTTTCAGGGGCATTGACATGTCCAACTTCAGCTTCTAATAATTGCGTACCGTAGCCAAAAACCATAGAGCATCAGAACCTTCAATTCCATTCCTGCCCCTCAATTCTCAAAACGAGAAATCAACAGAGAAGGCTAAGATGGGAGGGATTGAAACCAACAAAAACAGCTGGTATTGGAAATGCAACAGAAGCGAGCAGTCAGGTCTAGTTTCAGCCACTGGCGAATCCTTTTGCAAAGGCATCTAACAGTGATGAGAAGTTGAAAGAGAAGATGAAATTGAATACAACTGCCAGTGAGGGGAGTGCTAAGGAAGATACAGTTTCAACGGCTTACGAATCCTTTCAAAAAGGTATCTAACAACCAGGAGAAGTCTCTTTTTGAGTCTCTCAAGAAGAAGAAGAAGGTCAGCTATGTTAGAAAAAACAAGGGAGGGAAATAGGAGCGGGCCAGTTTAGCACCTTTGCCACAAAAGAACCAGCCCTGAGAAAGAATGGATATGCAATTGTTGAGTTTCTGTTATTGCCATGAAGTAACAAAATGGTGATATGATTGAGATCATCGACATGAATGATGGCAGATATTTCAATGGTGATTATGTAAAGTTCGCTATGTTTAGCCATTCATTGTATGGCTGGAAATCTACTGTTAGATGTGCTTGTATGGGTGCAGCTCATGTAATGAAATGCTTGAAAAATAACAAAGAAAAATGCTGTTGTTCCATCATTCCCAGAGCTTTTTAAGTAACATTTGAGACAGAAATGTCAAATCTGCATTTGTTCCTCGTTGTTATTGACTGGTCATGATGCAAAGATCAAACTGAGCTGATGATCCCAACCATCTGATTTAAGAGCATGAAAGTTAGGAACTCTAGATCGAGGTTGTAAGTCTAGTATAAGCATTGTGCGACTTGTCCGAGTTGACCCAGACCTGATTAGAACAGATACCTTTTGATACTGGGATTCAATAATGAAAACAGGGGTGGCTCAGATCAACTTAACCAAGTTACCTCAACTAGGGAAGCGGATTGGCTCGTGTACCACACCACCGACCTCAGTGGTGTGTTGAAGTCACTAAGTTCTGTGGGCCCAACCATGAGGTATGTTTTATATCTAAACTGTCCATCCATTTGGTGAGATTTTTGTAAGGCTTGAGCCCAAAAATATGATAGATCTAAAGATCAAGTGGACCACTCTGCATAAAGCAATGAGAGATTGAACGTCTACCATTGAAACCTTCGTGAAGTCACAGAAGTTTTGGATCAATCTTAGATTTATTTTTTTTTCCTTCATCCACGTCTCTGTTACCTTATGAACAGATTAGATGGAAAATAAATATCATGGTGGCCCTACCAATGCTTTAACGTGGGAATAATTGTCCCACTGCTATTTTTGGTGTGGTCCACTTGATCTTTGGATATAATTCATTTTTGGATTCGTATTATAAAATAACCTCTTCAAATGGATGGACGGTGCGGATATAATAAATACACCATTGTGAGGCTCATGTAACTTTGATTTCCTTTCCACCATTAGTACGGGCTCGAGGAGCTCAGGCGTTTGGCTTTGCACGCCACGTACACACACCATTAAGGACGGTGGTGTGTGGTACACCAGCCAATCCGCTTCCCTCAACTAGGATGAGTGGTGAGTGTGTCATGAAAGGGACAGCTCCACTCAGCTCAGACCTCACAAGTTGAGTCAGTCCTTTACTGAGTCACCCCTGACTTTGACTTAAGACCCAAGGACTCAGTTTGAGTCAACGAGTCTTGAAACAACGGTCAAGATCGAGTAGAGATACAAAATACGTCCAATCATCATATTGAAACGTCCAAAGACACCAAACTTGTCTTGCTTATGATTTCGAAGCACCTTTATAATTTTGAGAATTGGGGGTCAAGATCCGGTAATCCAGACCGTTGGTATGTAATTTGCTCCAATATTACTCTCTACGAATTCAAGATCCAGATGCCACTGTTTTGTTTCTCTTCCTAACTATCCATATTTGGGCAAAAAAAGCCAAAGGAGACATTCTTCATTTGAAGAGTCTATCCATGATGAGAAAGCACAGATACATGGCCTAGATTGGATCCTTACTATTTGCTCCGGTGGTGGACTCTCAGGAGTTTCAACACCTGTTCAAGCGTTCGAGTATCCATAGGTGGTGAAATCCCCCCACGGCATGAGTGTGTGAGGGTGCGTATACGTGTGTAAAAAAAAGGTCTAGATTACCTGATCATGGGACCCACCTTTTATTGCAACCTCTGGAATGCATCTAAATGACCGGAGTACCCGGCCACGCGTTGGTCCTAATTCCACCCTAACCTACCTAGAGAGGGACGGTCCTGTCAGGGGCTCCATAGGGCCCACCATAATGTATATGTTTTATCCATGCCATTCATCCATTTCTACAAATTATTTTAGGGAATGAGACTAAAAAGGAAGCAGTTTGAATGATCAAGTGGGCCACACCACAAGAAGCAGTGGGGATTGAATTCCTACGGGAGAAAACTTCCTAGGGCCGCCATGATTTTTATTTGTCATCTAACATGTTCATAAGGTCACATAGGCCTGTACGAAGGGAAAACATAAATATCAGTTTCATACAAAATTTATGTGCATCCCGTGAAATTTTTAGTGATAAGCTTTCAATCTACACTGCTTCCCATGGTGTGGCCCACTTGAGTATTAAATATAAGTCTATTTTAGGCTCGTGCCCTAAAATAATATGTCAAAATCGATGAATGATGTCAGCTCCTGACAGGGACGTCTGTCTTGTGTCCAGCCCCGCCTCTGCATAAATCGGTCGATGTATTTGAATTCTTGTTGTTCATAAATCATTTTATATTATCAGCTCAAAATTGAGACAGATCTGAGGCTCAACTAATCTCATATGAGGAAAAATGATCACATAAAGCTGAATGAGGAAAAATAAATAAAAAATTTTCCAACTTGATCACCGTATGTTTCACTTGTCCCTAATCTCATATGTGAAAATGATCTTGAAAAATGGATGAACAGCATGAATAAATTCCATAGAGTGCCCCACAAAGACATTGCCTGGACTGATTCCGTCCATGTGAGGGTGCCTATGGTTTCATTTCCTAAAATTAGCTGTTGAAATGGATGGCTAGCGTGGATGTAGGGAACATACATCTCAGTTGCCCCACAGTTAAGGATCCACCCACCGCCACGTGGTAACCGACTCAGTTTCAAATAAGAGGTCACGGATAAATTGCCACGTGGCGCTATATTAAAAAAAAAGTTCCTTGTAGCGGCTGCTTATTCAATCATAAGATTCCTCTAGATTTAGCGTCTCAATCAAACTTGCTTTCTTTTCACGCAACAGGCTTTCTGAAAGTTGCTCCTGACGGTTTTCTTCGTACTAGTGGAAAAAACAACCTCGAAATATCTGGAGATACCGGCGAGAAATCGTGAGGCACGTGTCATTTTGCTGGCTGCTCCGCCTCCACGAGTGTCTGACGTTATTGCTGTCTGGGCCGTTTGGGCCGTGTTTCGGTCAAAACGGCCCGTGACGGCGTCAAGTGAAGGCCGTTGCTGGCCGCAGCTCTCGGTTGACAGCGTCTTGAAATCAACAACAAAACGGTCACCGTTCACGTATGGACCGGAATTCAATCCACTGCAATATGCACCCAAGCTCTGTGGGGCCCACTCTCTTGAGCGTGACATCCACTCCGTCCATCAGGTGAGATACTCTATTATATTCCATGAGAACTAAACTCAGGTCGATCAACAACTAAGGTGGGCCACACCACATGGATTAATGGTGATGAAGATATTGGCGAGAACTCGTGAGACACGTGTCATCTTGCACCACTTCCACACGTGTCTGACGTTATTGCTGTCTGGGCCGTGCATTCAGTCAAAACGGTCCGTGACGGCGTTATGTCCAGGTCGTTGTTTGGCGCAGCTCCTGGTCGACAGCGTCTTGACAACAAACCACTGACTTGCGCGTGACATCGTGGGGAGCCTGGACCACTGTCTTGAGCGTGACGGCAGTCATCTGTCAGCGTTCATACAGGAAGGACACGGTGTGGTGTGCCACACGAAATCACAAAGTTCTGCGGACCCCACCATGATGTATCCACACCGTCTGTCCATTTTTCAAGATCATTCTAATGAATGAGCCAAAATTTGAGGAAGATCAAAATCTCAAGTGGACCACGCCACAAAAAGCAGGGGAGACAATGATTCCCACCGTTGAAACCTTCCTAGCACATCATGATGTTTATTTTCCATCCAACCCGTTCATAAAGTTATGCATACCTGGAAGAAGGTAAAAATCAAATATCAGGTTGGATGACAAATAAACATTACTGTGAGCCTTAGGAAGGTTTTTACAGTGGACATAATTATCCCCACTGTTTCCAGTGGCGTGGTCCATTTGAACTACGGATATGTTTCAATCTTGTAATTAACTCCTAAAATAATCTTAAAAAACGGATAGACGGTGTGGATAACTCATTTACTTTCATGATGGGCCCACCAAAGTTTACTCTGTACGATAGAGCTACTGGATATGCAATCCCATTTAGCTCTTATCTTGCTACAACGATACAGTTGAACTTAACCGAGTGAAAAAGAGAGGGAAGAAAAGGATTAGGATTAAACAAAGGTTCCAAACACCAGCTTTTAATTACCAATCATTTTTAATCCATAGAATTGTAAAAACCAAAGATTTCAACAGTAAAATTGACTTTTTGATCTGTTGTTTTCATCACAGGAAGCATCTTCCAAGAAATTCCATGGAAAATGCTTAAATCTGTCTCCTTATTCTTTCTTTCCTTATTTCAACTATATAAATCCACTTAGAGCTGATTGATGTCTCCTTATTCTTCATCAAATCTGTCTCCTCTTAGAAGCTGATTGATGTCTCAATTTCCCCTTCATCAGGTAAAATCCACTCCACTCAATTCTTGTAATTGTTGTTCAAATTTCATCACAAATCAATAACTAGGGTTTTTATGTTTGCAGGAAGGGGGCTTTCATCGAGATTTAGAAAGTGGTGGGGTCCATGTTCCGGGGCCGTCAAGAAGCAAATGGAACCCCGCACATCTGAACCTTGCGCCACCGTCGTCAGAAATGATTATTACGATCATCTGTATGGTATGGATGATCTTGGGGTACCTCTTGAACCTCAACTATCCAATCAACGGTGGTGATTTCAACAAAGTCCTGAACGCTTTATTCCATCAGAATCCGATCTCCTTCTACTTTATTGTCATTATCGGTACAGCAGCCTTCTACTTAACGTCGGCGTGGTTGATGATGATAGTGGGTAGATTCCGGCCTCCCATGGCCAGAAATCTCGCCCTTTTTATCCTGCTTCTTGGAGTGCTATCCGTCACAGTGTTACTGAATGCTCTGCTCTCCAACAAGTTCAGTTGGATCGTATGGATCTTCTTCGCAGTAACCATCTGGATCACGTTGGTTATGGAAGGGTGTGAGCGTGCTATACGATGGACGGACAAGATTCGCACGTTGGTTATGCAAGGGTGTGATTGTGCTACCGGATGGACGGACAAGATTCGCACGTCGGTTGTGGAAGGGTATAAGCGGGCCAGCCAATAGACAGACAAGATTTCCCCCTTTTAACATCTGTTGAATCCTTCAAATTTCTCTCTCAGACTTTAAACGTGTATAGATTGCTAATTTATGATTGTTGCTTTTGTAGAGTGGAACGAGCTGGACAGTCTCAGTGATGCTCATCGTCAAATTCATATGAGATTTCTATGCTGACGGATCGTTTGTACAGGTATGACCTAACCTATTTAAGTTTAGATTTGTTGAGAAGTCTAATAATATGATCATCAATGCCAAGTGCTAGATAGACAGGTTTTCTTTCTAAAATGTGGAGAAATGTTTTACTCGATTGCAATCTCCGTGCAAAAACCCTAAATAAGTAGGTGATTTTGTTAATCATAAGAGCAAGAGTAAGAGAAAATTGTAAAGGGAATTTGAAGAAAGATAATTGGCTTTATGGGAAGATAGGGCACTTTAAACATTAGTGAGATGCATAGCATAAAGTAGAGTTAGTGGAGGGATGGATTAAGGTTGACATCACGCCCCGAAGTCTGGTGCCCGGGTTGGCCAGACCCTGATCCTACATCCCAGGACATGACTTGAATATAATATAAACATAAATCTCAATTCATCATATAATATAATTCTACACAACATACACTTCCTTAATATAAATATTAAAATATCTAATCACCACCATCTAAAATCTCAATTGTTCTTCCACTATAACTCTTCTTATAATGAATTTGAACCTGAAAAGGGAAACTATACTAGACAGACACAAATAAAAGGTTAAAACTTTACTCCACTCGCTCCCTTGACTTGATCTTGATCCTGAAATTGAATTCTCGAAAGGGTGAGCTTATACGCACTCAGTAAGAAAATTCTTACAAAGTTTTAAAAAATTAATATATTTCAAAAGTAGTACGAGTTCAAAAAACATTATGTTCTAAAAATGGCAAGTTTTCAAATATGACAAGTTTCCAAATATGATAGACTCACAAGTATAGTTTTTTTTTTTTTTTTTTTAAATTAATTTTAATTATAAAAACTAGCACTTAAAACAAAAAAGAATAATACAATATGGTTAGAATCATGAATGATCGCAAGAAAGAGCTAGAATTCGATGCTAACGGAAATCATCAAATCAAATCAAATCAAATCAAATAGTGCATGAATGCAGTGTACAAAAAATGTTCCATCATTCACAAGTACGAATTATCAAAACAATGGGGCCTTTTTATCACCGGTAGGTCAAAACTCTCTTAACCATGAACTTTTGTAGTTTCTATTATGCTCATTCATGTGAACTCACAGTGAGGGACACAATCAGTTCGTTCAGGAAAAATCTACCTGCTTTCTTGTGCAAGTGACACACATTCACTACACTTGGGCCAAGGTAGGCCAAGAAGATCCGATTGGGGTTTAAGGCTGTTTCAATCTTAGGATTCCAAAGCACTTTTATTTTGCTTTATGGGATTTTCAACCTAAGAGACAATATGTCGCCCTGCTATTTGATGGTGTTCCAAAAATTCATGATCAGTCCTCAATATAAGAACTTTTTAAAAATAAAACTTTTCTAAAATGGACTTTTCATAAATAAACTTACCAAAAATAGAATTTCCATGATCAAAACTTTCTAAATCCAAGTCTTCCATAAACATACTTTCTAAAGATAGAATTTTCAAAATATTTATTTCATTAATTTATTTTTTCCAAAGAAAACCTTTCATATTCATATACCATTCCATGATTATTTTCAAATCATAATAAAAAGTAACTTCCATTACATACATGCTTAACCAAGCAAGAATCCAAACCCTTTCAACACTGACAAAACATGCATAGATTTATAAAAATTCCAGCAACAAAAGACTTAATAAATCATTGTTGGACTTTAGAGAATTTGAAATAATTTTTTTTACAATTAGGGGTCGTTTGGCATCTCTACTAATAAGAGCTTATTTACTTATTTTTAAAAAATAAGCTCTTATCTTGAAAATAGATTGTTTGGTAAAGCTCTAATTTTAGAGCTTAATTTTTTTAGAAACTAGCGAAAAAGTTCTTAAAAAATAAGTGATGGGGATGCCACTTTTTCTTTAAGAGCTTATTTAGCTCAAGCGGTTAGACATTTTTGATTAATTTGTGAACAAGTTTGTCTTTAAACTTTTTAAGTAATTCCTATCTTGCTCTCTTCTCTACTCTTTACAATCTCTCTAAAGTGAGCCCACATGATGAACAACCCATATTGAAGTTGGGGCTCCACATGATGAATGTACCACATCAAGGTGGCCCACATAATGCACGGTCACATCAAATGTGGGACCCACATAGTGGATGCCTCACTTTAAAGTGTGGCCCCACATGCAAGGTATTCCGTATTGGTAACGGTGGCTGTAGCGGTCACCACCATTACTGATATTGGCCGTAATGGACGATACGAGGGCATAATGACTGTTACGACCTCCATAACGGTTGAAAATTTTCTTTTGCCCAGAAAAATCTGAAAAAATATTTAAAAAATCTAGAATAATGTAAATATTCCAAATATATATTCATTTTTTGTTTTGAACATGTTTATGGTAGTGTAATGGTCCACTCTTTGGTGAGAGTGTTGTATCGGGTTGTCTAGTGAATTTGTGAACATGATTATATCTCTAATGTTTACACATCACAATTAAGCACTAGAACTAGAAATCAGAAAAAAAAAAAAAAAAAAAAAAGCATAAATACTACTTTTTCAAAATTTTTTTTTTTTTAAAAAAAAAGAGGCCCTTGGAGCTTCTATTTGCTCAAATTACTTCAATCTACGATTTTAATATTAAAAACTATAGTAAGAGTGCTCAAAATCTATTGTAAAATGACTTGGGAGAATTTTTGCAATGAGAAAAGTGAAAAAATGAGAAGAAAATTTGATTTAAATAAAATAAAAAAGTGGTTGTTTTTTGACCATTAAGGGAGTAATGGTGGTTATGCCCTGTAATGGCCTATATGGTCCTAAAAAACCAATTGCCCCATTTCACCCCCGTATCATGTAACGGTCATGGCCGTTGCCTATACGTATCGGCCTTTACGGGCGAATCGTAACGGATACGGAACACCTTGCCCACATGATAGATGACACACATCAAAGGTGGGAGGACCCACATAATGGATGGTGGATATTGAAGGTGGGACCACATGATAGAAGGTTGACATCAAGGTGGCCTCACATGATGAATGGCCCATATTGAAGGTTGGGCCCCACATGATGGATGATCCATAGCAAAGGTGGGACCCACACGATGGATGGTGAGCATCAAAGGTGGATCCCACATGATGGACAGTCCTTAGCAAAGGTGGGTCCCACATGTTGAATGGTGGACATCAAAGGTGGGCCTACATGATGAACGACCCATATTGAAGGTGCCCCCACATTATGAGTGGTCCACATCAAGGTACATAATACTTGGTTCACATCCAAGGTGTCCCACATGATGGATGACCCACATCAAAGTGTGGCCTAGCATGATGGACCATCCACATTAAGTGGGCCCCACTTGATGGATGGTCCACAACAAAGGTGGGCCCACATGATTGATGGTTGACATAAAAGGTGGGATAACATGATGAATGACCCATATTGAAGGTAGGGCCCTACATAATGAATGGTCCACATCAAGGTGGCCCACATAATGGATGGAGTGGGCCTCACATGATGGATGACCCACATCAAAGTGTGGCCCCTTGTGATGGATCGTCCACATCAAGTGGGCCACCCTAATGGACATTCCACATCCAAGGTCTTGCGTGATGGATGGCCCATATCCAAAGTGGCCTAACATGATGGATGATCCACATAAACGGTGCGCCCCACATGACGGACCGTGGCCATCAAAAGTGGGGCCCACATGATGGACAACTTACTTTGAAGGTGGGGTCCACATGATGGATACATCAAATGTGGATTCCACATCATGAGTAGTGGACATTGAGGGTCCCACATAAAGGAGAATTATCATTGATATTGATAGTGGGCCCCACATGACGGATGACCTACATCAAGGTGGGTCCCATATAATGGACGGTCCACGTCAAAGGTCAACCGAAACAACCATTTGGATTGCTCTTATAATGAACTTGTAATCTTTAAAAATGATATCAACTACCCCTAAAAAAAAACTCTTATTTGAACGTTTTACTAAACATGCTTATTTCAAATAAGAGATTTTTATGGTTTTGAAATTGCGATTTACCGAACGAGCTTATTTAAAACAAGAGTTAGAATAAAGAGAGCTTATTAGAGTAGCTCTTATTTGAAAAGCTCTTATTAGATTAGAGTACAGATACCAAACGAGCTCTTAGTATATTTCACATCATAGTTATAAGATCACAACTATTGAACAACACATCATAGTTTTCAAGTCCGATCACTTGAAAAATGTCCATCACTATACCTAACCTAATTTGGATTTAAAGTAATTTATTAATTAACCCTAGAATTCTAGAGAATTGGGGGAAAGAACCCTAGACTTCTTAGGTTTACAGGAAATTGTGCATAATTTCCATATTCGGGTGAATTCGGCATAGCATCCGTATATTTATTGTCCACAAATCTAGCACTTGGGGATTTTATAAAAATTTCTCTTTTCTAATATGGATTCCAACATGATCGGATAGGTTTAGTGCAGGCTTAACTGTTAAAATTGGATTAATTTATGAACGAATGGGTGACTTTATATGCATGAGTGGTGAGAATGAACATATAGACACTCATACATATATTTACACACATAATTATATAATTAATCAATCTGCTGCATGGATCAATGGTTAACAATAGACAGGTCTAACATGCATATCAATAGTCACACCTAGCATGGATTGATGGATGCATAGCCGATCATGTATATGCATTGATGAATGGATAGATCTATGCACGCGTGCTTGGATGAATGCAACTGCACGTTTATGTGTGTAAATGAATGCATACAAAAATCTCAGGTCATTACATTCTACCCCATTTA
Source organism: Magnolia changhungtana (assembly GCA_030180095.1). Lineage (NCBI taxonomy): Eukaryota > Viridiplantae > Streptophyta > Magnoliopsida > Magnoliales > Magnoliaceae > Magnolia > Magnolia changhungtana. The sequence goes on along the minus strand of JASAUF010000467.1, from coordinate 4,074,691 downwards.
AAAGAATTTTGTCCTCAAAATTCAAGCATGCTTACCATGTGAACGAAAGAGGATGCACCTCTCTAATCTACGGTGTGTGTAAGTATCCACTATATTTCATGTGCTTTAAGTTTGTGTGTGCACAAGTGTGTATGATTGCCTACAAGAATCTGGGTTGTCATAGTTGATGACCTGGTTTGATACTTTGGTTTATGGACCTAGTTATTGTTGTCCGCTTGTTTGAGAAATGGAAGTTCTAATCATTTTCCTCCTGATATTACTGCTACTCTATACTTTACTAAGCCTTAAATGTGTGATTCATGATGTGGATATGCTATAATTGGTTTTCTCCACTCTCCAAGGGAATTCTTCATTAGGGATCGTGATGCAGGACAATTAACCACTCGCTCTAAAAGCTCGAACTGTTAGAGTATGGCGAATTAATCCCTTTATCTCATAGCCCAGGCCCCACATCGCATGGGTTAGGACCTCGGCCGAACCTTCCTCGTGGGCCCCAAATCACATGGGCCACCCACCCCGAGTGTGTCCCCGCATCCCACGGGCTACCCCACTCGAGCCTGGTGTGAAATGCGCATTAATCACCCTTGGTGAGGAGTCTTGAACACGAGACCTCCTCCGTGGGCCGCACCCACCCCGAGTGTGTCCCTGCATCCTACAAGCGACTCCACTCGAGCCCGGTGTGAAAATGCCCCTGCATTAATCACCCCCAGTGAGGAGTCTCGAACACGAGATCTCCTGCTCTGATACCAATTTGATGCAGGATAATTAACCACTCGCTTTAAAAGCTCGAACTGTTAGAGTATGGCGAATTGATCCCTTTATCTCATAGCCCAGGCCCCACATCGCATGGGTTAGGACCTTGGCCGAACCCCCCTCGTGGGCCCCAAATCATATGGGCCACCTACCCCGAGTGTGTCCCCGCATCCCACAAGCGACTCCACTCGAGCCTGGTGTGAAAATGCCCTTGCATTTGATCGGGTACTAAATACTATCCATAGACCTTGGAGAGATGCTGCGCACATGTGGCTCAGTTCCATTGATGTCATATAAAATATAACTCTATTGATGCCTCTGATGATGTCTAATGAGTGGAAAGCATGAGTCTGTACAATATGCCAACCTTCAACTAATGACATATCCTGATCTTCTTAGAGGATGGGTGTCACCGCCTATGTTCTGATAGCGCTGATGAGAGCACTGATTTGATTGTATCACTCGATGATACATGTTGAATTACAAGTGTGCTGAAATCCCATAATTGCAAAGCATATATGGATGAGCGATATGTTGATCTCACCCTGATTGTGAGCACTAGGAAGAGATGTTGATCACTTGATGTGATATGGGTACCATTTCTTCCTCTTACTTTCCTTATTTTCCACGTATAAATGTTCATTGACATGGACTAACAAACTGTTAAACTGTTCTTTGGGCAGCAGATATGAAGGAAGGAGGAAAGTGAAGGCAAGGTCAAGTGCGTATTGGTTAGGAGTGAGGAGGGGTACAGGCTACAAGTATAGTGAAGGGTAGTATTAATGGAGGATTGGTTTAGGGTTGTTGACTTGTATAATGTTTCAGTTTTTGAACCTTATCCATTTTCTTGATAAATGACAGTTTGATTATTATTATGACTGGTTTTTATTATTATTGCTCTTGGTAATTGTTATTACAATGCACTTTGCTTATATTATATACATGTGTGTGTGATTCATGTAGTGGATATGAGGTGATTGATTTTTCTCGACTCTTGAAGAGATACCACAAATCCATCATTCAATTCCATTGTTGCCTTTACTTTTATCATTTGGTGAATATGTTGAATACCAAATGTGTTGGCATCCCACAACCGTGTGTATATGTGAATGAATGACATGTTGATCTTATACTGATTGTAAGCACTGGGGAGAGATGTTGATCAGTTGATGTGATAAGGGTACATTACCAGGTTGGTCGCTTTTCCTACCATGATTGGTTGGATCTAAGGCTTTACTCAAATGAAACCAATCGAGAGTGTTACTTGGGAACACATGTTGAAAGGCAAGTCTTGCTTGCTCACATAGGTTCCCAAAATATACTAATGTACACATGGAAATACTGATAACGGTATGTCTTGGTTAGTGGGAGGAAAAACCACACACCTCAATAACCTTGACCTATGATGGAGGTTGTTCATGTTAGAACAACCTCATGTTTCCACATGAGTGGATTAAGTGCTTCTCGCGATGACATGATGTGACTATACTTATGTCACTTGCATGATGATAACGGTCGATCAAGCATGTGACATGCTGGGTAGTTCCATGACGATCCAAGTGTGCTTATATGGCACAAGATTACTCCCTCATTAATCATGGAGTTCTTGGTCGAAATCCTGATCGTAAAGGATAAAAAGGCAAGCATGTAAGACAATGATTGAACTAGGTATATGTAGCTGCGTTTCTTTGACAGTGAAAGTTATCCTTCCGAGAGACTGTGAACTTTAACAAGATTGGTATGATTCCGTAATCTTCTTGGCTAAGGAGTTCTAGTTTGACATGTATGCTTAACGGATTTGAGCACAGATTGGTTTTAAGGAAAGTGAGAGATTGTTGGAGTATATACCCTAAGAAACCAATGTGAGCCCTAATCCAGTAGCCATGTGGATGAGACTTGCTATTATACCTTAGCGTGTAGTGTCACCTTGAACTAACACACACACACACACACACACACACACACACACACACACAGGCGTGTGTATGTATATATATGGATTAGTTGAGGAGTGAGTCCACTACACCAAAAAAGCCATTTAGGAATGGGTAGTTCTTTGGTTCTGAAACGGATTAAAGCCGCGCCAAATGTGGAACTACTTTAAGCCGTTTCAGAACCAACACAAATCCCTAATTCCAGCCCCAATCCCTAACCCCAGCCCCAATCCCCTCACTCCCAACCCTCCCGGCGCTCTTGTGCGATCTCTCCCTCTCTCCCACTCCCCATTCCTGACCCTCCCTCTCGATATCTCTCCCTATTGATATCACTCCCTCACTCCGTTACTCACTCCCTCTCGATCTCTCTCCCCATCTGTCTCCCGCTCCCTCACGGACGATCTCCCTCTGTCTCGATCTCTCTCCCACTCTCTTTCGCTCACTTCTCTCTTTCTCTCTCACTCTCTCTATTTCCCTCTCTCCCTCTCCCTCTCCCTTCAACAGAAACAGTTTCATTGATAGCAGGTGTGGAGCGACCGGAGGTCGGATATGGTCCGTACGCTTAGGGATCTCCATCCATAAGGTGCGCCCGCTTAGGTATTTTCCAGAAATTGATGCAAAATTGTCCAGAGATGATAAGTTTAGGTTCGGGTATGATGGTGCTGAGAATGGAGTTTCAGATGAAGGAATTATTTTGTCCTGATTCTCAGCATCAGGTATGTTTGGAAGGTGTTATGAACTATTTATTGGCAGTGGGTCCCCTGTGGAATCGAGGAAGCTCTGTGAGGAGTCAAAGAACTTCATGGATTCGGAGTAGTTATCCCATGAGGAAGATGATGCTCGACCTCATCACTTCCCTGCCTGCGCCATAGCTCCAAAATATCCATTTATCAGGTGGCTAGGAGTGGATAGGATCATCAAAGCGGAGCTACATTTGAGCCTAGCAAAACCCCATGTGGGGTCAACTAGGTGGAAAATCCAAACTGATGATCAGGCTATTTGATTGAAAGAAAATGGTTTCCTAGTGGTGATTTGCAGCAGAAAATGTCCAGTGCAAGCTGTTGTACTTAAAATCACACCCTTTTGTTTTTCAATGCATATAATCTTTCCTTAATCTCATATAAATATGAAAAATGATGATTTATAAAATGAGTATTATCTGTTACAAATGAATAGAAGAAGAAGAAAAAAAATACATAAATGAATGAATTGAATTTGTAGACTTGTATTTTGGTTTCTCTCTCTAATTCTGCTGGGTGTTGCTGCATTCGGTAGGAATGCCTTGTGGAAATTGCTTTGAATTGCTGCAGTAGTCATAGATCATGTAATTCTTCTGCACCGATCTCAACCTCTCTTCCCCTGTTGAATCTAACTCTTGGTTCAGCCATCTGTTGTCGGTAGATTGAGCCTTTGAATCACACGAAGACGCGCCCGATGACCACACACATGCATTGGCGTTGAAATTTCTATAACCTTAGCTTGAATTTATTCTATTCCAAGGATTAGATGACAAGGTATCCAAATTTATAACCTTAGCTTCTACTTGCTAGAAGATTATCTTAACTTTGTAAAGAAATCAGAGCAGTCACTTGTATGGAGAATTTGTCTTTGACTATTCTTGGGCTGATGCTACTACAACTATGACGCTCAATATGCCTAATTTGAATTGCAGTCACTTGTAGTTCTAGTTTTCTTCATCAGATATTTGTACACCATATATGTGGCTTGAATTTGTACTTTCTCCATTCTCTTCTCTCTCTCTCTCTCTCTCTCTCTCTCTCTCTCTCTCTCTCTCTCTCTCTCTTCATATTGCTTCTTAAAGATTAGAGGAAGAGAAAGGGGTTTGAGGAGATTTTCTAGAAACTCGAGCAGAAGAGAGATCACTTTCTTGAATTCCTCTATTCTGAAGTTTTGTCGCTAAAAATCTTTGTTTTTTCCGGCCAAACTATAGGAGATTCAGGCAAAAAGAGGTCTTCATAACTCTGTATTTCCAGCTGGAAGTAGAGTTTGGAAATTTCTTTCTGTGGAAAATAGGATTTCCGCTGTTTTAACTTTCATGACCAGAGTTCTTTTGGTTCCTCGTTTTCCATTAGAAGCGTAGGAAGAGAAATTTCAAGGAAATTTAGAATTTTGTTTATTTAGAGAAGCTTGAGGATTTTGTGATCGATGGCTGAAATGGGAGCACAATGGGATCATTCGAGATCAATGACTATGATCGCTAAAAATCTTTATCCAAATGCAGACTTTTCTTTTGCTGCTGTGTATCTCTAAAAACAGGTTCTTGCAAGTGTAATGGCCCAAAAAATCGACATTTGTTTTGACACAGTACCCTATGACCCATCTTGCTAAACATTAGATCAGTTTTCTGTGCCATTTTCTCTTAAGAATGTCCACATGATGGGAAGCCTATGCAGTTTGTGTCAGCAGTTTATGGGCTGCCCAAACAATTCCCATGGTTTTGGAAATGGGATGTATGCCCAAACATAACCTTTGCACAATCAAACCAGGAACTAGCAGCCTCCTCTCTTGCTAGATCTCTAACTTCCCAATAGCACTATTCTCACTCCATTTTCCAAGGAGAACAGAATTTGGTTGGCCCCATATCAATACATATCAATATCACGTAGTTTGAAGACTTGCTGGGATGACCCAAATTCGCATCTGTTGATTTTTGAGCTGGTTTACTTTTGTCTTGTTCATTTCTTTCTCATCTCCATTCTCATTTTAGCTTTTGTGATATCCAATTATTGGTGTTAGTTCAGCTCCATATATCATATCCCCAGTCATGGTCTTTCAGTCATGGGATAAGAAGTGTAAATCTGTTGGTGCATCTGTCATGAATATATTCGGGGCAGACATAGCCTGAGCTCTTGCTTATCTTTGTGCTTGCAGTTGGTTGATTTCGTTTTGGCCTTTTGGGCTTCTAAGAATTCTACTCCTTGCTTATCTAAAGCACATAATTGTGCCATGCATTGTTTCTTACAAGTCCTATTGTTGGTTATGGACTATGGAATAGTCACCGGGCTGCTGTCAGTTTCGTCATTTGTTTTGAAATTAAGAAACATATAGGTTAAGTTGTTTGTTAACATGCTTAATCAGGTGAACATCATGGGATGTACAAGCAACCTGGTAATGATGGGCAATGTTCAAAACTCGAAGTTGACTCAGAACTTGGTCTTTCAGTTTCTGAGTTCCACTTAATTGCGTCATTGAAGAACTGATGGAATTTTTATGAATTGCAAGATTCAAAAATCAACTTGTTCATTGCCTTTTGGGTAAGATTGGAGTTTTCACTTGGTACTTGGAACTCGATTGAACCTAGTTGACCTGAGATATTCTAAGTGAATCCATGAGTTTTTAAGCATTGCCTTCAGGATGGTACAAGTGGATAAATACTTTTTGAATATGAAGCACTTATGATTTCTAAGACATGCCTATCACATCTAGCAAGCTTGGTTTAGCTATGAACAATTTCAACCTTGTTCCCAGAGTGCTATAAATCCTCATGTTTGCCTAGCAATTACCTTTTTGTGATATTAGCTAACACTTGCAACATAGAGCAAAAAACTAGCTAACAAATGAGAATGGGAATGGTTATGTTAGATTTCCTTTTGAATTTTCATTTGGCACTCTCCTAGAATGTCTGCAATGACACATTGCCCATTGCCATGGATTATATCCAGTTCCCCTCCATTTATTCCTTATGTAACCATGTCCCTGGAACATCGTAGATGTCCCACCTCATATGAGTTCCATGCTATTTGTCTCAAGTCTTGATCTTTGTTCCTGCAGGGATGCAGTTTACCCCAAACCAAACCAAAACCCAAATTCCACTCTAATTTGACTTTAAAAAAATCATGCTAATCCCAGTAATTCAGCTTGAAAATGAGGACTATGGGACCCAGCCAGTTTTGGTTTGGGGCCCCACATACACATGTTATGGGTCTCTTCAGCTAGAGGGAAAACTATTTCCGCTAGCCAAAACGGAATTTTTTATTTGTTTATTAGGAAGCTCTCTAGCTAGTGGAAATACATTTTCTGCCAGTTTCTCTGGCCTCTAGTACCCAATTGTTGCAATCTTTGGGACTATTTTGAAGTCCCTTAGATAAGCTTTCCAATGAACCCTAGATCATACCAAAACCGAGGTCCGAGCACGAAGTTATGATCAAAACAGTTGAAGGGTCACATGAATTCTTTGTATTTTAATAGAATTTACTATATTGCCATTGAAAATTTCAGATCCCAAGCTCCTTTCCGTCCAAAATTCTAAATCAATTTCCACCAAAATCACCCTTAGGACTCTTAGTTAGCCACAACCAATCCTCTAAATCACAAAATATACTCCTCTACCTGCTCTCGTTTTTTTCTTTTTTTTTTTGAAAGGTGTATGCCTGTAACTACCTAGCCTAGGAAAATTCTAATCTATCCTCTCAAGCAATAAGATCTAGACATTTGACCTCATCTACAAATTCAGATTGTCTGGGAATCTTCCCTATAGCTAAAATTCCCTCCAAACTTCTTTAGATTACCATCTTACCTCCAAATAAACAGCTCCCTTTTAGTTCACTAACCATCTATGAACTAAGACAATCTTCCTTGTAACTAAGGTTCCCTCCGAACTTATTCAGATTTCCATCTTACCTCCAAATAAACAGCTCCCTTTGATGCCACTTACCAACCATCTACGAACTAAATATACTTCAGGGAGCCCCCTAGATTCCTGCAAACTACCACCCAGCCATCCTAGATCCCTATAATAGACCCTCCCAACTCAAAAAGAAGGGTCCTTCCTCTTTGAATTCTCAAAATATAGCCTAGGAGATCTTCTCTCACGGCCATTTTCATCACCCCTCGGATAGAATTCTTGCAAGAACAAGGAGAATTAATAAAAAAATCAGAGAAAATGACAAGGATGGGGGTTCTGGTCCTAGATCTAGTAGCGTTGGATTAATAAAAAGTCAGAGAAAATGACAAGGCCAGGGGTTTTGGTCCTAAATCTAGTGGCGTTGGAGATTTCTAGCTTCAAGATGGCAAAGGAGTATGCCTTAGCCTTTCGACCTTGAGATACAACTTTGGTAACATCTCTCTAGCAAAATCTACGTTATCTCTAGATCTCACCATTCTCCATGCAAAAAATAAATAAATCGATGAAAGCAAGAAAAAGACCCTCCGAAGAAGATCAAAGATTGTAGGAATCAGAGCTCGAGAAGACAGTCCCCACATCAACAAGCCTTTCTTTTTCTCTTCATTTCCTACCATTGGCACCTCTTTTCTATTCATTTTATTCTTTTCGGCAGTCATCCATCAATATCGCTGGATCCATATGCAAATATGTTTCATCTTCTGTTGGCTGTTTCAGAAAACAGAACAACCATAATTGACAGGTGGATATTGTCTAGTTGGTATAACATGGCTGGAGTAAGTAAGAGATTGTTGTTGACACAGATTCTTAGAAAGATGCAAATTAAAGAAGACTAAGTATCCTTTGATAATTTATTTATAGTAAAATAAAAGATTTTTCTTTTATTTCTTTCTTATCTGTCAGTACATTAGGTTTATTATTGGAAAAGCTTTATTTAAAGTTTTAAACTGGAGGATGCATTCTTTCATGAAAAATTTCCAGGCAGAAATGGCTACGAAGCAATTGGAGAACCTTAACCCCACCATTATGAAACAAGTTATGCCTTTGGTTGAGAAACTTTCTCCCCTGTATGTGGATTTAGCTAAGGGAAGAGGAGATTGCATTCCTAAACTAGAAGAAACTCGTCGACTGGTATGTAGAATCTCTAAATTCTATTTAATACATTCAAAATTTCCAAAACCTGGTTGTAGATCTGTTTTAGTTTGTTAAGATGCCATTTTTTTCTACATTCAGATGCTTTAAAAAAGGGTTCAGTTTGATCTTATTGAGTTTTGAACAAGAAACTAGGGATGTGAATCCTTCAAATAATGGTTTCAGAACATGAACATGCTAAAATCCATGTTCCTTGCAGCACAATGGTGAATGCCTATGTTGCATCATCTAATTGATGAGGGAAGTGATTTGGTCCAATGTTTCTCAATGCAGTCTAACATTGTGAATCCCAGCTTAACTGCTGCACCGAATTTCAGTTTTGTACATTGCCCCTTTTGATTAGGGGTTGTGCTGCACAAAATTTCAGTTTTGTACCTATTTATGTGAATTAATCTCTTCCCTATTCTCCTACTTTGATTATATACTATTACATTGCCTTTTCTCATATTTGTGTAATGTCATTGTAACTGGTTCAGAGGCTTATATAGTGACTAGGTCTTTAAGATTGAAAAAGGCTGGGGGTGTAAACAAACCAAAAACAATGAAGACTTTGGGAAGAATGATTCTCCTTTGCTTTTCTGTATTTGAGACAACCCAAAGGGGTTGAATATATAGAGATTACATTCAGCTATACAAGGAAAATAATAAACTCAGAATCCTCTATACAAGGTATACTAGCTATACACGGTATATAAGACATACAAGGCATGTGAGCCTGTCTAACATCCCCCCTCAAACTAATGTTGGTCATCGACGAGTAATAGTTTGCCAACTAGAAATGAGTGATGTGCAGAAGTGAGGGACTTGGTGAGAATGTCTGCAATCTAATCATGGGATGCAACATGTGGAAGAGAAATGAGCCCAGACTGAAATTTCTCACAGATAAAGTGACAGTCAACTTCAATATGCTTTGTTCGTTCATGAAAGACCGGGTTAGAGGCAATCTGAATGGCACTGAGATTATCAACATAGAGTGGAGTAGGATTCTGTAGAGGAATGTCCAAGTCTGAAAGAAGTCCACGTAACCAGATGAGCTCACTACACGCAGCGAACATCGCCTGATACTCGGCTTCTGTACTCAATTTGGGAACATTGGCCTGCTTCTTACACTTCCAAGAGATGAGAGAAGTGCCAAGAAAAACACAGTAGCCAGTGGTAGATCTTCGTGTGAGAGCGCATCCGGCCCAATCAGCATTCGAATAAGCACGAAGGTCCAGAGTCGCCGTGGAGGAGAAGAACAGAGATCGATCTAGAGTTCCACGAAGATACCGTAGGATGCGCAATACTGCAGTCATATGAAGAGTCCGAGGAGCAGAAACAAACTGATTGACGACTTGGACAGCCTAGGCAATATCAGGGCGAGTCATAGTTAAGTAAACCAGACTCCCAACCAGACGGCAGTATAAATCGAGATGTGCAAGTAGATCACCATCGTCACGGCCATAGTGAACGTTAAGTTCTAAAGGAGTCTGAACCGTCTTCTGATCCATCAATGATGCCAAGGCGAGAAGATCCTTGGTATATTTATGCTGGCTAACTAGAATCCCACGGTTGGAACGTGAAAATTCAAGTCCAAGAAAGTATGTTAGATGGCCGAGGTCTTTCATCTTGAAGGATGCTTCCAAAACTTTCTTTAAAGCTGAAATGCCAGTAGCATCGCTACCAGTCAATAGGAGGTCATCAACATAAACCAGAACAATAACAATGCCGTGAGCAATGGTACGCAAAAATAAGGATGGATCATGACCACTTTGAGTAAAGCCAGCACCCGTAACCACATCGTGAAAGCGTTGGAACCATGCCCGTAGTGCCTGTTTGAGGCCGTACAGGGCTTTCTTTAGGCGGCATACCTTATTGTCGGGAATTAAAGAGCCAAGAGGAGGTTTCAAATATACGGTTTCTTGGAGGTCTCCATGAGGAAAGGCATTTTTCACATCCATCTGAGAGAGTGGCCATGAGCGAACAGAAGATATAGCCAGAAGAGTACGAACAGTTTTTATTTTGGCCACAGGAGCGAAAGTCTCATCATAATCAATTCCGTATTCCTGTTTGTATCCCTGAGTGACAAGTCGAGCCTTGTATCGATCCAATGATCCATCAGACTTGAGCTTGACAGAATAAATCCATTTGCTACCAATTAGCTGTTGGTCAATGGGTCGAGTGACAATGTCTCACGTATGGTTATCATCCAATGCCGCAAGTTCTTCTGTCATAGCCTTCTTCCAACAATCATGAGTGGCCACCTGAGAATATGAAGTAGGAATAGAAACAGTATCCAGAGTAGCATTCATGGCAGACATAAAGCATATCAAGCGATCAAGCGCTCGATGTTCACGAGCGGAATGACGTATCGAGGTAGGTTCGGGATCCGCAACAGGTACAGTAAGTTCGGGTTGAGTAATAGGTGGTGGATCTGTACTTGGTCGATGTGAGTAAACCTGCAACGGACGAGGGAGAGTACTCGAGGCAAACGGAATTTCGGAAAATGTGGTTAGACCAGAAGAGTTTGGAGTGTGTAGAGGAGGAAGAGATGAATGAAATGCAATATGTTCAAGAAAAACATGTCGTGAAACCTGAACACGACGAGAAATAGGATCATAACATCGAAAACCCTTTTGAGTTTCTCCAAATCCCAAGTACATACATTTGACCGATTTTGGAGATAGTTTATTACGTTCACGTGAAGCCAGGTGAACATAACAAATACAACCAAAAACACGGAATGTGGAATATGCAGGAGGTAAGCCGGTGAGAACAAGGTAGGGAGATTTACTGTTCAGAACTTTGGTTGGCATCCGGTTAATCAAGTAAACTGAATGTAACATGGCTTCCGCCCAAAAGGAACGAGGAACACTCATAGCTGTCATCAGGGTGTTGGCAGTTACAACAATATGACGATTTTTTCGTTCAGCCACCCCGTTCTGTTGTGGAGTATCAGAACAGGTGATCTGATGAATAATCCCATGACCTTGAAGAAATGTACGAAATTCGGTTAAGAGATATTCCCCCCCTGGGTCAGAGCGGAGAGTTTGAACTGAAACCTGAAACTGAGTCTCCACCATAGAGTGAAATAACTTGAATTTTTCAAAAACCTGTGACTTCGATTGAAGAAAGTAAATCCAAGTGTACCGTGTGAAATCATCAATGAATATAACAGTGTCGTAACCCAGAGAGAGACATAATTGGTGATGGACCCCAGACATCCGTATGTACAAGTTCAAACATAGAAGATGATTTTGTAGTACTTAAAGAAGAGAGAATACACTTACTTTTTGAAAGACAACAGGAAGAACAAGAATAATCCAAATCATTTTTATTAAGAGAAATATTCCCTAACATGTCGGATGAAATTAACTGAAGTAACCGATCAGAATGTGGATGACCCAGACGAAAGTGCCACAGTTTCCACAATTTATTTATTGAAGTAATATCTGATGAAGATGGAGAAAAGAAACAACGAGCCGAAGTGACAGATGAATCAAAGTCCAGCACGTACAGACGACCATGCCGCCTACCCTTCCCAAGTACCTTCCCCGTTGCCAGATCCTGTACAAAACAACAGTTAGGAATAAATATGACTAAGCAGTTATTGGATGTGAGTTGACCAACTGAAATTAAATTGGAGGAGAGGTTAGGGACATGAAACACATCACGAAGAGTGAACTGGAGATGAGCAGAAGGAGAGAAAGCCAATGATTCAACGAACTGAATAGGTAGTCTAGTGCCATCCGCAGTAGAAATAGCCTGATTGCCGGTGTAGGGACGAATGTCACGAATATGGGATACCGCACCGGTCATATGATTGGAAGCACCCGAATCAAAGAACCATGTAGGAGATGGGGGTATACCTAACATACCGGCCGCAGAAAGGGCCTGAACGATTTGTTGGAGCATCACAGGAGTCAAAGGAGATGAAAGACCTTCAGCAGAAACAGTAGGTGGAGAACCACTAACAGACGGCTCGGAAGAAATAGTAGCAGAAAGAGCACGACCACGGCCACGACCACGACCACCACGGCTACGGCCTAAAGAAGATGCATAGGCACGTGTACGGCAGTCATGAATACCATGACCAATCCGTCGACAATAAGCACACCATTCTTTATATTGAGCGATAACATGACCCACCTTGTTGCAGTCGCGACAAGTCAAATGAGTGGAACCACGTGTTGGTGTCGTAGTAGACATAGCAAGCACCATACCAGATGATCCCGAAGTTGAGGTAGGAAGAGAGAGAACCTTCAGTCGTTGTTCCTCAGCCAATAAATAATTAATAACCGAATTCAATGAAGGAGGAGTGCTATGGTTCAAGAGAGCAGCCCGACAATGCTCAAATTCTGGACGCAGCTTCATAAGAAATTGTCTTACTTACGCACTCTCGCGCATAGATTGGAATATCTTAAAGTCATGAGGAAATGTTGGATCCTTCATAGCCATCTCTATCCAAATAGTGACAATTTTGGAGTAGAATGATTGAATACTGTCATCACCCTGAGTAAGGTTAATGAGATCCTGTTCCAGGCGGTATAACCGGGCCACACTACTCTGTTAATAAATTGTCTGGAGATGCTCCCACATTGCTTTAGCAGTGCGATGAGGTGTGAGGCCAATAGCAATGGACCGATCGACCGAATCGAGAATCTAGGTAATAATTCATCCATTGTTCATGTCCCAATCAACTAATTTATCGGCATCTGTGGAAGTGGGGATGGAAACAGATCCATCAATGAGTCCCCACAAACCACGACCCTTGAGGAAGTTCTAGAAATGGATGGCCCATAGAGAATAGTTGGTACCATCAAAACTACAACATGGGACCTCTGTACGTGATGAGTTCTTGTCCATTGTTCTGGATTAATGTAAAGTAATCAAAGAGTTGCAGCAGAAGAAGGTGTAAGATGTACCGTACAGCAGGAGATACCCAAGCAATTGTAGTTTCTGGATCTGACAGAAGAACACAGCAACAACAATGGGTTTGAACAGAAATAGGATTCGGACAAGCAGATGTGGAACAAGATGGAACAACAGCAGCAATAATAGGTTCGAATGTAAAGAAACAATATTCAAACAAATCTGGAGCAAGAAGAATGAGTTTGAACGTGAGCGATCCGGGCGCAGGTAGTCGGACGACACAGATCTGACGCAGATCTGAAGCAGAGGCAGACGGACGGGACGACGTAGATCCGGGCGGCAGGCAGGCGGCCGATCGATGCATCCGGGCAGCGAGGAAGGCGGAGGGTCGCCAGACGACACGAGGGTAGCAGGTTGCGCAGGGGCAGCCAGTTGACGCAGGGGTAGCAGGTTGCGCAGGGATCGGTCGGCTTGGGGAAAATCGGACAGCGTGGGCAAGGCCGGATCGAACAGAGGAGCCGGACAGCGTGCTGGAGGGTCGCCGAACAGCGTGGGGAAGATCGGACAGCGTGCTGGAGGGTCGCCGGACGTAGCAGGGGCAGCCGGACGACGTGGAGAGGACCGGACAAGCGTGGGGAGGGCCGGATCTGACAGGGGAGGGCCGGACGTGCGTAGGGAGGAGTCGGATCTGACAGGGGAGGGTCGGACGTGCGCAGGGACGAGCGTGGGGAGGGGCGGTGATGAAGAGATGCCGGATTAGGATCGGTATTGCTTTGATACCATGTAAACAAACCAAAAACAATGAAAACTTTGGGAAGAATGATTCTCCTTTGCTTTTCTGTATTTGAGACAACCCAAAGTGGTTGAATATATAGAGATTATATTCAGCTATACAAGGAAAATAATAAACTCAGAATCCTCTATACAAAGTATAATAGCTATACACGGTATATAAGATATACAAGGCATGTGAGCCTATCTAACAGGGGGGTATGTTTTATGCGGAGAATCATGCCAATGTCTTTTTTTTTTTTTTTTAAATTTTTAAATACTTTTCCTAATCTTGAATGAGTGATTTCATTTACATGTTAACCAGTCATGTTCAACTTTGCTTTGACGTTATTCACAGGCTGCTTTGTAGGTATCCATGGAGAGATTGCAGTGTCAAAACATGAACACTGGTCCTCATTAGCACCTCTTCCTCTTGAAATGGTTATTTCTGTTGGGCAGAAAGCTAAGGAAGAATCTTGGAACCAAGGGTAGTCATTACACTCTGTATTTTTATGCATAGTGTCTTTTCACCTTCTCTGAGGGTTTAGAACCAAAATTTTATTTCTACTCTGCAATTTCTTTCATGTATAGTGTGCCTTAGCTACAATTATGTGAACTTCTTCATAATTTTATCAATGAACAGAGAATGATGATCCTGAAAGGCGGAATAAACTTGTGAGGGATTTGTCTGATCTTGCTGGGGAAGGCAATATCGAGAGCATGCTTTCAGTTGAAAAGGGCTTAAGGGAACTTGCCTCTTTGAAGGTCTTTTATCTTCAATGTTTGACATTTCTGCCCCCTATAATTTTGTTTTTATTTGAATGTTGATATTTCTGTTTCCTTTTCTATATTGCTTATAATAACTAGATCTTTTTTTTCTTATTTGGGATGCTATTTTCAAGGTTGAAGATGCTGTTGTGCTTGCAATGGCTTACCATTGATGCCCAAATTTGGTTCGACAATCCACCTTAGGTTGGTTTGTCATTTGCAAATGGCATGTGTCTAAAAGTATATTTGTAGTTGAAATACTGTCACTTACCAACTTTTTGGACAGCACACGCTTACACCTATTCTATTACGGAGGTTTTTTTTTTTTTTTTTTTTTCATTCTTTGAATTGGTTTTGCAGATGTTTTAGCTATGGTGTTGATGTTCATGGTAGTGTTCGATGATTGATGTGGGTGAGTTCTTTTTCATTTTCTTTGTTGATTATTGATCCTCTTTCCTCTTCTGCATGTGTGTTTGGAATGGTTCTATGAATGGAACAGATCATCCTATACACCACACCGTCAGGGGTTTTATATTGGTTTTAGTTCAGTTAATTTTTGTTTCGAGTTGGAAATTTTGTTATTTTGCTTCTTTTCATTCTTTAAGCATTCCCAATCTGTCATTCTAATCTCCAGTTTTTGTGTGTTTTGCAGCTAGAAAGCATTTGTGAGAACACAGCGGTGATGGACATCAAGCAAAACCAGCCTTCGAACTTTTCTCCTATCATTCGCTCGGGGGAGTGGTCCAATATTGGGAGCCGTACATCTATGGAAGACATCAAGCAAAACCAGCCTTCAAACTTTTCTCCTATCCATGTTGCACATGTTACAGCTTATTGGGATGACATCGCTCTCGCTGCGAATACAGTGGTCCAAGCAAGGGATCTTTGGCAGGTAACCTTGTATATTCGTACATGCATACATACATGTGGAATGATACATTAGAGCTATGTGGGGCCCACTGTGATGTGTGTAGGTGTCAAAATCCAGCTTGGTTCATAACTCAGGTGGGACACACCAAAGGAAACAATGGCGAAATAGGTAGGTAGAAGCTGATCGTAGAAACTTCCAGATGGAACATGGATTCCATCGGGTTGTTTATATGTCATCCAAACCATTCACCAGGTGAGCCACATCATGCTGAAAGGACACAACAAGACTGATGCCATTCAAAAACCCAGGTGGGCCACAACAATTGATTGTATATCGGTCTTAGGCATGATTTTATATAGCTTCCTTGTGGTGTGTGTCTAACGCGAGTTTTGATCAGAATGATTCATTGGATGTATTGAGGATATAATGCACGGTTTGGATTCTACATATACATCATGGGTGGGCCCCATCACATGTGCCACAAGAAAGACAAGATTTTTGGCTAAAAATTAATCTGGTCTGCCCAACAGGTGGGTGGTTAGAAAATTTCACTCTAGTTTTCCACGGCAGTACATTCGTTTTCTAAACTGTGGCCCACCTGAATAGTGGACCGCCCGTTCTCAACATGTGGGGCCCATGGTTCAGGACCATTGTTGTGAAAAATAGTAAATCTATTAGTGCATCTGTCATGAATATATTCTGGTGTCTGTTATGGGTTTTACTGTTGTATCTGTTACGAGAATCTGTTTGCAGTTCTGCACAGCAAGTCGGTAATATTCTAGGGACTCTTTCTAGCTCTCCGAAATTCATTGGTCCTTTGTTAAATGTCAGTGGATGAACGGGAGGGATTGGCTACCAGTAGCCATTGCTTTGCCTTGGCAGACGATCAATGGATGCACATGGTTTAGAATTCAATCAATTTTGTTTTATTCAGTTCTTTCACTACTTTGGCATGTTCATTTATTCAGTATGTTCTTTTCCTCATTTTGTTTTTCCTTGATTAAAACCTTGCATGGATAGTCTTAGACCTTATTTACTGATCTCTTGTGAGTGTTATACTCTGATAAATGTATTATTTCGTAATTAATTCATACATGCATACATATTTGTAGTTTATGCGGTTGTTTATTTTTGGAGCATAGACTGCATCTTCTACGCTAGTTTGTGCTGAATTTAGAAAACTAGGACCATATTGTGGCTTATTCTCACCAGGGAAGAAGCTTTAGAATTGGCTACCAATGTTCTAGTTTAGAATATCATCTTACATCTTTTTCTCATCTTCCTAGAGAGTTTGCTCAATGTTTTATTATACCCTGTTATTTCATTATTTTGAAGTTCCTTTTGTTGTTTCTATTATCATGTACAGGTTTTTTGGTTTAATACCGTTCCTAAATAAGAAAAAATACCGTTCCCAAAAATTAAGAAGGATTAAAAATTAACCGTCCCTAATTTTTTGCGACGCCCTACTTAGCCATGGTTGAAAACCGTTCCTAAATGTTTAAAAGTAGGTGTTAGAATACATCTATGACTATCAATTCACACAGTAGCTTCATGAATGTAACACACAACTACTCAAAATGAAGCTAGTGCACCAATTTTTCTTTACTTAATGCCTTTAAACATTTGTTCCAGCAATGATAACAATGATGCATTTGAAGGACTATGTTCTAGGTAGTTGCATTGATAGGGACATTCATATTGCGTTGTAGTGTCTTGCTTTTTGAGCTAATGTGTGACGGCTATTTCTGCTTTGCAGCGCTATTGGCCAAAATCTATAAACAAGTACTTATGTTTGGGAGATTTGCTTTGCGGTTCTCATTTCTATATGTGGCTTGGTTTTATTTTCACTTCTCATTGCTAATATGCAGGTTAGTACTAATTCTCATTTCCATCTATGGCTTGGTTTTATTTTCATTTCTCCTTGGCAATATGCCAGTATCTAATTCCTCAACTATCTCATGGCCAACATTAATTTGAGTCCGCATAAACCTTTGGATCCTCTTTTTAAAAGGTATATTGGCTCTAATCCAATTCCCAAGCCCGCAAATAAATTCTGCCCACAAATGTATTTCTTGCAATATTTCAAAATCTGAATGATATCGGTCACATTGCTGACTGTAACATTGTTTTCTAATTTGGGCTGCCTTGCAGTTCTATTTGTCATTGATTTGTTTTTACTCTTATGTTTTATATTTACTTGATATGGATTTATTGATAGTTTACAGCAATGATTATTGTATTTTTCAAAACTGCGGTACTAATTCCCTACTTGAACTGTTAGGATTACCTTCACTCCAACCATCCAGCATTATAGCATGGCAACAGTTATTGGACTGTGTCTGCGAGTTAAGATGATGCACTGTTTCCCTCCAAATTTCAAGGTCAGTTAGTGCACCTAATCCTATCTTGACAGGGCTAAGATTTCATCATCTGCTGCAAGGTTGAACTTGGAAGAAGGCCATTTATACTGAGTAATAACAAAGCTTAATAACAGATACTTATATGTGGTTTAATCTGTCATCAATTAATCCATGTTATAATGTTTTTGTCAAAGGTATTCTGTTTTGCCATTTGTATCTAAACGTTAATTCTTTTCTTGCTTTCTTTGTCATTTTGTCATTTTTTCAGTTCCCCTTTCAATTTCTAAAAAATCATCTTTTAGTTGATGGTTCATAATTACCTCTTGAATTAGCACCATTTATCCTACTGAGATTTATTTTTCCTTTTGTTATGCTCAATGTATTTAGACTCAAACTGTCCTTGTAGGGAATCTTTTGGAGAATTGAATTCCATCGTGGGGGGCAAAAGCTAATCATTCCTATAATCTAAATCTCATGATGTGCACCCTGCGCTAATTTATCTTTACCTTTCATGGTTGCTTAAATGCTCTAGAATTAAGTTTGACAATCAGGCTTCTACCCATGTTTGCACATGTGGAGACATTGGAAGTCATCACACAAACTATTTTAATCCTTGATGTGATGATCAAGTGTCATTTGATCAGGCATGGTACTAATTCTTTTGGATCCGGATCAAACTATTTGTCATCTTGGTTTCTCTCAACAAATTGTGAAGAGAATAAAAGCTTGTTAGGTTTTTTTTTTTTCTTGTAGGTTCTTATAAAAAAAATTTGATACATAGGTTTTTATAATATTAATGCTAACACATTGGCATGTGTGCAGGTCTTTCTTTCTAGACATTTGAATCCAGTAATCGCGACTGGGGCATTAATCATTCCATCGTCACTTTATTTTCTCCTCAAGGTTTTGTTACTCTTTTCGTCAACCTTTATCATTGTTTCCTTGATGAAGAAATCAAAATTTTCCATAAATGTTGGTTGAAAGAAAGGAGCTGAGTTTCACTCTTTTCTCAATGTTGAAACAGAGTTTTTCTCACTCTTTTCATAAAGGAGGAGGATATGTTTTAGGGTGAGAAAAACCAACACAATCATAAATTTAAAAAAGAAAAAAAAAAAAAAAAGAAAAAAAAAAAAAGGAATGATTTCTGATATGGGTTTTGTTTATCATTGGATTAATGAACGTTTTTCAACCTTTTCTTTGATGGCTTTTCTTTATAGGATCATACCGAGGACTCTCATGTGCAAAGAAGTAGATATGCCTTTCTTCTCTTGCTTCCTTCATTTATTCTCATATTCTTATGCTGCTGAAAAGCGTTCTTTAATGGCAGATTACAGGAGAAACAGTAGGAGAGGTGAAACCAGTGGCCAACATGCATCAAAGGAAGGCAGAGATGTCCCGCCATTCCGATGCTTTCATCGCATTACGAGGTTATATTCTTCTTCTCTCAATAACCCATTTAATTAGATTCCTAAAGCCTTCAGGTTTTCTTATTGCCTTTCCTATTTCAGGTGGGTATGGAACCTTAGAAGAGCTCTTGGAAGTCATCACCTGGGCTCAGCCAGGAATCCATGATAAACCCATAAGCAATTTCTACTAACAGAAAATCACATACACCCAACATAGAAGTACTCGTATCTTAAAGATGGGATATATGTATGTGTAGGTGGGTCTTCTTAATGTGGACGGTTACTACTACTCCCTTCTTACTTTCATCAACAAAGTTGTGGACGATGGATTCATCAATCCCTATCAGCGCCACATAATCATGTCCGCACCAAACGCCAAAGAGCTGGTGCAGAAGCTAGAGGTTGTGGTGCCCTCCTTTCTATTCCTCTAAAAGGCGTGTTTGGGTTTCCTTTGTATTTTGTTCTGATTGGGTTTTTTGGTTTTGTTTTGATAGGAATACATGCCTGTCCATGATGGTGTTGAATCGAAGCTGAGATAGGAGATGGAGCAAGTGGGTTCTAATACTTCCTTGCTTGCCGAAATAGCATGGTAGGATTAGGTACAGCCACTGGAACTTAAATATGGTAACTGATTATGACTGCCCATCTAGTGGTCCCAAAAAACCTACTTACCGGATAATCCCAACCATCAGTTTTTCTTTCTTTCTTTCTTTCTTTTTGGACTTTTGACCATAAACTCTTCTTGGTTTTTAATGGTGGACGTTAAATGACCACTATTTCTTGTGGTCCATGGGAGATTTAAATCTGTTTCATTTTTGGCCCATGTCTTAAAATGAGCTGGCCAAACGGATAGCCAGTGTAGATATACAACACATACATCGAAGTCCCCACGGTCAGGTCCCTCCCACATCGCTGATTCCAGGTCGCAGCCAAGTACCGTCCAAATCTATCTGTCTATTTTATTCTATTATTAAAGGCCGTTCATTTATTTTCTTACTTTTGGCAAATTTATTCCATCCTTGTTTGCGTGCTTTTCGGTGGCAAAGCTATTTTCAGGAAAAATTAGATATCATTCCCCACATCAGTGGGGGAGGGAATGGATGCTACTCTGGCAGAATCTGGTGAATTGTTCGCGTTCAGCCACCTATTGTACATGCAGTGTATGTATGTGCTACAATGCTATCTATCCTAGTTGTGGGCCACACTTTGGATGTATGGCATAAAGTATCAAATGATTGGATGGCTCCGATTGGTATGAGTGTGACTATTGAATTTAAACGGCTAGCATTTCTGTTAGTCATTTTGCTGGCCAAATCCAGTGTAATTTGGAAGTTTGTGTTGAGGGTACAGATATGTCACATCTTTGTCTCAAGTTCTAAAATGACTTAAAAAAATGGATGAACGGAATAGATTTCACACCAACATCACGTTGGGCCCCACCTCGGTTTCTAGCGCCAGTAACTTCTTGGAAATCCGCTTCCCTCTTCACTCTTTCTGGACGTGGACTTACTGCAAAAGCCTTTCGCATGAAGTTACTGCGCAATGATGCATGGTGGGGTCCACCATGATGTTTACGAGAAATCCAACCCATCCATTAATTTTTTGAGATAATTTTAAGACATGTGACTAAAAATGAGGAGTATCCAAAATTCAGGTGGGCCATACGAGATGAAACATTGGAGAAAGGAATGCCCACCGTTGAAACCTTCCTAGGCTCCACCTTGATGTTTATATGCCATCCAAACCGTTTATTAGGTCATTTTCACTAAGATGAAGTGAAAACACCAAAAACTTAGACATATACAAAACTTTTGTGGCCATATAAATGTCTCAATGGTGGTCACTAAAGCCCCACTGTTCTATTTCCTCTCGTGTGGCCCATTTGAGTTTTGAATCCACCTCACTTTTGGTTTAATAACCTAAAATGATCTCCAAAAAACGGATGGACGGATTGGATATCTGACAAACATGGCAGTGGGCCCCATCAAGAATCCTTGCGCAGGAACTTCCCGCGAATGGCTTTCGCGCTTCCCTCTTCACTCTTTCAGCGCACGTTGCCTGCGAATGGCTACCGTATTCCTTTTATTTGAAATCCATACAATCCAATTATGTGTTTTTTTACTATGATAATGTTGGCCATCTTTTTCATCTTCATCTTCTTCTATTTTCCTTCTCTCTCCCTCTCTTTCCCTTTAGATACCACCATCGATCCTGTACGCTTCCAACAGCTCGATCTAGGCGGTTTGGCTGGGCCAGAGAGCATAGTCTTCGATCCATTGAGCCACAGTCCTTATACGGGTGTCTCAAACAGTCGAGTTCTTAAATGGCAAGGCGCGGCAAGTGGCAGGACTGAGTTTGCGGTCACTTCACCACACAGGTAACAATGTACGGTTGTGATTATCAGCAAAAGTGTATCTTGATGTCATACTAGATTTTGTACATGTGGGCCCTTGGTTTGATCATTCAAAACTTTCATCTAATGGGCTACATTGAGGATGGGGGAAGAAAGAAAAAATCAGGTTGATCCAAAACTCAAGTGGGCCACACCACATGAATGGCATGTGGATGCCCACCGTTAAGAACCTTCCAGATTGTGTGCGGGATCCACTGTGTTTTCTTACGTGCTATCCAATCCAGGCGTGAATTAGGTGAATCTGGGGTAACAGCTTAGTCCCTGACCATGGGGCCCACCTTGATGTATGTGTTGTACATCCATGCTGTCCATCCCTTCTTTTAGCTCATTTTATGGCATGGCCAAAAAATATAGCTGATCCAAATCTCAGGTGGACCACGCCACAGAAAACAGTGATTATTGACCATTAAAAACTACTTGTGGGGCCCAAAAGTTGAGATCTAAGCTGATATTTGTGCTTCCGCTTCATTCATGTCTATGTGACCTTATCAACAAATTGGATGGCAGATGAACAGTATGATGGGCCCTAGGAAATTTTTTATTGTGGGCATTTAATGACAACCATTTCATGTGGTGTGATCCAGTTGAGATTTGGATATGCTTCATTTATGGACCATGCCCTAAAATGAGCTGAAATTTTGATGGATCGGAGTGGATATACAAAACATACATCAAGGTGGACGCACAGTAAGGACTCACCCACTAAGCTATTTACGGCTGGTCGATCCTGGATCCACTGAGGCAGGTGGGACCCCTGATTGTGGGTACGGATGGTGCATACACTGAAATCCCCCAGATTGGAAGATCCTATTCGTAGAATGTTTGACCTTTTCTTGGTTGAATGTGAACTGCTCATGTATTTTATTCCCAAACTACCTATATGTTGGCAACCTATTTATGGATATCCATTTGGGAGATCACTTGGGCAATCCAAAGTGGGGTTCTCTTTTCAACCTTCTATTTGCATGCCCCAGCTTAAAAGGTAGTGTAGTTTTGTTGAGGTAGCATTTGGATCATTATCCATCCACGATTGCACCATCAAATAAATGGACGGTCTGGATCTGAAAGAGCCGGCCCCATTAGTATAATTTGGGAACACAAGTACATTTGTCAAATCATCAGGCCTAAGATTATATAGTGCCAAAGAGAACTGGGTACTTATAGGTGGGCCCGTGTTCTCTGATCTGGACCTTTGATCTGATTTTCCCTGGCGTGGATGGGACATGCACGTACTCGTATGGAGGATCATATGCTTTTGTTTTGTTACGATTAGGAATGAGGAGTGCAACGGCCATGAAAACCCTTGGTTAGAAGACACATGCGGTAGGCCACTGGGCTTGCAATTCAGTAAGGCCACCGACGATCAGTACATTGCGGATGCCTATCACGGGCTCTTTGTGGTGGGGCCCACAGGAGGATTGGCCACCCAGCTAGCGAGCGAAGCCCAAGGGGTCCCCTTTCGCTTCACCAACGGTCTGGATATTGACCAGGCGACCGGGATTGTTTATTTCACGGACTCTAGCATGATATACACAAGGAGGTACTATTCCATCACTCATACCAACTGCTGCATTTTCTATATCAAGCTTGAAGATTACTTCTTTCTTGCTTGACCAATGCCGAATATCTAAGCATCTATGAGCAATTAGAGCAATTTTCGTAATTTCTAGTTCTTTAATATCTAGTTCTTGGATTATTATTTTTTCTAAAAACGCTTTGTATTTTGCTTCACACTTTCTAAGACCTCTTTCTTCCGATCTTTAATCTTTTCTTTCAAGAGCTTTAGCTTCTGAAATAGTTTGAAACCGGCAAAATTTTCTATTGATAATGATTCCCTCACTCTTTTACAAGAACCAAGAAACTTTTAGTTTGGATCCACACTAATTTAAATTGAAATGGGCATGTCCCCCAGTTCTCTTCTTCTAAGGACAACAGGATTGGACAATACTTATCGAATACCAGGTGAGGGAGGCCTCTTTAATGTACTAGAGGGAACTTCTACACCTAATCCAATGACAATAAAAATATGTCAAGCTTTGATTTGATAGGATTGCCTAATCATTGGTGTATATGAACATCACCATGTACATGGAAGGAAATTAAATATTACAGATAAAGCAAGAATAATTGGACAATTCTCTACTGTTTTTATAATATTTCTTTATCCCAATAAGATTTTTATCGAGATGCATTACCATATACATGGGATGAAATTGAATATTACATGTATCTGTAGCTATTAATAACTTCAATTAGACCATAATTCATCAAACCTTTTCTCTTGTAGGGACAACACATTGGTCACTATAAGCGGCGATCGGACAGGAAGATTGTTGAAATATGATCCACAGAGCAAAAACGCAACTGTGTTGCTTAAAGACCTCATCTACCCAAATGGGGTGGCAATTAGTAAGGATAGCACATTCCTCCTCATCGTAGAGACCAGCACTCAAAGAATAATGAGGTTTTGGCTTCAAGGTTCTAAAGTCGGAGCCCTTGAAGTTTTCGCCCAGCTATCAGGATACCCAGATAACATCAAAAGGAACCCTAGAGGTGAATTTTGGGTAGCTATCGCATCCATCAACAGTGTGATTGGAATGTGTCTTAATGAGAAGGGTGAGATCATGGAGGTGTCAAATGATAAATTTGGAAAGATTACTTCAGGTCTGAGTGAAGTAGGAGAAGCAATGGGAGTTTATGGTTGGGATCTGTGATCACGCACGATGTTGGCATTTACAAGCTTTAGACACTTGTATAGTTAATTTGCTAGTAATGTGGTTAATTATAACATTTGTTTATGTTTTCAATGTTGCCATTTACAAGCTTTAGACACTTATATAGTTAATTTGCTAGTAATATGGTTAATTATAACATTTGTTTATGTTTTCATAAAATTATATTTTGTTCAATTTATTGAAATATTGAACCTATGCTCATGGTTTGAGTTAGTTGCATATCAGACTCTAAAACTCACTAACTCAACTTGAAATCAAGTTGAAGTGAGTTGCTCGCTTACTCGAGGAGTTGTTCTTGGCAAAGACCTTTGGATGGTTTAAAGAAACCGGAAATCTTATAATTGACTAAGAGGTCAAGAGCTTCAAGAAAATCTTGTAAATGCAATTACAGAGGCTTATTGGCCAAAGGTGTGACAACTTTTTTTTTGGACTTCGTGATCTCAAGAATCATGTAGAAGAGAGAGCTACCAAAGGCTCGCAGATTCTCTCTCCCTTTCCATGAACTCGCATACTAAATTAAGAATATCGCATACTAAATTAAGAATATCTTCCCCCACAATTTCCCATAAGAACGTGAAAAAACTTGTCGAGTGGCCATCTAGCCTCGACACACTATCTCGAGGAATAGAAAATGTTGTTGCCTTCACTTATTCCATATCCAGAGCGTTGAAAAGGTCTTCATTATATTGGTCTGGAACTAAGCTAGGGATGCTGCTAAGGATATGCTGGACCAATACCTTTTGATGTATAAAGGGAGCTGTAGAACCTGGCTACTTTTATTTCTATCTCTGATTGAGATTCCAAAATGACTCCCAATTTTATCTTTATCCTATTTACAAATAATCAATATTGCTTCTCCATGATGGAGTCGTAAAAGAATCTTCTCCATGACAGAGTCGTGAAAGAATCTATTGTTGCATTCTCCTTCCGGCAACCACTGGTTTCTAGACTTTTGCTTTCAGAAGATTTCCTCCCGAAGGAGATTCATAACCAACTTGGATTTTGCATCCTCAAGGGCCGTACCTCGTTCCTTTGATCTGGACAATGTGAGATCATGTTCAGCCTTCAAAACTACACTATTTGCGACTCCAACACTTTGGAAAATTTCCCCAAACTCATTGTTCCATTCCCTCAGCTTAGATTCCAACTTCTTCATGTTCTAAAAGACTTTGACGATTAGTGATGCAAACAACACCGTCTCCCATATTTCCTTCACCACCTCTTTAAATCTGATGTGGTTTGTCCACAGTATCTGAAATCTAAATGGCTTCGAGGAGCTGTCCACTACTTCCTTCACAGGCACCAGAATAGGAGAGTGATCAGATAAGAGATGAGAGAGGTGAGAGACTTTGAAGGTAGAGATTCCCTTACCCACTCACTCCATGTTAACTAGTACCCTATCAAGTCATACTCATTTTCTCCTATGACCTTGTCTGTTATTACACCAAGTAAACCTTGACCCTTCAAAACCCGCATCTATTATATGCCAACATCATCTATAAACTTGTTTGAATTCCGCCATAGCTCTAATTTCCAGAGTGTTGTCCCAAGCCTCTCTTCAACATCCAATTGACATTAAAATCACTACAAACTAGCCATGGACCCATGATCCAGCCGCCCAGTTTTGCATTTCTACTCTTGCGCCTTGATTGTGGAACTTTGTTCGGAGGCTTCTATCAAATCCCAATTCCTTTGCTACATAAGGTAAGTTAGAGATATTAACCATAGGCTCTTGAAGCATAAGAATACAAACCTTACTATTTCTCGCCAAATGTCATATCACCAGCCTACGCTTGCATTGTCCAATTCCCAATTTTTTCTTCATCACCATCCTTTTATCTTTATTTCTAGCGCCCTTTGCCGGCTCTAATTCATCCTCTTTTTCATAGTAGAGTTGAAGAGGATATGCTCCAAGGAATCCTCATTATTTGGAAAGCCTAGAAATTACCCAACCACAACTTGAATTTGAATGTTACTACAGTCGTGCAAGCAGGAAACTCCAATAATATGCCCTTGTACACATCCACCAAAAAAATGTAGGGGGTAGGAGATGTAATGAAGGGCATTCCATATAGTTAAAAGATCCAAGCAGGTTCTTATGACCCATAAGGCTAAAGGTTCCAAGTCAGCAGCTAGTCAATAGACAGAGGAACCAAACCAATCACGTCAACCGATACTCCAAATAACAGCACAGTTTTACATAACCAAATAACTCATTAGAATGAAAATAATTCAAATACGTCTATCCACCCAGTGAACAACAAGCTTAGTAGCAAATTTCTAACAGTTTATATGATTTGTAGAAATCAATGTTCTGCCACCAAATGCTAATGGGATAGTAGACAGTAAAAAAGTACATGAGAATCAACAATGACCATAACAAAGCCCAATGCATAAAGGTGGATAAACTACATCGAGATTGACCTCTGAAATACAGTTCCCCATTGCATGATAAAAATAAACAGATCGCCAACTTTAATATCTCTACATCATTACTAAATAAAAATAGAAAAAACAACAAAGAATTGAATAGTCTGACAGACTCTTTCCCCTTCTTCAGACATAATCGAGGCCAAAACTGAAACAAATATTATTGAGCTTGTTGTCATCATAATAATAAGTTAATGTTTGGAATTGTAATATTGCACTGGCAGTTTGATATAGTTCCCATGTTTTATCTAGTGCAATTTGTGGTAATCCTAACGTTTTCAGCAATATTTATGGGGGCCCTTAAGAAGCAATGACCATTGGACTTTTCTAACCTTATGGTTAATAAATAATACAAGGGGCCATAGTAAGAGTAAATATATGATGGTTGGGATCTCAAAATCTAGAAGATTTTTTGCTTATCCCTAATCCACTCTGCATTAAATAACATCGATGGTCTAGATCAATGAAAAATTGGTACCACTAATATGAAATGGGCGCTCAGGATGCTATTCTTATTGTGATTTATTAACACTCTATGGTGTTATTTGGATTTGGGCAAACTTGTGCTGCAACAAACAGTTAGAGTAATTGTACATGTCCATGATTTGTTTAACTCCTTTGACGGGAACTGCATTTTTGGATTAGTTATGGTTATATGACCACTAGACCATGGATTGGGCATCTCTGATGGAGAGTGGAACTACTTGTCAATAACAGTTTTTGTTTTGGATGCTCATGAAGATTTACACTTATTCATGCAGTTATGTGACATGTTCCAAAGTGTCACATTTACAATCATCCAAGTTCAAGCATCCCACATGTGCATGTGTCATCATTAATCTTCTTTTCTTTTTCTTTTTCAAAAAGTGGGGACTAGCCCCCTGTATCTTTGTTAATTTGAAACAAGGATGTACAGATTGAACTTTTGGGTGGGCTACACAATTACATTGGGCCTCACCTATCATTTCGCCTAATTGGCAAACGGAAAAAAGGAGAAAAAGGAAAGAAGAAACTGGAGGAGAGGGAACTGCTTCAGGCGAGGAAAATCTAGATTTCGCTGAAGTCAGGGACCCGCAACTGTCCCATATTAGCATCAATAGTAGGGACTCATGCAATGTTGGCCTGTCGCATAGCGCAGACATGACCAAACGCCTACATGCCGCTAGCCGCAAAGCTTCATTCCACCTCAATCTTCACCTCAACCAAATCGCGCCATCAACCATCGCCTTGTAGCACACCCCGGTCAAGCATCGGTCTGTTAGAATGTTTGTTGCGGCCCGATCATCCACAAAGAATGGCGTCTCGATGAGGATCTGAATCATGTGCGAAAAACAGGGGCCCATCTGCAGGAAAAATGTAGAGATTCTCAGCCCACTCCCTTCTTAGTTATCTTGCTCATAATCAGTACTACACCCGCTTTATCCAGCACTAGAGAGCCTCTAATGCTTTTTGGAAGGTCAGCTTTGTTACGATAGAGCTTATTTGGGCACCTGTCTCTTGCGATCTTCCCCTGACCATCCGCAACTGAATTACCTTCTCAGAGGGTGTGAGAAAAAAGCAGGATGAGAGGCTGAATCAATCTTTGAATGATGCCCATATGGTACCATATGCTCTAGCATCTTGAGACTCGTGGATTTGTGGCCGCTTCTACAATGATTCGGGAGTCGGTTTCAACTATGATGTCAGATAAACCCATCGCTTCACAGTACTTTAGCCCGTCATCATCCATCTTTGAGCACTAAAAAATGTGGCACATGTGCACAAGTGCAAACATGCCACCAACCAATCAAGTCTAACAAACAAGGGATGAAACTACTCCTTATTGAATCTAAAACTCTCTGTCCATCCAAATCCCCCTGTCGAGCAAGACCCTATCCAAA
Organism: Magnolia changhungtana; assembly: GCA_030180095.1. NCBI lineage: Eukaryota > Viridiplantae > Streptophyta > Magnoliopsida > Magnoliales > Magnoliaceae > Magnolia > Magnolia changhungtana. The sequence continues at coordinate 4,045,725 of JASAUF010000467.1, read as the reverse complement.
TCTGGTTATGGTAAGCAAGTCTATTAGTACACTTAACTTGTTTATGTAAGGCGAATAACTTCAACCATAGTGAGAGCGATGCTCTGTCTTTTGGTATGAACTTCATAGAGCTTCTAAGTCAGAACTCAAAGCTAGTGCATTAAGCAAGTCCAATGCTATTGGGTTAGAGAATTCCCTCATCTAAACAAGTATAGACCATGGAAACTTATTGCTATTAGGGTCTGCAACCATTTGATTCATTGCTTCTGTCTTGTAACCTTTAGGCCTGGTAGTAACAACCTGTCCATGACCCTACTAGCCTTGACAACATGCTGTGGATTGCTGATCATACAGAGCTTGCCCAAATCCAAACAGGCCCCATGATTCCTTTTAAATTTGTATGAGAGAATACCAAAATAATTGAGATCTATTAAGGAAATGAAATTTTCGAGAATGTTTGTCCTAGTTTAATTGGAGTGGGCCAATCACCTGGTGCATGACCACTGATTGGTAAGAGTACCGAAGGTTATTGACTGAAGACTTAACATTTGACTACAACATTCTATGCTTATCTACAAGATCTACAAGCGTGTGGCATGCATTGTCAGATACCCATCCTGATTGCACAACCTGAAGCCTATGCATGCATTGTCCAATTCCCAATTTTTGCCTCATCACCAGCCTGTTATCTTCCTTTCTAGTGTTCCTTGTCAGCCCTAATTCGTCCTCTTTTTCATAGTAGAATTGAAGAGGATATGCTCCAAGGAATCCCCCTCATTTGAAAAGCCCAGAAATTTGCCCAACTGCAACTTGAATTTGAATGTTACTACAGTCATGCAAGCAGGAAACTCAAATAATGTGTCGTTTCTACACATCCACCAAAAAAGATGCAGGGGGCAGGGGATGTAACCAAGGGCATTCCATCTATTTAATGGATCCAAGCAGGTTCTTATTACCCATAAGGCTATGGGCTTCAAGTCAGGAGTTCAAGTCAATGGCCATAAACAAATGAAAATATAACAGGCAACAAAATTATTAGGTGATAACCAGCTATCCTCATTCTCTTAGGTAAGGAAATGCTTACTGAGCTTATCCATGGACCCATGAACCAATATCTCCCTTTGTACCCAACAATCTGTACTTGATGAGCGACTAGTGATTTCCAAAATAAATGGTACGGAATAGCAGTATCTAAATAAAGGGCTAGTACCTTCAAATCTGAATCTGCCATCATTTCATAAAATGCTTTTAGTCCCATATTGGGGACGAATAAATTTCAGAGGCTTTTAAACAGAGATGTTATTGTGCTTGTTGTCATCAAAATCATATGTTAATGTTTGGAATTGTAGTATTGCACTTGCAGTTCCAAATAGTTCCTGTGCTTTATCTATTACAATTTGTGGCAATCCTAACCTTTCAGCAATATTTATGGGGGTTCCTCTGAAGAAATGAGCTTTCGACTTTTTAACCTTACGGTTACTAATAATCGAATAAGGGGCCATATTAAGAGAAAATATATGATGGTTGGAATCTCATAATCTGTAAGATATTTTTAGCTTATCCCTGATCCACTCTGCATTGAATAACATCAGTGGTCTAGATTGATGAAATATTGGTCCCACTTATATGAAATGGGTGCTCGGGATGCTATTCCTATTGTGATTTATTACAATCTATGGTGTTGTTTGGATTTGGGCAAACTTTTGCTGCAACAAGCAGTTAAAATAACCATACATGTTCATGATCTAACTCCTTTGTATGCGGGAAGTGCTGCATTTTTGGAAGTCAGAAGAAGAGAACTATTGGATTGTATGTAAATCCCCTGATTCGTAGCCACTGGTAGTATGACTCTCTCTCCCCTTTGATTCTGCTTCATTTATCATCCATTAAAACCATGGAAATATTTTATTATTGATTTAGTTATTTTTGCAGGTGATCCCAATGCCAGTTTTTATGCTACTTAGCTTTTCATTTCCCCTTGCATCTTCTGATTTAGGAGCTGACACTCCCGAAAATGAGTTTATAATGAACTACCTACATCTCTCACAGGTTCATTGTCTGCTTCTTTACAAGATGTGTAATGCTAGCAGTTGATGTGCATCTGCAGACTCCGAAGAAATCAGCGCACATGCTGACGTGTCACAACTGCATGAGATTCAAGCCATTCATTAGGATGGCATGCCTTGTCTCAATGATAGGCTGGTCAACTCATCAGGTGGGCCACGTGAACAAATTACAGTCAGTTACAGAGTGGATAACAGATGGTCTACATTCAATGTGCATGTGCTGTTCACATGGGTGCATTCACTGCAGGATGTACCTGATGAATGGCTTGGAGTTATATACATGTGTCATGTGTGGTGCTTGTTTAGCATTGGGAGATGCATGTGTGCATGTAGCAAAGCTCTAGCTAGGTTATTAATCTGTTGGGTATTCAAACCTCCTCGCAGACTCAAGAGAAAGATTGAAAACAGAAGAAGGCACCACAGTACTAGATGATGAGGCTTTCAACATGGAAGCAGTGCTTGACAGATACATCTTAAGGCTTATCCCAGCTGCTGCAACAGTAAGAATTTAAAGATTAAAGATTTCACAATGGAAAATGAACGATCTTTCTGGGCTCATGATATGAAAGCTGTTCTTGACTGGATGAGTTGTTATTTCGGGTGATAAAGTGCTATGGAACTTGCCGGACTACTGTTACAAGTAGCCGAGGGGTGCGATCAAGCTTGTTACTTCCCTGAAGCTTCTGATTTCAGCAGAGTAGTTAAATGGAAAACTAGAGGTAGGCATGTCCTTTACTTGTTCATCAGTTCATTATGGAGTAAACCATGACTGATTCTAGCTGCACATTATTATTTCATCTCCATTATATGGAAGAAATGTGATGTCTACCCCCTGGAGTAGGATTTGGATTCCACACTGCATATGTTCCAGTACTGGAATGTCTGACGTCCATGCCATTCATCTGGTGGGTTCTGTCGTCAGGTGGTCACCCAAAGAAATGGATGGCTAATCAGGATGGACCCAACCATGTTTGACAAATCGGTGTTCCCCATGCTGACCAGACCAGCCTAGTACATACTGGGCTCACCTTATAAATGGCTCAGATCTTGCACACGTTTCACATTGGCATGTGTGGGGAGAGTAGGATTTGTTATCCTATTCCCTTTTCTCGTATCCAGTGATTGCAACATTCCCTGTATGGGCTATGTATTGGTTAATAATATCGATGTCACACAGTGCCGATACAAAATTGGGTTGTAGTTGGAAAACTTAGATTATCGATTAATGTATTGATGATATCTCGATGCATTACGATATTCTAAAATTCATTGTTACAAGTTTCTTGTTATCATCAATATATATCACACGTATCAGCGATATCGCACTTGTGTCGGTCTTACTGTGAAAAAATTTGGAAACTATGATTTTTTCTGAACTTTTTTGCTAGGATTATGTTGTTAAGGAGATCTTGACAAATCCTTTTCATTTGTTTGGAGAGAAAAGAAGATTTGGATGCCTAAATCAAAATCGGAGAGCATGTGGTCCCAGAAACTCAATTGATAAGTTTTTTTCTAATTTAAATTGGTTGGAATTTGTGTAGTAAAGTTAGTAATCCATGATTTTGTATGTTTTGCATGTTCAATTATGGATTTTAACCTTTGATTTTTAAATTGGGAAAAATGGGGGAATTCTGATTTCACCCATTTAACTTGTAATTAGAGTGGAAAAATCAGGTGAGAGTCTTTGAAGGCTGATTTACAGATTACAGGTTGGACATCTTTCCTGGATCTACATAGGTGTAGGCACCCCAGCGTAGCTGTGCTTAGATGCAATTTAGTTCCCAAGCAGCTGCCTCTAGTGATGCTCTAGGGTCAAGGAACTAGGTCGATTACCATTTTAATGCCCTGTAGTAAGAGGTAGATGGAGAAAGGCTAGGGTTGTGATCATCAAATTGTGTTTTACTGATTGGTGAGCGAATTTTCTCTAGTCTCTAATTCTGTCTCTACAAATTTAGTAAATCTGCTGATCCTCTGCTACATAGAATGCTACAGTAGCAGACTACAATACTTATTCAGGGCTTATTTAGTGTTTTCCACTTGTAAAAAATATACGGCTTTGATTAGAATAAACAAAGGGCTAGGTTTTTTTTTTTTTTTTTTTAATTCTGTAATTGCTGGATTTATGATTGGTTTTCTTTCTCAACTATCCATTTCAGTTGTGATTTTGTTTTGTGGGATCATGGATGAATCAGAGGATAATTTGAACAATCAGCCCTAGTTTGCACCTGAAAATTCTCTTATTAGGTTTGCTTGTTGTGTAAGATGTGATTGAGCACACAAGTTTTATGTTTTCTTGTGATATTTAGTTTTACACTTGGGTTATGATATGCACTTACAGCTGTAAACGTTCATTTTACATTGACCAGATGTTATGTACTTATGAGTGCTGATCTAACATCAGCTGCACTTATTTATTTACTTCAAAAAAAAATTGTTAAATTTATAAATATAATTTTAAATATATATATTTTCAATATATGCACTATATAGTGAAGGACAAATTTGGCTTTTGAATGTATTGATTGTGTTACCATACATGTCTTTTAAGATTTATATCATATAAACTGATTTTGAATATAGTTGCATCACTTTTGTCAAACAGGGCAGAGTTTAGGACCCTATACGAAGGAACTTATGACGTGTAGTACTGGTTTTTTATGATCTTCTGAGTTCTAAGCATGTATTAATGTCGATTATGTGTATTAATGCCGATTATAACGTCTCCTGAAGTTTCATTGAAAAATTCGACCAATTTTCCGATGTTTCCTAAAGACAACAATACATTACGCGATACACACAGTATTTCCCATGCAATGCCTAATATGTTTCCATATCCCAAGGGTGTGATATATGCATCGATACCGACACTGAAAATACTGCTCATATCTACTATATATAATGGGAGTAATCGGGGTCAAAATTTCCAGCATTTAGTTTCCTGAGAGGCTAAAAACATGTGTTACTTAAGTACATAAAAAGGGTTTTAGACTGAAACGATGGGCATGCAGGTAATTTGGAGAAGCTATTTGGCTGTTAGAAGATGCTTCCTTTCTCTTTACAATGAGAAAAGCTTTGATAATCTGGCAAAGTATGATAGTTGATACAATGGCATTAATAAATTTGTGCAAGTGGCATGTAATGAACTCAAAATAAACCATACAAATTGTGGGTCCATTTGAATATCTTAAACAGAGGATTGCATTGATTTGATTTCTGTTTGGCGGATGTTGAATGAACAGTTGAATAAAAACAATTAATGGCACAAAATTCGAGAAATAGTTGTTATGGTGAGCTATTTGAAGTGGATCCCACCTGGTGGTCTTGGACAGTTTGAACTATTACTATTTTGAAACTGCCCCTCCACTGATTCCCACTTTTCTTACACACCACTCCCTCTATTTATTACCCCTGCACTCTCTTTACCATTACGTGATATGGGGCTGTAACACCCGACCTGTAAAAATGGCCTTTAGAGGACTGATATGAGGCCGATACATTCTATTTCCTTTAAAGGAAGCTTTGACCATTACAAGGCTGCACGGCCTGCGTGGTATCTGTCATACAGCCGGCTGTTACCATTTCTGAATACCTTGCTCCACATGCATTGTATGTGCTATATCTACTAGTATGTTTAATGTTACTCCACAATATTTGTTGATCGTGGAGCTTTATGTTTCTAATTCTCACTGATCTTGTTTCTGTTCTTCGTTTTTGGAAAATTTTGATTTTGTTTGCAAGCCAACTCCTGCTATTGTTATGTTGTGTAATAATGTGATGCATTTTCTTACAGGAAAGATTTTCAGGTGCATTGACATGTCCAACTTCAGCTTCTAATCATTGCGTACCGTAGCCAACAACCATAGAGCATCAGAACCTTCGATTCCATTCCTGCCGCTCAATTCTCAAAACGAGAAATCAAAAGAGAAGGCTAAGATGGGAGGGATTGAAACCAACAAAAACAACTGGTATTGGAAATGCAACAGAAGCAAGCAGTCAGGTCTAGTTTCAGCCACTGGCGAATCCTTTTGCAACGGCATCTAACAGCGATGATGAAGTTGAAAGAGAAGATACAGTTTCAACGGCTTACGAATCCTTTCAAAAAGGCATCTAACAATTTGTTAGTAACAACCAGGAGAAGTTGTCTCCTTTCGAGTCTCTCAAGATGATGAAGAAGGTCAGCTATGTTAGAAAAAACAAGGGAGGGAAATAGGAGCGGGCCAGTTTAGCACCTTTGCCACAAAAGAACCAGCCCTGAGAAGGAATGGATATGCCTTGCATTGCTCACCGTACTTGAGCTTCATGCAATTGTTGAGTTTCTGTTATTGCCATGAAGTAACAAAATGGTGATATGATTGAGATCATCGACATGAATGATGGCAGATATTTCAATGGTGATTATGTAAAGTTTGCTATGTTTAGCCATTCATTGTGTGGCTGTAAATCTACTGTTAGATGTGCTTGTATGGGTGCAGCTCATGTAATGAAATGCTTGAGAAATAACAAAGAAAAATGCTGTTGTTCCATCATTACCAGAGCTTTTAAGTAACATTTGAGACAGAAATGTAAAATCTGCATTTGTTCCTCGTCATTAGTGACTGGTCATGATGCAAAGATCGAACTGAGCTGAAGATCCTAACCATTTGATTTAATAGCAAGAAAGTTAGAAACTGTAGATCAAGGTTTTAAGTCTATTATAAAGCATTGTGCGACTTGTCTGAGTTGACTCAGACCTGATTAGAACAGATCCCTTTTGACACTGCGATTCAGCAAGGAAAACAGGGGTGACTTGATCAACTTAACCAGGTTACCTCAACTAGGGAAGCGGATTGGCTGGTGTACCACACACCACCTACCTCAGTGGTGTGTTGACCTAACCAAGTTCTGTGGGCCCAACCATGAGGCATGTGTTGTATCCAAATTGTCCATCCATTTGGCGAGATTGTTGTACAGCTTGAGCCTAAAATTAAGATAGATCCAAAGATCAAGTGAACCACATTGTGGAAAGCAGTGTGAGATTAAACGTCCACCATTGAAACCTTTATGGAGTCTAGGGCTGTACACGAGTCGAGCTAGCTCGAAAAGCTTGCTCGACTAGGCTTGAGTCAGCTCGGATTGACTCGGCTTGAAAGGCCGACTCGGGGCGAGTCCAGCTTGTTTTCCAAAGCTCGACTTGAGTTCGAGCTGAGTTAGATCATGGTGCATTTCAACTCGACTCGACTCAAGTAATATATTTTAATATTATATTATATTTTTATTTATATATATATATATAGGGAGATGGTCACCTGCGCACCTTTTCACGTGAGCACCAATGAGCACCTTTGCACACGTGTGTCATGTGCACAGAATCTAAACGGTCCAAGTGATGCCGCACCCCTTGAAATACCATAGGCCCAATTTTCAGCCTGATACAAAACTCTGGTGGGCCATGGCAAAAGGAAACAGTTTCCTCCCTTGATTTGCATTTCTCTTTGCTATGGCTCACCAGAGTCATGGATCAGGCTGAAAATTGGGCCTATAGCATTTCAAGGGGTGCGGCATCACTTGGACCGTTCAGATTCTGTGCACATGACACGTGTGCAAAGGTGCTCATTGGTGCTCACGTGAAAAGGTGCGCAGGTGACCATCTCCCTATATATATATATATATATATATATATATATAATATTTAACTTTTGTTAAAAAAAAAAGTTAAAACAAAAAAACCTTACCCGGCCCTACCCATCCCATTCTCTTTCTTTCCCTCTCTTTGTATTTTTTTAGCCAAAAATATAATAAATCGATATATGAACAAGCTCAACTCGACTCAAACCACTAGCTTGACTCGAACTCGACTCTGACAACTTTTTCCAACAAGCCAAGCTTCAATGTTGAGCTCGAACTCGAGTATAGCATAGACGAGTTGAGCCAAGCTTGGCCCACCTCGACTCAACTTGGCTTGATGTATAGCCCTACATGGAGTCACAGAAGTATTGGATCAATTTGAGATTTTATTTTTTTTTTTCCCCTTCATTGTCGTCTGTGTTACCTTATAAATAGATTGGATGGAAAATAAACATCATGGTGGGCCCTACGAGTTCTTTAATGCTAGGAATCATTGTCCCATTGCTATTTGTGGTGTGGTCCACTTGATCTTTGGATGTCACTCATTTTTGGAGTCTTTCAATAAAATGATCTAAGCCTAATGGATGGACAATGTGGATATAATAAATACATCACTTTGATCTCTCCAAATGGATGAACTGTGTAGATATAATAAATACATCATTGTGGGCCCCTGTAACTTTGATTTCCTTTTCACTTGTCACAGCACAGGCGTCCAGCTTTGGATTGGCTAGTGTACCACACACCAGCCAATTAATGCAGAAGCATTTTTACACCAGGCCCCGAGCAGGGTCGCCTATGTGATACAAGGGCACACTCGAGGTGTGTGGGGCCCACGAGAGAGGTCTCATGTTCGAGATTCCTCACCGGGGGTGATTAATGCGCATTTCACACCAGGCTCGAGTGAGGTAGCTTGTGAGATGCGGAGACATACTCGGGGTGGGCGGCCCGTGTGAGGAGGTACCCATGTGATTTTGGGGCCCACGAAGGGGGGTTTGGCCGAAGAAATCGGATAACTCAGTATGCTTTTATCGTGCTGAGTAAACTCAGTTGGGCCTATTGTGAATGTGTGTGGGTTATCCACGCCGTCCATCCATTTTTTCAGCTGATTTTAGTGGTTGAGCCGAAAATTGAAGCATGTCCAAAGCTCAAGTGGACTACACCACAGGAGACGGTGGGAATAACGACTTCCATCGTTGAAACCTTGGTAGGGTCCACAGTGATGTTTATTTGTCATCTAACCGGTTCATAAGATGACACGGTCATGGATGAAGGGAAAACAAAAATAACAGATTGATCCAAAACTTCTGTGGCCTCCAAGAAATTTTCAACGATAGAATTTCAAATCACACTGTTTCCCGTGGTGAGGTCCAGTTGAGATTTGGATATACTTCGTTTTTGGTCTAGAGCCCTTAAATTATCTGTTAAAATGTATGGAAAGAGTGGATAAAATATTTAAATCATGGTGGACCCCACAGAGTTTACTCAGTAGGCAATCCGTGTCCTTGGCTGAAGTCCTAACCCATTAAATGTGAGCCTGCGCTATGAGATAAAGGAATTAATTTGCCACGGTTAGCTTACCATTAAAAAAAAAATTGGGATATCCAATCACTATTGTTTTCCTGGTCCACTTGAGATTTATTTCCCTCTCATTTTTTAGATCAAGCCCTAAAGCATTCGCAGGAAGTTCTTGGGCCCAAAACTTAAGCGGTGACATCGTCATGTTTGTGAGAAATCTACCCTGTACATCTGTTTTATGAGTTAATTTTAGGATTCGAGACCAAAAACGGGTAGGATCTAAGATTCAAGTGGGCTACACTAAAGGAAAATATGGGTAGGGAAATTCTTACAGTTGAAACCTCCGAGGTAGACAGTGATTTTTACAAACCATCCATACCGTTCGTAACGTCATTCCTACTGGTATGAACTGAGAACACAAATATTAGCCTGATTCAAAACTTCTCTGGCCCCATGAATATTTAAACTGTGAACATTCAATCCTCACGTTTTCCGCACACTTGAGTATTTGATCCGGCTCATTTTTGGCGCCATATCCTAAAATGAGCTTACAAAATGGATGGACGTAGTGGATTTCTCACAAATATCACGGTGGGCTCCACCTAGGTTTCCAGCGCAGGAACTTGCGAAGGGCTCTAGCGTTCGGCAGTAACAATCCGTTTCGGAAACAGATTGGCTACTCCCTCCGCCACCAGCCCGTGGCTGGTGTTCGGTGCTCTGTGGGGCCCACCATGATGTATGTATTTCATCCATTTCGTTCATTAATTTTTAAATATCATTTTATGGCTTTATACCAAAAAGGAGAGGGATCTAAACCCAGGTGGACCAAACAACAGGAAAACAATAGTAATTGGATATCCACCGTTTAAATGCTCCTAAGGCTCACTGTACTGTTTATTTCACATCCAATGTATTGATTAAGTCATACAGATACAGATGAAGGGAAAAAAAACAAATATCAGCTTGATCCAAAACTTTTATGGCCCCTGAAAAGTTTTTAATGGTCAACGTTTATTCAACACTATTTTCCGTAATGTGGTTCACTTGAGATTGTGATATACCTCATTTTTTGTCTCATACCATAAAATGATCCAGAAAAATAGATGGACGGCATGGACGAAACACACACATCATGGTGGGACCCATAGAGCACCGACCATCAGCCAATGGCTGGTGGCAGGGAGACGGATTGGCTACTCTCCCTGACACCGTCCCCGCGGCTGATGGTCGGTGCTCTGTGGGCCCACCATGATGTATGTGTTTCATCCATTCCATTCATCCATTTTCACGGATCGTTTTAGGGATGGATATAAAATATGTTTAGGATATGAATATTAGTGGGCCACACCACATGAAAACAATAATGAATGGATATCCACCATTAAAATCCTCCTAAGGCCCACTGTACTGTTTATTTGACATCCAATTTGTTGATTAGGTCATATAGACCGAGATGAAGGGAACCAATAAATATCAGCTTGATCCAAAACTTTTAAGGCTCCAAAACGTTTTTAATGGTCAACGTTCATTCAACATTGTTTCCTATAATGTAGTCCATTGAGACTGAGATATATCCATTCTTTTCTTGATATCATAAAATGACCTATAAAAATAGATGGACGGCATGGATGAAACACATACATTACGCTGGAGCCCACAGAGCACCGACCATCAGCCAAAGGCTGGTGACGGGGGGAGTAGCTATCCGTTTCCTCGTGGCAGGGGAAGTAGCCAATCCGTTCCCATCCGTTTCCGTGTGATTGGTGAGTAATTCACTACTGTTTTCTATGGTGGGGTCCACCCCAGCCTTGGATCTGCCTGGTTCTTTGGACCATGCCTAAAATGACCTCTCCAAATGTATGGACGGTGAGGATACAACATATACATCATGGTGGGGCCACAGAACTTGGTGACGTCACTTAGCGAGTATTGCTACTAAGTATCCAGTCTGCGTCCGACACGTCACCTTTTATCCAGCGGTTTTTATGGAATACCAACTTTCTTTTGGAACATAGACCTGACGTGTGGAGACCGAATTCCAGGACGAAAATACCACTCCTTTTCACTGCGGTGGCTTTTCCTCTCTCCTTCAACCGTTTGCTTTTCCTCCCCTTTCCGCTGCTGCTTCACTGCCGTTGCTTTCACCCCTCCTCCCCCAGTTAGAAAGACCAAAAAAACCCTTTTTGTGGGGCTCCTTATCAACATTTCGTCTTCTTCTAAAAATGGTCGGTCCAGTGAAGAAAGCACGCACCACAGGTATATTTTAAACTCAGTTAGGCCCACATTGAATGTATGTAGTATAGGAAACGGATTGGCTACTCCCCCTGGCACCAGCCCCGTGGCTGGTGGTCGGTGCTCTGTGGGCCCCACCATGATGTATGTGTTTCATCCATTCCGTTCATCCATTTTTAAAGATCATTTTAGGGCTTTATCCTAAAAATAAGAGGGATATAAATCTTAGATGTACCACACTACAGGAAAACAATAGTGATTGGATATCCATCATTTAAATCCTCCTGAGGCCCACTGTACTGTTTATCTGAAATCCAATCTGTTTATTAGGTCATAAAGACCCAGATGAAGGCTAAAAACAAAGATCATCTTGATCCAATACTTTTATGGCCACCAAAAAGTTTTTAATGGTCGATGTTCATTAAACACTGTTTCCTGTAATGTGGTCCAATTGAGATCAGGATATACCTCATTTTTTGTATAATATCATAAAATGATCTATAAAAATAGATGGACGGCATGGTTGAAACACATACATCATGATGGGGCCCACGGAGCACCGAACACCAGCCATTGGCTGGTGGCAGGGAGAGTAGCCAATCCGTTTCCTGTAGTATATCCACGCCGTCCATCCGTTTTTCTATCTAATTTAAGGGGTTGAGCCCCAAATTGAAGCATATCAAAATATCAAGTGGATCATACCACGGGAAACAGTGGGAATAATGATTTTCTAGTTTGCCCCGCTGATTTCATGTTTCCCCTGCTCAATTTCATATTTGCCTCACTGATTTTCTAGTTTGCCCCACTCAATTTCATGTTTGCCCTGCTGATTTTCTAGTTTGCCCCGCTGATTTTTTAGTTTGCCCCGCTGAATTCTTAGTTTGCCCCGCTGAATTCCTAGTTTGCCCCGCTCAATTTCATGTTTGCCCCGCTCATTTTTCAATTTTTTCTGCTGAATTTTCTGTTTCCCCCGCTGAATTTTATGTTTACCCCGCTCAATTTGCAGTTTTTTCATGTTTCCCCTGTTGAATTTCATGATTTGCCCCGCTGAATTTCATATTTCCCCTGCTGAAAATCAAGTTTGCCCCGATCAATTTCATGTTTTCCCCGCTGAATTTAATATTTCCCCCGCTGCATTTCATGTTTGCCCCGTTCAATTTCATGTTTGCCCCATTCAATGTCAAGGTTTCATTCCTCAATGTCTAGGTTTCCTCCCACATATGGGGTTTTGGTGTATACACAATCCGATGAAAACGGAGGGGTATTACATAATCCGATGAACATGACGTATTACAAATAAAACATCATTGTGGGGCATAGCAAGCGTAATCGGATTGTATACTGAGTTAGTCAATACGCTCCCATTGTACTAAGTAAACTCAGATGAACCCACATTGAATGTATGTAGTATATCCACGCCATCCATCCGTTCTTCCATCTAATTTAAGCGGTTTAGCCCCAAATTGAAGCATATCAAAAGATCAAGTGGATCATACCATGGGAAACAGTGGACATGATGATTTCCACTGTTGATATTTGTTTGTTATCACATTTTACTTTTTTAAGAATTATGTGAATGAACCTCTTCAAACATAGAATAGGTAGCCTAATGTACTTTTTTATTGTTTATATAAATTGGCCTACCTAATCACTATTTGTTAACAAAAAAAGAGTCTATATTCTTTAGTACACATATAAATATCATGATCAAGTATACCTTTCAAATGATGCAAAATCTTTTTCCCTGCTTGTAAATAAATCTAACTTAGAAATTTTATGTGGTAGTTAAGTAATTCCACAATATACAAGATGTTTAGGCTAGTATGAGTCAAGTATTTAAAACTTTTAATCGACAACTTGAAGCCCTTTAGGATCTATCAAATTGTTTTTCTTGTCGTTGCTCAATTTCAACGTAATTTCCATAAGTATGCACACTAATTTAGAATTTTTCATCTCAAAGATTTTTAGAGTTTCATGAATATACGTGTTCTCAAATGTAAAAATTACATCATCTATTTAATTTATCCTGATTCAAGATAATATGCCATAAGACCCATATTTGTCATTTCAAATTTACAAACTAGCCTTTATAAACTCATCAACCATAACACTATCATTGTCTATGAATATTAGATCACCAATGTATAAGGATGTCAATAATACATCACCATGGTCATTGTGTTAACATGGATAACATGCTCATTAAGATAACTTGTTTGTTTGTTATTAAACCTATTCATAAGATCGTACATACATTGTTTTCAATTATTTCTGAGTTTGTCCACTATGTTTATCTTGTGAATTTTATGTTTGATATGTTTTTCAATTCATCTCTGCAGGCGACGAATATTCTGCCGTAATCTCCAACCCAACATCTAGGTGTACACTGACATGGTGGTTTGACAAGGTGAAGGGTGGAGTGGAGAAGCACGATAGTCGGCTAAATTTGTTTAGGCAATCCCCTTTCTCGTTTCTATTGCATATTACATCCTTTAGATTTATAGGGGCTCTATTTCACCTTCTTTTTGTAAGATACAAAGGTGATCTAGTATTTGAGATCAGGGGGAGGCGATTGCAGTTTACCGAGATGGACTTCGCCCTCATTACCGGTCTTAAGACTGGAGATCTTACTATACCGAAGATTTCTTGCACTACGAGTACAGTAAAAGACAAATACTTCAAAGAATATCCAGTATTAAAAAAGCACCTAATGGACGTGTTTGAGAGATTAGTTGACTCCAATAAGCATAAGGACGTCGTGAAGGTTGCCCTACTTCTAGTTGTGGAGTACTTTCTTAGGGGAACCGATCCGAAAACCATGTGCAACATGGATTATATTCACCTGGTGGACTCGTTAGATGATTTTTATATGTATCCTTGGGGTAGTTTGGGATACAATACAATGTCGCAAGGAATCAAATCTGCCGTTGCCGCATCAAGTTCCCCTCGGTACACTGTATATGGTTGCGTCCTTCCTCTACAAGTAAGAACACCTTTTATTTTCTATATGTTTTCCCTCTTTAGTCAATTTTGGATTTTTAACTTGGTGCAATTTCATTCTAACAGGTATGGGCAGTAGAGATATTACCGGCCCTACAAGAGTGTGTTGTTTCGTATGTTCCCCATCAAATTCCACGCTTCATTCAATATCGAGGCTGGAAGGGTTGGAGGTACAAGAGAATACATGCTATTTTCGATAGTAGAGCTGTGAGTTTATACATATCTCTTCCATTTACTTTGCTTAACTTGACGTATATGACTTTATATTTAACATTACTCTTTGTTCTTTTGTAGACATCAGTAGTAATGAAATTAGAACCAACGCTACGAGAATGGGAAACGAATGCTGTTCGCTCGGTGCGTGATAGTTTCCAGGTGAGATGTTATGAAAAATGAACTGTATTTTATCTGCCATTGTAAAGTTACCCTTACTCTAACATATCCATCTGTACATTTTGTAGCTCATTGAGACCCAGGAAGATGATGAGGAGGGTAATGAGATTGATCATGAGGATGACGAGTCAGATGATAACGATGAGAAAGGCGTGGAGGGAGAGGGACCGAGGGTGGGTATTATGAAGAATGTTTTTTTTATGGAGGAATTTCGGATTGAGAGGGAAGAGTTAAAGAAGGAGAGAGATGAATTGAAGAAGGAGAGGGATGAATTGAGAAAAGAGAGGGAAGAGATAAGGAGGAAAGAAGCAATGTTTGATGAGAGAGAAACGTTACTGAAAGAGAAAGAACAATTGAAGAGGGAGAAGGATTTGTTTTTTAAGGAGAAGGAAAAGTTAGCGAATGAGAGGGAGGAGTTTAATAAGGAGAAGGAAAGTAGTCGTACACAGAAGAGACGTTTTGTGATGGAGGAGGAGGATAAGGAGTTGAGGAAGAGAGGGGTAGTAAATGATATTGACGATAAAGAACTTGGACATAGGGGTCTGGATGTGCAATCGTATAGTAATGCCAAAGGTAATGTATTGAATGCATCCACTTCTCATCCCCTTTGGCATAAAGATACTGGGCAATGATGCATGGTGGGGTCCACCGTGATGTTTATGAGAAATCCAACCCATCCATTAAGTTTTTGAACTAATTTTAAGACATGGGATAAAAAATGAGTATCCAAAATTCAGGTGGGCCATACGAGATGAAACAGTGGAGAAAGGGATGGCTACCGTTGAAACCTTCCTAGGCTCCACCTTGATGTTTATATGCCAACCAAACTGTTTATTAGTTCATTTTCACTGAGATCAAGTGAAAACACAAAAAACTTAGACACATAGAAAACTTTTGTGGCCATATAAATGTTTCAATGGTGGTCACTAAATCCCCACTGTTTCCTCTTATGTGGCCCATTTGAGTTTTGAATCCACCTCACTTTTGGTTTAATATCCTAAAATGATCTCGAAAAAACGGATGAACGGATTGGATATCTGACAAACATGGTAGTGGGCCCCATCAAGAATCCTTGCGTAGGAACTTCCTACGAAAGGCTTTCGCGCTTCCCTCTTCACTCTCTCAATGCACGTTGCATAGTCTATATAAATGTAAAAGCTACCATATTCTTTTTATTTGAAATCCATATAATCCAATTACTTGTTTTTTTACTATGCCAATGCTTGCCATCTTTTTCATCTTCATCTTCTTCTATTTTCCTTCTCTCTCCCTCTCTCTCCCTTTAGATACCACCATCGATCCTGGACGCTTCCAACAGCTTGATCTAGGCGGTTTGGCTGGGCCAGAGAGCATAGCCTTCGATCCATTGGGCCACGGTCCTTATACGGGTGTCTCAGACGGTCGAGTTCTTAAATGGCAAGGCGCGGCAAGCGGTTGGACTGAGTTTGCGGTCACTTCACCACACAGGTAACAATGGACGGTTGTAATTATTAGCAAACCTGTATCTTGATGTCGCACTAGATTTTGTACATGTGGGGCCCATGGTTGATCATTCAAAACTTTCATCGAATGGGCCACATTGAGAATGGGGGATGAAAGAAAAAAATCAGGTTGATCCAAAACTCAAGTGGGCCTCACCACATGAATGGCATGTGGATGCCCACCATTAAGAACCTTCCAGATTGTGTGTGGGATCCACTGTGTTTTCTTACGTGCTATCCAATCCAGGCGCAAATTAGGTGAATCCGGGGTAACAGCTTAATCCCTGACTGTGGGGCCGACCTCGATGTATGTGTTGTACATCCACGTTGCCCATCCCTTCTTTTAGCTCGTTTTATGGCATGACTAAAAAATATAGCTGATCCAAATCTCGGGTGGACCACGCCATAGAAAATAGTGATTATTGACCTTTAAAAACTTCTTGTGGGGCCCAAAAGTTGGAGATCTAAGCTAATATTTGTGCTTCCACTTCATTCATGTCTATGTGACCTTATCAACAGATTGGATGGCAAATGAACATTATGATGGGCCCTAGGAAATTTTTAATTGTGGGCATTCAATGATAACCGTTTCATGTGGTGTGATCCAGTTGAGATTTGGATATGCTTCATTTATGGACCATGCCCTAAAATGAGCTGAAAATTTGATGGATCAGAGTGGATTTACAAAATATACATCAACGTGGACCCACAGTAAGGACTCACCCACTAAGCTATTTATGCGGTGGATCCCGGATCCACCGAGGCGGGTGGGACCCCTGACTGTGGGTACGGATGGTGCATACACTGAAATCCCCCAGATTGGAAGATCCTATCCGCAAAATGTTTGACCTTTTCTTGGTTGAATGCGAACTGCTCCTGTATTTTATTCCCAAACTACCTATATGTTGGCCACCTATTTATGGATATCCATTTGGGAGATCACTTGGGCAATCCAAAGTGGGGCTCTCTTTTCAACCTTCTATTTGCATGCACTAGCTTAAAAGGTAGTTTAGTTTTATTGAGGTAGCATTTGGATCATTATCCATCCACCATCGCACCATCAGATAAACAGTCTGGATCAGTAAGAGTCGGCTCCATTAGTATACACTAGTACATTTGTCAAATCCTCGGGCCTAAGATTATATAGTGCCAAAGAGAACTGGGTTCTTACAGGTGGGCCCATTGTTCTCTGATCTGGACCTTTAATCTGATTTTCACTGGCATGGATTTGACATGCACGTACTTATATGGAGGATCATATACTTTTGTTTTATTGCAATTAGGAATGAGGAGTGCGACGGCCATGATAAGCCTTGGTTCGAAGACACATGCAGTAGGCCACTGGGCTTGCAATTCAATAAGGCCACCGGTGACCTGTACATTGCAGATGCTTATCATGGGCTCTTTGTGGTGGGGCCCACTGGAGGATTGGCCACCCAGCTAGCCAATGGGGCCCAAGGGGTCCCCTTTCGCTTCACCAACGGTCTGGATATTGACCAGGCGACCGGGATTGTTTATTTCACGGACTCCAGCATGATATACACAAGGCGGTACTATTCCATCACTCATACCAACTGCTGCATTTTCTATATCAAGCTTGAAGATTACTTCTTTCTTGCTTGACCAATGCCGAATATCTAAGCATTTATGAGCAATTAGAGCAATTTTCGTAATTTTTAGTTCTTTAATATCTAGTTCGTGGATTATTATTTTTTCTAAAAGCGCTTTGTATTTCGCTTCACACTTTCTAAGACCTCTTTCTTCCAATCTTTAATCTTTTCTTTCAAGAGCTTTAGCTTTTGAAATAGCTTGAAACCGGCAAAATTTTCTATTGATAATGATTCCCCTCACTCTTTTACAAGAACCAAGAAACTTTTAGTTTGGATCCACGCTAATTTAAATTGAAATGGGCACGGCACCTAGTTCTCCTCTTCTAAGGAGACAACAGGATTGGACAGTACTTATCGAATACCAGGCGAGGGAGGCCACTTTAATGTACTAGAGGGAACTTCTCCACATAATCCAATGACAACAAAAATTTGTCAAGCTTTGATTTGATAGGATTGCCTAATCATTGGTCTATATGAACATCACCATGTACACGGAAGGAAATTAAATATTGCATCTTTTATGATAAAGCAAGAATATTTGGACCATTCTCTACTGTTTTTATACTATTTCTTTATCCCAATAAGATTTTTATAGAGATGCATTACCATATACATGGGATGAAATTGAATATTACATGTACCTCTAGCTAGTGATAACTTCAGTTAGACCATAATTCATCAAACCTTTTCTCTTGTAGGGACAACACATTGGTCACTATAAGCGGCGATCAGACAGGAAGATTGTTGAAATATGATCCACAGAGCAAAAAGGTGACTGTGTTGCTTAAAGGCCTCGTCTACCCAAATGGGGTGGCAATTAGTAAGGATAGCACATTCCTCCTCATCGTAGAGACCAGCACTCAAAGAATAATGAGGTTTTGGCTTCAGGGTTCTAAAGCCGGAGCCCTTGAAGTTTTCGCCCAGCTATCAGGACACCCAGATAACATCGAAAGGAACCCTAGAGGAGAATTTTGGGTAGCTATCGCATCCATCAATGGTGTGATTGAAATGTGTTTTAATGAGAAGGGTGAGATCATGGAGGTGTTAAATGATAAATTTTGAAAGATTACTTCACGTCTTAGTGAAGTAGGAGAAAACAATGGGAGTTTATGGTTGAGATCTGTGGTCGTGCCCGATGTTGGCATTTGCAAGCTTTAGACACTTGTATAGTTAATTTGCTAGTAATGTGGTTAATTATAACATTTGTTTATGTTTTCAATGTTGCCATTTACAAGTTTAGACACTTACATAGTTAATTTGCTGGTAATGGGGTTAATTATAACATTTGTTTATGTTTTCGTAAAATTATATTTTGTTCAATTTATTGAAATATCAAACCTATGCTCATGGTTTGAGTTAGTTGCATATCAGAATCTAAAACTCACTAACTCGACTTGAAATCAAGTTGAAGTGAGTCGCTCGCTTACTCGAGGAGTAGCTCGAGGAGTTGTTCTTGGCAGAGACCTTTGGATGGTTTGAAGAAACCAGAAATCTTATAATTGACTAAGAGGTCAAGAGCTTCAAGAAAATCTTGTAAAAGCAATTGCAGATGCTTATTGGCCAAAGGTGTGACAACTTTCTCTTTTTTTTTGACTTCGTGATCTCAAGAATCATGCAGAAGAGCGAGCTACCAAAGGCTCATAGATTCTCTCTCCCTTTCCATGAACTCGCATACTAAATTAAGAATATCTTCCCCCACAATTTCCCAGAGAATGTGAAAAAACTGCTCGAGTAGCCAGCTAGTGTCGACACACTATCTTGAGGAATAGAAAATGTTGCTGCCTTCACTTATTCCATATCTAGAGCATGCAAAAGGTCTTCATTATATTGGTGTGAAACTAAGTTAGGGATGCTGCTAAGGATATCATATGCTGGACCAATACCTTCTGATGTATAAAGGGAGCTGTAGAACCTGGCTACTTTTATCTCCATCTCTGACTGAGATTTCAAAATAACTCCCAATTCTATCTTTATCCTATTTACAAATAATCAATGTTGCTTCTCCATGATGGAGTCGTGAAAGAATCTTCTCCATGACAGAGTCGTGAAAGAATCTATTGTTGCATTCTCCTTCCGGCAGCCACTGGTTTCTAGACTTTTCCTTTCAGAAGATTTCCTCCTGAAGGAGAGCCACAACCAGCTTGGATTTTGCATCCTCATGGACCGTACCTCCTTCCTTTGATCCGGACAATGTGAGATCATGTTCAGCATTCAAAACTCCATCATTTGCGACTCCGACACATTGGAAAATTTCCCCAAACTTATTGTTCCATTCCCTCAGCTTAGATTCCAACTTCTTCATGTTCTGAAAGACTTTGACGATCAGTGATGCAAACAACACCTTCTCCCATATTTCCTTCACCACCTCTTTAAATCTGATGTGGTTTGTCCACAATATCTGAAATCTAAATGGCTTCGAGGAGCTGTCCACTACTTCCTTCACAAGCACCAGAATAGGAGAGTGATCAGATAAGAGATGAGAGAGGTGAGAGACTTTGAAGGTAGAGATTCCCTTACCCACTCACCTCATGTTAACTAGTACCCTATCAAGTCTTACTCATGCTCTCCTATGTGCTTGTCTGTTATTACACCAAGTAAACCTTGAGCCTTCAAAACCCGCATCTATTATATGCCAACATCATCTATAAACTTGTTTGAATTCCGCCATAGCTCTAATTTCTAGAGTGTTGCCCCCAAGCCTCTCTTCAACATCCAATTGACATTAAAATCACTACAAACTAGCCATGGACCCGTGATCCAGCCGCCCAGCTTTGCATTTCTACTCTTGCGCATTGATTGTGGAACTTTGCTCGGAGGCTTCTATCAAATCCCAATTCCTTTGCTACTTAAGGTAAGTTCAAGATATTAACCATAGGCTCTTGAAACATAAGAATACAAGCCTTACTATTTCTCACCATACGTCATATCACCAGCCTACGCTTGCATTATCCAATTCCCAATTTTTTTCTTCATCACCAGCCTTTTATCTTTATTTCTAGTGCCCCTTTCTGGCTCTAATTCATCCTCTTTTTCATAGTAGAGTTGAAGATGATATGCTCCAAGGAATCCCCATTATTTGGAAAGCCCAGAAATTACCCAACCACAACTTGAATTTGAATGTTACTACAGTCGTGCAAGCAGGAAACTCAAATAATATGCCCTTGTACACATCCACCAAAAAAATGTAGGGGGTAGGGGATGTAATGAAGGGCATTCCATCTAGTTAAAGGATCTAAGCAGGTTCTTATGACCCATCAAGCTAAACGTTCCAAGTTAGCAGCTAGTCAATGGCTGTAAACAAAGGAAAATCTAACAGACACCAAAATTATTAGGTGATAACCAGCTCTCCTCTTCTCTCAGGTAATGAATTGCTCACCGAACATATTCATGGGCCCGTGAAACAATATCTCCTCTGTACCAACAACAGACTCAAGCACCCAACAAATTGCATTTGTTCGAGCTTTCAAAAAATAGACAGAGGAACCAAACCAATCATGTCAGCTGATACTCCAAATAACAACAGAGTTTTACAGAGCCAAATAACTCATTATAATGAAAATAATTCAAATATTTTTATCCACCCAGTGAACAACAAGCTTAGTAGCAAATTTCTAACAGTTTATATGATTTGTAGAAATCAATGTTCTATCACCAAATGCTAATGGGATGGTAGACAGTAAAATAGTACATGAGAATCAACAATGACCATAACAAAGCCCAAACGCATAAAGGTGGATAAACTACGTCGAGATTGATCTCTGAAATATAGTTCCCCATTGCATGATAAAAATAAATAGATCGCCAACTTTAGTATCTCTATATCATTATTGAATAAAAATAGAAAAAACAACAAAGAATTGAATAGTCTGACGTACTCTTTCCCCTTCTTCAGACATAATCTTTACCAAAACTGAAAGTATGTCAGTTGGATATTTCTGCAATTGGTAAAAACGATGATGAGCTTGACCAGTGATTTCTAAAAGAAATGGTACGGAATATAGACACCCAAATAAAGGGCTAGTACCTTCAAATCTGAATCTGCCATTGTTTCATAAAACACTAATGGGGATGAATGAATTTCGGACGCTTTGAAACAGATATTATTGAGCTTGTTGTCATCATAATCATAAGTTAATGTTTGGAATTGTAATATTGCACTGGCAGTTCAATATGGTTCCCATGTTTTATCTAGTGCAATTCGTGGTAATCCTAACATTTTCAGCAATATTTATGGGGGCCCTTAAGAAGCAATGACCATTGGACTTTTCTAACCTTATGGTTAATAAATAATACAAGGGGCCATAGTAAGAGCAAATATATGATGGTTGGGATCTCAAAATCTAGAAGATTTTTTGCTTATCCCTAATCCACTCTGCATTAAATAACATCGATGGTCTAGATCAATGAAAAATTGGTACCACTAATATGAAATGGGTGCTCAGCATGCTATTCCTATTGTGATTCATTAACACTCTCTGGTGTTATTTGGATTTGGGCAAACTTGTGCTGAACAAGCAGTTAGAATAACTGTACATGTCCATGATTTATTTAACTCCTTTGACGGGAACTGCATTTTTGGATTAGTTATGGTTATATGACCACTAGACCATGGATTGGGCATCTCTGATGGAGGGTGGAACTACTTGTCAATAACAGTTTTTGTTTTGGATGCTCATGAATATTTACACTTATTCATGCAGTTATGTGACATGTTCCAAAGTGTCACGTGTACAATCATCCAAGTTCAATCATCCCACATGTGCATGTGTAATCATCAATCTTCTTTTCTTTTCTTTTCGTTTCAAAAGGTGGGGACTAGCCCCCCGTATCTTTGTTAATTTGAAACAAGGATGTATAGATTGAACTTTCAGGTGGGCTCACAATTACATTGGGCCTCACCTATTATTTCGCCTAATTGGCAAACGGAAAAAAAGGAGAAAAAGGAGAGGAAAATCTAGATTTCGCTGAAGTCAGGGACCCGCGACTGTCCCATATTAGCATCAATAGGAGGGACTCATGCAACTGGTTGGCCCTGTTGCATAGCAGACAGCCAAGCGCCTACATGCCACTAGCTGAGCTTCATTCCACCTCAATCTTCAACCTCAACCAAACTGCCATCAACCATCAGCCTTGTAGCACACCCCCCCGATCAAGCATCGGTCTGTTAGAATGTTTGTACGGCCCGATCATCCGCGGAACGGTGTCTCGACAGATACGATCAGTCTGAATCATGTGCAGAAAAACAGGGGCCCATCTGCAGGAAAAGTTTAGAGATTCTCAGCCTACTCCCTTCTTAGTTATCGTCCTCATAATCAGTCCTACACCCACTTTATCCAGCACTAGAGAGCCTCTAATGCTTTTTGGAAGGTCAGCTTTGTTACAATAGAGCTCGTTTGGGCACCTGTCTCTTGCGATCTTCGCCAGACCATCCGCAACCGAATTACCTTCTCGGAGGGTGTGAGAAAAAAGCAGGTTGAGAGGCCGAATCAATCTTTGAATGATGCCCATATGGTACCATATGCTCTAGCATCCTGAGACTCGTGGGTTTGTGGCCGCTTCTACAATGATTCGGGAGTCATTTTCAACTATGATGTCGGATAAACCCATCGCTTCGCAGTACTTTAGCCTGTCATCATCAATCTTTGAGCACTAAAAAATGTGGCACATGTGCAAACATGCCACCAACCAATCGAGTTTGACAAACAAGGGATGAAACTACTCCTTATTGAATCTAAAACTCTCTGTCCATCCGAATCCCCCTTTCGAGCAAGACCCTATCCAAATCTGGTTATGGTAAGCAAGTCTATTAGTACACTTAACTTGTTTATATAAGGCGAATAACTTCAACCATAGTGAGAGCGATGCTCTGTCTTTTGGTATGAACTTCATAGAGCTTCTAAGTTAGAACTCAAAGCTAGTGCATTAAGCAAGTCCAGTGCTATTGGGTTAGATAAGTCCCTCATCTAAACAAGTATAGACCATGGAAACTTATTGCTATTGGGGTCTGCAACCATTTGATTCATTGCTTCTGTCTTGTAACCTTTAGGCCTGGTAGTAACAACCTGTCCATGACCCTACTAGCCTTGACAACATGCTGTGGATTGCTGATCATACTGGGCTTGCCCAAATCCAAACAGGCCCCATGATTCCTTTTAAATTTGTATGAGAGAATACCAAAATAATTGAGATCTGGTAAGGAAATGAAAGTTTCGAGAATGTTTGTCCTAGTTTAATTGAAGTGGGCCATTCACCTAGTGCATGACCACTACTGGTAAGGGTACCCAAGGTTCTTGACTGAAGAATTAACATTCGACTACAACATTCTATGCTTGTCTACAAGATATACAAGTGTGCGGCATGTTTGTTTCGTTGGTTAGAATTTTACCTTTTCGTTTTACGATTATCTTTTTATTATAAAAAGTTTCATTGGTTAGAATTTTATCTTTTCCTTTTACGATTATCTTTTTATTATAAAAAGTCTACTGTGGTACTGATGAATTTATCCAATTTTTCTGGCATCTTCTTCCAACGTGTTTGTGTCTACATACTTAAATGCTGCCGTCACTTTCTTCTTAGCAGTACAGACCCATAGTAAACAAGCACTGGTATCTTCACTGTTTGGATTAGGTTAGAATATTTTTTGACACTTCCATCCACTAATAAGGACTTTGATTATTTAATTTCCTATACATATAGGTGTTAGCGCAATATCTACTTCTTCATTTACCTCTTCTAGAAGTTTTGGTTTTTCTGCTCAATCGTGGTTAATCCAACTGTCTGGTTGTGATCCACCAAGTTACTAGGTATGTATGTGTTAAATGCAACACAATTGTGGTGAAAACAACCTCTTGAGCCTCACAATGGTGTTGATGACATCCACTTCGGCCATCATGAACACCCTCCCATGTTTGGCTAGGGGCCCAAAATCATGTCAATCCATGACTTAGGTGGGCTAAACCATAAGGAACACTTGAGAGTGCACACTCTCCTCCCAATCATTCTTGCTCATGTGGCTCGAGTCATGGATTGGCCTGATTTTTGGGCCCATGGCCAAACAAGAGAGAGCATACGTGATGGATAGAGTGAATGTCATTAACACATCATGGTGAGACTCACACAAATCATTTGCACTAAACAAAGGTTGAAGGTGTTTGGAGTAATTCCAATTGCTCAAAGTCTCTCTCTCTCTCTCTCTCTCTCTCTCTCTCTCTCTCTCTCTCTCTCTCTATCGGCAATGAGCTTCAAACCAATTCAGATGTTCTAAAATACATCTATATTAATCCCTTGCAAGCTTTGAAATGCCAGTGAATTGTGCCTTAAACAATGACCTTTTTCTCGAAATGACTTGCTTGACACTGCATTCCTCATAATGCCTACAAGTTCTTAGAATGCCTGCTTGTTACCATGGGCAAAGGCTAAAGATGGGGTTCTTACAGATATATGTAATCTGGTTTTGTTTTTTTGTAAATTTCCAACTTTAGCTTATTGCGTTTTTCATATGTTGTTTTCTGCCATACCTCTGTTTTGATCTTTGATATCTGAATTAATTACAAATCTCAGTTGAAATATACACGTAACATGAACACATTCATACATATGTACATTATGTAAAAGACCGCCCCAAGTTTTTTACCCCTTTAATGGTTAATTGAATGGTTGACATGTATCTTGACCATATCACTACAAGGGCAAAAGCTTCATGAAGATATCTATGGTTAGCTAGTCTCATGAGTAGTAGATCAAGCCACAGGTGAGCAGACGCAAGTTTCAGACAATCAAATCATACCTGAGATCTTAGATCCATGGATAGAAGTCTCCATCTACTCTTGGATATCATACATAGCCCAAGGAACCAAGAAAAGGTCATCCAAATGTCACCATACATTGACCACTAAAATGGTTCAAAATCTGGCAAGCAACTGGCCCAGCCACACAACTAAATCTAAGCCACTAGTGTTGGTCGCACAACTAGGGCCATGGAGAAAAACATTGGTCACACAGACAGAACCCGAGTGACCAGCTCTGGTCATGCAACCAGAGCTCAAGAGACCAGCCTTGTCATTCAACCCAGGTTGGGTCAGCACGGTCTGATTGTGCTGCTTGACCCCATGATTGCTATTTAGAGGTTGGTTTCCAATGGTTGCAACCACCAAGAACATGGGACTGTGCAATCTCCCCTTCTGCTTGCTAACACATCGATTAGAGGGCAATAAACATTCCCTCTTTCAAAAAAAAAAAAAAAAAAAAAAAAGAAGAAGAAGAAGAAGAAAAAATTGTGATACTTCTGCTTGATTGACAATCTTCAACATACCGCAAATCGCGAATTCTTCAAATCATGTTCCCATTGTGATTTATTACAGTCTATGGTGTTGTTTGGATTTGGGCAAACTTGTGCTGCAACAAGCAGTTAGAATAAGCATACATGTTCATGATCTGTCGAACTCCTTTGTACGCGGGAAGTGCTGCATTTTTGGAAGTCAGAAGAAGAGAACTATTGGATTGTATGTAAATCCCCTGATTCGTACCCACTGGTAGTATGACTCTCTCTCCCCTTTGATTCCGCTTCATTTATCATCCATTAAAACCATGGAAATATTTTATTATTGATTTATTTATTTTTGCAGGTGATCCCAAAGCCAGTTTTTATGCTGCTTAGCTTTTCATTTCCCCTTGCATCTTCTGATTTAGGAGCTGACACTCCTGAAATAGAGTTTATAATGAACTACCTACATCTCTCACAGCTTCATTGTCTGCTTCTTTACTAGATGCGTAATGCTAGCAGTTGATGTGCATCTGCAGACTCCAAAGAAATCAGCGCACATGCTGACGTGTCACAACTGCATGAGATTCAAGCATTCGTTAGGATGGCATGCCTTGTCTCAATGATAGGCTGGTCAACTCATCAGGTGGGCCACGTGAACAAATTACAGTCAGTTACAGAATGGATAACAGATGGTCTACATTCAATGTGCATGTGCTGTTCACATGGGTGCATTCACTGCAGGATCTACCTGATGAGTGGCTTGGAGTTATATACATGTGTCATGTGAGGTGCTTGTTTAGCATTGGGAGATGCATGTGTGCATGTAGCAAAGCTCTAGCTAAGTTATTAATCTGTTGGGTATTCAAACCACCTTGCAGACTCTAGAGAAAGATTGAAGACAGAAGTAGACACCACAGTACTAGATGATGAGTGTAACGTCTCGGAAAAATCCGTACTGAGACCCGAGTGCCGCCTTAGCCAGAAATCACTAAGGACTAAATCCTTTAGAAATTAGACGAGTTTAACTAAGTGTTAAACTAGAGTAGTTACGAAATCCGCTCGATCCACTTTAAATACGATCTACAAGACCTAAAACTTGTAGAATCATTGACGCTAGGTTACCCTAAAATCTAGGATCCATCTCATTACCCAGTTGCTCTCGGGAACACAGTGAAACTCCGTATTAGATCTGGACCGCACGTAGAAAGTCCAGTTACTACGAAATTATATAGTTAAGACCGCCTTGCTGGACTTGACAACCATCTCGGAAATCAACTCCAGATAGTGTCCCGAGGCTATTCGCTTGAGCCCAGAGCGAAGAGTGTGAGAAAACATGGTTTTCTTTAGAAATGAATCTAACTTTAAGTAATCTGAGACTCGTCACTTGCGGCCCGAATATAAGCAATCAGACCGTCAGAATTTGACTCAAATACACCATCGGATCAGGAGAAATTTCTCATACATGGCAGAGTACTTGTAACCCTGATCGAGTTTCGGTGACCGTTGAACTGAAACTGGTCCGCCACGTGTGATCTGGGAACCCGACTGGAACGAAAACTTAACTTGACCTAGATCTAAGGTCAGTGAGCTTAAGTCTGACCTTTGGCTCAAGGGGGGGCTCCGGAAGTGCTCCGTTGAGCCGAAACAGATGGGTTTTGGCTATAATTGAAGTATACCATGGCCCTGGGGCCATTCCCATCATTTTTGAGCCTATATAAAGACCTTAACCCTCTCTCTCTCCTTTCATACGAATTTCCTAAACCTAGGAGAGAGAAGAGAGAAAAGAGAAGGAAAGAGAGAGAAGGTGTGAGGGATTCTTGGAGTTTCTTCTTGGGATTCAAACCCACTTATCTACATGCCTAACTACGGCTACCGTGTCTCTTTTCCGGCGATACCAATCCCATTCTTAGGTAAGAAAACCTAACCCTAATCCGTTCTAGGGTTTCAATTAGTTAAAGTAATGAAATAGCTAACCTATTTCATGAAATAGGTTGCCGTTGGGCCGTAGACGGAGCGTCAGTGAACAAACTGAATTCGTTACGCGTTTACCGGCGAAAGGTGCGGACTTTAAACGTATAGGTTATGGTTTTCAACGCTTTCAATGTCAGATAATGATAGATTCATGATCTACATGCAATTGTACATGTACAAAGTGCTTTCCGTTTCGTTTTTCGGTTATACGTTAACTATGTTGAATATACTGTCTTCTCCGTATTTGTAGAAAATACCGTATACGTACAAATTTCGAAAGTGTGTTTGCCATGATAAATGATTGTATGAACATGCTATATACATGTATAATACTCACTTGGCGAAAGGATTCGCCCTAATACACGTTTTTGCTAATATACGTTATGTATATTAAAAGGGTGTATTCTAAGTGTTTGTGAAAATGACCGAATGAGTAAAGAATTTTCATTCGTGCTCGCCATGGCTAATTGTCATGGATTTATGATTGTTGTATAGGCGATACCCTCTTTGACGAAAGGATTTGCCCTAAATCACGCCACGGCCAATATACACTATATATGATAAATTGTGTAGTCCAAGTGTTTGTGAAAATGTTCCAATGAATATGGAACTTGGAATTCATGCTTGCCATGATTATTCGTCGTGGGTGCACGTGTGTTATCCATGGGGCAGCTCCCTAGTGAAAGGATTTGGCCTAATACCTATGTGATTCACATACGTCAGGTATGTTAAAGTATGTAATCTAAAGTGTTTGTTGAAATGTCTGAATGAGTAGTAGTTAGTAAATTGTCATGTATAAGGGTGTTGAGATGGGATTCTCAACTACCTTAGAGGTATATATGAATTCCTCCATGTTGTTTGTTTAGTTTAACCGCTTACTTATGAAATATATGTGTTTGTATTTCCTGTTTATATTGTGCTTTATAACCTGCTTTATAACATGCTTGAATTACTTTGTATATTTTGCTTTACTCTATATGCTTCAGAATAAGGATTGATTGTGTTTGGGGCTATAATTATAGTCCAGGCAATCGGTAACGGGATTGAATTCATGACTGAGATTCATTCGCCACATGAGATGTGTTCGACAAACCCGAGTCGTATTTCGGTTGGCGATAGTGGCTGGCCACACGAAGTGCTTATGCACTTCATATCGTTCAACTTGTTGTGCGCTCGAGCTAGCCGAGCTCGTCAAGTAACCCGATCTGTCTTATTTATGTTCACCATGTTTGGACGCCTCTGCTTGAACCTAGGGTACCAAACTTACCAATGAAATCCTGTTAACCATGGTACCTCGATCCGCTAAGACTCATGAGCCGGGCATGGTGGTATGGGACACCATGGTCGAGCTGTCGGCCTACGCCGAGGCCACGTGCCTCCCCGTAGTGTCCATTGAGCAACCAGACTTGTGAGCCGATTACGGTGGTATGGGACACTATAATCGAGCTGTCGGCCTACACTGATAAGGTGACGAGCCCTTTGTAGTGACCTCGAGCATACTCTGAAACTGCAGTGAGGCAACGAGCCTTTCCGTAGCAACTAGAGTATAACTAGGCCTGCACTGATAAGGCGACGAGTCCTTTGCAGTGACCTAGAACCGTATCATCGTATGAGTTTACTAGGACTGACGACCCTAGAATGGATCCTTGTTTGGGAAGTGAGATAAGGGAGGTACCTTAGTTTCCCAATCCTGTTGTATAAAAATGACTAATAAAGAACTTGGTAATCATGTTCATGCACCGCATTGCGTGTGCGTTTGGCGTTGATGGTCAAGCACTGAGGGAGTGTAGCATGCCGCGATCGTAAGAAGGAGTCGCTGAGGGAGCGTAGGCGAGGACATGCATCATACATACATACCATACTTGCATTAATAAGAGTACTTAGGGATGTGTGATTTACTGCTTTATCATTACCGCTTGATTGAATTGATAACATGTTAACCTTTGCGTTATTGTTCCACTGAGTTGATCACTCAATCCCACGTTACGGGACGGTGTTGCGCACATCAACCAGACCCTGTCTTAGATGCAGGTGGTGGCGATGCCTACGAGGTGGAGCCAGACTTCGAGGAGGACGAGGAAGCCTTCTCCTATATGCAGACTTCAGGCGGGTTTTTGTGAGCCGTGGCCTGACTGGCGGGACTTCTTTCTGGGATTACACCTTTTGTATATTTTGGAACTACACTTGTAATCCTTGACCTGGCAATGCAAACATATGTTGGGGACATACAGTGATTTATACAGTTATATATATTCGTTTCAGTCTTCCGCTTGCGTATTATAACTGTCCCTGGATTATGTTTTGTTGATTTGGCTTAATCTTATTCATGTTTCATGCACTAATACAGACAACATACAGTCATCATTTCATATGTTGCATAAGTGATGCGTTGGAACTCGGGAGTTAAGTTCCTAATCGACCCCCGATTTTCAGGGCGTTACAATGAGGCTTTCAACATGGAAGCAGCGCTTGATAGACACATCTTAAGGCTTATCCCAGCTGCTGCAATAGTAAGAATTTAAAGATTAAAGATTAAAGATTTCACAAAGGAAAATGAACGATCTTTCTAGGCTCATGATATGAAAGCTGTTCTTGACTGGATGAGTTGTTATTTCAGGTGATAAAGTGCTATGGAACTTGCCGAGCTACTGTTACAAGTAGCCGAGGGGTGCGATCAAGCTTGTTACTTGCCTGAAGCTTCCGATTTCAGCAGAGTGGTAAATGGAATACTAGAGGTGGCATGTCCTTTACTTGTTCATCAGTTCATTATGGAGTAAACCATGACTGATTCTAGCTGCACATTATTATTTCATCTCCATTATATGGAAGGAATGTGATGTCTACCCCCTGGAGTAGGATTTGGATTCCACACTGCATATGTTCCAGTACTGGAATGTCTGACGTCCATGCCATTCATCTGGTGGGTTCTGTCGTCAGGTGGTCACCCAAGGAAATGGATGGCTAATCAGGATGGACCCAACCATGTTTGACAAATCGGTGTTCCCCATGCTGATCAGACCAGCCTAGTACATACTTGGCTCACCTTATAAATGGCTCAGATCTTGCACACGTTTCACATTGGCATGTGTGGGGAGAGTAGGATTTGTTATCCTATTCCCTTTTCTCATATCCAGTGATTGCAACATTCCCAGTATGGGCTATATATTGGTTAATAATATCGATGTCACACAGTGCCGATACAAAATTGGGTTGTAGTTGGGGAGCTTAGAGTATCGATTAATGTATCGATGATATCTCGATGCATTACGATTTTCTAAAATTTGTTGTTATAAGTTTCTTGTTATCATCAATATATATCACACGTATCAGTGATATCGCACTTGTGTCGGTCTTACTGTGAAAAAAAATTGGAAACTTCACTAAAAATCCACAAAAAATGATTTTTTCTATACTTTTTTGCTAGGATTATGTTGTTAAGAAGATTTTGACAAATCCTTTTCATTTGTTTGGAGAGAAAAGAAGATTTGGATGCATAAATCAAAATCGGAGAGCATGTGGTCCCAGAAACTCAATCGATAAGTTTTTTTCTAATTTAAATTGGTTGGAATTTGTGTAGTAAAGTTAGTAATCCATGATTTTGTATGTTTTGCATGTTCAATTATGGATTTTAACCTTTGATTTTTAAATTGGGAAAAATGGGGGAATTCTGATTTCACCCATTTAACTTGTAATTGGAGTGGAAAAATCAGGTGAGAGTCTTTGAAGGCTGATTTACAGATTACAGGTTGGACATCTTTCCGGGATCTACATAGGTGTAGGCACCCCAGCCTAGCTGTGCTTAGATGCAATTTAGTTCCCAAGCAGCTGCCTCTAGTGATGCTCTAGGGTCAAGGAACTAGCTCAATTACCATTTTAATGCCCTTTAGTAAGAGGTAGACGGAGAAAGGCTAGGGTTGTGATCATCAAATTGTGTTTTACTGATTGGTGAGTGAATCTCCTCTCGTCTCTAATTCTGTCTCTACAAATTTAGTAAATCTGCTGATCCTCTGCTACATAGAATGCTACAGTAGCAGACTACAATACTTATTCAGGGCTTATTTAGTGTTTTCCACTTGTAAAAAATATACAGCTTTGATTAGAATAAACAAAGGGCTAGGTTTTTTTTTTTTTTTTTTTATAAATTCTGTAATTGCTGGATTTATGATTGGTTTTCTTTCTCGACTATCCATTTCGGTTGTGATTTTGTTTTATGGGATCATGGGTGAATCAGAGGATAATTCAAACAATTAGCCCTATTTTGCACCTGAAAATTCTCTTATTAGCTTTGCTTGTTGTGTAAGATGTGATTGAGCACACAAGTTTTATGTTTTCTTGTGATATTTAGTTTTACACTTGGGTTATGATATGCACTTACAGCTGTAAATGTTCATTTTACATTGACCAGATGTTATGTACTTATGAGTGCTGATCTAACATCAGCTGCACTTATTTATTTACTTCAAAAAATTTTTTTGTTAAAATTATAAATATATATATTTTTTCAATATATGCACTATATAGTGAAGGACAAATTTGGATTTTGAATGTATTGATTGTGTTTTCATACATGTCTTTTAAGATTTATATTATATGAACTGATTTTGAATATAGTTGCATCACTTTTGTCAAACAGGGCAGAGTTTAGCACCCTATACAAAGGAACTTATGACGTGTAGTACTGGTTTTTTATAATCTTTTGAGTTCTAAGCATGTATTAATGTCGATCATGTGTATTAGTGCCGATTATAATGTCTCCCGAAGTTTCATTGAAAAATTCGACCAATTTTCCGATGTTTCCTAAAGACAACAATACATTACATGATACACACGGTATTTCGCATGCAATGCCTAATATGTTTCCACATCCCAAGGGTGTGATATACGCATCGATACCGACACCGAAAACACTGCTCATATCTACTATATATAACAGGAGTAATCGGGGGCAAAATTTCCAGCATTTAGTTTCCTGAGAGGCTAAAAGCATCTGTTACTTAAGTACATAAAAAGGGTTTTAGACTGAAAAGATGGGCATGCAGGTAATTTGGAGAAGCTATTTGGCTGTTAGAAGATGCTTCCTTTCTCTTTACAATGAGAAAAGCTTTGATAATCTGGCAAAGTATGATAGTTGATACAATGGCATTAATAAATTTGTGCAAGTGGCATGTAATGAACTCAAAGTAAACCATACAAATCGTGGGTCCATTTGAATATCTTAAACAGAGGATTGCATTGATTTGATTTCTGTTTGGTGGATGTTGAATGAACAGTTGAAATAAAAACAATTAACGGCTCAAGAAATAGATGTTTATGGTGAGCTATTTGAAGTGGATCCAACCTGGTGGTCTTGGACAGTTTGAACTATTACTATTTTAAAACTGCCCCTCCACTGATTCCCACTTGTCTTACACACCACTCCCTCTATTTATTACCCCTGCACTCTCTCTTTACCATTACGTGATATGGGGCTGTAACACCCAACCTGTAAAAATGGCCTTTAAAGGACTGATATGAGGCTGATACATTCTATTTCCTTTGAAGGAAGCTTTGACCATTACAAGCCTGCACGGCCTGCATGGTATCTGTTGTACAGCCGGCTGTTACCATTTCTGAATACCTTGCTCCACATGCATTGTATGTGCTATATCTACTAGTATGTTTAATGTTGCTCCACAATATTTGTTGATCGTGGAGCTTTACGTTTCTAATTCTCATTGATCTTGTTTCTGTTCTCTGTTTTTGGAAAATTACGATTTTGTTTGCAAGCCAACTCCTGCTATTGTTATGTTGTGTAATAATGTGATGCATTTTCTTACAGGAAAGATTTTCAGGGGCATTGACATGTCCAACTTCAGCTTCTAATGCATCCATTGGGAATAAAACGCATGGTTAACCTGTAGCCGAAAACCATAGAGCATCAGAACCATCAATTCCATTCCTGCCCCTCAATACTCAAAACGAGAGAAATCAAAAAGAGAAGGCTAAGATGGTAGGTATGGAAATGCAACAGAAGCGAGCGGTCAGGTCTAGTTTCAGCAGCTGGTGAATCCTTTTGCAAAGGCATTTAACAGCGATGAGAAGTGGAAAGAGAAGATGAAGGCAGGACGAGAGAAGATGGAATTGAATACAACTGCCAGTGAGGGGAGTGCTAAGGAAGATACAGTTTCAACGGCTAATGAATCCTTTCAAAAAGGCATCTAACAACCAGGAGAAGTTCTCTTTTCGAGTCTCTCAAGAAGATCAAGGTCGGCTATGTTAGAAAAAACAAGGGAGGGAAATAGGAGCAGGCCAGTTTAGCACCTTTGCCACAAAAGAACCAGCCCGGAGAAAGAACGGATATGCCTTGCATTGCTCTCCGCACTTGAGCTTCATGCAATTGTTAAGTTTCTGTTATTGCCATGAAGTAACAAAATGGTGATATGATTGAGATCAACGACATGAATGATGGCAGATATTTCAATGGTGATTATGTAAAGTTTGCTATGTTTAGCCATTCATTGTATGGCTGGAAATCTACTGTTAGATGTGCTTGTATGGGTGCAGCTCATGTAATGAAATACTTGAGAAATAAAAAAGAACAATGCTGTTGTTCCATCATTACCAGAGCTTTTAAGTAACATTTGAGACAGAAATGTAAAATCTGCATTTATTCCTCGTCATTAGTGACTGATCATGATGCAAAGATCGAACTGAGCTGAAGATCCTAACCATCTGATTTAATAGCATGGAAGTTAGGAACTGTAGATCAAGGTTTTAAGTCTATTATAAAGTGCTGTGTGACTTGTCGGAGTTGACTCAGACCTGATTAGAACAGATCCCTTTTGACACTGCGATTCAGCAAGGATAACAAGGGTAACTCGATCAACTTAACCAGGTTACCTCAACTAGGGAAGCGGATTGACTGGTGTACCACCCACCACTGGCCTCAGTGGTGTGTTGACCTAACCAAGTTCTGTGGGCCCGACCATGAGGCATGTGTTATATCCAAATTGTCCATCCATTTGGCGAGATTGTTTTAAAGCATGAGCCTATAATTAGGATAGATCCAAAGATCAAGTGGACCACGTTGCATAAAGCAGTGAGAGATTAAACATCTACCATTGAAACCTTCATGGAGTCTAGGGCTGTACACGAGTCGAGCTAAATCTCGCTCGAGTCAGCTCGGATTGACTCGGCATGAAAGGCTAACTCAGGGCGAATCAAGCTTATTTTCTAACGCTCGAATTGAGTTCGAGCCGAGTTAGATCATGGTGCATTTCAACTCGAGTTGATACGAAGCTTGAGCTCGACTCGGCTCGAGTAATGTATTTTAATATTATATTATATTATATATATATATATTATATTAATATTAAATATATATCATATATATAATTAACTTTAAAAAAAAAAAAAAAAAAGTTAACGAAAAAACCCTACCCGTCCCATTCCCTCTCTTTCTTTCCCTCTCTTTGTTTTTTTAGCCAAAAATATAATAAATTGATATATGAACAAGCTCGATTTGACTCGAGGTAAACTCGGCTTGACTCAAACCACTAGCTCAACTCAAACTCGAGCTCGAACTCAAGTATTGCATAGACGAGTCAAGCCGAGCTTGGCCCACCTTGACTCGACTCAGCTTGATGTACAGCCCTACATGGAGTCACATAAGTATTGGATCAATTTGAGATTTCTTTTTTTTTTTTTTCCTTCATCGTCGTCTATGTTATCTTATGAATAGATTTGATGGAAAATAAACATCAAGGTGGGCCCTACGTGTTCTTTAATGCTGGGAATCATTGTCCCACTGCTATTTGTGGTGTGGTCCACTTGATCTTTGGATATGACTCCTGTTTGGGGTCTTTCTATATAATGGTCTAAGCCTAATGGATGGACAGTGTGGATATAATAAATACATCATTTTGATCTCTCCAAATGGGTGAACCGTGTAGATATAATAAATACATCATTGTGGGCCCACGTAACTTTGATTTCCTTTTCACCTATCACATCACAAGCGTCCGGCTTTGGATTGGCTGGTACCACACTCCAACTATATAGCTGGTGTAGATACGTGTGGTGCGAAGGCGAGCGCCGAGTTGTACGAACCATTCAAAAGAAGATCAAAGTTACATGAGCCCCACAATGATGTATTTATTATATCCAAACTGTTCATACGTTGTTTGAGATAATTTTAGAGCATTATACAAAAAATGAATCGTATCCAAAGCTCAAATGGACCACACCAAAAATAACAGCGAGGGTAATGATTTTCACCGTTTATTTTCCATCCAATATGTTAATAAGGTCACAAATATATAGATGACGAAGGAAATATTTTTTTATTTTTTTTTAAATTTCATAGTGATCTGAAACTTCTATGACTCCCAAAATGGTTTCAATGGTAGATCTGTCTTTTGCAGTGTGGTCTAATTGATCTTTAGATCTGTCTTATTTTTGGCTCAAGAATTAAGACAAGTTAACCAAATGGATGGACGGAGTGGATATAACACATATATCATAATGATGGCAGTGTGGTCTAATTGATCTTTAGATCTGTATTATTTTTGGCTCAAGAATTAAGACAAGTTAACCAAATGGATGGACGGAGTGGATATAACACATACATCATAATGAGACCCACAGAACTTGTTGACGTAAATACACCAGCTATATAGGTACACCAGCCAATCGGCTTCCCTAATCCACTTGCCATCCGCTTCCTTATGGGAAACGGATTGGCTACTCCCCTGCCACCAGCCCGGTGGGTGGTGGTCGGTGGTCTGTGGGCCCCACCATGATGTATGTATTTCATCCATTTTTACCTGTCATTTTAGGGCTTGATCCCAAAAATGAGAGGGATATAAATCTCAGGTGGATTACACTATAAGAAAACAATAGTATTTGGATATCCTCCATTAAAACCCTTCTAAGGCCCACTGTACTGTTTATTTGAAATCCAATCTGTTTATTAGGTCATACAAGCCCAGATGAAGTGAAAAAACAAATAACAGCTTCAAAAACTTTTATGACCCCAAAAAGTTTTTAATGGTCAGCGCTCATTTAATACTGTTCCTGTAATGTGGTCTACTTGATATACCTAAATTTTGGTCTCATATCATAAAATGACCTAGAAAAATATACGGACGGCATGGATGAAACACATACATCATGGTGGGGCCCACAGAGCATCTGCCACCAGCCATTGGCCTGCGGCTGGGGTGTAGCCAAACCCTTTCCGGCCGCGGATTTCCTGCGAGAGCCTTTGGCAGGAAGTACATGCGCTGGAAACTTAGGTGGGGCCCACCGTGATATTTGTGATAAATCTACTACGTCTATTATTTTTTAATCTCATTTTAGGACATGGGGTCAAAAAGGAACCTGATCGAAGACTCGAGTGATCCTAAAACATGAGGATTGAACGTCCACAGTTGAAATATTGGTGGGGCGAAATAAGTTTTGAATCAGTAGAATTTTTTTTTTTTCAGTTCATGCCAGTAGGAATGACGTTGTGAACGGTATCGATGACCTGTAAACATCACTGTCGAGCCCAGGGAGGTTTCAACGGTTGAAATTTCCCTAACCACCTTTTCCATTTGTGTGGCCCACTTGAATCTTGTATCCTGTTCAATATTTGTCTCAAGTCCTAAAATGAACTAAAAAAACGAATGGACAGGATAGATTTCTCACAAACATTACGTTGGCCCCACCTAGTTTTCCAGGAAAGGCTTTCGCAGGAAATCCGCTTCGCTCGTTACTCCCTTTCTTTCTCTACCTAGTCTCGTAAAACGCACGTCACACCATCTATATATACGTAAAAGCTATCGTATTTTTTTCCCTGTGTGAAATCCATACAATCCATTACGTGTTTCTTACTATTACAAACTATGACAATGCTCGCCATCTTTTTCATCTTCGTCTTCTTCTGTTTTCCTTCTCTCTCCCTCTCTCTCCCTTTAGATATCACCATCGAGCCAAAACGCTTCCAACAGCTCGATCTAGCTGGGCCAGAGAGCTTAGCCTTCGATCCAATGGGCAACGGTCCTTATACGGGTGTCTCAGACGGTCGAGTTCTTAAATGGCAAGGCGCAGCCCGCGGCTGGATTGAGTTTGCAGTCACTTCACCACACAGGTAACAATGGACGGTTATGATTATCAGCAAACGTGTATCTTGATTTTGCACTAGATTTTGTACATGTGGAGCCCATGGTTTGATCATTCAAAACTTTCATCTAATGGGCCACATTAAGGATGGGGGATGAAAGAAAAAATCAGGTTGATCCAAAACTCAAGTGGGCCACACCACATGAATGGCATGTGCATGCCCACCATTAAGTACCTTCCAGATTGTGTGTGGGATCCACTCTGTTTTCTTACGTGCTATCCAATCCAGGCACGGATTCGGTGAATCCGGGGTAACAGCTTAGTCACTGACTGTGGGGCCCACCTTGATGTATGTGTTGTACATCCGTCCATCCCTTCTTTTAGCTCGTTTTATGGCATGTCCAACAAATACAGCTGATCCAAATCTCGGGTGGACCATGCCACAGAAAGCAGTGATTATTGATCATTAAAAACTTCTTTTGGGGCCCAAAAGTTTGGGATCTAAACTGATATTTGTGCTTCCGCTTCATTTATGTCTGCGTGATCTTACCAACAGATTGGATGGCAAATAAATATTATGATGGGCCTAGGAAATTTTTTATTGTGGGCATTCAATGACAACCGTTTCATGTGGTGTGATCCACTTGAGATTTGGATATGCTTCATTTATGGACCATGTCCTAAAATGAGCTGAAATTTTGATGGATCGGAGTGTATATACAAAACATACATCAAGGTGGACCCACAGTAAGGACTCACCCACTAAGCTGTTTACAGCCGGTTGATCTCAGATCCACCGAGGCGGGTGGGAACCCTGACTGTGGGTATGGATGGTGCATACATTGAAATCCCCTATATTGGAAGATCCTATCCGTAGAATGTTTGACCTTTTCTTGGTTGAATGTGAACTACTCGTGTATTTTATTCCCAAACTACCTATATGTTGGCCACCTATGTATGGATATCCATTTGGGAGATCACTCGGGCAATCCAAAGTGGGGCTCTCTTTTTGACCTTCTATTTGCATGCACCAGCTTAAAAGGTAGTGTAGTTTTATTGAGGTAGCATTTGGATCATTATCCATCCACCATCGCACCATCAGATAAACGGTCTGGATCTGTAAGAGCTGGCCCCATTAGTATAATTTGGGAACACAAGTACATTTGTCAAATCCTCGGGCCTAAGATTATATAGTGCCAAAGAGAACTGGGTTCTTATAGGTGGGCCCGTTGTTCTTTGATCTGGACCTTTGATCTGATTTTCCCTTGCATGGATGGGACATGCACGTACTCGTATGGAGGATCATATGCTTTTGTTTTGTTGCGATTAGGAATGAGGAGTGCAACGGCCATGAAAACCCTTGGTTAGAAGGAACGTGCGGTAGGCCACTGGGCTTGCAATTCAGTAAAGCCACCGGTGATCTCTACATTGCGGATGCCTATCACGGGCTCTTTGTGGTGGGGGCCACCGGAGGATTGGCCACCCGGCTAGCCAGTGGGGCCCAAGGGGTCCCCTTTCGCTTCACCAACGGTCTGGATATTGACCAGGCGACTGGGATTGTTTATTTTACAGACTCTAGCATGATATACACAAGGAGGTACTATTCCATCACTCATACCAACTGCTGCATTTTCTATATCAAGTTCAAGATTACTTCTTTCTTGCTTGACCAATGCCGAATATCTAAGCATTTATGAGCAATTTTCGTAATTTCTAGTTCTTTATATCTAGTTCTTGGATTGTTATTTTTTCTAAAAGTGCTTTGTATTTCGCTTCACACTTTCTAAGACCTCTTTCTTCCAATCTTTAATCTTTTCTTTCAAGAGCTTTATCTTCTGAAATAGCTTGAAACAAGCAAAATTTTCTATTGATAATGATTCCCCTCACTCTTTTACAAGAACCAAGAAACTTTTAGTTTGGATTCACGCTAATTTAAATTGAAATGGGCATGGCGCCCAGTTCTCTTCTTCTAAGGACAACAGGATTGGACAATACTTATCGAATACCAAGCGAGGGCGGCCTCGTTAATGTACTAGAGGGAACTTCTCCACCTAATCCAATAACAATAAAAATTTGTCAAGCTTTGATTTGATAGGATTGCCTAATCCTTGGTCTATATGAACATCACTATGTACATGGAAGGAAATTAAATATTACATTTTTTTATGAAAAAGCAAGAATATTTGGACAATTCTGTACTATTTTTATATTATTTCTTTATCCCAATAAGATTTTTATAGAGATGCATTACCATATACATGGGATGAAATTGAATATTACATGTATATCTAGCTATTGATAACTTCAGTTAGACCATAATTCATCAAACCTTTTCTCTTGTAGGGACAACACATTGGTCACTATAAGCGGCGATCGAACAGGAAGATTGTTGAAATACGATCCACAGAGCAAAAAGGTGACTGTGTTGCTTAAAGGCCTCGTCTACCCAAATGGGGTGGCAATTAGTAAGGATAGCACATTCCTCCTCATCGTAGAGACCAGCACTCAAAGAATAATGAGGTTTTGGCTTCAGGGTTCTAAAGCCGGAGCCCTTGAAGTTTTCGCCCAGACTATCAGGATACCCAGATAACATCAAAAGGAACTCTAGAGGAGAATTTTGGGTAGCTATTGCATCCATCGACGGTGTGATTGGAATGTGTCTTAATGAGAAGGGTGAGATCATGGAGGTGTTAAATGATAAATTTGGAAAGATTACTTCACGTCTTAGTGAAGTAGGAGAAAACAATGGGAGTTTATGGTTGGGATCTGTGGTCGCGCCCGATGTTGGCATTTACAAGCTTTAGACACTTGTATAGTTAATTTGCTAGTAATGTGGTTAATTATTACATTTGTTTATGTTTTCAATGTTTCCATTTACAAGCTTTAGACACCTATATAGTTAATTTGCTAGTAATGTGGTTAATTATAACATTTGTTTATGTTTTCATAAAATTATATTTTGTTCAATTTATTGAAATATCAAACCTATGCTCATGGTTTGATTTAGTTGCATATCAGACTCTAAAACTCACTAACTCAACTAGAAATCAAGTTGAAGTGAGTCGCTCACTTACTCGAGGAGTTGTTCCTGGCAAAGACCTTTGGATGGTTTGAAGAAATCAAAAATCTTATAATTGACTAAGAGGTCAAGAGCTTCAAGAAAATCTTGTAAATGCAATTGCAGATGCTTATTGGCCAAAGGTGTGACAACTTTTTTTTTTTTTTTTTGACTTTGTGATCTCAAGAATCACGCAGAAGAGAGAGCTACCAAAGGCTCGCAGATTCTCTCTCCCATTCCATGAACTCGCATACTAAATTAAGAATATCGCATACTAAATTAAGAATATCTTCCCCCACAATTTCCCATAAGAACGTGAAAAAACTGCTCGAGTAGCCATCTAGTCTCGACACACTATCTTGAGGAATAGAAAATGTTGTTGCCTTCACTTATTCCATATCCCAAGCGTGCAAAAGGTCTTCATTATATTGGTCTGGAACTAAGCTAGGGATGCTGCTAAGGATATCATATGCTGGACCAATACCTTCTTATGTATAAAGGGAGCTGTAGAACCTGGCTACTTTTGTCTCTATCTCTGATTGAGATTCCAAAATAACTCCCAATTCTATCTTTATCCTATTTACAAATAATCAATGTTGCTTCTCCATGAGGGAGTCGTGAAAGAATCTTCTCCTTGATAGAGTCGTGGAAGAATCTATTGTTGCATTTTCCTTCCGGCAGCCACTGGTTTCTAGACTTTTGCTTTCAGAAGATTTCCTCCTGAAGGAGAGCCATAACTAGCTTGGATTTTGCATCGTCAAGGGCCGTACCTCGTTCCTTTGATCTGGACAATGTGAGATCATGTTCAGCCTTCAAAACTACATCATTTGCAACTCCAACGCTTTGGAAAATTTCCCCAAACTCATTGTTCCATTCCCTCAGCTTAGATTCCAACTTCTTCATGTTCTGAAAGACTTTGACGATTAGTAATGCAAACAACACCATCTCCCATATTTCCTTCACCACCTCTTTAAATCTGATGTGGTTTGTCCACAGTATCTGAAATCTAAATGGCTTCGAGGAGCTGTCCACTACTTCCTTTACAGGCACTAGAATAGGAGAGTGATCAGATAAGAGATGAGAGAGGTGAGAGACTTTGAAGGTAGAGATTCCCTTACCCACTCACTCCATGTTAACTAGTACCCTATCAAGTCTTACTCATTCTCTCCTATGACCTTGTCTGTTATTACACCAAGTAAACCTTGACCCTTCAAAACCCGCATCTATTATATGCCAACATCATCTATAAACTTGTTTGAATTCCGCCATAGCTCTAATTTCCAGAGTGTTGCCCCATGCCTCTCTTCAACATCCAATTGACAATAAAATCACTACAAACTAGCCATGGACCCGTGATCCAGCCGCCCAGCTTTGCATTTCTACTCTTGCGCCTTGATCGTGGAACTTTGCTCGGAGGCCTCTATCAAACCCCAATTCCTTTGCTCCTTAAGGTAAGTTAGAGATATTAACCATAGGCTCTTGAAGCATAAGAATACAAGCCTTACTATTTCTCACCAAACGTCATATCACCAGCCTACGCTTGCATTGTCCAATTCCCAATTTTTTCTTCATCACCAGCCTTTTATCTTTATTTCTAGTGCCCTTTGCTGGCTCTAATTCATCCTCTTTTTCATAGTAGAGTTGAAGAGGATATGCTCTAAGGAATCCCCATTATTTGGAAAGCCCAAAAATTACCCAACCACAACTTGAATTTGAATGTTACTACAGTCGTGCAAGCAGGAAACTCAAATAATATGCCCTTGTACACATCCACCTAAAAAATGTAGGGTGTAGGGGATGTAATGAAGGGCATTCCATCTAGTTAAAGTATCCAAGCAGGTTCTTATGACCCATAAGGCTAAAGGTTCCAAGTCAGCATCTAGTCAATGGCCTTAAACAAATGAAAATCTAACAGACACCAAAATTATTAGGTGATAACCAGCTCTCCTCTTCTCTCAGGTAATGAAATGCTCACCGAACATATTCATGGGCCCGTGAAACAATATCTCCCTCTGTACCAAACAGCCTGTACTCGAAGGTTTCCCGCAAAAATAGACAGAGGAACCAAACCAATCACGTCAGTTGATACTCCAAATAACAACACAGTTTTACATAACCAAATAACTCATTAGAATGAAAATAATTCAAATATGTCTATCCACCCAGTGAACAACAAGCTTAGTAGCAAATTTCTAACAATTTATATGATTTGTAGAAATCAATGTTCTGCCACCAAATGCTAATGCGATGGTAGACAGTAAAATAGTACATGAGAATCAACAATGACCATAACAAAGCCCAAACGCATAAAGGTGGATAAACTACGTCGAGATTGATCTCTGAAATATAGTTCCCCATTACATGATAAAAATAAACAGATCGCCAGCTTTAATATCTCTATATCATTACTGAATAAAAATAGAAAAAACAACAAATAATTGAATAGTCTGACATACTCTTTCCCCTTCTTTAGACATAATCGAGGCCAAAACTGAAAGTATGTCAGTTGGGTATTTCTGCAATTGGTAAAAACGATGATGAGCTTGACCAATGATTTCTAAAAAGAATGGTACGGAATAGAGACACCCAAATAAAGGGCTAGTAATTTCAAATCTGAATCTGCCATTGTTTCTTAAAACACTAATGGGGATGAATGAATTTCAGACGCTTTGAAACAGATATTATTGAGCTTGTTGTCATCATAATCATAAGTTAATGTTTGGAATTGTAATATTGCACTGGCAGTTCGATATAGTTCCCATGTTTTATCTAGTGCAATTTGTGGCAATCCTAACGTTTTCAGCAATATTTATGGGGCCCTTAAGAAGCAATGACCATTGGACTTTTCTAACCTTATGGTTAATAAATAATACAAGGGGCCATAGTAAGAGAAAATATATGATGGTTGGGATCTCAAAATCTAGAAGATTTTTTGCTTATCCCTAATCCACTCTGCATTAAATAACATCGATGGTCTAGATCAATGAAAAATTGGTACCACTAATATGAAATGGGCGCTCAGGATGCTATTCCTATTGTGATTTATTAACACTCTATGGTGTTATTTGGATTTGGGCAAACTTGTGCTGCAACAAGCAGTTAGAGTAACTGTACATGTCCATGATTTGTTTAACTCCTTTGATGGGAACTGCATTTTTGGATTAGTTATGGTTATATGCCCACTAGACTATGGATTGGGAATCTCTGATGGAGAGTGGAACTACTTGTCAATAACCGTTTATGTTTTGGATGCTCATGAAGATATA
Organism: Magnolia changhungtana; assembly: GCA_030180095.1. Lineage (NCBI taxonomy): Eukaryota > Viridiplantae > Streptophyta > Magnoliopsida > Magnoliales > Magnoliaceae > Magnolia > Magnolia changhungtana. Next base: position 4,001,201 of record JASAUF010000467.1, on the reverse strand, counting down.
CACTTATTCATGCAGTTATGTGACATGTTCCAAAGTGTCACGTGTACAATCATCCAAGTTCAAGCATTCCACATGTGCATGTGTCATCATCAATCTTCTTTTCTTTTTTCTTTTTTTTGCAAAAAGTGGGGACTAGCTCCCTGTATCTTTGTTACTTTGAATCAAGGATGTACAGATTGAAATTTCGGGTGGGTTACACAATTACATTGGGCCTCACCTATCATTTCGCCTAATTGGCAAACGGAAAAAAGGAGAAAAAGGATAGAAGAAACTGGAGGAGAGGGAACTGCTTCAGGTGAGGAAAATCTGGATTTCGCTGAAGTCAGGGACCCGCAACTGTCCCATATTAGCATCAATAGGAGGGACTCATGCAAGTGGTTGGCCCTGCTGCATAGCAGATAGCCAAACGCCTACATGCCACTAGCTGCAAAGCTTCATTCCACCTCAATCTTCAACCTCAACCAAACTGCCATCAACCATCAGCCTTGTAGCACACCCCCAGTCAAGCATCAGTCCTGTTAGAATGCTGTTGCAGCCAGTCATCCACAGCAATGGCGTCTCAGACAGACAGTCCTGAATCATGTGCAGAAAAACAGGGGCCCATCTGCAGGAAAAATGTAGAGATTCTCAGCCCACTCCCTTCTTAGTTATCTTGCTCATAATCAGTCCTACACCCGCTTTATCCAGCACTAGAGAGCCTTTAATGCTTTTTGGAAGGTCAGCTTTGTTATAATAGAGCTTATTTGGGCACCTGTCTCTTGCGATCTTCGCCAGACCATCCGCAACCGAATTACCATCTCGGAGGGTGTGAGAAAAAAGCGGGTTGAGAGGCCGAATCAATCTTTGAATGATGCCCATATGGTATCATATGCTCTAGCATCCTCAGACTCGTGAGTTTGTGGCCGCTTCTACAATGATTCGGTAGTCAGTTTCAACTATGATGTCAGATAAACCCATCGCTTCGCAGTACTTTAGCCCCTCATCATCCATCTTTGAGCACTAAAAAATGTGGCACATGTGCACATGTGCAAACATGCCACCAACCAATCAAGTTTGACAAACAAGGGATGAAACTACTCCTTATTGAATCTAAAAATCTCTGTCCATCCGAATCCCCCTGTCGAGCAAGACCCTATCCAAATCTGGTTATGGTAAGCAAGTCTATTAGTACACGTAACTTGTTTATATAAGGCGAATAACTTCAACCATAGTGAGAGCGATGCTCTGTCTTTTGGTATGAACTTCATAGAGCTTCTAAGTCAGAACTCAAAGCTAGTGCATTAAACAAGTCCAGTGCTATTGGGTTAGAGAATTCCCTCATCTAAACAAGTATAGACCATAGAAACTTATTGCTATTAGGGTCAGCAACCATTTGATTCATTGCTTCTGTCTTCTAACCTTTAGGTCTGGTAGTAACAACCTGTCCATCCCTACTAGCCTTGACAACATGCTGTGGATTGCTGATCATACAGAGCTTGCCCAAATCCAAACAGGCCCCATGATTCCTTTTAAATTTGTATGAGAGAATACCGAAATAATTGAGATCTGTTAAGGAAATGAAAATTTTGAGAATGTTTGTCCTAGTTTAATTGGAGTGGTCCATTCACCTGGTGCATGACCACTGATTAGTAGGAGTAGCCAAGGTTCTTGACTGAAGACTTAACATTCGACTACAACATTCTATGCTTATCTACAAGATCTACAAGCATGTGGCATGCATTGTCAGATACCCATCCTGATTGCAAAACCTGAAGCCTACGCATGCATTGTCCAATTCCCAAATTTTGCCTCATCACCAGCCTTTTATCTTCCGTTCTAGTGTTCCTTGTCGGCCCTAATTCGTCCTCTTTTTCATAGTAGAATTGAAGAGGATATGCTCCAAGGAATCCCCCTCATTTGAAAAGCCCAGAAATTTGCCCAACTGCAACTTGAATTTGAATGTTACTACAGTCATGCAAGCAGGAAACTCAAATAATGTGTCGTTTCTACACATCCACCAAAAAAGATGCAGGAGGCAGGGGATGTAACCAAGGGCATTCCATCTATTTAATGGATCCAAGCAGGTTCTTATGACCCATAAGGCTACGGGCTCCAATTCTGGAGTTCAAGTCAATGGCCATAAACAAATGAAAATATAACAGGCAACAAAATTATTAGGTGATAACCAGCTATCCTCATTTTCTTTGGTAATGAAATGCTTACTGAGCTTGTCCATGGACCCATGAACCAATATCTCCCTCTGTACCCAACAATCTGTACTCGATGAGTGACTAGTGATTTCCAATATAAATGGTATGGAATAGCATCATCTAAATAAAGGGCTAGTATCTTCAAATCTGAATCTGCCATCATTTCATAAAACGCTTTTAGTCCCATATTGGGGATGAATGAATTTCAGAGGCTTTTAAACAGAGATGTAATTGTGCTTGTTGTCATCAAAATCATAAGTTAATGTTTGGAATTGTAGTATTGCACTTGCAGTTCCAAATAATTCCTGTGCTTTATCTATTACAATTTGTGGTAATCCTAACCTTTCAGCAATATTTATGGGGGTTCCTCAGAAGAAATGACCTTTGACTTTTTAACCTTATGGTTAATAAATAATGGAATGAGGAGCCATATTAAGAGAAAATATATGATGGTTGGAACCTCATAATCTGTAAGATATTTTTTTCTTATCCCTGATCCACTCTGCATTGAATAACATCGGTGATCTAGATTGATGAAATATTGGTCCCACTTATATGAAATGGGCACTCAGGATGCTATTCCCATTGTGATTTATTACAGTCTATGGTGTTGTTTGGATTTGGGCAAACTGTTGCTGCAACAGGCAGTTAGAATAACCATACATGTTCATGATCTGTCTAACTCCTTTGTACGCGGGAAGTGCCGCATTTTTGGAAGTCAGAAGAAGAGAACTATTGGATTGTATGTAAATCCCCTGATTCGTACGGTCGTATGACTCTCTCTCCCCTTTGATTCCGCTTCATTTATCATCCATTAAAACCGTGGAAATATTTTATTATTGATTTAGTTATTTTTGCAGGTGATCCCAATGCCAGTTTTTATGCTACTTAGCTTTTCATTTCCCCTTGCATCTTCTGATTTAGGAGCTGACACTCCCGAAAATGAGTTTATAATGAACTACCTACATCTCTCACAGGTTCATTGTCTGCTTCTTTACTAGATGTGTAATGCTAGCAGTTGAAGTGCATCTGCACACTCCAAAGAAATCAGCACACATGCTGACGTGTCACAACTGCCTGAGATTCAAGCCATTCGTTAGGATGGCATGCCTTGTCTCAATGAGAGGCTGGTCAACTCATCAGGTGGGCCACGTGAACAAATTACAGTCAGTTACAGAATGGATAACAGATGGTCTACATTCAATGTGCATGTGCTGTTCACATGGGTGCATTCACTGCAGGATCTACCTGATGAGTGGCTTGGAGTTATATACATGTGTCATGTGTGGTGCTTGTTTAGCATTGGGAGATGCATGTGTGCATGTAGCAAAGCTCTGGCTAGGTTACTAATCTGTTGGGTATTCAAACCACCTCGCAGACTCAAGAGAAAGATTGAAGACAGAAGAAGACACCACAGTACTAGATGATGAGGCTTTCAACATGGAAGCAGTGCTTGACAGATACATCTTAAGGCTTATCCCAGCTGCTGTAACAGTAAGAATTTAAAGATTAAAGATTTCACAATGGAAAATGAACGATCTTTCAAGGCTCATGATATGAAAGCTGTTCTTGACTGGATGAGTTGTTATTTCGGGTGATAAGGTGCTATGGAACTTGCCGGACAACTGTTACTAGTAGCCGAGGGGTGCGATCAAGCTTGTTACTTCCCTCAAGCTTCTGATTTCAGCAGAGTGGTTTAATGGAATACTAGAGGTAGGCATGTCCTTTACTTGTTCATCAGTTCATTATGGAGTAAACCATGACTGATTCTAGCTGCACATTATTATTTCATCTCCATTATATGGAAGGAATGTGATGTCTACCCCCTGGAGTAGGATTTGGATTCCACACTGCATATGTTCCAGTACTGGAATGTCTGACGTCCATGCCATTCATCTGGTGGGTTCTGTCGTCAGGTGGTCACCCAAAGAAATGGATGGCTAATCAGGATGGACCCAACCATGTTTGACAAATCGGTGTTCCCCATGCTGACCAGACCAGCCTAGTACATACTGGGCTCACCTTAAAAATGGCTCAGATCTTGCACACGTTTCACATGGGCATGTGTGGGGAGAGTAGGATTTGTTATCCTATTCCCTTTTCTCATATCCAGTGATTGCAACATTCCCAGTATGGGCTATATATTGGTTAATAATATCTATGTCACACAGTGCCGATACAAAATTGGGTTGTAGTTGGGGAACGAGTATCGATTAATGTATCGATGATATCCCGATGCATTACAATATTCTAAAATTCGTTGTTATAAGTTTCTTGTTATCATCAATATATATCACACGTATCAGCGATATCGCACTTGCGTCGGTCTTACTGTGAAAAAATTTGGAAACTTCACCAAAAATCCACAAAAAATGATTTTTTCTGAGCTTTTTTGCTAGGATTATGTTGTTAAGGAGATCTTGACAAATCCTTTTCATTTGTTTGGAGAGAAAAGAAGATTTGGATGCATAAATCAAAATCGGAGAGCATGTGGTCCCAGAAACTCAATTGATAAGTTTTTTTCTAATTTAAATTGGTTGGAATTTGTGTAGTAAAGTTAGTAATCCATGATTTTGTATGTTTTGCATGTTCAATTATGGATTTTAACCTTTGATTTTTAAATTGGGAAAAATGGGGGAATTCTGATTTCACCCATTTAACTTGTAATTAGAGTGGAAAAATCAGGTGAGAGTCTTTGAAGGCTGATTTACAGATTACAGGTTGGACATCTTTCCTGGATCTACATAGGTGTAGGCACCCCAGCGTAGCTGTGCTTAGATGCAATTTAGTTCCCAAGCAGCTGCCTCTAGTGATGCTCTAGGGTCAAGGAACTAGGTCGATTACCATTTTAATGCCCTGTAGTAAGAGGTAGATGGAGAAAGGCTAGGGTTGTGATCATCAAATTGTGTTTTACTGATTGGTGAGCGAATCTTCTCTAGTCTCTAATTCTGTCTCTACAAATTTAGTAAATCTGCTGATCCTCTGCTACATAGAATGCTACAGTAGCAGACTACAATACTTATTAAGGGCTTATTTAGTGTTTTCCACTTGTAAAAAATATATGGCTTTGACTAGAATAAACAAAGGGCTAGGTTTTTTTTTTTTTTTTTAATTTCTGTAATTGCTGGATTTATGATTGGTTTTCTTTCTCAACTATCCATTTCAGTTGTGATTTTGTTTTGTGGGATCATGGATGAATCAGAGGATAATTTGAACAATCGGCCCTAGTTTGCACCTGAAATTCTCTTATTAGGTTTGCTTGTTGTGTAAGATGTGATTGAGCACACAAGTTTTATGTTTTCTTGTGATATTTAGTTTTACACTTGGGTTATGATATGCACTTACAGCTGTAAACGTTCATTTTACATTGACCAGATGTTATGTACTTATGAGTGCTGATCTAACATCAGCTGCACTTATTTATTTACTTCAAAAAAAAATTGTTAAAATTATAAATATAATTTTAAATATATATATTTTCAATATATGCACTATATAGTGAAGGACAAATTTGGCTTTTGAATGTATTGATTGTGTTTCCATACATGTCTTTTAAGATTTATATTATATAAACTGATTTTGAATATAGTTGCATCACTTTTGTCAAATAGGGCAGAGTTTAGGACCCTATACGAAGGAACTTATGACGTGTAGTACTGGTTTTTTATAATCTTTTGAGTTCTAAGCATGTATTAATGTCGATCATGTGTATTAATGCCGATTATAACGTCTCCTATAGTTTCATTGAAAAATTCGACCAATTTTCTGATGTTTCCTAAAGACAACAATACATTACGCGATACGGACAGTATTTCCCCTGCAATGCCTAATATGTTTCCATATCCCACGGGTGTGATATGTGCATCAATACCGACACTGAAAACATTGCTCATATCTACTATATATAACGGGAGTAATCGGGGTTAAAATTTCCAGCATTTAGTTTCTTGAGAGGCTAAAAAAATGTGTTACTTGAGTACATAAAAAGGGTTTTAGACTGAAACGATGGGCATGCAGGTAATATGGAGAGGCTATTTGGCTTGTAGAAGATGCTTCCTTTCTCTTTACAATGAGAAAAGCTTTGATAATCTGGCAAAGTATGATAGTTGATACAATGGCATTAATAAATTTGTGCAAGTGGCATGTAGTGAACTCAAAATAAACCATACAAATCGTGGGTCCTTTTGAATATCTTAAACAGAGGATTGCATTGATTTGATTTCTGTTTGGCGGATGTTGAATGAACAGTTGAAATAAAAACAATTAATGGCACAAAATTCAAGAAATAGATGTTTATGGTGAGCTATTTGAATTGGATCCAACCTGGTGGTCTTGGACAGTTTGAACTATTACTATTTTGATACTGCCCCTCCACCAATTCCCACTTTTCTTACACACCACTCCCTCTATTTATTACCCCTGCACTTTCTCTTTACCATTACGTGATATGGGGCTGTAACACCCGACCTGTAATAATGGCCTTTAAAGGACTGATATGAGGCTGATACATTCTATTTCCTTTAAAGGAAGCTTTGACCATTACAAGGCTGCACGGCCTGCGTGGTATCTGTCATACAGCCGGCTGTTACCATTTCTGAATACCTTGCTCCACATGCATTGTATGTGCTGTATCTACTAGTATGTTTAATGTTACTCTTACTCCACAATATTTGTTGATCCTGGAGCTTTATGTTTCTAATTCTCATTGATCTTGTTTCTGTTCTTTGTTTTTGGAAAATTATGATTTTGTTTGCAAGCCAACTCCTGCTATTGTTATGTTGTGTAATAATGTGATGCATTTTCTTACAGGAAAGATTTTCAGGGGCATTGACATGTCCAACTTCAGATTCTAATCATTTCGTACCGTAGCCAAAAACCATAGAGCATCAGAACCTTCGATTCCATTCCTGTCCCTCAATTCTCAAAACGAGAAATCAAAAGAGAAGGCTAAGATGGGAAGGATTGAAACCAACAAAAACAGCTGGTATTGGAAATGCAACAGAAGCGAGCAGTCAGGTCTAGTTTCAGCCACTACCGAATCCTTTTGCAAAGGCATCTAACAGCGATGAGAAGTTGAAAGAGAAGATGAAGTTGAACACAACTTTTTTTTTTTTTAACACGCACACACACCCCCACACACTCACGCCGCAGTGGGATTTCACCACCTATAGATACTCGAGAAGATGAAATTGAATACAACTGCCAGTGAGGGGAGTGCTAAGGAAGAGACAGTTTCAACGGCTTACGAATCCTTTAAAAAAGGCATCTAACAACCAGGAGTTGTCTCTTTTCGAGTCTCTCAGGAAGATGAAAGTCAGCTATGTTAGAAAAAACAAGGGAGGGAAATAGGAGCGGGCCAGTTTAGCACCTTTGCGAGAAAGAATGGATATGCCTTGCATTGCTCTCCGCACTTGAGCTTCATGCAATTGTTGAGTTTCTGTTATTGCCATGGAGTAACAAAATGGTGATATGATTGAGATCATCGACATGAATGATGGCAGATATTTCAATGGTGATTATGTAAAGTTTGCTATGTTTAGCCATTCATTGTATGGCTGGAAATCTACTGTTAGATGTGCTTGTATGGGTGCAGCTCATGTAATGAAATGCTTGAGAAATAACAAAGAAAAATGCTATTGTTCCATCATTACCAGAGCTTTTAAGTAACATTTGAGACAGAAATGTAAAATCTGCATTTGTTCCTCGCCATTAGTGACTGGTCATGATGCAAAGATCGAACTGAGCTGAAGATCCTAACCATTTGATTTAATAGCAAGAAAGTTAGAAACTGTAGATCAAGGTTTTAAGTCTATTATAAAGCACTGTGCGACTTGTCCAAGTTGACTCAGACCTGATTAGAACAGATCCCTTTTGACACTGCGATTCAGCAAGGAAAACAGGGGTGACTTGATCAACTTACCAGGTTACCTCAACTAGGGAAGCGGATTGGTGGTGTACCACACACCACAGACCTCAGTGGTGTGTTGAGCTAACCAAGTTCTGTGGGCCCGACCATGAGGCATGTGTTATATCCAAATTGTCCATCCATTTGGTGAGATTGTTGTAAAGCTTGAGCCTAAAATTAAGATAGATCCAAAGATCAAGTGGACCACATTGTAGACAGCAGTGAGAGATTGAACATCTACCATTGAAACCTTCATGGAGTCACAGAAGTATTGGATCAATTTGAGATTTGTTTTTTTTTCCCTTCATCTTCATCTGTATTACCTTATGAATAGATTGGATGGAAAATAAACATCATGGTGGGCCGTATGAGTTCTTTAATGCTTTAATGTTGGGAATCATTGTCCCACTACTATTTGTGGTGTGGTCCACTTGATCTTTGGATATGACTCATTTTTGGGGTCTTTCTATAAAATTATCTAAGCCTAATGGATGGACAGTGTGGATATAATAAATACATCATTTTGATCCCTCCAAATGGATGAACCCTGTAGATATAATAAATATATCATTTTGGGCCTATGTAACTTTGATTTCCTTTTCACCTGTCATAGTACAGGCATCCGGCTTTGGATTGGCTGGTGTACCACACACCAGATTTATAGCTGGTGTAGATACGTGTGGTGCGAAGGCGAGAGCTGACGCTCCTTGAGCTCGGAGTTGTAGAAACCGTTCAAAAGAAGGTGAAAGTTACATGAGCCCCACAATGATGTATTTATTATATCCAAACTGTTCATCCATTGTTTGAGATAATTTTAGAGCATTATACAAAAACTGAATCATATCCAAAGCTCAAATGGACCACACCAAAAATAACGTCCCGGAAAAATCCGTACAAAGACCCGAGTACCACCTCAGGCAGAAATCACTAAGGACCAAATCTTTTAGAAATTAGACGAAGATTAATTAAGTGCTTAACTAAATCACCAGTCGAATTAGCTTGGACAGTTTCAATACGAACTATAAGACCCAAAATCAGTAGGATCGCTGACGCTACGTTACCCTGAAACCTAGGATCAATCTCTAAACCCAGTTGCTCTCAGGAGCTCATTGAAACTCTGTATCGAACCTGATCCACGTGTCGAAAGTCCGATAACTACAAAACTATACCGTTATGACCACCTCACTGGACTTGACAACTACCTTGGAAATCAAGTCCAGATAATATCCCGAAACGCACAACTTGAGCCCGGAGCAAAGTGTGTAAGAAACGCGAATATTTTTAGAAAATAAACTCAGACTCAAGTGAATTGAGTCGTTCGCTTGCAGGCCAAATCTAAGAATTCAGACCGTCAGAATCTGACCCAACTACACCCTCGGATCAGGGAAAATCTCCAACACACGTCAGTATACTTGTGGCCCTGATCCAGTACCGGTGACCGTTGAACTGAAACTGGTCCCCCGCGGTCAATCTGTAAATTCGATCAGACCAAAAACTTAGCTTGACCTAGATCCAATGTCAGGGAACTTACTATCGACCGTATGCAGAAAAGGGGCCCCCAGATGCGCTCCGTTGGGCCGAAACAGACGAGTTTTGGCTATAACCTAAGTATACCATGGCCCTGTGGCCACTCCCATCAGTTCTGGGCTTATATAAGCCCCTTAAACCCTCTCTCTCTCATTCCATACGAATTTACAACCCTAAGAGAGAGAAAGAGGAGGAAAGAGAGAGAGAATGAGAGAGAAAGTGGGAGACTGTCCCTGGGATCCTTCCCTGCCGCTCCACGTGCTTAACCACTCTATCTATATCGCTATACCGGCAATTCCGACTTCGTTCTTAGGCAAGAAATCCTAACCCTAATCTGTTTTAGGGATTCAAATAGAGTAAACGGCGAAATAGCTAACTTATTTCATGATTCAGGTAGCCGTTGTGCCGTAGACAAAGGCGTGATGATCGAACTAAGTTCGATACGAGTTTACCGATGGAAGGTGCGGACTATAAACGTTTAGGTTATGGTTTTCAAGGCTTTCAATGTCAGTTAATGATTTATGACTGACTTGATTGCTATCACATGTTTAGATATGATGTTTCCTGCGCTTTACACATATATATAAACTATGTTGAATATAGTGTATTCCATGTGTTTGTTGATATGATTGAATGAGTATGGAATTTGGATTTGCGCTTGCCATGATTATTCGTCATGAATATATGGTTGTCATATGTGTGACAACTCCTTAGAGAAAGGATTTGCCCTAACACCTGTTATAACCAACATACGTTACGTATGTTGAAGTGTGTAGTGTAGGTGCTTGTAAAAATGTCTGAATGAATATGGAATTTGGATCTGTGCTTGCCATGATTATTAACTATGAATATATACTTGTTGTTTATGTGGCAACTCCTTTGTTAAAGGGCTTGCCAGGATATATGTTATAACTAGTCTAATACATGTATGTTGAAATGTGTAGTCTAAGTGTTTGATAAAATGCCTGAATGAGAAAATGCTTGTTGGAATGTACTTAATAAGGGTGTTGAGATAGATTTCTTAATCCCCTTCTCTATAATTACAGTTCTCTTTATGTAACCTATCTTACTACTATGTGTTGTACGGATGAAATGCCTATATAAGATAACATGTTGTAACGACCCGTAAATTTCCGTACTTTGGCTCGAGTACCACCTCGACCAGAAATCAATTAGGATTAAATCCTTTAGAAATTTAACAAAGTTAACTAAGTGTTAAACTCGATTAGCCATGAAATCTGTTGGGATCACTTTAAATACGATCTGCAAGACCCAAAACTTGTAGAATCATTGACGCTAGGTTACCCTAAAGATTAGGATCAAACTCATTACCCGGCTATCTCAGGAATGACTTGAAACTTCGTATTAGGTCTAGACCGCACATCGGAAATCCGATTAACGCAAAGCTAAGGACTTAGGACCGCCTCGCTGGGCTCGATAACCATCTCGGAAATCAGGTCCAGTCGATGTCCCACAGCTATTCGCTTGAGTCCGGAGTGAGGGAGTGTGAAAATCACTTTTTTCTTTACAAAATAAATATCTGGAATAGTGATCTGGCACCATTCGGCGGATCGATAAGCAACCAGATCGTCGAATCGGACCAAATTACACCCTCGGATCGGAAAAAATTTCAGAACATTTACATGTACTTGGAATTTCGGATCGTGGTCCACCGACCGCTGAACCGAAGTCCGGTCCGCCACGTGTGATCCGGGGAATCCGATCAAGTTGAAAACATAATCCCATGTGGATCCATGAGTGGTGAGCTTAAGTCTGACGTTTGGCTCAAGGGGGGCCACCAGAAACACTCTTTTGAGCGCGCCGAAATGCTTATAATAGCAGTAACCCTTGAACCTGAGTCTATTTTGGGGAGGTTGTAGGCTATAAAAGGGCCTTAGAATAGCCCCTCTCACAGCCATACGAATTTGGGATAAAACAATAGTGAGAGAGAGAGAAAAGAGAGAGAAGACTTGGGATTTGTGGGAGCACCTTCCTCCTACTGCTTTCAATCATCGCACGGCCTGCACCGCCTCTTTCCAAGCGCTTTTCCGGCGATATCAACTCCGTTTTAAGGTGAAAAACCCTAACCCTAGGTCTGATTTGAAGTGTATAGGCTTTAGGTTGTGAAATAGCTAACCGATTTCACTCCTTAGGCAAGAAAACTCCCAAATACGGAAGCTCATCCAACCTTGCTGATTCGTTGAGATTCCAAGGTGAAAGGTGAGGACTTTAGGTGTATAAGTTACGGTTTTCAACGCTTTCAATGTCAGTTAATGGTAGATTCATGATCTGCATGCAATTGCACATGTACAAAGTGCTTGCCATTTTCTGTTTCGATTAGAATTGTAGAATTTGGAATTTCACATACTCTAGGTATTCGTATGAAATACCGTATACGTATTTTTTATGGAAATGTGTTTGACATGTTTATTTGTCGTATGGGTATATGATGTATGGATAAAATACTCATTTGGCGAAAGGGTTCGCCTAAATACATGTTTATTAATATACATCATGTATGTAGAAATACGGTATTGTAAGAAGACCGTATACATGTATATTTTAGCGATGTATTTGTCATGATTAATTGTTGTATAAATATATTATGTACGTATAAATTAATTGCTTGGCGAAAGGAATCGCCGTATTACAAGTTCCCTTATAAATACTACGTATGTTGAAATTGTGTATACTAGAACTACCGTATATGTGTGAATTTTGGAAATGCAATTGTCATGAGTATTTGCTGTATGATTATAATATACATGGATAAAATACCCGCTTGGCGAAAGGATAGCCCTAATACGTATTTTACTAACATACGTCATGTATATTGGAATAGTGTACTCCAAGTGTTTGTGTAAATGCTTGTGAGAGTAAATGCTTTGATGTTAGCACCGTAGGTTGGTGCTGAGATGGAATTCGCGACTACCTTAGAGACATGTAGGATTCCCTCCATGTGGTTGTTTACTTCGACCACTCACATACGATGTATATGTGTTTGTATCCCTATCTGTATAGTGCTCTATTACATGCTTTACAACATGCTTTATAACATGCTTTGTGACATGCCTCCTAGCATGTTTGTATTACTTTGTTTATCATGCTTAACTCCACATGCTATTGATGAGAATCTGTTTGAGTTTGGGACTATGTCTATAGTCCAAACATTCGGTACTGTACTTGAGATTGTGGTCGAGATTCATTGTCGCCACAAGGGATGTGTCTGATGAACCCGAGTCGTACTTCGGTTGATAGTGGTTGGCCACACGGAGTGCTTTTGCGCTTCATATCGCCCAACTCGTTGTGCGCTCGAGCTAGTCAGGCTCGTCAATTAACCCGATATGTCGAATGTGTGTTCACCATGTTTAGTCATTACTGTTTGAACCTAGGGTACCAAACTTACCAGTAGCAATCCCGTTAACCATGGTACCTCGATCCGCTAAGACTCATGAGCCGGACATGGTGGTATGGGACACCGTGGCCGAGCTGTCGACCTATGCTGGGGCCATGTGCCTCCCCGTAGTGACCATTGAGCAACCCACACTCGTGAGCCGAATACGGTGGTATGGGACACTGTATTCAAGCTGTCGATACTTACGGCGAGAGCCGAGTATGGTGAGACCTCTACTCTTGCTGATGGGCGACGAGTCCTCTCGTAGTATCTTCGAGTATACTCCAAGGTCCGTGATTGGCGACGAGTCTTTCACAAAGAACTAGAGTATGAGTTGAGCCGAGTACGGTGAGACCTGTATTCGAGCTGACGGCTAGTGATTGAGTCGAGTACGGTGAGACCTGTACTCGAGCTGACGGTCAGCAATTGAGCCGCATACGGTGAGATCTCAGATCTGTCTTGACGGGTGACGAGCCCTTTGTGATGCCTTCGCTACGCCTCTCAAACCATAATATCGTATGAGATTAACTAGGACTGACGACCCTAGAATGGATCATGTTTGGGAATGATACAAGGGAGGTACCTTAGTTTCCCAATACTGCTGTTTGAAATGGACTAATAATAACTCGGTAATCATGCTCATCATCGCACCGCATGTGCCTAGTAGATGTGGAGCACTGAGGGAGTTATGCATTCGCGAACGTAAGATGTTGTCGCATGAGGGTGGTTTGGCAAGGGCATACATCATCATGTCATTTCATACTTGTATTTAACAAGAGTAGTTAAACTTGTTGGATTGTACCGCTTTATCATTACTGCTTGATTAAGTTGATAACATGTTAACCTATGCCTTATTGTTTCACTGAGTTAGCTACTCACTCCCACGTTACGGGACGGTGTTTGCAACACCAACCAGACTCTGTCATAGGTATAGGCGGCGCGTCGGTTCAGGAGCCGGAGCCCGATTTCGACGAGGACCAGGATGAGTTCTCATTTATGCAGTACTCTGACGGCTATGCTTAGGCTGACTGCATCGCGGGGACTTCAGGACTCATCTTTTAGATTCTATTTTGATTTTGATTCAGAAATAGTATATGTATATGGATACTCAGTTAGTGTTCATACTCAGGTGTTCATATAAATTTTGTTCTTTATATACTTTAAATATACAATTTCAGTCTTCCGCTTACCTTTATACAATTGAACTGGAGTATGAATTACTGTTTTGGTATAATCTCATTCATGTTTATTGCTCTAACTCATACAACATTTAACCATCATTGTGTATGTTGCATAAGTGATGCGTTGGAACTCGAGAGTTGAGTTCACACTCGACCCCCGAATTTCAGGGCGTTACAAGTTGGTATCAGAGCATGATTTTGATTAAACCGGACCTGAGTTATGTGCCCATGACGTACGCTGATGCATTACAACCTAGGAGGGTGTGAGAATAATATAGAAACAGTCCTAGGTTTCCCCAATTTCGCCATTTGGCGAAGTTCATCGAAAACGTGCCTTTTGATCGGGTTCGTACTCGATCCTGATCGCACGAGTCGATCCCAAATCACTTCTAGACCGTCTATTGACGTGTCTAGATCACAATATAACCTCTACCCCAGACATAGTAATCGCAGCGAGTGCACGCGACTCATGGTGGACTTTCTGTACCAAGTGGGGCAGGGGGCGAACTTGTGCGTGCCTACATTCATGTTGCGATAGATTGTGAGTACTGCACGATCCACCAGGAGCTCCGATTCGCTTCCCTTCGGCCGACTCATATGCAGGATTGCACGGGAGTTTGGCTACAGTCTGGAGGTGGAAAGGCCAGCACCGATTCACCAAATCGACGAAAGTACTCTCCATCAGATGGAACTCGGGGCGCGTCGACGACGGGCCCGGCATGTGGAGAGTGAGGATGAAATAGAGAGCAAAGAAGACGAGAGTGAGAATGGGAGTGAAGCTGGAGAAGAAGAAGAGGAACCTGAGGCCCAGGATACAGAGGAGAGTTCACCTCCTACGACTCAGGAGCAGGGTACCGATCGGGCTTCCATAGATGCGCGTTTAGCCCGTCTCGAGGAGGGCCAAGCCGCCCTGCGACAAGAAGTCGGGCGGGTCCAAACCAAGCTAAGCAAGGTGTCTCGCACCTTGAAGGTCATCTTGTGTTGTCTGCAGGACAAGAATGCCCTTCCTCCATCGCTTGATTCGGATGCCTAGCCATCTATACTGCTGCTTGTAGTTGTTTTGGTTTTCTCTATAGTAGGTTTATGTTTCATGTTGATGATGTAGTAGATAGTTAGATATTTTAAGTGTTTGATGTTGTAGACGTATTGGCTTGCATGTAATTTCTGTCATGATTCATGTAACTATGTAGTCCATGTATTATGACAATTTTGGGTAAATGAAAAGCATGTAGCCTCTTTTGCTATGAGATGTGTGAAATGCTTAAAGTGCTTGTATAATGCGTTGCTATGCTTTATCTCACAAATGTTGCACCCTATGTTGTCTAGGGCATGCCGCGGCAGTATACGCGGAGAACGGCACGCCTCCTTCTTACTAGCTCGATGGACCAGACTCCTGGTAGTGGTGGTCCTACAGACCGTGGGTTAGGTTTTGATCAGCCTCCTGCTGGTCCTGCCGGTGGATTGCCACCTTACACTCCCCCGGTTCGTGAGCAGTACCGGGCATCATCATCTGCGCAGCATGATTCACAGCCTGCTCCACCTACTGATAGGATCGAGCAGTTGATGTTGATGATGCACCAAGAATGTGTGCGAAGAAGCAGAGAATCACAAGAAGCCAGAAGACTCAAGCAGCCTTATGGCCACTATTGCTGAGGCCTTATCCCGGGGTGGTAGTGTGACTTCACCTACGACATCTGCTCGTCTTGCTGAGCACTCGGAGCCTCCTGCTCAGTGGGAGGAAGTGCCTCTGCCCTCACCCGTTGCGCCTCCTACTGGAGATGCAGGTACACGCGGTCTACTCGAGCGATTTCAGCGCTTGAGACCTCCTTCATTCATGGGCACTCATAGACCCAAGGAGGCGAAGTTTTGGCTTGACCGCATCTCTAAGATGCTTCGGATGCTGCATTGTTCAGAAGCAGAGCAGGTTGAGCTGGCCGCTTTCATGTTTGAGAGGGAGACTAGTTTATGGTGGGACAGTGTGCTGCGGACGGTCGCAGTGGATTACGTGTGGACCTGGGAGGCTTTTGAGTTCCGGTTCCACGAGAAATACTACCCGCAGACTTATCGACATGAGCGGGAGGATGAGTTTCTGCGCCTCAGGCGGGAGGCATGACGATTATGGAGTACGAGCATCGCTTCACAGAGTTGAGCCGCTTTGTCCCGACTATACTGGTAGATGAGCAGATGCAGATGCGTCGTTTTTCCATGGGTTTGCGACTGGAGATACAGTCGAAGATATGCTGCCTCAGTATACCTACCTACGCAGCACTGGTCCACATGTCTATGACGGCCGAGCAGGATGTGGACCGATTGGCCAGATCGCGTGGTGCTATGGTTACGAGGCTACGCCAGGATTTACAGAGCAGGCCTATTCTAGGCAAGAGGCCTCGTGCTGATTAGCCTCCCAGGGTCGCGGCACCAGTAGTTCCTGTGATACGCCCGATTGTGACCTGCACGTATTGCGGGAAATCGGGACATCCTGCTGAAAGCTGCTTCTCGCGTATGAGGGTTAGCAGATTTGCACCACCGCAGAGGTTGGATCGCCCTTACCCACAGGCCATATCAGCTCCACCGCTACAGACTGCTCCTGCACATCCTTCCTTCCGACCTCCTGTGTCGCGCTTCAGGCCGCCACAGCGACCCTTGGCTCCTCAGCCGAACCGTCAGCAGCAGGCGCGCGTGCATACGCTTGTGGCTGAGGCACCTGAGACGTCACTTGCGGCCCCGACAGCTTTTGAGGGTACGGCTTACATTCATGGTACTTCCGTTTCCTTATTGGTGGACACTGGGTCCACTACTTCTATTGTTTCTTGTGGGGCGGTTAAACGTCTATCTTTGCATACTATCCTCACTAAGGGAACGAGACTCACTATGGCCACTGGGACCTTCTCGGATGTCACACGGTTATGCGAGGGTTGCTCGATAGTTTTGGGTAGCAGCACAGTGCTCGTCAACCTCATTGTTGCTCCACTATGGCACTACGACGTTATCCTTGGTATGGATTGGCTCGCCAAGATGAGAGCGGAGATAGATTGCGATACTCGGATCGTGACTGCCTATGGACCTGATGGCACAGCTTTCACGTTTCCAATGCAAGTCAGTTGGCCCTGCCGTGTTAATTGTTATGCTGCTTTACTTGTGCCGATTGATGGTCCGACATTGAAGGGTACACCGGTGGTTCAGGAATTTGTTGGTATGTTTAAGACTATCCCTGGTTTACCTCCTCGGCGTGAGATTGATTTTACGATTGATCTTACGCCTAGTGCGACGCCCATCTCATTGCCGACTTACCGTATGCCTCCATGTGAGATGGAGGAGCTGCGGAAATAGATTGACGAGCTTGTAGAGAAGGGTTTTATACGTCCTAGTGTGTCTCATTGGGGAGCACCTGTGCTATTTGTGAAGAAGAAGGATGGGTCGCTACGGTTATGTATTGATTACTGTAGGTTGAACCAGGTCACGGTGAAGAACAAGTATCCTTTGCCCAGGATAGATGATCTGTTCGATCAGTTGAGAGGGGCGAAGTATTTCTTGAAGATTGATCTTCAGTCGGGGTACCACCAGTTACGCGTGAGAGATGAGGACGTGCAGAAGACAGCCTTCAGGACGTGCTTTGGGCACTATGAGTTTCTAGTGATGTCGTTCGGCCTTACAAACGCACCAGCCGTGTTCATGGATCTGATGAACCGGGTATTTCGGCCCTTCCTGTACCGATTCGTCATTGTCTTTATTGATGACATTTTGATATACTCTACGAGTCGGGAGGAGCACGAGGAGCACTTGAGAGCGGTATTGGGTACGCTGGAGAAGAACCAGTTGTTCGCACAGTACAAGAAGTGTGACTTCTGGCAGGAGGAAGTCAAGTTCCTCGGACATGTAGTGTCCAAGGATGGGATAACAGTGGACCTTGCTAAGGTAGCCGCGGTTCAGGATTGGCAGCAGCCTGAATCGGTTACCAAGGTAAGGAGTTTCCTTGGTCTGGCTGGGTATTACAAACGCTTCATTCGGGATTTCTCAAAGATCGCCAGGCCATTGTCTCAGTTGACTCGGAAGGACCTGAAGTTCGCCTAGAATGAGAAGGCGGAGGCAGCTTTTAGGGAGCTGAAGGACAAGTTGACGTCCGCCCCTATGCTAGTATTGTCAGAGCAAGGGGAGAAATACACGATATATACTGACGCGTCTCGCGTTGGTTTGAGTTGTGTCCTGATGTAGAAGGATAGGGTGATTTCGTATGCCTCGAGACAATTAAGGAAGCACGAGGAGAATTACCCTACACATGACCTTGAGTTAGCAGCCGTCATCTTTGCATTGAAGCTCTGGAGACATTACCTCTACGGAGAGGAGTTCGAGCTTTTCTGCGACCACAAGAGCCTTAAGTACATATTCACACAGCGAAACTTGAATATGAGGCAACGCCGATGGATAGAGACTTTGAAGGACTTCAAGTTCGAGGTTTCCTACCATCCTGGCAAGGCGAACCTTGTGACAGATGCGTTGAGCCGCAAGAAGGCGATAGCATTTGCGGCACCATTGACGATAGCTGAGTGGGACATGATCAAGTTCGTACGGGACTTCGAGTAGAGACTCACTGTGGAGGAGCCATTTGAGTGTGTTGCGCACGTTCGGGCGCGGCCACTTATTGACAACAGGATTGTTGAGGCCCAGGAGGGCGATATGCGGCTGTTTGAGCTTCGAGAGCAAGCTAGCAACGCCGAGGACTCCGAGTGGAGAGTTGGTTTTGATGGGAGTTTACGATTTCGTGGCCGCCTATGCGTTCCTGATGTGCCCGACTTGAGACGCGAGCTTCTCGAGTCTGCCCATAACTCGAAGCTTGCGATGCATCCTGGTAGCATGAAGATGTACCGGGATATGAGACGGACATATTGGTGGGATAACATGAAGGCCCACATCGCTGAATATGTGTCTCGATATCTGACGTGCCAGCAGGTCAAGGCAGAACATCGCCGACCTCCTGGACTGCTTCAGCCCATGCCCATAGCGGAGTGGAAGTGGGACTTCATCTCCATGGATTTCATATCAGGGCTGCCGAAGACGAGGAAGGGACAAGATTCTATTTGGGTGATTGTGGACCGGTTGACTAAATCGGCCCATTTCCTCCCCATCAGAGTTACGAACTCTGCAGACGAGCTGGCTAGATTGTACATCAGAGAGATCGTCCGTCTGCACGGAGTTCCGTTGGAGATCGTGTCGGACAGAGACACTCGGTTCACATCCATCTTCTGGACTCGTATCCAGGAGGCAATGGGTGTGAAGTTGAAGTTCAGTACGACATTCCATCCTCAGACTGATGGGCAGACAGAGCGGGTGAACCAGATTCTGGAGGATATGTTGCGGGCATGTGTGTTGGACTTCAAGGACAGCTGGGATGACTGTCTTCCGTACACAGAGTTCGCCTACAACAACAGCTTCCAGGCGACTATTGGCATGGCGCCATATGAGGCCCTATATGGTCGTCCTTGTAGCACCGCACTGTTGGGCTGAGGTTGGCGAGCGTAGTCTGATTGGCCCGGAGTTGGTACAGGCGACTACAGAGAAGGTCGACATTATCAGGCGTCGACTACTTACGGCCACGAAGCGGTGCGAAGAGTTACGCCGATACGAAGCGGCGACCGCTTGAGTTCGAGGTCGGGGATCATGTGTTCCTTCGAGTTTCCCCTATGAAGGGAGTCCTTCGGTTTGGGAAGAAGGGAAAACTCACACTGAGGTTTATCGGTCCATTTCAGATACTGGATCGAGTGAGTGATGTGGCGTATCGTCTCGCTTTGCTCACATCACTAGCATCTGTATACAACGTATTTCATGTCTCTATGCTGAAGAAGTACGTTCCTGATCCTTCGCATATCATCAGATGGGAGCAGGTACAGCTGAGCGAGGACGCTACGTATGAGTTGCGCCCGATACGTATCCTTGACAGAAAGGAACAGGTACTGCGTAGCAAGGTCATTCCGCTTGTGAAGGTACTATGGACACATCATTCCGAGGAGGAAGCTACTTGGGAGACTGAGGCCGAGGTCAGGAAGAACTATCCTCAGATTCTCGAGGAATACGAAAAGGTATAAATTTCGAGGATGAAATTTTTGTTTAAGGGGGGTAGATTATAACGACCTGTAAATTTCCGTACTTTGGCTCGAGTACCACCTCGACCAGAAATCAATCAGGATTAAATCCTTTAGAAATTTAACAAAGTTAACTAAGTGTTAAACTCGATTAGCCATGAAATCCGTTGGGATCGCTTTAAATACGATCTGCAAGACCCAAAACTTGTAGAATCATTGACGCTAGGTTACTCTAAAGATTAGGATCAAACTCATTACCTGGCTATTCTTGGGAATGACTTGAAACTTCGTATTAGGTCTAGACCGCACATCGGAAATTCGATTAACGCAAAGCTAAGGACTTAGGACCACCTCGCTGGGCTCGATAACCATCTCGGAAATCAGGTCCAGTCGATGTCCCACGGCTATTCGCTTGAGTCCGGAGTGAGAGAGTGTGAAAATCACTGTTTCCTTTACAAAATAAATATCTGGAATAGTGATCTGTCACCATTCGGTTGCGGATCAGTATTAAGCAACCAGACCGTCAGAATCAGACCAAATTACACCCTCGGATCAGGAAAAATTTCAGGAACATTTACATGTACTTGAAATTTCGGATCGTGGTCCACTGACCGTTGAACTGAAGCTGATCTGCCACGTGTGATCTGGGAATCCGATCAAGTTGAAAACATAATCCCATGTGGATCCATGAGTGGTGAGCTTAAGTCTGACGTTTGGCTCAAGGGGGGCCACCAGAAACACTCTTTTGAGCTGGAACATCGCCGAAATGCTTATAATAGCAGTAACCCTTGAACCTGAGTCTATTTTGGGGAGGTTGTAGGCTATAAAAGGGCCTTAGAACATCCCCTCTCACAGCCATACGAATTTGGGATAAAACCCTAGTGAGAGAGAGAGAAAAGAGAGAGAAGACTTGGGATTTGTGGGAACACCTTCCTCCTACTGCTTTCAATCATCGCACGGCCTGCACCGCCTCTTTCCAGGCGCTTTCCCGGCGATATCAACTCCGTTTTAAGGTGAGAAACCCTAACCCTAGGTCTGATTTGAAGTGTATAGGCTTTAGGTTGTGAAATAGCTAACCGATTTCACTCCTTAGGCAAGAAAACTCCCGAATACGGAAGCTCATCCAACCTTGCTGATTCATTGAGATTCCAAGGTGAAAGGTGAGGACTTTAGGTGTATAAGTTGCAGTTTTCAACGCTTTCAATGTCAGTTAATGGTAGATTCATGATCTGCATGCAATTGCACATGTACAAAGTGCTTTTCGTTTTCTGTTTCGATTAGAATTGTAGAATTTGAAATTTCACATACTCTAGGTATTCGTATGAAATACCGTATACGTATTTTTTATGGAAATGTGTTTGACATGTTTATTTGTCGTATGGGTATATGATGTATGGATAAAATACTCATTTGGCGAAAGGGTTCGCATAAATATATGTTTATTAATATACATCATGTATGTAGAAATACGGTATTGTAAGAAGACCGTATACGTGTATATTTTAGCGATGTATTTGTCATGATTAATTGTTGTATAAATATATTATGTACGTATAAATTAATTGCTTGGTGAAAGGAATCGCCGTATTACAAGTTCCCTTATAAATACTACGTATGTTGAAATTGTGTATACTAGAACTACCGTATATGTGTGAATTTTGGAAATGCAATTGTCATGAGTATTTGCTGTATGATTATGATATACATGGATAAAATACCCGCTTGGCGAAAGGATAGCCCTAATACGTATTTTACTAACATACGTCATGTATATTGGAATAGTGTACTCCAAGTGTTTGTGTAAATGCTTGTGAGAGTAAATGCTTTGATGTTCGCACCGTAGGTTGGTGCTGAGATGGAATTCGCGACTACCTTAGAGACATGTAGGATTCCCTCCATGTGGTTGTTTACTTCGACCACTCACATACGATGTATATGTGTTTGTATCCCTATCTGTATAGTGCTCTATTACATGCTTTACAACATGCTTTATAACATGCTTTGTGACATGCCTCCTAGCATGTCTGTATTACTTTGTTTATCATGCTTAACTCCACATGCTATTGATGAGAACTGTTTGAGTTTGGGACTATGTCTATAGTCCAAACATTCGGTACCAGACTTGAGATTGTGGCTGAGATTCATTGTCGCCACAAGGGATGTGTCTGATGAACCCGAGTCGTACTTCGGTTGGCGATAGTGGTTGGCCACACGGAGTGCTTTTGCGCTTCATATCGCCCAACTCGTTGTGCGCTCGAGCTAGTCAGGCTCGTCAATTAACCCGATATGTCGAATGTGTGTTCACCATGTTTAGTCATTACTGTTTGAACCTAGGGTACCAAACTTACCAGTAGCAATCCCGTTAACCATGGTACCTCGATCCGCTAAGACTCATGAGCCGGACATGGTGGTATGGGACACCGTGGCCGAGCTGTCGGCCTATGCTGGGGCCATGTGCCTCCCCGTAGTGACCATTGAGCAACCCACACTCGTGAGCCGAATACGGTGGTATGGGACACTATATTCGAGCTGTCGATACTTACGGCGAGAGCCGAGTACGGTGAGACCTGTACTCGTACTGACGGGTGACGAGTCCTTGTAGTATCTTCGAGTATACTCCAAGGTCTGTGATTGGCGACGAGTCTTTCACAGCAACTAGAGTATGAGTTGAGCCGAGTACGGTGAGACCTGTATTCGAGCTGACGGCTAGTGATTGCGCCGAGTACGGTGAGACCTGTACTCGAGCTGACGGTCAACAATTGAGCCGCAGACGGTGAGATCTGTATCCGTGCTGACGGGTGACGAGCTCTTTGTGATGCCTTCGTTACGCCTCTCAAACCATAATATCGTATGAGATTAACTAGGACTGACGACCCTAGAATGGATCATGTTTGGGAATGATACAAGGGAGGTACCTTAGTTTCCCAATCTTCTTTGTTTGAAATGGACTAATAATAACTCGGTAATCATGCTCATCATCGCACCGCATGTGCCTAGTAGATGTGGAGCACTGAGGGAGTTATGCATTCGCGAACGTAAGATGTTGTCGCATGAGGGTGGTTTGGCAAGGGCATACATCATCATATCATTTCATACTTGCATGTAACAAGAGTAGTTAAACTTATTGGATTGTACCGCTTTATCATTACTGCTTGATTAAGTTGATAACATGTTAACCTATGCCTTATTGTTCCACTGAGTTAGCTACTCACTCCCACGTTACGGGACAGTGTTTGCAACACCAACCAGACTCTATCACAGGTATAGGCGGGGCGTCGGTTCAGGAGCCGGAGCCCGATTTCGACGAGGACCAGGATGAGTTCTCATTTATACAGTACTCTGACGGCTATGCTTAGGCCGACTGCATCGCGGGGACTTCAGGACTCATCTTTTAGATTCTATTTTGATTTTGATTCAGAAATAGTATGTAACGCCCTGAAATTCAGGGGTCGAGTATGAACTCAACTTCCGAGTTCCAACGCATCACTTATGCAACATACACAATGATGGTTAAATGTTGTCTGAGTTAGCGCAATAAACATGAATGAGATTATAACAAAACAGTAATTCATACTTCAGTTCAATTGTATAAAGGCAAGCGGAAGACTGAAATTTTATATTCAAAATATGTAAAGTATCAAAATTTTGTGAACTCCAGAGTATGAGTACTAACTGAGTACCAATATACATGTATTGTTTCTAAGTCAAAAATCACAATACAACTCTGTAGATAAGCCCTGGAATCCCCGCGATGCAGTCGGCCTAAGCATAGCCGTCAGAGTACTGCATAAAGGAGAACTCCTCCTGATCCTCCTCGAAGTCGAGCTCCGGCTCCTGAACAGAGGCGCCATCTATACCTGCGACAGAGTCTGGTGGGTGTTGCAAACACTGTCCCGTAACGTGGGAGTGAGTAGCTAACTCAGTGGAACAATAAAGCATAGGTTGACATGTTATCAAAACAATCAAGCAGTAATGATAAAACAGTACAATTCAAACATTCCTAACTACTCTTGTTAAATGCAAAAATGATATGACATGATGCTGTATGCCCTTGCCAAACCACCCTCAAGCGACATCATCTTACGTTCGCGAATGCTTCTCCCTCAGTGCGCCACATCTACAAAGCACATGCGGTGCGATGATGCTCATGATTACCAAGTTTTTATTAATCCATTTCAACCAGCAGTATTGGGAAACTAAGGTACCTCCCTTGTATCATTCCCAAACATGATCCATTCTAGGGTCGTCAATCCTAGCTAATCTCATACGATATTATGGTTTGAGAAGCGTAGTGAAGGCATCGCAAAGGGCTCGTCACCCGTCAGCGCGGATACAGATCTCACCGTATGCGGCTCAATTGCTGGCCGTCAGCTCAAGTACATATCTCACCATACTTGGCTCAATCACTAGCCGTCAGCTCAAGTACAGGTCTCACCGTACTCGGCTCAACTCATACTCTAGTTACTGTGAAAGACTCGTCGCCAATCACAGACACTTGGAGTATACTCGAAGATACTACGGAGGACTCGTCGCCCGTCAGCACGAGCACAGGTCTCACCGTACTCGGCTCTCGCCGTAAGTATCGACAGCTCGAATATAGTGTCTCATACCACCATAATCGGCTCACGAGTTTGGTTGCGCAATGGTCACTACGGGGAGGCACATGACCCCAGCGTAGGCCGACAGCTCGACCACGGTGTCCCATACCACCATGCCCGGCTCATGCGTCTTAGCGGATCGAGGTACCATGGTTAACGGGATCGCCACTGGTAAGTTTGGTACCCTAGGTTCAAGCAGTAGCGACCAAACATGGTGAACATACATATACACTTCGATTTACTTGACGGGCCTGACTAGCTCGAGCGCACCACAAGTTGAGCGATATGGAGCGCAAAAGCACTCCGTGTGGCCAACCACTATCGCCAACCGAAGTACGACTCGGGTTCGCCAGACACGTCCGTTGTGGCGATATGAATCTCAGCCACAACCGCAAGTCTGTATGGGATGCTTGGACTATAGGCATAGTCCCAAACTCAAACAGTTGTAAGGCATGAAGTTAAGCATGAAGTAAAGCATGTTAGCAGGCATGTTATAAAGCATGAAGTAAAGCATGAAGTAAGGCATGTTGTAAAGCATGTTGTAAAGCATGTTGTAGAGCACTATACACATAGGGATACAATTACATCCACATCTCAAGTGAGTGGTTATAGCTAACCACCGCATGGAGGGGGGTCCTACATGTCTCTAAGGGAGTCGGGAATCTCATATCAGCACCTCTCTAAGGCACTAACACACAAACATTTACACACACAAGCATCTACGCGAACACTTAGAATACACTATTCCAACATACACGACGTATGTTAACAAATGCGTATTAGGGCTATTCTTTCGCCAAGCGGTTATTTTATCCGCGCATACCATATTCATACGACAAATAATCATGACAATTACATTTCCAAAATTTATACATATGCGGTATTTCTAGAATACGCAATTTCAACATACATAGTGTTTACAAGCGAACATAGATTGCGGCGATTCCTTTCGTCAAACTGGTATTTTATTCATGTATTGTATAAGCATATATTAAATAAATATGTCAAACATTATTCCAAAAGAAATACGTATACGGTATTTCTAAATTACACAATTTCAACATACGTCGCATTTACAAGTGAACATGTATTTTGGCGATTCCTTTCGCCAAACTATTATTTTATTCATATATTATATAATCATACATTAAATAAACATGTCAAACATTTATCCAAAAAAAATACGTATACGGTATTTCTACGTATACCTAGAGTATGTGAAATTCCATATTTTGCAACGTTAATCGAAACAGGAAACGGAAAGCACTTTGTACATGTGCAATTGCAAGCAGATCATGAATCTACCATTATCTGACATTGAAAGCGTTGAAAACCATAACTTATACACTTAAAGTCCTCACCTTTGCCTTTTGAAATGCAACGAATCAGCAAGGGTAGTAAATCTTCCGTATACGGGAGTTTTCTAGCCTAAAGAGCGGAATCGGTTAGTCGTTACACAACCCACATCGATCCTACCTTAAATCAGACCTAGGGTTAGGGTTTCTTACCTTCAAACGGAATGGAAACCGCCGGGAAAACACCTGGAATGGAGCGGTGTAGGCCGTGTAACAATCCAAAGCAGTAGGAGGAAGATCTCCCACAAATCCCAAACTATTCTCCCTCTTTTCTCTCTCTCTCTCTCTAGGGTTTTAATCCCAAATTCGTATGGCTGTGAGAGGGGCTGTTCTAAGCTCCTTTTATAGCCAAAAACATTCCGAAAATAGACTCAGGTTCAAGGGTTACTGCTAATATAGGATATTCGTCACTTTTCCAGCTCAAAAGGGAGGTTCTGGTGGCCCTCCTTGAGCCAAACGTCAGACTTAAGCTCACCATCTATGGATCTACGTGGGATTACGTTTTCGACTTGATCGGATTCCCAGATCGCACGTGGCGGACCACTTTCAGTTCAACGGTCAGTGGGCCACGATCAGAAATTCTAAGTACATGTAAATGTTCCTGAAATTTTTCTTAATCCGAGGGTGTAATTTGGTCTGATTCTGACGGTCAGGTTGCTTATCTTGACGCGTCAACGAATGATGCCAGATCACTATTCCAGATATTTATTTTGGAATGGGAATAGTGTTTTTCACACACCCTCGCTCCGGATCGAAGCGAATGGCCATGGAACATCGGATGGAGCTGATTTTTGAGATGATTGTTAAGCCCAGTGGGGTGGTCCTAGTTCCTTAGCTTCGTATTAATCGAACGTCCAATGTGCGATCTAGACCTAATACGAAGTTTCGTTTCATTCAGCAGCCGGGAAATGAGTTTGGTTCTAAACTTTAGGGTAACCTAGCGTCACTTGTTCTGCAAGTTTTGGGTCTTGCAGATCGTATTTAAAGCGATCCCAACGGATTTCATGGCTAATTGAGTTTAGTACTTAGTTAACTTTGTTAAATTTCTAAAGGATTTAATCCTACGTGATTTCTGGTCGAGGTGGTACTCGACCTAATGTACGGAAATTTACAGGTCGTTACATAGTATATGTATATGGATAATCAGTTAGTGTTCATACTCAGGTGTTCATATAAATTTTGTTCTTTATATACTTTAAATATACAATTTTAGTCTTCCGCTTGCCTTTATACAATTGAACTGGAGTATGAATTATTGTTTTGGTATAATCTCATTCATGTTTATTGCTCTAACTCAGACAACATTTAACCATCATTGTGTATGTTGCATAAGTGATGCGCTGGAACTCGGGAGTTGAGTTCATACTCGACCCCCGAATTTTAGGGCGTTACACATGTGTATTATGTGTTTGTTGAAATGTTCAACTAAGATTTATATTTAGATTTGGTTGTCACATGCCGTTATTGATTATCACCTGTGAATGCTATTGTTTGAAGTATGATTGGGGCTACGATGTAGTCCAAGCAATCAGTAATGATTCTCGAGTAGTGGCTGAGATCATTTCACCATATAAGACACGTTCGATGAATCCGAGGTGTACCATGATTGTCAACAGTAGTACCATGTCGATTAATTCTGTGTACACTCGTACCAATCGAACTTGTCTAATAAACCGATTGGCCTATTGTGTGTTTACCATGTATGGATGCTACTGCTTGAATCTAAGGTACCACTTACCAATGTAAAGCCCGTTAAACTTTGGTACCACAATCCACTAAGACTCATGAGCCGAGTATGGTGGTATGGGACACCGTGGTCGAGCTATCAGTCTACACTGGGGCGACGAGCCTCCCTGTAGTGACCAGTGAGCAACCCAGACTTATGAGCCGAATATGGTGGTATGAGACACTATATTCGAGCTGTCGGCTTACATTTGCGCAGCTTGGCTGTGGTCCCCAGTAGGGTTGGTGACGAGCCTTCGAAAATAGACTGTCAGTTGGTAGGGCGTTAGTGTTGTGACCTCGAGTACAAAATAGGCCTACCCCGGCGCAGCTTGGTTGTGGTCCCT
The DNA here is from genome assembly GCA_030180095.1 of Magnolia changhungtana. Lineage (NCBI taxonomy): Eukaryota > Viridiplantae > Streptophyta > Magnoliopsida > Magnoliales > Magnoliaceae > Magnolia > Magnolia changhungtana. The sequence goes on along the minus strand of JASAUF010000467.1, from coordinate 3,972,906 downwards.
AGTCGGGTTGGTGACGAGCCTTTAAAAATATACTGTCAGTTGGTAGAGCATTAGTGTTATGACCTCGAGTGTGAATTAAGCCTACGCTCACGATGACGAGCCTCTCGTAGCAACTTATGGTGTAAACTCATGAACTTGCCTATCGTATGTGATTAACTAGGATTAACGACCCTAGATGGATCAATGTTTGGGTCAATGATATAAAGGGAGGTACCTTAGCTTCCCAAATATGCTGTATGAATGAGTCTAATTAAGAACTTGGCTAATCAAGCTCATGCACCGCATTGCATGTGCTTTTTGCGTTGGTGTTGAGCATAGAGAAAGGGGTGCATACCGCGACCGTAAGAGGAAGATCGCAGAGGGAGTACAGGCGAGGGCATGCATCATTAATACATATCATGTTTGCATTAACCAGAGTACTTAGGGATGTTTGATTATATTGCTTTATTATTACTGCTTGATTGAATTGATAACATGTTAACCTTTGCCTTATAGCTCCACTGAGTTGATCACTCATTCCTACGTTCTGGGACGGTGTTTTAAAACACCAACCAAACTCTGTTGTAATTTCAGGTGATGACGGGGCTTACGAGGTGGGGCCTGTCTTCTATGATAACGAGAAGTTCTCCTATATACAACTCTCTGGCGGGTCTATGTAGACCTGGAGTTTCGTATTGGGGTTACAGGGATATGGATAGATGACATTACACTCTCATTATTTTGTATATTTTAAAACAATATATGTAATTATTTAACCTGGTATCATGTTCACACTCTAGAGACTTACAACAACTTAAGTATTTTATATATCTATCACAGTCTTCCGCTTGCGTAATCTAATCGTCTCTGGAGTATGATATGTTGATTTAGTTTAATCTCATTCATGTTTAATGCACTAACACGGACAACAATTAATCATCATTATCTATGTTGCATAAGTGACGCGTTGGAACTCGGGAGTTGAGCTCCTGCTCGACCCCCGATTTTCAAGGCGTTACAGATTTTCACCGTTAAAAAATTCGTAGGGCCCACCATAATGTTTATTTTCCATACAATTTGTTAATAAGGTCACAAATACATAGATGAAGAAGAAAAACAAATTAAATTTCATGTTGATCCGAAACTTATATGACTCCCAAAAGGGTTTCAATGGTACCATTGCCTTTTGCAGTGTGGTCCAATTGATCTTTAGATCTGTCTTAATTTTTGGTTCAAGCATTAAGACAAGTTAGCCAAATCGATGGACGGTTTAGATATAACACATACCTCATGTTGGGACCCACAGAACTTTCTTACGTCAATACACCATCTATATAGCACTAGTAGTCCATGCTATTTGAGCCCCACCATGATGTATATATATTTCATCAATGCCGTCCATCTATTTTTAAAGATAATTTTAATGTATGAACCAAAAAATGAGGTATATCCCATTCTCAACTGGACCACATTATTGGAAACAGTGTTGATTGAATGTCCTATTAAAAAAAAATTTGGACATAAAAGTATTTTATCAAGTTGTTCTTTGTTTTTTTCCTTCATCTAAGCCGTATGACCGAATCAACGGATCGAATGTCAAATAAACAGTACAGCGGACCTTAGAAGAGTTTTAATGGTGGATATCCAATTAATATTGTTTTCCCGTGGTATGTGGTATGGCCCACCTTAGATTTATTTCCTCTCGTTTTTTAGATCCAGCCCTAAATTGATCTATAAAAATGGATGAAAAGCATGGATAAAAGACATATTTCATGGTGGACCCGCAGACAACAGAACTAGCCACCGGGCTAGTGGTGATTGGTGAGTAATTCATCACTGTTTTCTGTGGTGGGGTCCACCCCAGCCTTGGATCTGCCTCGTTCTTTGGACCATACCCTAAAATGATCTCTCCAAATGAATGAACGGTGAGGATAAAACACATACATCATGGTGGGGCCCATAGAACTTGGTGACGTCACTTAGCGAGTATCACTACTAGGTATCCCATCTGCGTCCGACTCATTACTGGACGCGGATTTCCTGCAAAGGCCGCCGGAGAGAGAGAGAGAGAGAGAGAGATGGGAGGAGCTGCTGCAGAGAGATGTGCCTCTCCCTTTCCATGAAATTCGAATTTTTCGACCGTTAGCCTGTAAAGTGAAATCCCACCCCTCCCTCCTTTGAATGCTCTCCCATTCCAAACCCAACCTTCTTCAATACCTCACCTTTGCATCTTTTAAACAATGCACTCAAATCCATGCACAGATGATCATAACTGGGAGGGCTCGCCGCCCACCCGCAATCTCTCATCTATTGAGATCGCTAGTGGATCTCGACACCTGCAATCTCCCCTACGCCCTCGCCATCTTTCGTCAGATTCCGGGCCCCGCCACATTCTTATGGAATACCATCATCAGGGCCTGTTCAAGACACGGCGCCCCGCAAGAATCCATCTCTTTTATCTCGAAATGTGCCGCAACAGCGTGGTTCCAGATAACTACACCTTCCAGTTCTTGTTCAAGGCCTGTGCTCTGTGTTTTTCGTTCAGAGCAGGGCAGGCGATCCACGGTAATCATATTAAGGTATTTGATGTATCTGATGTTTTCGTGGGGAATTCTCTGATTCATATGTACTCGGAGTTTGGATGGGTTGATGTTGCCCGACGAGTTTTTGATGAAATGGGTCAGAAGAATGTGGTGTCGTGGACGGTGATGGTTGGTGGTTATGTGAAAATTGGAGACATGGGGGAGGCTCTGAGGGTGTTTGATGAAATGCCTGAGAGAAACGTGGTTTCTTGGACTAGCATGATTGCTGGTTATGCTCAGAATGATCTCGCAGAAGAAGCTGTTGGGTTTTTTAAAAGGATGGTGGTGGATGGTGTTAAACCAGATGCTGTTGCGATGGTTTCAGTGCTCTCCGCTTGCACGCAATTAGGGGATTTGGATTTGGGCAAATGGGTTCATCAGTTTGTTGATAGAGAGAGGATCAACATTACTCAAAATTTGGGTGTTGCTTTGATTGATATGTACACAAAGTGTGGAGATGTACATGCTGCACGCCAGGTTTTCGATAGAATGGTTTGGAAGATTGTAGCTGCTTGGAATGCCATGATCGATGGATACTGTAAATTAGGTGATTTTGAAAATGCTCGTTTGCTTTTTGATCAAATGGGCCAGCGTGATCTCATCACATTCAATTCGATGATCACAGGCTACATCCAAAGCAGTAGCTTCATGGAGGCCTTATTATTGTTCGCAGAGTTGCGGGCTTCGGATTTGAAGCCCGATAAGTTCACGATGGTGGGTCTACTCACTGCTTGTGCGAACTTGGGCGTGCTCGATCAGGGGAAGTGTTTGCATACTTTAATCGAGGAAAGTCCAATTGAATCAGATGTTTTCCTTGGGACGGCACTTGTAGACATGTATGCAAAGTGTGGGAGGATAGATCAAGCCATATTGATCTTTAATAGAATGCATGAGAAGGATGTGTTAGCTTGGACTGCGATGATTTCAGGCCTGGCAATGCATGGCGATGGGAAATCCGCTCTCACCCACTTTTCGTTGATGCAAAAGGAAGGGATTCAGCCTAACAGAGTGACATATATTGGTGTTCTAAATGGCTGCAGCCATTCGGGCCTCGTTCAAGAAGGTTGGCAGCATTTCAGTGAGATGACATCTTTGTACAACATAGAGCCTGAGGTTGAACACTATGGATGCATGGTTGATCTTCTCGGCCGTGCCGGTTACCTAGAGGAAGCAGATGAGCTCGTTCAAAACATGCCGATGGAACCAAATGCCGTTATATGGGGATCGTTGTTAGGCGCTAGTAGAGTTTATAACAATGTCACTTTTGCTGAAAATGCAGCAAAGCATCTTCTTGTTCTAGAGCCTGATAAGGATGCTGTATATGTACTCCTATACAACGTATATGCGAGTACGGGAAGATGGGCAAATGCCGCCCAGATCAGGGGCATGATGGAAGAGAAGGGGATAAAAAAGATAGCTGGGTGTAGTTCCATTGTGGTGGATGGGCAAATACATGAATTCACTGCAGGCGATAGATCACATTCTCAATTCGAGGAAATCCAATTGATGATCGGTGAAATGGCAAAGCAACTGAAGTTAGTAGGACATGAGCCAGGCACGTCGGAAATCTCGCTGGATATTGATGAGGAGGAAAAGGAAGATGCTTTGTTTAATCACAGCGAAAAGATGGCTATTGCTTTTGGGATCATGAGATTAGGGGCCAATCTGCCTATTCATGTACTTAAGAATCTGCGAGTGTGCAGAGATTGCCACTCTGCAATCAAGTTAATTGCTAAGATTTGGAATAGAGAGATTGTAGTTAGAGACCGGAGTCGGTTCCACCATTTTAGAGATGGGTGTTGTTCCTGCAAGGATTTTTGGTGAAATCTAACTGAAACGATTCTTAAGATTGCAATAGCTTACCATTTTAAACTCAAAGTGGAACATTCATTGTGGCAGAACATTATTCATCTCTAGTATATATAATGCGAGCAAAAGTGGACCACTTTCCCACACAATTAGTCTTTTGGGAGTTGGAACTTTGAGATTTAATAGGGCATTAGAAGGGATTTACAACATAGTTGAGAGTATTTGGAGAATTTTAAACTCTGCATGCTTATCGACCAACAATTCAGATGTTACCCGTGTTGTGTCGCCAATGGCGGTGATTTTACGCACTCCCGTGCATCCCTTGCATTTGGATTTTTTTTTTTTTAATGTGCCCGCGCCATTTCTCTCCCTTCCCTTTGTGTAGCCATTTTGCCCACACTCCTTTTTCTAAATGTAGGCCGCATCCCTTCTCTTTGCTCATAGCCATCGCTGCTCTCTCTCCATGTTCTTCATGTAGCCTGAATCCTTGCCTCAATTGCATGTTGAAAAAGAAATGAGCAAATGGAAGAGGCGAAACAAAGGAAAACATTACTTAAAAATAGGCTTAAGGCATATTACAATGTCGCTATCTTTAAGACAATATTTGCACTCTACACGATTGTGGTAAATCCACTTCTAGAATACTATAACATTCCTCTTTCGAACTAGAGAAATTTGGGCTTCAACCTACAAAACCGAAAACTGCAACCTGAACACACTTCTACAATGTGCATCCCTAACTTCTTTATATTTTTGCAATTTACACCTAGACATTTTTACTTTTTTTGCAATTTACACCCTTGATTTATATAATATCTGCAAAATTTTCCAAAACAACTTTAAACAAGAAACTGATGGAGAATATGATGGAGAGAGGAGATTATTGAGGTGTTGGAATGACCCACAATTTTTTTATATAGAAATAGAAAGATACTTTTGAATCCCTTTCATGAAAAGTCACATGACGTCTTTTCATTTAATCATAACTTTCAACATACAATTTGAATTTAAATTGTTCCATTTCATCAAAAGTCACCAAGATCAACAGTTATTATGGTTGGATTTTATTTTATTTTGTAAAAAAAAAGTTCAACAATTCCTTATTATTTTTCAAAATAAAGATGCATGGTATGTGAGTAAGATATATGTATAGGAGCAGGTATCTTATGGATTTGAACCTTCACTTAATATAAACATATCAAAGTTGCATCAGAATCCTTGGTGATTGTGGTCTTCAACTAACTATTCTATGTGAAACAACCGAATATGTCATGCACATATTTTCAGTAGTAGTGTGTTCTAAAATTGGTAGCACATTAATGATGTTCGATTATGGATTCATGAGTTCATGAGAGCTATCAAAACTCTTGAACATAAGGAAGTAGACTCACTTCCAATAACAATATAAGGGAGCCCTTGTGAATGCCATTGTAATAATAGCACTACTAAAAGAATTGACTAAGAGAAAATACTCATCCTCCTTTTTATCATTACTTGTACTAGTACTATAGATACATTTAAGAAGGAGATAGCTAAGAGTTCTTGGTGCGTCACTTCAGCTACTTCCTATGAGGTACTTTACCTATTGAACCTATTAATTTAGGTTATCTTTCCCTTATCTGGTATATGTGATATTAACTTAGGTCCCATTTCTCTTTATGTTTATTGAAAACATCTCTTATTAGTCCTTTGGTGAGTGGGTTCACTAGATTATATATGGATTGCATATTTTGAATTGTTATAACGCCATCACCAAGCATCCACTATACAAAACTATCTTAGATCAATTTGTCAAGATTGTTCATTATAAGTCTTGTATGTCATTGATGGTATTGAACTGTTACAATCGATAGAGACAGGTGGCAAAGTCTTACCAATGATGGTATTTCCAATAATAGGTTTTGCAACAATTCTATTTCTTTGCTACTAGTCGTCAAAGTTATAACTTTATATTTCATGGTAAAATAAGATATCCAATGCTTCTTGGGTTCCTAACAAATGACGACTCTTCCAAGTATAAAAAGTCATTCACTGGTAGATTTGGATTCATTAGAGTCAACTATTCAACTTGCATCATATTCCTCAAGCTCACTGACTAACTAGAAATGTGCAAGCCATAATTAATAATTTTCTTTAAATATCTAAGTACTCTAGAAACAACATTTAAAATGATTTAAACTTAGATTATTGGTAAACCTACTCAATTTACCTATTGCAAAAGCAATATTAGGTCTTGTAGATATCATGGCATACATAAGAATACTAATCACCTTTGAATACTCTAATTGAAATATACTATGGTCTTAGTTTGTTAGTAACTTGATGTTAGAATCAAAAGAAGTAGAAAAACTTTATGAGTATCTTTTCAATATAATGTGAATGAGACAGAGTCATACCGTTCTTATTCCTTATTAGCTTGATAGTTGAAATTACATTTGCTCCATCCATATCTTTTATGTCAAAACTAGACATTAAGAATCTTTTATTGTCTTTTGTTACTTTTAAACATGCGTTAGAGATTGACATATCATCTGCATATATGTATTTACTCCTTCATTATGAGAAAATTTTAAATGGATGTTAGAGCAACTAAAACTCATATGGTTGATATCCTTATTGCTGAAGTATAGGTGTCGAAGAAGTTGACACCTTGTCTTAATGTAAATCTTCTAGCTAATAGTCTAGTCTTAAATCTTTTTGTGGTTTCATTTTGTCTTAATTTTCTTTTGAATATCCATTTACAACTTATTAATTTTAATCTTGGAGGCAGATTCACTAATTTCAATATCCCGTTATGTATTATAAAATCCATCTCAGTGTTTACAACATCCTTCTAAAAAGAAACATCCTAATATCTAAGGGCATCATCTTGATTTTCCTTATTATATTTTCTTTTTCTCCTTTTATCAACAAAAGGTAGAAGTCAAGTTCGAAGAATGTACCTATTTTGATTCTCTTATCAAGTTTAACCTGATGCAGGATGGAATGATCTAATCAAATACGATGATGGAATGATCTAATCAAATACGATGCCATGAAATTAAAAGACAGATTAACTAGAGCAATGGAATGAAAAAATAAAGCATGATAATCACATCATATATGAGGTCAAGGAATATGTGACAAGACATGAAATCAATCCCTCTAATAATCAATACTAAAAACATTCTCATATTGTCATTGTGAAGGTTTTTCGATGCTTGGCCAAACAGTGCTTGTGGTTTGAGGGTCTACCAACAATCCCGTCACCTGGTTTGCCAAGCTTTGAATAGGTCATGGCCCAATCTTCCTATTGAAAATCATAGCCCGTGATTGTTCTTCCCAAATGTGGGTTAGTTGCCGAACTGTCCATTTGCCGGATAATCCAACACAGGAGATCTTTTGAGGCACATAGTCAATTCATTGCTCCCCATACCGTACGATCAATGTATGCAATCTTGATATTATCATATCACAGTTAAGTGATGCACACCCGGCTTTAGTATCAGAAATTCCTAGTATTGCTAATATTGTTGTGAGATATTGTGTGTATCAATGATATCGTGATATTTACAAGTTATCACCAGTTAATATGGAAGTGGTGTCAGCAATAACAGACCCTTCCCACAAAATAAAAAATAAAAAATAAAAAATCCCCTTAAATTCCTCTCTCTCTCTCTCTCTCTCTCTCTCTCTCTCTCTCTCTCTCTTACTTCTAATTCATTCCTAGCATATATCTCATCAAACCCTTTCGATTCTTTGGATGAAAACCAATTTATTTGGGTAAAATCAAGATTGGACAGGGGTTGGGCTAGCCAGTTTCAAAATGGTGAGATATTTTATTTTTTTTATTTTTCACTTAGAATGATAAGAAATAAGATGAGAAATTATTATTTTACATGTTTTTATGTAAAAAATATGGGTTCGAAGCTATGAGTTAGGGATTTGGGAAAACCAATTTATTTGGGTAAAATCAAGATTGGACAGGGGTTGGGCTAGCCAGTTTCAAAATGGTGAGATATTTTATTTTTTTTATTTTTCACTTAGAATGATTAGAAATAAGATGAGAAATTATTATTTTACATGTATTATGTAAAAAATATGGGTTCGAAGCTATGAGTTAGGGATTTGGGAAAATTGGAAAATATTGTTTTTTTTTTTCTTTCAATTTCACTTAGAACGAGCTCATCTGCTTCCTCTAGGTAACCGGCATGGCTGAGAAGATCAACCATGCATCCATAGTGTTCAACCTCAGGCTCTATGTTGTAGAAAGATGTGACTACTTTTTTTTTTGACTTCGTGATCTCAAGAGTCATGCAGGAGAGAGCTACCAAAGGCTAGCTGTTACAGGTTGGACATCTTTCCTAGATCTACACAGGTGTAGGCACCCCAGCCTAGCTGTGCTTAGATGCAATCTAGTTCCCAAGCAGCTGCCTCTAGTGATGCTCTAGGGTCAAGGAACTAGGGCAATTTCTTTTTAATGCCCTGTAGTAAGAGGTAGATGGAGAAAGGCTAGAGTTGTGATCATCAAATTGTGTTTTACTGATTGGTGAGAGAATCTTCTCGTCTTTAATTCTAGCCTCTGCTACATAGAATGCTACAGTAGCAGACTACAATACTTATTCAAGGCTTATTTAGTGTTTTCCACTTGTAAAAAATATACGGCTTTGATTAGAATAAACAAAGGGCTAAACTTTTTTAAAAAAATTCTGTAATTGCTGGATTTATGATTGGTTTTCTTTCTCGACTATCCATTTCGGTTGTGATTTTGTTTTGTGGGATCATGGGTGAATCAGAGGATAATTTGAACAATCAGCCCTAGTTTGCACCTGAAAATTCTCTTATTAGGTTTGCTTGTTGTGTAAGATGTGATTGAGCACACAAGTTTTATGTTTTCTTGTGATATTTAGTTTTACACTTGGGTTATGATATGCGCTTACAGCTGTAAACGTTCATTTTTACATTGACCAGATGTTATGTACATATGAGTGCTGATCTAACATCAGCTGCACTTATTTATTTACTTCAAAATAAAAAAAAATTGTTAAAATTTTAAATATAATTTTAAATATATATATTTTCAATATATGCCCTATGTAGTGAAGGACAAATTTGACTTTTGAATGTATTGATTGTGTTCTCATACATGTTATATGAACTGATTTTGAATATACTTGCATCACTTTTGCCAAACAGGGCAGAGTTTAGGACCCTATACAAAGGAACTTATGACGTGTAATACTGGTTTTTTATGATCTTTTGAGTTCTAAGCGTGTATTAATGTCGATTATGTGTATTAATGCCGATTATAACGTCTCTTAAAAATTCGACCAATTTTCCAATGTTTCCTAAAGACAACAATACATTACGCGATACACACGGTATTTCCCATGCAATGCCTAATATGTTTCCGTATCCCAAGGGTGTGATATATGCATCAATACCGACACTGTAAACACTGCTCATATCTACTATATATAACGGGAGTAATCGGGGCCAAAATTTTCATCATTTAGTTTCCTGAGCGGCTAAAAACATGTGTTACGTAAGTGCATAAAAAGGGTTTTAGACTGAAACGATGGGCATGCAGGTAATTTGGAGAACCTATTTGGCTGTTAGAAGATGCTTCCTTTCTCTTTACAATGAGAAAAGCTTTGATAATTGGGCAAAGTATGATAGTTGATACAATGGCATTAATAAACTTGTGCAAGTGGCATGTAATGAACTCACAATAAACCATACAAATCGTGGGTCCATTTGAATATCTTAAATAGAGGATTGCATTGATTTGATTTCTGTTTGGTGGATGTTGAATGAACAGTTGAAATAAAAACAATTAATGGCACAAAATTCAAGAAATAGATGTTTATGGTGAGCTATTTGAAGTGGATCCAACCTGGTGGTCTTAGACAGTTTGAACTATTACTATTTTAAAACTGCCCCTCCACCGATTCCCACTTTTCTTACACACCACTCTCTCTATTTATTACCCCTGCACTCTCTCTTTACCATTACGTGATATGGGGCTGTAACACCCAACCTGTAAAAATGGCCTTTAAAGGACTGATATGAGACTGATACATTCTATTTCCTTTAAAGGAAGCTTTGACCATTACAAGGCTGCACGGCCTGCGTGGTATCTGTCATACAGCCGGCTGTTACCATTTCTGAATACCTTGCTCCACATGCATTGTATGTGCTATATCTACTAGTATGTTTAATGTTACTCCACAATATTTGTTGATCGTGGAGCTTTATGTTTCTAATTCTCATTGATCTTGTTTCTGTTCTTTGTTTTTGGAAAATTACGATTTTGTTTGCAAGCCAACTCCTGCTATTGTTATATTGTGTAATAATGTGATGCATTTTCTTACAGGAAATATTTTCAGGGGCATTGACATGTCCAACTTCAGCTTCTTATCATTTCGTACCGTAGCCAAAAACCATAGAGCATCAGAACCTTCGATTCCATTCCTGCCCCTCAATTCTCAAAACGAGAAATCAAAAGAGCAGGCTAAGATGGGAAGGATTGAAACCAACAAAAACAGCTGGTATTGGAAATGCAACAGAAGCGAGCAGTCAGGTCTAGTTTCAGCCACTAGCGAATCCTTTTGCAAAGGCATCTAACAGCAATGAGAAGTCGAAAGAGCAGATGAAGTTGAATACAACTTTTATTTTATTTTATTTTAAACACACGCACACACACCCCCACACACTCACGCCGCAGTGGGATTTCACCACTTATGGATACTCAAGAAGATGAAATTGAATACAACTGCCAGTGAGGAGAGGGCTAAGGAAGAGACAGTTCCAACGGCTTATGAATCCTTTCAAAAAGGCATCTAACAACCAGGAGTTGTCTCTTTTCGAGTCTCTCAAGAAGATGAAGAAGGTCAGCTATGTTAGAAAAAACAAGGGAGGGAAATAGAAGCGGGCCAGTTTAGCACCTTTGCCACAAAAGAACCAGCCCTGAGAATATGCCTTGCATCGCTCACCGCACTTGAGCTTCATACAATTGTTGCGTTTCTGTTATTGCCATGAAGTAAGAAAATGGTGATATGATTGAGATCATGGACGTGAATGATGGCAGATATTTCAATGGTGATTATGTAAAGTTTGCCATGTTTAGCCATTCATTGTATGACCGGAAATCTACTGTTAGATGTGCTTGTATGGGTGCAGCTCATGTAATGAAATGCTTGAGAAATAACAAAGAAAAATGCTGTTGTTCCATCACTACCAGAGCTTTTAAGTAACATTTGAGACAGAAATGTGAAATCTGCATTTGTTCCTTGTCATTAGTGACTGGTCATGATGCAAAGATCGAACTGAGCTGAAGTTCCTAACCATCTGATTTAATAGCATGAAAGTTAGGAACTGTAGATCAAGGTTTTAAGTCTATTATAATGCGTTGTGCGGCTCATCCGAGTTGACTCAAACCTGATTAGAACAGATCCCTTTTGACACTGCGATTCAGCAATGAAAAGAGGGTGACTCGATCAACTTAACCAGGTTACCTCAACTAGGGAAGCGGATTGGCTGGTGTACCACACACCACTTCCGACCTCAGTGGTGTGTTGACCTAACCAAGTTCTGTGGGCCCGACCATGAGGCATGTGTTATATCCAAATTGTCCATCCATTTGGCGAGATTGTTGAAAAGCTTGAGCCTATAATTAAGATTAAACGTCTACAATTGAAACCTTCATGGAGTCTAGGGCTGTACACGAGTCGAGCTAGCTCGAAAAGCTCGCTCGACTCGGCTCGAGTCAGCTCAGATTGACTCGGCTGGAAAGGCCGACTCGGGGTGAGTCAAGCTTGTTTTCTAAAGCTCGAGTTGAGTTCGAGCCGAGCTAGATCATGGTGCATTTCAACTCGACTCGACACGAAGCTCGAGCTCAACTTGACTCAAGTAATATATTTTAATATTATATTATATATATATATATATATATATTATATTAATATTAAATATATATAATATATATATAATTAACTTTAAAAAAAAAAAAAAAGTTAAAACAAAAACACCCTACCTGTCTCATTCCCTCTTTCTTTCCCTCTCTTTGTATTTTTTAGCCAAAAATATAATAAATTGATATATGAACAAGCTCGATTTGGCTCGAGATAAACTCGACTCGAACTCGAGCTCGAACTCAAGTATTGCATGGACGAGTCGAGCCGAGCTTGGCCCACCTCGACCTGACTCAGCTTGATGTACAGCCCTACATGAAGTCACAGAAGTATTGGATCAATTTGAGAATTTTTTTTATTTTTTATTTCTTCATCGTCTTCCGTGTTACCTCATGAATAGATTGGATGGAAAATAAACATCATGATGGGCCCAACAAGTTTTTTTATGCTGGGAATCATTGTCCCACTGCTATGTGTGTTGTGGTCCACTTGATATTTGGATACGACTCATTTTTGGGGTCTTTCTATAAAATGATCTAAGCCTAATGGATGGATAGTGTGGATATAATAAATACATCATTTTGATCTCTCCAAATGGATGAACCGTATAGATATGATAAATGCATCATTGTGGGCCCACGTAATTTTGATTTCCTTTTCACCTGTCATAGCAACCAGCTATATAGCTGGTGTACCACACACCAGCTATATAGCTGGTGTAGATACGTGTGGTGCGAAGGCGAGAGCCGACGCTCCTCGAGCTCTGAGTTGTACGAACTGTTCAAAAGAAGATCAAAGTTACATGAGCCCCACAATGATTTATTTATTATATCCATACTGTTCATCTATTGTTTGAGATAATTTTAGAGTATTATACAAAAACTGAATCATATCCAAAGCTCAAATGGACCACACCAAAAATAACAGCGAGGATAATGATTTTCACTGTTAAAAAATTCGCAGGCACACATAACGTTTATTAATAAGGTCACAAATATATAGATGTTTATTAATAAGGTCACAAATATATAGATGAAGAGAAAAAAAAATAATAATAAATAAAATTCATATTGATCTAAAACTTCTGTGACTCCCAAAAGGGTCAAAAGGGTTTCAATGATAAACGTTCAATCCCCACTGCCTTTTGCAGTGTGGTTCAATTGATCTTTAGATCTGTCTTATTGTTCAGCTCAAGCATTAAGATAAGTTAACCAAATGGATGGACGGTGTGGATATAGCATGGACCCACAGAACTTGCTAACGTCAATACACCAGCTATATTGTAGTACACCGGCCAATCCGCTTCCCCGATCCACTTGCCATCCGTCTCCGGATTGGCTACGCCCCCTGCCACCAGCCCGGTGAGTGGTGGTCGGTGGTCCGTGGGCCCCACCATGATGTATATATTTCATTCATTCCGTTCATCCATTTTTGCATATCATTTTAGAGCTTGATCCCAAAAATGAGAGGGATATAAATCTAAGATGGATTACACCACAAGAAAACAATAGTGATCGGATATCCTCCATTAAAACTCTCGTAAGGCCCACTGTACCGTTTATTTGAAATCCAATCTGTTTATTAGGTCATAGAGGCCCAGATGAAGGGAAAAAACAAATATCAGCTTGATCCAAAACTTTTATGACCCCCAAAAAGTTTTTAATGGTTGACACTCATTCAACACTGTTTCCTGTAATGTGGTCCAATTAGAGATTTTATAGACCTCAATTTTGGTCAAAAATCATAAGATGATCTAGAAAAATATATGGACAGCATGGATGAAACACATACAACATAGTGGGGTCCATATAGCATCGACCACTAGCCATTGGCTTGCGGCTGAGGAGTAGCCAATCCGTCTCCGGACGCGGATGTCCTGCGCTGCGAGAGCCTTTCGCAGGAAGTTCATGCGCTGGAAACTTAGGTGGGGCCCACCGTGATATTTGTGATAAATCTACTTCGTCCATTCATTTTTTAATCTCATTTTAGAACATGGGGTCAAAAATGAACCTGATCGAAGACTCGAGTGATCCTAAAACATGAGGATTGAACGTACACAGTTGAAATATTCGTGGGGCCAAATAAGTTTTGAATCAGCATATAATATTTATTTTTTCAGTTCATGCCAGTAGGAATGACGTTGTGAACGGTATGGATGACCTGTAAACATTACTGTCGAGCCCAGTGAGGTTTCAACGGTTGAAATTTCCCTAACCACCTTTTCCATTTGTGCGGCCCCCTTCAGTCTTTGATCCTGTTCAATATTTGTCTCAGGTCCTAAAATGAACTAAAAAAACAGATGGACAGGATAGATTTCTCAAAAACTTCACATTGGCCCACCTTGTTTTCCAGCGCAGGAACTTCCTGCGAAAGCCGAAATCCCTTCTCTGTTTCTCCACCCAGTCTCGTAAAAGGCACGTCACACCATCTATATATACGTAAAAGCTATCGTATTTTTTCCTTTGTGAAATCCATACAATCCATTACGTGTTTCTTACCATTACAAACTATGTCAATGCTCGCCATCTTTTTCATCTTCTTCCATTTTCCTTCTCTCTCCCTCTCTCTCCCTTTAGATATCACCATCAAGCCTGGACGCTTCCAACAGCTCGATCTAGGCGGTCTGGCTGGGCCAGAGAGCATAGCCTTCGATCCATTGGGCCACGGTCCTTATACAGGTGTCTCAGACGGTCGAGTTCTTAAATGGCAAGCCGCGGCCCGCGGCTGGACTGAGTTTGCAGTCACTTCACCACACAGGTAACAATGGACGGTTGCGATTATCAGCAAACGTGTATCTTAATGTTGCACTAGATTTTGTACATGTGGGGCCTATGGTTTGATCATTCAAAACTTTCATCTAATGGGCCACATTAAGGATGGGGGATGAAAGAAAAAATCAGGTTGATCCAAAACTCAAGTGGGCTACACTACATGAATGGCACGTGGATGCCCACCATTAAGTACCTTCCAGATTGTGTGTGGGATGCACTCTGTTTTCTTACGTGCTATCCAATCCAGGCGCGAATTCGGTGAATCCGGGGTAACAGCTTAGTCCCTGACCGTGGGGCCTGATGTATGTGTTGTACATCCACGCTGTCCATCCCTTCTTTTAGCTCGTTTTATGGCGTGTCCAAAAAATACAGTTGATCCAAATCTCGGGTGAACCATGCCACAGAAAACAGTGATTACTGACCATTAAAAACTTCTTGTGGGACCCAAAAGTTGGAGATCTAACCTGATATTTGTGCTTCCGCTTCATTCACGTCGATGTGACCTTATCAACAGATTGGATGGAAAATGAACATTATGATGGGCCCTAGGAATTTTTTATTATGGGCATTCAATGACAACTGTTTTCATGTGGTGTGATCCAGTTGAGATTTGGATATGCTTCATTTATGGATCATGCCCTAAAACGAGCTGAAATTTTGATGGATCGGAGTGGATATACAAAACATATATCAAGGTGGACCCCTGACTGTGGGTACGAATGGTGCATACACTGAAATCCCCCGGATTGGAAGATTGTATCTGTAGAATATTTGACCTTTTCTTGGTTGAATGTGAACTGCTTGTGTATTTTATTTCCAAAGTACCTATATTTTGGCAACCTATTTATGGATATCCATTTGGGAGATCACTCGGGCAATCCAAAGTGGGGCTCTCTTTTCAACCTTCTATTTGCATGCACCAGCTTAAAAGGTTGTGTAGTTTTATTGAGGTAGCATTTGGATCATTATCCATCCACCATCGCACCATCAGATAAACGGTCTGGATCTGTAAGAGCTGGCCCCATTAGTATAATTTGGGAACACAAGTACATTTGTCAAATCCTCGGGCCTAAGATCATATAGTGCCAAAGAGAACTGGGTTCTTATAGGTGGGCCCGTTGTTCTCTGATCTGGACCTTTGATCTGATTTTCCCTTGCATGGATGGGACATGCACGTACTCGTATGGAGGATCATATGCTTTTGTTTTGTTGTGATTAGGAATGAGGAGTGCAATGGCCATGAAAACCCTTGGTTAGAAGGAACGTGCGGTAGGCCACTGGGCTTGCAATTCAGTAAGGCCACCGGTGATCTCTACATTGCGGATGCCTATCACGGGCTCTTTGTGGTGGGGCCCACCGGAGGATTGGCCACCCGGCTAGCCAGTGGGGCCCAAGGGGTCCCCTTTCGCTTCACCAACGGTCTGGATATTGACCAGGCGACTGAGATTGTTTATTTCACAGACTCTAGCATGATATACACAAGGAGGTACTATTCCATCACTCATACCAATTGCTACATTTTCTATATCAAGCTTGAAGATTACTTCTTTCTTGCTTGACCAATGCCGAATATCTAAGCATTTATGAGCAATTAGAGCAATTTTCGTAATTTCTAGTTCTTTATATCTAGTTCTTGGATTATTATTTTTTCTAAAAGCGCTTTGTATTTCGTTTCACACTTTCTAAGACCTCTTTCTTCCAATCTTTAATCTTTTCTTTCAAGAGCTTTATCTTCTGAAATAGCTTGAAACAGGCAAAATTTTCTATTGATAATGATTCCCCTCACTCTTTTACAAGAGCCAAGAAACTTTTAGTTTGGATTCACGCTAATTTAAATTGAAATGGGCATGGCGCCCAGTTCTCTTCTTCTAAGGACAACAGGATTGGACAATACTTATCGAATACCAAGCGAGGGAGGCCTCTTTAATGTGCTAGAGGGAACTTCTCCACCTAATCCAATAACAATAAAAATTTGTCAAGCTTTGATTTGATAGGATTGCCTAATCCTTGGTCTATATGAACATCACTATGTACATGGAAGGAAGTTAAATATTACATTTTTTATGATAAAGCAAGAATATTTGGACAATTTTGTACTGTTTTTATACTATTTCTCTATCCCAATAAGATTTTTATAGAGATGCATTACCATATACATGGGATGAAATTGAATATTACATGTATATCTAGTTATTGATAACTTCAGTTAGACCATAATTCATCAAACCTTTTCTCTTGTAGGGACAACACATTGGTCACTATAAGCGGCGATCGGACAGGAAGATTGTTGAAATACGATCCACAGAGCAAAAAGGTGACTGTGTTGCTTAAAGGCCTCGTCTACCCAAATGGGGTGGCAATTAGTAAGGATAGCACATTCCTCCTCATCGTAGAGACCAGCACTCAAAGAATAATGAGGTTTTGGCTTCAGGGTTCTAAAGCCGGAGCCCTTGAAGTTTTCGCCCAACTATCAGGATACCCAGATAACATCAAAAGGAACTCTAGAGGAGAATTTTGGGTAGCTATTGCATCCATCAACGGTGTGATTGGAATGTGTCTTAATGAGAAGGGTGAGATCATGGAGGTGTTAAATGATAAATTTGGAAAGATTACTTCACGTCTTAGTGAAGTAGGAGAAAACAATGGGAGTTTATGGTTGGGATCTGTGGTCGCGCCCGATGTTGGCATTTACAAGCTTTAGACACTTGTATAGTTAATTTGCTAGTAATGTGGTTAATTATTACATTTGTTTATGTTTTCAATGTTTCCATTTACAAGCTTTAGACACCTATATAGTTAATTTGCTAGTAATGTGGTTAATTATAACATTTGTTTATGTTTTCATAAAATTATATTTTGTTCAATTTATTGAAATATCAAACCTATGCTCATGGTTTGATTTAGTTGCATATCAGACTCTAAAACTCACTAACTCGACTAGAAATCAAGTTGATGTGAGTCGCTCGCTTACTCGAGGAGTTGTTCCTGGCAAAGACCTTTGGATGGTTTTAAGAAACTAAAAATCTTATAATTGACTAAGAGGTCAAGAGCTTCAAGAAAATCTTGTAAATGCAATTACAGAGGCTTATTAGCCAAAGGTGTGAAAACTTTTTTTTTTTTTTTTTGACTTTGTGATCTCAAGAATCATGCAGAAGAGAGAGCAGGCTCGCAGATTCTCTCTCCCATTCCATGAACTCGCATACTAAATTAAGAATATCGCATACTAAATTAAGAATATCTTCCCCCACAATTTCCCATAAGAACGTGAAAAAACTGCTCGAGTAGCCATCTAGTCTCGACACACTATCTTGAGGAATAGAAAATGTTGCTGCCTTCACTTATTCCATATCCCAAGCGTGCAAAAGGTCTTCATTATATTGGTCTGGAACTAAGCTAGGGATGCTGCTAAGGATATCATATGCTGGACTAATACCTTCTGATGTATAAAGGGAGCTGTAGAACCTGACTACTTTTGTCTCTATCTCTGATTGAGATTCCAAAATAACTCCCAATTCTATCTTTATCCTATTTACAAATAATCAATGTTGCTTCTCCATGATGGAGTCGTGAAAGAATCTTCTCCTTGATAGAGTCGTGAAAGAATCTATTGTTGCATTTTCCTTCCGGCAGCCACTGGTTTCTAGTCTTTTGCTTTCAGAAGATTTCCCCCTGAAGGAGAGCCATAACTAGCTTGGATTTTGCATCATCAAGGGTCGTACCTCATTCCTTTGATCTGGACAATGTGAGATCATGTTCAGCCTTCAAAACTACATCATTTGCAACTCCAACGCTTTGGAAAATTTTCCCAAACTCATTGTTCCATTCCCTCAGCTTAGATTCCAACTTCTTCATGTTCTGAAAGACTTTGACGATTAGTAATGCAAACAACACCGTTGCCCATATTTCCTTCACCACCTCTTTAAATCTGATGTGGTTTGTCCACAGTATCTGAAATCTAAATGGCTTCGAGGAGCTGTCCACTACTTCCTTTACAGGCACCAGAATAGGAGAGTGATCAGATAAGAGATGAGAGAGGTGAGAGACTTTGAAGGTAGAGATTCCCTTACCCACTCACTCCATGTTAACTAGTACCCTATCAAGTCTTACTCATTCTCTCCTATGACCTTGTCTGTTTTACACCAAGTAAACCTTGACCCTTCAAAACCCGCATCTATTATATGCCAACATCATCTATAAACTTGTTTGAATTCCGCCATAGCTCTAATTTCCAGAGTGTTGCCCCATGCCTCTCTTCAACATTCAATTGACAATAAAATCACTACAAACTAGCCATGGACCCGTGATCCAGCCGCCCAGCTTTGCATTTCTACTCTTGCGCCTTGATCGTGGAACTTTGCTCGGAGGCCTCTATCAAATCCCAATTCCTTTGCTACTTAAGGTAAGTTAGAGATATTAACCATAGGCTCTTGAAGCATAAGAATACAAGCCTTACTATTTCTCACCAAACGTCATATCACCAGCCTATGCTTGCATTGTCCAATTCCCAATTTTTTCTTCATCACCAGCCTTTATCTTTATTTCTAGTGCCCTTTGCTGGCTCTAATTCATCCTCTTTTTCATAGTAGAGTTGAAGAGGATATGCTCTAAGGAATCCCCATTATTTGGAAAGCCCAAAAATTACCCAACCACAACTTGAATTTGAATGTTACTACAGTCGTGCAAGCAGGAAACTCAAATAATATGCCCTTGTACACATCCACCAAAAAAATGTAGGGGGTAGGGGATGTAATGAAGGGCATTCCATCTAGTTAAAGTATCCAAGCAGGTTCTTATGACCCATAAGGCTAAAGGTTCCAAGTCAGCATCTAGTCAATGGCCTTAAACAAATGAAAATCTAACAGACACCAAAATTATTAGGTGATAACCAGCTCTCCTCTTCTCTCAGGTAATGAAATGCTCACCGAACATATTCATGGGCCCGTGAAACAATATCTCCCTCTGTACCAAACAGCCTGTACTCGAAGGTTTCCCGTAAAAATAGACAGAGGAACCAAACCAATCACGTCAGCTGATACTCCAAATAACAACACAGTTTTACATAACCAAATAACTCATTAGAATGAAAATAATTCAAATACGTCTATCCACCCAGTGAACAACAAGCTTAGTAGCAAATTTCTAACAGTTTATATGATTTGTAGAAATCAATGTTCTGCCACCAAATGCTAATGCGATGGTAGACAGTAAAATAGTACATGAGAATCAACAATGACCATAACAAAGCCCAAACGCATAAAGGTGGATAAACTACGTCGAGATTGATCTCTGAAATACAGTTCCCCATTGCATGATAAAAATAAACAGATCGCCAGCTTTAATATCTCTATATCATTACTGAATAAAAATAGAAAAAACAACAAAGAATTGAATAGTCTGACATACTCTTTCCCCCTTCTTCAAGCATAATCGAGGCCAAAACTGAAAGTATGTCAATTGGGTATTTCTGCAATTGGTAAAAACGATGATGAGCTTGACCAGTGATTTCTAAAAGAAATGGTCCGGAATAGAGACACCCAAATAAAGGGCTAGTACCTTCAAATCTGAATCTGCCATTGTTTCTTAAAACACTAATGGGGATGAATGAATTTCAGACGCTTTGAAACAGATATTATTGAGCTTGTTGTCATCATAATCATAAGTTAATGTTTGGAATTGTAATATTGCACTGGCAGTTCGATATAGTTCCCATGTTTTATCTAGTGCAATTTGTGGTAATCCTAACATTTTCAGCAATATTTATGGGGCCCTTAAGAAGCAATGACCATTGGACTTTTCTAACCTTATGGTTAATAAATAATACAAAGGGCCATAGTAAGAGAAAATATATGATGGTTGGGATCTCAAAATCTAGAAGATTTTTTGCTTATCCCTAATCCACTCTGCATTAAATAACATCGATGGTCTAGATCAATGAAAAATTGGTACCACTAATATGAAATGGGCGCTCAGGATGCTATTCCTAGAGTGATTTATTAACACTCTATGGTGTTATTTGGATTTGGGCAAACTTATGCTGCAACAAGCAGTTAGAGTAACTGTACATGTCCATGATTTGTTTAACTCCTTTGATGGGAACTGCATTTTTGGATTAGTTATGGTTATATGCCCACTAGACTATGGATTGGGCATCTCTGATGGAGAGTGGAACTACTTGTTAATAACAGTTTATGTTTTGGATGCTCATGAAGATATATACTTATTCATGCAGTTATGTGACATGTTCCAAAGTGTCACGTGTACAATCATCCAAGTTCAAGCATTCCACATGTGCATGTGTCATCATCAATCTTCTTTTCTTTTTTCTTTTTTTGCAAAAAGTGGGGACTAGCCCCCTGTATCTTTGTTAATTTGAATCAAGGATGCACAGATTGAACTTTCGGGTGGGTTACACAATTACATTGGGCCTCACCTATCATTTCGCCTAATTGGCAAACGGAAAAAAGGAGAAAAAGGAAAGAAGAAACTGGAGGAGAGGGAACTGCTTCAGGTGAGGAAAATCTGGATTTCGCTGAAGTCAGGGACCCGCAACTGTCCCATATTAGCATCAATAGGAGGGACTCATGCAAGTGGTTGGCCCTGCTGCATAGCAGATAGCCAAACGCCTACATGCCACTAGCTGCAAAGCTTCGTTCCACCTCAATCTTCAGCCTCAACCAAACTGCCATCAACCATCAGCCTTGTAGCACACCCCCAGTCAAAGCATCAGTCCTGTTAGAATGTTCTTGCAGCCAGCCATCCACAGTAATGGCATCTCAGACAGACAGTCTTGAATCATGTGCGAAAAAAAGGGGCCCATCTGCAGGAAAAATGTAGAGATTCTCAGCCCACTCCCTTCTTAGTTATCTTGCTCATAATCAGTCCTACACCCGCTTTATCCAGCACTAGAGAGCCTTTAATACTTTTTGGAAGGTCAGCTTTGTTATAATAGAGCTTATTTGGGCACCTGTCTCTTGCGATCTTCGCCAGACCATCCGCAACCGAATTACCATCTCGGAGGGTGTGAGAAAAAAGCGGGTTGAGAGGCCGAATCAATCTTTGAATGATGCCCATATGGTATCATATGCTCTAGCATCCTCAGACTCGTGGGTTTGTGGCCGCTTCTACAATGATTCGGGAGTCAGTTTCAACTATGATGTCAGCTAAACCCATTGCTTCGCAGTACTTTAGCCCCTCATCATCCATCTTTGAGCACTAAAAAATGTGGCACATGTGCACATGTGCAAACATGCCACCAACCAATCGAGTTTGACAAACAAGGGATGAAACTACTCCTTATTGAATCTAAAAATCTCTGTCCATCCGAATCCCCTTGTCGAGCAAGACCCTATCCAAATCTGGTTATGGTAAGCAAGTCTATTAGTACACGTAACTTGTTTATATAAGGCGAATAACTTCAACCATAGTGAGAGCGATGCTCTGTCTTTTTGTATGAACTTCATAGAGCTTCTAAGTCAGAACTCAAAGCTAGTGCATTAAACAAGTCCAGTGCTATTGGGTTAGAGAATTCCCTCATCTAAACAAGTATAGACCATGGAAACTTATTGCTATTAGGGTCAGCAACCATTTGATTCATTGCTTCTGTCTTGTAACCTTTAGGCCTGGTAGTAACAACCTGTCCATGACCCTACTAGCCTTGACAACATGCTGTGGATTGCTGATCATACAGAGCTTGCCCAAATCCAAACAGGCCCCATGATTCCTTTTAAATTTGTATGAGAGTACCAAAATAATTGAGATCTGTTAAGGAAATGAAATTTTTGAAAATGTTTGTCCTAGTTTAATTGGAGTGGTCCATTCACCTGGTGCATGACCACTGATTAGTAGGAGTAGCCAAGGTTCTTGACTGAAGACTTAACATTCGACTACAACATTCTATGCTTATCTACAAGATCTACAAGCGTGTGGCATGCATTGTCAGATGCCCATCCTGATTGCACAACCTGAAGCCTACGCATGCATTGTCCAATTCCCAATTTTTGCCTCATCACCAGCCTTTTATCTTCCGTTCTAGTGTTCCTTGTCGGCCCTAATTCATCCTCTTTTTCATAGTAGAATTGAAGAGGATATGCTCCAAGGAATCCCCCTCATTTGAAAAGCCCAGAAATTTGCCCAACTGCAACTTGAATTTGAATGTTACTACAGTCATGCAAGCAGGAAACTCAAATAATGTGTCGTTTCTACATATCCACCAAAAAAGATGCAGGAGGCAGGGGATGTAACCAAGGGCATTCCATCCATTTAATGGATCCAAGCAGGTTCTTATGACCCATAAGGCTATGGGCTCCAATTCAGGAGTTCAAGTCAATGGCCATAGACAAATGAAAATATAACAGGCAACAAAATTATTAGGTGATAACCAGCTATCCTCATTCTCTTTGGTAATGAAATGCTTACTGAGCTTATCCATGGACCCATGAACCAATATCTCCCTCTGTACCCAACGATCTGTACTCGATGAGTGACTAGTGATTTCCAAAATAAATGGTACGGAATAGCATCATCTAAATAAAGGGCTAGTACCTTCAAATCTGAATCTGCCATCATTTCATAAAACGCTTTTAGTCCCATATTGGGGATGAATGAATTTCAGAGGCTTTTAAACAGAGATGTAATTGTGCTTGTTGTCATCAAAATCATAAGTTAATGTTTGGAATTGTAGTATTGCACTTGCAGTTCCAAATAATTCCTGTGCTTTATCTATTACAATTTGTGGTAATCCTAACCTTTCAGCAATATTTATGGGGGTTCCTCAGAAGAAATGACCTTTTGACTTTTTAACCTTATGGTTAATAAATAATGGAATAAGGAGCCATATTAAAAGAAAATATATGATGGTTGGAACCTCATAATCTGTAAGATATTTTTTGCTTATCCCTGATCCACTCTGCATTGAATAACATCGGTGGTCTAGATCGATGAAATATTGGTCCCACTTATATGAAATGGGCACTCAGGATGCTATTCCCATTGTGATTTATTACAGTCTATGGTGTTGTTTGGATTTGGGCAAACTGTTGCTGCAACAAGCAGTTAGAATAACCATACATGTTCATGATCTGTCTAACTCCTTTGTACACGGGAAGTGCCGCATTTTTGGAAGTCAGAAGAAGAGAACTATTGGATTGTATGTAAATCCCCTGATTCGTACCTACTGGTAGTATGACTCTCTCTCCCCTTTGATTCCGCTTCATTTATCATCCATTAAAACCGTGGAAATATTTTATTATTGATTTAGTTATTTTTGCAGGTGATCCCAATGCCAGTTTTTATGCTACTTAGCTTTTCATTTCCCCTTGCATCTTCTGATTATGAGCTGACACTCCCGAAAATGAGTTTATAATGAACTACCTACATCTCTCACAGGTTCATTGTCTGCTTCTTTACTAGATGTGTAATGCTAGCAGTTGATGTGCATCTGCACACTCCAAAGAAATCAGCACACATGCTGACGTGTCACAACTGCCTGAGATTCAAGCCATTCGTTAGGATGGCAAGCCTTGTCTCAATGATAGGCTGGTCAACTCATCAGGTGGGCCACGTGAACAAATTACAGTCAGTTACAGAATGGATAACAGATGGTCTACATTCAATGTGCATGTGCTGTTCACATGGGTGCATTCACTGCAGGATCTACCTGATGAGTGGCTTGGAGTTATATACACGTGTCATGTGTGGTTCTTGTTTAGCATTGGGAGACGCATGTGTGCATGTAGCAAAGCTCTGGCTAGGTTATTAATCTGTTGGGTATTCAAACCACCTCGCAGACTCAAGAGAAAGATTGAAGACAGAAGAAGACACCACAGTACTAGATGATGAGGCTTTCAACATGGAAGCAGTGCTTGACAGATACATCTTAAGGCATATCCCAGCTGCTGCAACAGTAAGAATTTAAAGATTAAAGATTTCACAATGGAAAATGAACGATCTTTCTAGGCTCATGATATGAAAGCTGTTCTTGACTGGATGAGTTGTTATTTCAGGTGATAAGGTGCTATGGAACTTGCCGGACTACTGTTACTAGTAGCCGAGGGGTGTGATCAAGCTTGTTACTTCCCTCAAGCTTCTGATTTCAGCAGAGTGGTTAAATAGAATACTAGAGGTAGGCATGTCCTTTACTTGTTCATCAGTTCATTATGGAGTAAACCATGACTGATTCTACCTGCACATTATTGTTTCATCTCCATTATATGGAAGGAATGTGATGTCTACCCCCTGGAGTAGGATTTGGATTCCACACTGCATATGTTCCAGTACTGGAATGTCTGACATCCATGCCATTCATCTGGTGGGTTCTGTCGTCAGGTGGTCACCCAAAGAAATGGATGGCTAATCAGGATGGACCCAACCATGTTTGACAAATCGGTGTTCCCCATGCTGACCAGACCAGCCTAGTACATACTGGGCTCACCTTATAAATGGCTCAGATCTTGCACACGTTTCACATGGGCATGTGTGGGGAGAGTAGGATTTGTTATCCTATTCCCTTTTCTCATATCCAGTGATTGCAACATTCCCTGTATGGGCGATATATTGGTTAATAATATCGATGTCACACAGTGCCAATACAAAATTGGGTTGTAGTTGGGGAACGAGTATCGATTAATGTATTGATGATATCTCGATGTATTACAATATTCTAAAATTCGTTGTTATAAGTTTCTTGTTATCATCAATATATATCACACGTATCAGCGATATCGCACTTGCATCGGTCTTACTGTGAAAAAATTTGGAAACTTCACCCAAAATCCACAAAAATGATTTTTTCTGAACTTTTTTGCTAGGATTATGTTGTTAAGGAGATCTTGACAAATCCTTTTCATTTGTTTGGAGAGAAAAGAAGATTTGGATGCATAAATCAAAATCGGAGAGCATGTGGTCCCAAAAACTCAATCGATAAGTTTTTTTCTAATTTTAAGTGGTTGGAATTTGTGTAGTAAAGTTAGTAATCCATGATTTTGTATGTTAGCATGTTCAATTATGGATTTTAACCTTTGATTTTTAAATTGGGAAAAATGGGGAAATTCTGATTTCACCCATTTAACTTGTAATTAGAGTGGAAAAATCAGGTGAGAGTCTTTGAAGGCTGATTTACATATTACAGGTTGGACATCTTTCCTGGATCTACATAGGTGTAGGCACCCCAGCGTAGCTGTGCTTAGATGCAATTTAGTTCCCAAGCAGCTGCCTCTAGTGATGCTCTAGGGTCAAGGAACTAGGTCGATTACTATTTTAATGCCCTGTAGTAAGTGGTAGATGGAGAAAGGCTAGGGTTGTGATCATCAAATTGTGTTTTACTGATTGGTGAGCGAATCTTCTCTAGTCTCTAATTCTGTCTCTACAAATTTAGTAAATCTGCTGATCCTCTGCTACATAGAATGCTACAGTAGCAGACTACAATACTTATTCAGGGCTTATTTAATGTTTTCCACTTGTAAAAAATATTCGGCTTTGATTAGAATAAACAAACGGCTAGGTTTTTTTTTTTTTTTTTTTAAATTCTGTAATTGCTGGATTTATGATTGGTTTTCTTTCTCAACTATCCATTTCAGTTGTGATTTTGTTTTGTGGGATCATGGATGAATCAGAGGATAATTTGAACAATCAGCCCTAGTTTGCACCTGAAAATTCTCTTATTAGGTTTGCTTGTTGTGTAAGATGTGATTGAGCACACAAGTTTTATGTTTTCTTGTGATATTTAGTTTTACACTTGGGTTATGATATGCACTTACAGCTGTAAACGTTCATTTTACATTGACCAGATGTTATGTACTTATGAGTGCTGATCTAATATCAGCTGCACTTATTTATTGACTTCAAAAAAAAATTGTTAAAATTATAAATATAATTTTAAATATATATATTTTCAATATATGCACTATATAGTGAAGGACAAATTTGACTTTTGAATGTATTGATTGTGTTTCCATACATGTCTTTTAAGATTTATATTATATAAACTGATTTTGAATATAGTTGCATCACTTTTGTCAAATAGGGCAGAGTTTAGGACCCTATACGAAGGAACTTATGACGTGTAGTACTGGTTTTTTATGATCTTTTGAGTTCTAAGCATGTATTAATGTCGATCATGTGTATTAATGCCGATTATAACGTCTCCTGAAGTTTCATTGAAAAATTCGACCAATTTTCCGATGTTTCCTAAAGACAACAATACATTACGCGATACACACGGTATTTCCCATGCAATGCCTAATATGTTTCCATATCCCAAGGGTGTGATATATGCATCGATACCGACACTGAAAACATTGCTCACATCTACTATATATAACGGGAGTAATCGGGGTCAAAATTTCCAGCATTTAGTTTCTTGAGAGGCTAAAAGAATGTGTTACTTGAGTACATAAAAAGGGTTTTAGACTGAAACGATGGGCATGCAGGTAATATGGAGAAGCTATTTGGCTGTTAGAAGATGCTTCCTTTCTCTTTACAATGAGAAAAGCTTTGATAATCTGGCAAAGTATGATAGTTGATACAATGGCATTAATAAATTTGTGCAAGTGGCATGTAGTGAACTCAAAATAAACCATACAAATCATGGGTCCATTTGAATATCTTAAACAGAGGATTGCATTGATTTGATTTCTGTTTGGCGGATGTTGAATGAACAGTTGAAATAAAAACAATTAATGGCACAAAATTTAGGAAATAGATGTTGATGGTGAGCTATTTGAATTGGATCCAACCTGGTGGTCTTGGACAGTTTGAACTATTACTATTTTGAAACTGCCCCTCCACCGATTCCCACTTTTCTTACACACCACTCCCTCTATTTATGTCATGACCCTAATTCTAGTATTGGTAATCCATGATTACTAAACACCACATTTTTGGTTGACAGCCTCCGTAGAACTCCGCGTTTTGGGACTTTCAAGTAACACATAGTAAGTCCCATAAGCGGGGCTCCACAAGGAGGATTTCTGAAAGTAAAACCAACAAACACGTTGCATTTCTCAAAATTTCATCATATGCAATATATATTACTGTGTACAACTGAGCACCTCAGGGCAAAACCAAAACATAAACCACGTCATATTTACCATACCTGATGTACATACGCAGGGTATTACAAACAAAAAAATACACACTGATATGTACAAAACAAAAAGGATGTCTGGAGTCTGTAGCCTCTACTCCTGCAGCTCCCTACTCTCACCTAAAAAAAATAGAAAGGAAAGCTTGAGCTACTAAGCCCAGTGGGTGCGTGTGTGCCGTAAAAATGCATGTTTCATGTCATGCTCATTTAATGCACATGAATGCACAGGCTTCCAAATCATTTTTATATACAGAGGTGGGACTTCTACCCACTTGTAACATACACACGCTTTCAACATTTCCACAACTTTCCATATTTCCCAATTGGATCACCTAAGTCTAAAACAGAGGTGGGACTTCTACCCACTTGTATAGACTTTTCCACCGTGGTCAACTACAGAGGTGGGACTACATAGTTCACGGGCTGAACTAGTCTAACCCACTTGTGTTAAACCTCACTATCTGCCTAACAGCGAGAAGTCATAAGTCACCTGGCAAAACGATAGCGGACAATTTACGAGCTCGTCACACACAACCTATCTTTGCTTGCCCATAAGCAGGTCAGGTCAAACCTCTCAACCAATCGACACACGTCGGTGGGAGTCGCTGCCTACTTTGGTATTTCAGCATTTCAGCGCTCTGTTCTTCCACCCGGTCTAAACATTGGTCGCTCCCAATGGTACCAATCGGGGTTTAGGGACTTTCACCCACGGACCCTCTAATCATGTCCTGTCAAATTACACATTTCCGGTGTGGTGTCCAACTCAAGTTATAACAACGTATGTTCATATGCATAAGCCCACATACAAGCACAATATGTCATGATTTTCAAGGCAAGCATAGGATGGCCTTCCTCATGTGGTCTCGTCATACATTTAAGTTCCTCATAAGGGTGTTCCACATTTAAGTTCCTCATAAGGGTCTCATTTAATACCACATGTATCTAGACAGTTTACATATTCATCATAGACATATCATATGTCGCACCACAACCCACTATGATCACCACATCATGATATGATTCAGTCACTCTCAAGCATACAAGGATACAACAACTATGATTCATGCATATGATATGCACATGACTTAGTCAATCTAACTCCAAACCGGGATTTATTCTGCTATAAAACTTCATGCTACAAGCATGCTTTTTCTCAAGAAGTAACTACATTAAAAGGATGAAGGATATTTCTTTGACACAATTTGTCAAACAGGTAGCGGGCGGACATTGTAAGGGATAAAGAGGGAACCTGTTAGAAAGACATATGACTTTCATCTACTCAGCCATTAATAACCTAGTCAACTAACTTAGAAAATCCAGCAATAACTTAACCAACTCCATCAGAAAATCCAACAATAACCGAACCCTCAAACAGAAAAAGCCAATCATCGATTTCCCTTAAAACAAGAATTTCAAAGAATCGTCTAACCCTAACTGAAAATCCAGCGAAACCCTAACCGAAAATCCAACGAAACCCTAACCCTTAAATAAAATCCAAAGAATCCAAATAAACCCTAACCGAAAATCCAAATAAACCCTAACCCTTAAACAAAATCCAAGCAATTCTTTTACCTTAAAACTGAAAATCCAGAAATCCCTAACCCTTAAACAAAATCCAGCAATTCTTTACCCTTAAAACTGAAAATCCAGCAAAACCGTAACCCTTAAACAAAATCCAGCAATTCTTTACCCTTAAAATTGAAAATCCAGCAAAACCCTAACCCTTAAACAAAATCCAGCAATTCTTTACCCTTAAAACTGAAAATCCAGCAAAACCCTAACCCTTAAACAAAATTTCGTATCTTAACATTCGGACATCGGGTTGACATACGGCTTGCGACTCGATAATGGAACAACATTATGATCAAGTAAAAATATTCTCAGGGCCAATGGACCTACAACCAACGGCTATCCAGTGTACAAACCAGATTTCTGGGGTATAGGGTCTTACAATTTATTACCCCTGCACTTTCTCTTTACCATTACGTGATATGGGGCTGTAACACCCGACCTGTAAAAATGGCCTTTAAAGGACTGATATGAGGCTGATACATTCTATTTCCTTTAAAGGAAGCTTTGACCATTACAAAGCTGCACGGCCTGCGTGGTATCTGTTATACAGCCGGCTGTTACCATTTCTGAATACCTTGCTCCACATGCATTGTATGTGCTATATCTACTAGTATGTTTAATGTTACTCTTACTCCACAATATTTGTTGATCCTGGAGCTTTATGTTTCTAATTCTCATTGATCTTGTTTCTGTTCTTTGTTTTTGGAAAATTACGATTTTGTTTGCAAGCCAACTCCTGCTATTGTTATGTTGTGTAATAATGTGATGCATTTTCTTACAGGAAAGATTTTCAGGGGCATTGACATGTCCAACTTCAGATTCTAATCATTTCGTACCGTAGCCAAAAACCATAGAGCATCAGAACCTTCGATTCCATTCCTGCCCCTCAATTCTCAAAACGAGAAATCAAAAGAGAAGGCTAAGATGGGAAGGATTGAAACCAACAAAAACAGCTGGTATTGGAAATGCAACAGAAGCGAGCAGTCAGGTCTAGTTTCAGCCACTACCGAATCCTTTTGCAAAGGCATCTAACAGCGATGAGAAGTTGAAAGAGAAGATGAAATTGAATACAACTTTTTTTTTTTTTTTAACACATGCACACACACCCCCACACACTCACGCCGCAGTGGGATTTCACCACCTATAGATACTCGAGAAGATGAAATTGAATACAACTGCCAGTGAGGGGAGTGCTAAAGAAGAGACAGTTTCAACGGCTTACGAATCCTTTCAAAAAGGCATCTAACAACCAGGAGTTGTCTCTTTTTGAGTCTCTCAAGAAGATGAAAGTCAGCTATGTTAGAAAAAACAAGGGAAGGAAATAGGAGCGGGCCAGTTTAGCACCTTTGCCACAAAAGAACCAGCCCTGAGAAAGAATGGATATGCCTTGCATTGCTCACCGCACTTGAGCGTCATGCAATTGTTGAGTTTCTGTTATTGCCATGGAGTAACAAAATGGTGATATGATTGAGATCATCGACATGAATGATGGCAGATATTTCAATGGTGATTATGTAAAGTTTGCTGTGTTTGGCCATTCATTGTATGGCTGGAAATCTACTGTTAGATGTGCTTGTATGGGTGCAGCTCATGTAATGAAATGCTTGAGAAATAACAAAGAAAAATGCTATTGTTCCATCATTACCAGAGCTTTTAAGTAACATTTGAGACAGAAATGTAAAATCTGCATTTGTTCCTTGTCATTAGTGACTGGTCATGATGCAAACATCGAACTGAGCTGAAGATCCTAACCATCTCATTTAATATCATGAAAGTTAAGAACTGTAGATCAAGGTTTTAAGTCTATTATAAAGCATTGTGCGACTTGTCCGAGTTGACTCAGACCTGATTAGAACAGATCCCTTTTGACACTGCGATTCAGCAATGAAAACAGGAGTGACTCGATCAACTTAACCAGGTTACCTCAACTAGGGAAGCGGATTGGTGGTGTACCACACACCACCGACCTCAGTGGTGTGTTGAGCTAACCAAGTTCTGTGGGCCCGACCATGAGGCATGTGTTATATCCAAATTGTCCATCCATTTGGCGAGATTGTTGTAAAGCTTGAGCCTAAAATTAAGATAGATCCAAAGATCAAGTGGACCACATTGTAGACAGCAGTGAGAGATTGAACATCTACCATTGAAACCTTCATGGAGTCACATAAGTATTGGATCAATTTGAGATTTGTTTTTTTTCCCCCTTCATCTTCGTCTGTATTACCTTATGAATAGATTGGATGGAAAATAAACATCATGGTGGGCCCTATGAGTTCTTTAATGCTTTAATGTTGGGAATCATTGTCCCACTGCTATTTGTGGTGTGGTCCACTTGATCTTTGGATATGGCTCATTTTTGGGGTCTTTCTATAAAATTATCTAAGCCTAATGGATGGACAGTGTGGATATAATAAATACATCATTTTGATCCCTCCAAATGGATGAACCCTGTAGATATAATAAATATATCATTTTGGGCCTATGTAACTTTGATTTCCTTTTCACCTGTCATAGTACAGGCATCCGGCTTTGGATTGGCTAGTGTATGACACACCAGATTTATAGCTGGTGTAGATACGTGTGGTGCGAAGGCGAGAGCCGACGCTCCTTGAGCTCCGAGTTGTAGAAACCGTTCAAAAGGAGGTGAAAGTTACATGAGCCCCACAATGATGTATTTATTATATCCAAACTGTTCATCCATTGTTTGAGATAATTTTAGAGCATTATACAAAAACTGAATCATATCCAAAGCTCAAATGGACCACACCAAAAATAATAGCGAGGATAATGATTCTGTAACGTCTCGGAAAAATCCGTACAAAGACCCGAGTACCACCTCCGACAGAAATCACTTAGGACCAAATCTTTTAGAAATTAGACGAAAATTAATTAAGTGCTTAACTAAATCACCTGTCGAATTAGCTTGGACAGTTTCAATACGAACTATAAGACCCAAAATCAGTAGGATCGCTGACGCTACGTTACCCTAAAACCTAGGATCAATCTCTAAACCCAGTTGCTCTCGAGAGCTCATTGAAACTCTGTATCGAACCTGGACCACGCGTTGAAAGTCCGATAACTACGAAATTATACCGTTATGACCATCTCACTGGACTTGACAACTACCTTGGAAATCAAGTCTAGATAATATCCCGAAACACACAACTTGAGCCCGGAGCGAAGTGTGTAAGAAACGCGAATATCTTTAGAAAATGAACTCAGACTCAAGTGAATTGAGTCGTTCGCTTGCAGGCCAAATCTAACAATTCAGACCGTCAGAATTTGACCCAACTATACCCTCGGATCAGGGAAAATCTCCAACACACGTCAGTGTACTTATGGCCCTGATCGAGTACCGGTGACGGTTGAACTGAAACTGGTCCCCCTCGGTCGATCTGTAAATTCAATTAGACCAAAAACTTCGCTTGACCTAGATCCAATGTCAGGGGACTTACTCTCGACCGTATGCAGAAAATGGGCCCCCAGATGCGCTCCGTTGGGCCGAAACAGACGAGTTTTGGCTATAACCTAAGTATACCATGGCCCTGTGGCCATTCCCATCAGTTCTGGGCTTATATAAGCCCCTTAAACCCTCTCTCTCTCATTCCATACGAATTTACAACCCTAAGAGAGAGAAAGAGGAGGAAAGAGAGAGAGAGAGTGAGAGAGAAAGTGGGAGACTGTTCCTGGGATCCTTCCCTGCCGCTCCACGTGCTTAACCACTCTGTCCGTATCGCTATACCGGCGATTCCGACTTCGTTCGGTAAGAAATCCTAACCCTATTCTGTTTTAGGGATTCAAATAGAGTAAACGGCGAAATAGCTAACCTATTTCGTGATTCAAGTAGCCGTTGTGCCGTAAACAAAGGCGTGATGATCGAACTAAGTTCGATACGAATTTACCGATGGAAGGTGCGGACTATAAACGTTTAGGTTATGGTTTTCAAGGCTTTCAATGTCAGTTAATGATTTATGACTGACTTGATTGCTATCACATGTTTAGATACGATGTTTCCTGCGCTTTACACATATATATAAACTATGTTGAATATAGTGTATTCCATGTGTTTGTTGATATGATTGAATGAGTATGGAATTTGGATTTGCGCTTGCCATGATTATTCGTCGTGAATATATGGTTGTCATACGTGTGACAACTCCTTAGAGAAAGGATGTAACATCCCGGATTTTTGCCAACCTGGGATTAGACGTCCTTAGGCAATGGATCAATCCTGACACAGGTTTAACTTCTTAAACGCTCAATTAAAGCCTCAAATCCCTTTTCAAACCATTTTCTTCACAAATCCCACCCTTCACTACCTTGTGCTTTCAATTTCTCAAAGCACTTTTGCCCTAGACACTATCTTAAACTAGCTAAGTAGTATAACTTGGATCACTTTAGATACAAACTGCAAAGGACTAAGTACCACCTCAGACGGAAATCACTTAAGATTAAATCCTTTAGAAATGTGACAAAGTTAACTAGGTGCGAAACCAGATTAGCTACGAAATCCGTTTGAATCGCTTTAAATACGATCTGCAAGACCCAAAACTTGTAGAATCTTTGACGCTAGGTTACCCTAAAATCTAGGATCAATCTCATTACCCGACTGCTCTCGGGAGCACGTTCAAACTCCGTATGTGATCTGGACCGCATGTCGGAAGTCCGATTAACACGAAGTTAAGGAATTAGGACCGCCTTCCTGGGCTCGACAACCATCTCGAAAATCAAATCCAGCCGATGTCCCACGGCTGTTCGCTTGAGTCCGGAGTGAGAGAGTGTGAAAACACATGTTTCTTTACAAAATAAATATCTTGAATAGTAATCTGAGACTCGTCGGTTGCGGATCAGTTTTAAGCAACCAGACCGTCAGAATCAGACCAAATTACACCCTTGGATCAGGAGAAATTTCATACACATTTACATGTACTCGGAATCTCCGATCGAGATCCGCTGACCGTTGAACTGAAACTGGTCCGCCACGCGTGATCTGAAAATCCGACTGAAACAAAAACTTAATAGAATGTAGATCCAGCGTTAGTGAGCTTAAGTCCGACCTTTGGCTCAAGGAGGCCCGCCAGAAGTCCTTCGTTGAGCTGAAAAAGTCCCGCTTTGGTTATAAACTAAGTATACTTTGAACAGGAGTCTATTTCGGTAAATTTTTAGGTTATATAAGGACCTTAAACCCTCTCTCATGGCAGCCATACGAATTTGAGATTGAGAGAGAGAGAAAAGAGAGAGAAAGTGTGGGAGATGTGGGAGGAACTCCCTGCTGCTGTTCCCTACCGCTATTCGGGCTCCACCGCCTGATTCTTATCGCTTTTCCGGCGATTCCGGCGTCGTTTCTAGGTAAGAAACCCTAACCCTAACATGTTTTAGGGTTGTATAGGTTGTAGGTTATGAAATAGCTAACCTATTTCATTCTATAGGTTGTCAAACTCCCGTATACGGAAGCTTAGCGAACCTATCAACTCCGTTACGATTCTACGACACAAGGTGAGGACTTTAGGTGTATAGGTTGCGGTTTTCAACGCTTTCAATGTCAGATAATGGTAGATTCATGATCTGCATGCAATTGCACATGTACAAAGTGCTTTCCGTTTTCTGTTTCGATTAGAATTGTAGAATTTGGAATTTCACATATTCTAGGTATTCGTATAAAATACCGTATACGTATTTTTTATGAAAATGTATTTGACATGTTTATTTGTCGTATGGATATATGATGTATGGATAAAATACTCATTTAGCGAAAGGGTTCGCCTAAATACATGTTTACTAATAAACACTATGTATGTAGAAATACGGTATTGTAAGAAGTACCGTATACATGTATATTTTAGCGAGGTGTTTGTCATGATTAATTGTTGTATAAATATATTATGTGAGCATAAAATAATTGCTTGGCGAAAGGAATCGCCGTAATACAAGTTCCCTTGTAAATGCTATGTATGTCGAAATTGGGTATCCTAGAAAATACCCCATGCGTATAAATTTTGATGTAATTATCATGATTATTTGCTGTATGAATATGATATATACGTATAAAATACTAGTTTGGTAAAGGGACAACCCTAGTGCACTTT
The DNA here is from genome assembly GCA_030180095.1 of Magnolia changhungtana. NCBI lineage: Eukaryota > Viridiplantae > Streptophyta > Magnoliopsida > Magnoliales > Magnoliaceae > Magnolia > Magnolia changhungtana. The sequence goes on along the minus strand of JASAUF010000467.1, from coordinate 3,937,134 downwards.
CCTCTAACATACGTCATGTATGTTGAAATAGTGCATTCCAAGTGTTGGTGAAATTGCTTGTGAGTGTAAGTGCTTAAGTGTTAGAACCTTAGGTAGGTGCTGAGATGGGATTCTCAACTACCTTAGAGTCACATATGATACCCTCCATGTGGTTATTTACTCTAACCACTCACCTATGAAGTATATGTATTTGTATCCCTATTTGTATAGTGCTTTACAACATGCTTTTGAACATGCTTTGTAACTTGTTTTATTAACATGCTTTATGACATGCTTTATAACATGATTGCTAGCGTTCTTGAATTACTTTGTTTATCATGCTTTACTCCACATGCTATGGATGACAATTGATTTTGCTTGGGGCTATGATTATAGTCCAGACAATCGGTACTAGATTGGAGATCGTGGTTGAGTTTCATGTCGCCACGTGAGATGTGTTCGACGAACTCGAGTCGTACTTCGGTTGGCAATAGTGGTTGGCCACGCGAAGTGCTTATGCACTTCATGTCGTTCAACTTGTTGTGCGCTTGAGCTAGCCGAGCTCGTCATGTAACCTGATTTGTCTAATGTATGTTCACCATGTTTGGTCGCTACTGCTTGAACCTAGGGTACCAAACTTACCAGTGAAAACCCTTTTAACCATGGTACCTCGATCCGCTAAGACTCATGAGCCGGGCATGGTGGTATGAGACACCGTGGTTGAGCTGTCGGCCTACGCTGGGGCTACGTGCCTCCCCGTAGTGACCAGTGAGCAACTTAACTCGTGAGCCGATTATGGTGGTATGGGACACTATATTCGCGCTGTCGGCCTACATTGATAAGGTGATGGGGAGTGGTGCAACCTTTGTGCGTAACGACCACTGGCGCCCTTTGTAGTAGTGACCGCGAGCATATTCGAAGTCGCAGATGCGCCTTAGGGTTCGCCGCGATATATAGAGTATGAACTAGGCCCGTGTATAGTGATGATGAATCGTTTAAGGGGTGATGGGGAGTGGTGCAACCTTTGTGCGTAATGTACCACAGCGCAAATTTCTGCAGTGACCTAGAAAACATACCATCGTCGATATTAACTAGGACCGACGACCCTAGAATGGATCATGTTTGGGAATGATACAAGGAGGTACCTTAGTTTCCCAATCTTCAAGTTTGAAATGGATTAATTAAAAACTCGGTAATCATGCTCATCATGCATCGCATGTGCCCGGAAGATGTGGAGCACCGTGGATGTAAGCATGCCGCGAACGTGAGATGGTGTCGCATGAGGGAGTATGTCGGTGAGGGCATCCATCATACCTACATTCATATTTGCATTAATCAGAGTAACTAGGAGTGTTTGATTTACTGCTTTATCATTACTGCTTGACTGAGTTGATAACATGTTAACCTATGCTTTACTGTTCCACTGAGTTGATCACTCACTCCCACGTTACAGGACGGTGTTGTACACACCAACCAGATTTGTTGAGTTTCAGGTGATGGCAATGCTTATGAAGCAGAGCCGAACTACTTCTATGTTGTAGAGGAGGAGTTCTCCTACATGTAACTCTCTGACGGGTCTCTGAAGACCTGGTACTGTATTAACGGGGCTATGGTATTTGGGATAGGAGACATTACACTTCCTCACATTAGATATATTTTAGAACTGTACTTGTAATTATTTAACCTGGTAATGTTATCACACTCTGGAGACTCATCATAGTTTATATATTTTATCTATCTATCACAGTCTTCCACTTGCAAATTTAACTGTCTCTGGAGTATGATATGTTGTTTTGGCTTAATCTCACTCATGTTCACTACTCCAATACAGTCAACATTCAATCATCATTCATTTTGTTGCATAAGTGATGTTCTGGAACTCGAGAGTTGAGTTACTACTCGACCCCCGATTTTCAGGGCGTTACAAAGGATTTGCCCTAACACCTATTATAACCAACATACGTTACGTATGTTGAAGTATGTAGTGTAGGTGCTTATAAAAATATCTGAATGAATATGGAATTTTGATCTGTGCTTGCCATGATTATTAACTATGAATATATGCTTGTTGTGTATGTGGCAACTCCTTTGTTAAAGGGCTTGCCAGGATATATGTTATAACTAGTCTAATGCATGTATGTTGAAATGTGTATTCTAAGTGTTTGATAAAATGCCTGAATGAGAAAATGCTTGTTGGAATGTACTTAATGAGAGTGTTGAGATAGAATTCTCATTTCCCTTCTCTATAATTACAGTTCTCTTTATATAACCTACCTTACTACTATGTGTTGTACGGATGAAATGCCTATGTAAGATAACATGTGTATTATGTGTTTGTTGAAATGCTCAACTAAGATTTTTATTTAGATTTGGTTGTCACATGCCGTTATTGATTATCACTTGTGAATGCTATCGTTTGAAGTGTGATTTGGGCTACGATGTAGTCCAAGCAATCAGTAATGATTCTCGAGTAGTGGCTGAGATCATTTCGCCATATAAGACACGTTCGATGAATCCGAGGTATACCATGATTGTCAACAGTAGTACCATGTCGATTAATTCTGCGTACACTCGTACCAGTCGAACTTGTCTAACAAACTGATTGGCCTATTGTGTGTTTACCATGTATGGATGCTACTGCTTGAATCTAAGGTACCACTTACTAATGTAAAGCCCGTTAAACCTTGGTACCACAATCCACTAAGACTCATGAGCCGAGCATGGTGGTATGGGACACCGTGGTCGAGCTGTCAGTCTACGCTGGGGCGACGAGCCTTCCCGTAGTGACCAGTGAGCAACCCAGACTCGTGAGCCGAATATAGTAGTATGAAACACTGTATTCGAGCTGTCGGCTTACACTGGCGCAGCCTGGCTGTGGTCCCCAGTCGGGTTGGTAACGAACCTTCGAAAATAGACTGTCAGTTGGTAGGGCGTTAGTGTTGTGACCTCGAGTACAAAATAGGCCTACCCCGGCGCAGCCTGGCTGTGGTCCCTAATCGGGTTGGTGACGAGCCTTCGAAAATATACTGTCAGTTGGTAGGGTATTAGTGTTATGACCTTGAGTGTGAATTAAGCCTACGCTCACGATGACAAGCCTCTCGTAGCAACTTATGATGTAAACTCATGAACTTGCCTATCGTATGTGATTAACTAAGATTAACTACCCTAGATGGATCAATGTTTGGGTCAATGATACAAAGGGAGGTACCTTAGCTTCCCAAACATGTTGTATGAATGAGTCTAATTAAGAACTTGGCTAATCAAGCTCATGCACCACATTGCATGTGCTTTTGGCGTTGGTGTTGAGCACAGAGGAAGGGGCGCATACCGCGACCGTAAGAGGAAGATCGCAGAGGGAGTGCAGGCGAGGGCATGCATCATTAATACATATCATGTTTGCATTAACCAGAGTACTTAGGGATGTTTGATTGTATTGCTTTATTATTACTGCTTGATTGAATTGATAACATGTTAACCTTTGCCTTATAGCTCCACTGAGTTGATCACTCACTCCCATGTTCTGGGACGGTGTTTTAAAACACCAACCAGACTCTATTGTAATTTCAGGTGATGACGAGGCTTACGAGGTGGGGCCTGTCTTCTATGATAACGAGGAGTTCTCCTATATGCAACTCTCTGGCGGGTCTATGTAGACCTGGAGTTGCGTATTGGGGTTACAGGGATATGGATAGATGACATTACACTCTTGTTATTTTGTATATCTTAAAACAATATATGTAATTATTTAACCTGGTATCATGTTCACACTCTAGAGACTTACAACAACTTAAGTATTTTATATATCTATCACAGTCTTCCGCTTGCGTAATCTAATCGTCTCTGAAGTATGATATGTTGATTTAGCTTAATTCCATTCATGTTTAATGCATTAACACGGACAATAATTAATCATCATTATCTATGTTGCATAAGTGACGCGTTGGAACTCGGGAGTTGAGCTCCTGCTCAACCCCCGATTTTTAATGCGTTATAGATTTTCACCGTTAAAAAATTCGTAGGGCCCACCATAATGTTTATTTTCCATCCAATCTGTTAATAAGGTCACAAATACATCGATGAAGAAGAAAAACAAATTAAATTTCATGTTGATCCGAAACTTATATGACTCCCAAAAGGGTTTCAATGGTACCATTGCCTTTTGCAGTGTGGTCCAATTGATCTTTAGATCTGTCTTAATTTTTGGTTCAAGCATTAAGACAAGTTAACCAAATCAATGGCCGGTTTAGATATAACACATACCTCATGTTGGGACCCACATAACTTTCTTACGTCAATACACCATCTATATAGCACTAGTAGTCCATGCTATTTGAGCCCCACCATGATATATATATATATATATATATTTCATCAATGCTGTCCATCTATTTTTAAAGACAATTTTACTGTATGAACCAAAAAATGAGGTATATCCCATTCTCAACTGGACCACATTATAGAAACAGTGTTGATTGAATGTCCTATTAAAAAAAATTTGGACATAAAAGTTTTTGATCAAGTTGTTCTTTGTTTTTTTCCTTCATCTAAGCCGTATGACCGAATCAACAAATCGAATGTCAAATAAACAGTACAGTGGACCTTAGAAGAGTTTTAATGGTGGATATCCAATTAATATTGTTTTCCTGTGGTATGTGGTATGGTCCACCTTAGATTTATTTCCTCTCGTTTTTTAAATCAAGCCCTAAAATGATCTATGAAAATGGATGAAAAGCATTGATAAAAGACATACTTCATGGTCGGCCCGCAGACAACAGACAACTAGCCACCGGGCTAGTGGTGATTGGTGAGTAATTCACCACTGTTTTCTGTGGTGGGGTCCACCCCAGCCTTGGATCTGCCTCGTTCTTTGGACCATACCCTAAAATGATCTCTCCAAATGTATGAACGGTGAGGATAAAACACATACATCATGGTGGGGCCCGTAGAACTTGGTGACGTCACTTAGCGAGTATCACTACTAGAGTACTAGGTATCCCATCTGCGTCCGACTCATTACTGGACGCGGATTTCCTGCAAAAGCCCGCCGGAGAGAGAGAGAGATGGGAGGAGCTGCTGCAGAGAGATGTGCCTCTCCCTTTCCATGAAATTCGAAATTTTCGACCGTTAGCCTGTAAAGTGAAATCCCACCCCCTCCCTCCTTTGAATGCTCTCCCATTCCAAACCCAACCTTCTTCAATACCTCACCTTTGCATCTTTTAAACAATGCACTCAAATCCATGCACAGATGATCATAACTGGGAGGGCTCGCCGCCCACCCGCAATCTCTCATCTATTGAGATCGCTCGTGGATCTCGACACCTGCAATCTCCCCTACGCCCTCGCCATCTTTCGTCAGATTCCGGGCCCCGCCACATTCTTATGGAATACCATCATCAGGGCCTGTTCAAGACACGGCGCCCCGCAAGAATCCATCTCTTTTTATCTCGAAATGTGCCGCAACAGCGTGGTTCCAGATAACTACACCTTCCAGTTCTTGTTCAAGGCCTGTGCTCTGTGTTTTTCGTTCAGAGCAGGGCAGGCGATCCACGGTAATCATATTAAGGTATTTGATGTATCTGATGTTTTCGTGGGGAATTCTCTGATTCATATGTACTCGGAGTTTGGATGGGTTGATGTTGCCCGACGGGTTTTTGATGAAATGGGTCAGAAGAATGTGGTGTCGTGGACGGTGATGGTTGGTGGTTATGTGAAAATTGGAGACATGGGGGAGGCTCTGAGGGTGTTTGATGACATGCCTGAGAGAAACGTGGTTTCTTGGACTAGCATGATTGCTGGTTATGCTCAGAATGATCTCGCAGAAGAAGCTGTTGGGTTTTTTAAAAGGATGGTGGTGGATGGTGTTAAACCAGATGCTGTTGCGATGGTTTCAGTGCTCTCCGCTTGCACGCAATTAGGGGATTTGGATTTGGGCAAATGGGTTCATCAGTTTGTTGATAGAGAGAGGATCAACATTACTCAAAATTTGGGTGTTGCTTTGATTGATATGTACACGAAGTGTGGAGATGTAAATGCTGCACGCCAGGTTTTCGATAGAATGGTTTGGAAGATTGTAATGCCATGATCGATGGTTACTGTAAATTAGGTGATTTTGAAAATGCTCGTTTGCTTTTTGATCAAATGGGCCAGCGTGATCTCATCACATTCAATTCGATGATCACAGGCTACATCCAAAGCAGTAGCTTCATGGAGGCCTTATTATTGTTCGCAGAGTTGCGGGCTTCGGATATGAAGCCCGATAAGTTCACGATGGTGGGTCTACTCACTGCTTGTGCGAACTTGGGCGTGCTCGATCAGGGGAAGTGTTTGCATACTTTAATCGAGGAAAGTCCAATTGAATCAGATGTTTTCCTTGGGACGGCACTTGTAGACATGTATGCAAAGTGTGGGAGGATAGATCAAGCCATATTGATCTTTAATAGAATGCATGAGAAGGATGTGTTAGCTTGGACTGCGATGATTTCAGGCCTGGCAATGCATGGCGATGGGAAATCCGCTCTCACCCACTTTTCGTTGATGCAAAAGGAAGGGATTCAGCCTAACAGAGTGACATATATTGGTGTTCTAAATGGCTGCAGCCATTCGGGCCTCGTTCAAGAAGGTCGGCAGCATTTCAGTGAGATGACATCTTTGTACAACATAGAGCCTGAGGTTGAACACTATGGATGCATGGTTGATCTTCTCGGTCGTGCCGGTTACCTAGAGGAAGCAGATGAGCTCGTTCAAAACATGCCGATGGAACCAAATGCCGTTATATGGGGATCGTTGTTAGGCGCTAGTAGAGTTTATAACAATGTCACTTTTGCTGAAAATGCAGCAAAGCATCTTCTTGTTCTAGAGCCTGATAAGGATGCTGTTTATGTACTCCTATACAACGTATATGCGAGTACGGGAAGATGGGCAAATGCCGCCCAGATCAGGGGCATGATGGAAGAGAAGGGGATAAAAAAGATAGCTGGGTGTAGTTCCATTGTGGTGGATGGGCAAATACATGAATTCACTGCAGGCGATAGATCGCATTCTCAATTTGAGGAAATCCAATTGATGATCGGTGAAATGGCAAAGCAACTGAAGTTAGTAGGACATGAGCCAGGCACGTCGGAAATCTCACTGGATATTGATGAGGAGGAAAAGGAAGATGCTTTGTTTAATCACAGCGAAAAGATGGCTATTGCTTTTGGGATCATGAGATTAGGGGCCAATCTGCCTATTCATGTACTTAAGAATCTGCGAGTGTGCAGAGATTGCCACTCTGCAATCAAGTTAATTGCTAAGATTTGGAATAGAGAGATTGTAGTTAGAGACCGGAGTCGGTTCCACCATTTTAGAGATGGGTGTTGTTCCTGCAAGGATTTTTGGTGAAATCTAACTGAAACGATTCTTAAGATTGCAATAGCTTACCATTTTAAACTCAAAGTGGAACATTCATTGTGGCAGAACATTATTCATCTCTAGTATATATAATGCGAGCAAAAGTGGACCACTTTCCCACACAATTAGTCTTTTGGGAGTTGGAACTTTGAGATTTAATAGGGCATTAGAAGGGATTTACAACATAGTTGAGAGTATTTGGAGAATTTTAAACTCTGCATGCTTATCGACCAACAATTCAGATGTTACCCGTGTTGTGTCGCCAATGGCGGTGATTTTACGCACTCCCGTGCATCCCTCGCATTTGGATTTTTTTATTTTTTATTTTTAATGTGCCCGCGCCATTTCTCTCCCTTCCCTTTGTGTAGCCATTTTGCCCACACTCCTTTTTCTAAATGTAGGCCGCATCCCTTCTCTTTGCTCATAGCCATCGCTGCTCTCTCTCCATGTTCTTCATGTAGCCTGAATCCTTGCCTCAATTGCATGTTGAAAAAGAAATGAGCAAATGGAAGAGGCGAAACAAAGGAAAACATTACTTAAAAATAGGCTTAAGGCACATTACAATGTCTCTATCTTTAAGACTTTAAGACAATATTTGCACTCTACACGATTGTGGTAAATCCCCTTCTAGAATACTATAACATTCCTCTTTGGAACTAGAGAAATTTGGGCTTCAACCTACAAAACCGAAAACTGCAACCTGAACACACCTTCTACAATGTGCATCCCTAACTTCTTTATATTTTTGCAATTTACACCTAGACATTTCTATTTTTTTTTGCAATTTACACCCTTGATTTATATAATATCTGCAAAATTTTCCAAAACAACTTTAAACAAGAAACTGATGGAGAATATGATGGAGAGAGGAGATTATTGAGGTGTTGGAATGACCCACAATTTTTTTATATAGAAATAGAAAGATACTTTTGAATCCCTTTCATGAAAAGTCACATGACATCTTTTCATTTAATCATAACTTTTCAACATACAATTTGAATTTAAATTGTTCCATTTCATCAAAAGTCACCAAGATCAACAGTTATTATGGTTGGATTTTATTATATTTTGTAAAAAAAAAGTTCAACAATTCCTTATTATTTTTCAAAATAAAGATGCATGGTATGTGAGTAAGATATATGTATAGGAGCAGGTATCTTATGGATTTGAACCTTCACTTAATATAGACATATCAAAGTTGCATCAGAATCCTTAGTGATTGTGGTCTTGAACTAAGTATTTTATGTGAAACAACCGAATCTGTCATGCACATATTTTCAGTAGTAGTGTGTTCTAAAATTGGTAGCACATTAATGATGTTCGATTATGGATTCATGAGTTCATGAGAGCTATCAAAACTCTTGAACATCAGGAAGTAGACTCACTTCCAATAACAATATAAGGGAGCCCTTGTGAATGCCATTGTAATAATAGCACTACTAAAAGAATTGACTAAGAGAAAATACTCATCTTCCTTTTTATCATTACTTGTACTAGTACTATAGATACATTTAAGAAGGAGATAGCTAAGAGTTCTTGGTGTGTCACTTCAGCTACTTCCTATGAGGTACTTTACCTATTGAACCTATTAATTTAGGTTATCTTTCCCTTATCTGGTATATGTGATATTAACTTAGGTCCCATTTCTCTTTATGTTTATTGAAAACATCTCTTATTAGTCCTTTGGTGAGTGGGTTCACTAGATTATATATGGATTGCATATTTTGAATTGTTATAACGCCATCACCAAGCATCCACTATACAAAACTATCTTAGATTAATTTGTCAAGATTGTTCATTATAAGTCTTGTATGTCATTGACGGTATTGAACTGTTACAATCGATAGAGACAGGTGGCAAAGTCTCACCAATGATGTTATTTCCAATAATAGGTTTTGCAACAATTCTATTTCTTTGCTACTAGTCGTCAAAGTTATAACTTTATATTTCATGGTAAAATAAGATATCCAATGCTTCTTGGGTTCCTAACAAACGACGACTCTTCCAAGTATAAAAAGTCATTCACTGGTAGATTTGGATTCATTAGAGTCAACTATTCAACTTGCATCATATTCCTCAAGCTCACTGACTAACTAGAAAAGTGCAAGCCATAATTAATAATTTTCTTTAAATATCTAAGTACTCTAGAAACAACATTTACAATGATTTAAACTTAGATTATTGGTAAACCTACTCAATTTACCTATTGCAAAAGCAATATTAGGTCTTGTAGATATCATGGCATACATAAGAATACTAATCACCTTTGAATACTCTAATTGAAATATACTATGGTCTTAGTTTGTAAGTAACTTGATGTTAGAATCAAAAGAAGTAGAAAAACTTTATGAGTATCTTTTCAATATAATGTGAATGAGACAGAGTCATACCGTTCTTATTCCTTATTAGCTTGATAGTTGAAATTACATTTGCTCCATCCATATCTTTTATGTCAAAACTAGACAATAAGGATCTTTTATTGTCTTTTGTTACTTTTAAACATGCGTTAGAGATTGACATATCATCTGCATATATGTATTTACTCCTTCGTTATGAGAAAATTTTAAATGGATGTTAGAGCAACTAAAACTCATATGGTTGATATCCTTATTGCTGAAGTATAGGTGTCGAAGAAGTTGACACCTTGTCTTAATGTAAATCTTCTAGCTAATAGTCTAGTCTTAAATCTTTTTGTGGTTTCATTTTGTCTTAATTTTCTTTTGAATATCCATTTACAACTTATTAATTTTAATCTTAGAGGCAGATTCACTAATTTCAATATCCCGTTATGTATTATAAAATCCATCTCAGCGTTTACAACATCCTTCTAAAAAGAAACGTCCTAATATCTAAGGGCATCATCTTGATTTTCCTTATTATATTTTCTTTTTCTCCTTCTATCAACAAAAGGTAGATGTCAATTTCAAAGAATGTAGCTATTTTGATTCTCTTATCAAGTTTAACCTGATGCAGGATGGAATGATCTAACCAAATACGATGCCATGAAATTAAAAGACAGATTAACTAGAGCAATGGAATGAAAAAATAAAGCATGATAATCACATCATATATGAGGTCAAGGAATATGTGACAAGACATGAAATCAATCCCTCTAACAATTAATACTAAAAACATTCTCATATTGTCATTGTGAAGGTTTTTTGATGCTTGGCCAAACAGTGCTTGTGGTTTGAGGGTCTACCAACAATCCCGTCACCTGGTTTGCCAAGCTTTGAATAGTTCATGGCCCAATCTTCCTATTGAAAATCGTAGCCCGTGATTGTTCTTCTCAAATGTGGGTTAGTTGCCGAACTGTCCATTTGCCGGATAATCCAACACAGGAGATCTTTTGAGGCACATAGTCAATTCATTGCTCCCCATACCGTACGATCAATGTATGCAATCTTGATATTATCATATCACAGTTAAGTGATGCACACCCGGCTTTAGTATCAGAAATTCCTAGTATTGCTAATATTGTTGTGAGATATTGGTGTGTATCAATGATATCGTGATATTTATAAGTTATCACCAGTTAATATGGAAGTGGTGTCAGCAATAACAGACCCTTCCCACAAAAATAATTAAAAAAAAAAAAAAAAAATCCCCTTAAAGTTCCTCTCTCTCTCTCTCTCTCTCTCTCTCTCTCTCTCTCTCTCTCACACACACACACACTTCTAATTCATTCTAGCCAGTTTCAAAATGGTGAGATATATATATATATTTTTTTAATTTTTCACTTAGAATGATAAGAAATAAGATGAGAAATTATTATTTTACATGTTTTTATGTAAAAAATATGGGTTCGAAGCTATGAGTTAGGGATTTGGGAAAACCAATTTATTTGGGTAAAATCAAGATTGGACAGGGGTTGGGCTAGCCAGTTTCAAAATGGTGAGATATTTTATTTTTTTATTTTTCACTTAGAATGATTAGAAATAAGATGAGAAATTATTATTTTACATGTTTTATGTAAAAAATATGGGTTCAAAGCTATGAGTTAGGGATTTGGGAAAATTGGAAAATATTGTTTTTTTTTTCTTTCAATTTCACTTAGAACGAGCTCATCTGCTTCCTCTAGGTAACCGGCACGGCCGAGAAGATCAACCATGCATCCATAGTGTTCAACCTCAGGCTCTATGTTGTACAAAGATGTGACTACTTTTTTTTTTTTGACTTCGTGATCTCAAGAATCATGCAGGAGAGAGCTACCAAAGGCTAGCTGTTACAGGTTGGACATCTTTCCTAGATCTACACAGGCGGAGGCACCCCAGCCTAGCTGTGCTTAGATGCAATCTAGTTCCCAAGCAGCTGCCTCTAGTGATGCTCTAGGGTCAAGGAACTAGGACAATTTCCTTTTTAATGCCCTGTAGTAAGAGGTAGATGGAGAAAGGCTAGGGTTGTGATCATCAAATTGTGTTTTACTGATTGGTGAGAGAATCTTCTCGTCTTTAATTCTAGCCTCTGCTACATAGAATGCTACAGTAGCAGACTACAATACTTATTTAGTGTTTTCCACTTGTAAAAAATATACGGCTTTGATTAGAATAAACAAAGGGCTAAACTTTTTTTTTTTAATTCTGTAATTGCTGGATTTATGATTGGTTTTCTTTCTCGACTATCCATTTCAGTTGTGATTTTGTTTTGTGGGATCATGGGTGAATCAGAGGATAATTTGAACAATCAGCCCTAGTTTGCACCTGAAAATTCTCTTATTTAGGTTTGCTTGTTGTGTAAGATGTGATTGAGCACACAAGTTTTATGTTTTCTTGTGATATTTAGTTTTACACTTGGGTTATGATATGCGCTTACAGCTGTAAACGTTCATTTTTACATTGACCAGATGTTATGTACATATGAGTGCTGATCTAACATCAGCTGCACTTATTTATTTACTTCAAAATAAAAAAATTGTTAAAATTATAAATATAATTTTAAATATATATATTTTCAATATATGCCCTATGTAGTGAAGGACAAATTTGACTTTTGAATGTATTGATTGTGTTTTCATACATGTTATATGAACTGATTTTGAATATACTTGCATCACTTTTGCCAAACAGGGCAGAGTTTAGGACCCTATACAAAGGAACTTATAGCGTGTAATACTGGTTTTTTATGATCTTTTGAGTTCTAAGCGTGTATTAATGTCGATTATGTGTATTAATGCCGATTATAACGTCTCTTAAAAATTCGACCAATTTTCCAATGTTTCCTAAAGACAACAATACATTACGCGATACACACGGTATTTCCCATGCAATGCCTAATATGTTTCCGTATCCCAAGGGTGTGATATATGCATCAATACCGACACTGTAAACACTGCTCATATCTATTATATATAATGGGAGTAATCGGGGCCAAAATTTCCATCATTTAGTTTCCTGAGCAGCTAAAAACATGTGTTACTTAAGTGCATAAAAAGGGTTTTAGACTGAAACGATGGGCATGCAGGTAATATGGAGAAGCTATTTGGCTGTTAGAAGATGCTTCCTTTCTCTTTACAATGAGAAAAGCTTTGATAATCGGGCAAAGTATGATAGTTGATACAATGGCATTAATAAAATTGTGCAAGTGGCATGTAATGAACTCACAATAAACCATACAAATCGTCGGTCCATTTGAATATCTTAAATAGAGGATTGCATTGATTTGATTTCTGTTTGGTGGATGTTGAATGAACAGTTGAAATAAAAACAATTAACGGCACAAAATTCAAGAAATAGATGTTTATGGTGAGCTATTTGAAGTGGATCCAACCTGGTGGTCTTAGACAGTTTGAACTATTACTATTTTAAAACTGCCCCTCCACCGATTCCCACTTTTCTTACACACCACTCCCTCTATTTATTACCCCTGCACTCTCTCTTTACCATTACGTGATATGGGGCTGTAACACCCGACCTGTAAAAATGGCCTTTAAAGGACTGATATGAGGCTGATACATTCTATTTCCTTTAAAGGAAGCTTTGACCATTACAAGGCTGCACGGCCTGCGTGGTATCTGTCATACAGCCAGCTGTTACCATTTCTGAATACCTTGCTCCACATGCATTGTATGTGCTATATCTACTAGTATGTTTAATGTTACTCCACAATATTTGTTGATCGTGGAGCTTTATGTTTCTAATTCTCATTGATCTTGTTTCTGTTCTTTGTTTTTGGAAAATTATGATTTTGTTTGCAAGCCAACTCCTGCTATTGTTATGTTGTGTAATAATGTGATGCATTTTCTCACAGGAAAGATTTTCAGGGGCATTGACATGTCCAACTTCAGCTTCTTATCATTTCGTACCGTAGCCAAAAACCATAGAGCATCAGAACTTTCGATTCCATTCCTGCCCCTCAATTCTCAAAACGAGAAATCAAAAGAGAAGGCTAAGATGGGAAGGATTGAAACCAACAAAAACAGCTGGTATTGGAAATGCAACAGAAGCGAGCAGTCAGGTCTAGTTTCAGCCACTAGCGAATCTTTTTGCAAAGGCATCTAACAGCAATGAGAAGTTGAAAGAGGAGATGAAATTGAATACAACTTTTTTTTTTTTTAAAACACACGCACACACACCCCCACACACTCACGCCGCAGTGGGATTTCACCACTTATGGATACTCAAGAAGATGAAATTGAATACAACTGCCAGTGAGGAGAGTGCTAAGGAAGAGAGTTTCAACGGCTTATGAATCCTTTCAAAAAGGCATCTAACAACCAGGAGTTGTCTCTTTTCGAGTCTCTCAAGAAGATGAAGAAGGTCAGCTATGTTAGAAAAAACAAGGGAGGGAAATAGGAGCGGGCCAGTTTAGCACCTTTGCCACAAAAGAACCAGCCCTGAGAAAGAATGGATATGCCTTGCATTGCTCACCGCACTTGAGCTTCATGCAATTGTTGAGTTTCTGTTATTGCCATGAAGTAACAAAATGGTGATATGATTGAGATCATCGACGTGAATGATGGCAGATATTTCAATGGTGATTATGTAAAGTTTGCTATGTTTAGCCATTCATTGTATGACCAGAAATCTACTGTTAGATGTGCTTGTATGGGTGCAGCTCATGTAATGAAATGCTTGAGAAATAACAAAGAAAAATGCTGTTGTTCCATCACTACAAGAGCTTTTAAGTAACATTTGAGACAGAAATGTGAAATCTGCATTTGTTCCTTGTCATTAGTGACTGGTCATGATGCAAAGATCGAACTGAGCTGAAGTTCCTAACCATCTGATTTAATAGCATGAAAGTTAGGAACTGTAGATCAAGGTTTTAAGTCTATTATAATGCGTTGTGCAGCTCTTCCGGGTTGACTCAAACCTGATTAGAACGGATCCCTTTTGACACTGCGATTTAGCAATGAAAAGAGGGTGACTCGATCAACTTAACCAGGTTACCTCAACTAGGGAAGTGGATTGGCTGGTGTACCACACACCACCAACCTCAGTGGTGTGTTGACCTAACCAAGTTCTGTGGGCCCGACCATGAGGCATGTGTTATATCCAAATTGTCCATCCATTTGGCGAGATTGTTGAAAAGCTTGAGCATATAATTAAGATTAAACGTCTACAATTGAAACCTTCATGGAGTCTAGGGCTGTACACGAGTCGAGCTAGCTCGAAAAGCTCGCTCGACTCGGCTCGAGTCAGCTCAAATTGACTCGGCTTGAAAGGCCAACTCGGGGCGAGTCAAGCTTATTTTCTAAAGCTCGAGTTGAGTTCGAGCCGAGTTAGATCATGTTGCATTTCAACTCGACTCGACACGAAGCTCGAGCTCAACTCGACTCAAGTAATATATTTTAATATTATATATTTTATATATATTATATTAATATTAAATATATATATATATATAATATAATATAATTAACTTTAAAAAAAAAAAAGTTAAAAACAAAAGCACCCTACCTGTCCCATTCCCTTTCTTTCCCTCTCTTTGTATTTTTTAGCCAAAAATATAATAAATTGATATATGAACAAGCTCGATTTGGCTCGAGATAAACTCGACTCGAACTCGAGCTCGAACTCAAGTATTGCATGGACGAGTCGAGCCGAGCTTGGCCCACCTCGACCTGACTCGGCTTGATGTACAGCCCTACATGGAGTCATAGAAGTATTGGATCAATTTGAGATTTTTTATTTTTATTTTTATTTTTTATTTCTTCATCGTCGTCTGTGTTACCTCATGAATAGATTGGATGGAAAATAAACATCATGATGGGCCCAACGAGTTCTTTAATGCTGGGAATCATTGTCCCACTGCTATTTGTGTTGTGGCCCACTTGATCTTTGGATATGACTCATTTTTGGGGTTTTTCTATAAAATGATCTAAGCCTAATGGATGGATAGTGTGGATATAATAAATACATCATTTTGATCTCTCCAAATGGATGAACCGTATAGATATAATAAATGCATCATTGTGGGCCCACGTAATTTTGATTTCCTTTTCACCTGTCATAGCACAGGCGTCCGGCTTTGGATTGGTTGGTGTACCATACACCAGCTATATAGCTGGTGTAGATACGTGTGGTGCGAAGCGAGAGCCGACGCTCCTCGAGCTCTGAGTTGTACGAACTGTTCAAAAGAAGATCAAAGTTACATGAGCCCCACAATGATTTATTTATTATATCCATACTGTTCATCTATTGTTTGAGATAATTTTAGAGTATCATATAAAAACTGAATCATATCCAAAGCTCAAATGGACCACACCAAAAATAACAGCGAGGATAATGATTTTCACTGTTAAAAAATTCGCAGGCACACATAACGTTTATTAATAAGGTCACAAATATATAGATGTTTATTAATAAGGTCACAAATATATAGATGAAGAGAAAAAAAATAATAATAAATAAAATTCATATTGATCTAAAACTTCTGTGACTCCCAAAAGGGTTTATTGCTGGTGTGTAGTACACCGGCCAATCCGCTTCCCCGATCCACTTGCCATCCGTCTCCGGATTGGCTACGCCCCCTGCCACCAGCCCGGTGACTGGTAGTCGGTGGTCCGTGGGCCCCACCATGATGTATATATTTCATTCATTCCGTTCATCCATTTTTGCAGATCATTTTAGAGCTTGATCCCAAAAATGAGAGGGATATAAATCTCAGATGGATTACACCACAAGAAAACAATAGTGATTGGATATCCTCCATTAAAACCCTTGTAAGGCCCACTGTACTGTTTATTGGAAATCCAATCTGTTTATTAAGTCATAGAGGCCCAGATGAAGGGAAAAAACAAATATCAGCTTGATCCAAAACTTTTATGACCCCAAAAAGTTTTTAATGGTTGACGCTCATTCAACACTGTTTCCTGTAATGTGGTCCAATTAGAGATTTTATAGACCTCGATTTTGGTCCAACATCATAAGATGATCTAGAAAAATATATGGACGGAATGGATGAAAAACATACAACATGGTGGGGCCCATATAGCATCGACCACTAGCCATTGGCTTGCGGCTGAGTAGCCAATCCGTTTCCGGACGCGGATGTCCTGCGCTGCGAGAGCCTTTCGCAGGAAGTTCATGCGCTGGAAACTTAGGTGGGGTCCACCGTGATATTTGTGATAAATCTACTTCGTCCATTCATTTTTTAATCTCATTTTAGAACATGGGGTCAAAAATGAACCTGATCGAAGACTCGAGTGATCCTAAAACATGAGGATTGAACGTACACAGTTGAAATATTCGTGGGGCCAAATAAGTTTTGAATCAGTATATAATATTTATTTTTTCAGTTCATGCCAGTAGGAATGACGTTGTGAACGGTATGGATGACCTGTAAACATCACTGTCGAGCCCAGGGAGGTTTCAACGGTTGAAATTTCCTTAACCACCTTTTCCATTTGTGCGGCCCCCTTCAGTCTTTGATCCTGTTCAATATTTGTCTCAAGTCCTAAAATGAACTAAAAAAACAGATGGACAGGATAGATTTCTCACAAACTTCACATTGGCCCACCTTGTTTTCCAGCGCAGGAACTTCCTGCGAAAGCCTTCGCAGGAAATCCCTTTCTCTGTTTCTCCACCCAGTCTCGTAAAAGGCACGTCACACCATCTATATATACGTAAAAGCTATCGTATTTTTTCCTGTGTGCAATCCATACAATCCATTACGTGTTTCTTACTATTACAAACTATGTCAATGCTCGCCATCTTTTTCATCTTCTTCTGTTTTCCTTCTCTCTCCCTCTCTCTCCCTTTAGATATCACCATCGAGCCTGGACGCTTCCAACAGCTTGATCTAGGCGGTCTGGCTGGGCCAGAGAGCATAGCCTTCGATCCATTGGGCCACGGTCCTTATACAGGTGTCTCAGACGGTCGAGTTCTTAAATGGCAAGGTGCGGCCCGCGGTTGGACTGAGTTTGCAGTCACTTCACCACACAGGTAACAATGGACGGTTGCGATTATCAGCAAACGTGTATCTTAATGTTGCACTAGTTTTGTACATGTGGGGCCCATGGTTTGATCATTCAAAACTTTCATCTAATGGGCCACATTAAGGATGGGGGATGAAAGAAAAAATCAGGTTGATCCAAAACTCAAGTGGGCCACACCACATGAATGGCATGTGGATGCCCACCATTAAGTACCTTCCAGATTGTGTGTGGGATCCACTCTGTTTTCTTACGTGCTATCCAATCCAGGCACGGATTCGGTGAATCCGGCGGGGTAACAGCTTAGTCACTGACTGTGGGGCCCACCTTGATGTATGTGTTGTACATCCACGCTGTCCATCCCTTCTTTTAGCTCGTTTTATCGCGTGTCCAAAAAATACAGCTGATCCAAATCTCGGGTGGACCATGCCACAGAAAGCAGTGATTATTGACCATTAAAAACTTCTTGTGGGGCCCAAAAGTTAGGGATCTAAACTGATATTTGTGCTTCCGCTTCATTCATGTCTGTGTGATCTTACCAACAGATTGGATGGCAAATAAATATTATGATGGGCCTAGGAATTTTTTATTGTGGGCATTCAATGACAACCGTTTCATGTGGTGTGATCCACTTGAGATTTGGATATGCTTCATTTATGGACCATGTCCTAAAATGAGCTGAAATTTTGATGGATCGGAGTGTATATACAAAACATACATCAAGGTGGACCCACAGTAAGGACTCACCCACTAAGCCGTTTACAGCCAGTTGATCTCGGATCCACCGAGGCGGGTGGGACCCCTGACTGTGGGTATGGATGGTGCATACATTGAAATCCCCCATATTGGAAGATCCTATCCGTAAAATGTTTGACCTTTTCTTGGTTGAATGTGAACTACTCCTGTATTTTATTCCCAAACTACCTATATGTTGGCCACCTATGTATGGATATCCATTTGGGAGATCACTCGGGCAATCCAAAGTGGGGCTCTCTTTTTGACCTTCTATTTGCATGCACCAGCTTAAAAGGTAGTGTAGTTTTATTGAGGTAGCATTTGGATCATTATCCATCCACCATCGCACCATCAGATAAACGGTCTGGATCTGTAAGAGCTGACCCCATTAGTATAATTTGGGAACACAAGTACATTTGTCAAATCCTCGGGCCTAAGATCATATAGTGCCAAAGAGAACTGGGTTCTTATAGGTGGGCCCGTTGTTCTCTGATCTGGACCTTTGATCTGATTTTCCCTTGCATGGATGGGACATGCACGTACTCGTATGGAGGATCATATGCTTTTGTTTTGTTGTGATTAGGAATGAGGAGTGCAATGGCCATGAAAACCCTTGGTTAGAAGGAACGTGCGGTAGGCCACTGGGCTTGCAATTCAGTAAGGCCACTGGTGATATCTACATTGCGGATGCCTATCACGGGCTCTTTGTGGTGGGGCCCACCGGAGGATTGGCCACCCAGCTAGCCAGTGGGGCCCAAGGGGTCCCCTTTCGCTTCACCAACGGTCTGGATATTGACCAGGCGACTGGGATTGTTTATTTCACAGACTCTAGCATGATATACACAAGGAGGTACTATTCCATCACTCATACCAATTGCTACATTTTCTATATCAAGCTTGAAGATTACTTCTTTCTTGCTTGACCAATGCCGAATATCTAAGCATTTATGAGCAATTAGAGCAATTTTCGTAATTTCTAGTTCTTTATATCTAGTTCTTGGATTATTATTTTTTCTAAAAGCGCTTTGTATTTCGTTTCACACTTTCTAAGACCTCTTTCTTCCAATCTTTAATCTTTTCTTTCAAGAGCTTTATCTTCTGAAATAGCTTGAAACAAGTAAAATTTTCTATTGATAATGATTCCCCTCACTCTTTTACAAGAGCCAAGAAACTTTTAGTTTGGATTCACGCTAATTTAAATTGAAATGGGCATGGCGCCCAGTTCTTATCGAATACCAAGCGAGGGAGGCCTCTTTAATGTGCTAGAGGGAACTTCTCCACCTAATCCAATAACAATAAAAATTTGTCAAGCTTTGATTTGATAGGATTGCCTAATCCTTGGTCTATATGAACATCACTATGTACATGGAAGGAAGTTAAATATTACATTTTTTATGATAAAGCAAGAATATTTGGACAATTTTGTACTGTTTTTATACTATTTCTCTATCCCAATAAGATTTTTATAGAGATGCATTACCATATACATGGGATGAAATTGAATATTACATGTATATCTAGTTATTGATAACTTCAGTTAGACCATAATTCATCAAACCTTTTCTCTTGTAGGGACAACACATTGGTCACTATAAGCGGCGATCGGACAGGAAGATTGTTGAAATACGATCCACAGAGCAAAAAGGTGACTGTGTTGCTTAAAGGCCTCGTCTACCCAAATGGGGTGGCAATTAGTAAGGATAGCACATTCCTCCTCATCGTAGAGACCAGCACTCAAAGAATAATGAGGTTTTGGCTTCGGGTTCTAAAGCCGGAGCCCTTGAAGTTTTCGCCCAACTATCAGGATACCCAGATAACATCAAAAGGAACTCTAGAGGAGAATTTTGGGTAGCTATTGCATCCATCGACGGTGTGATTGGAATGTGTCTTAATGAGAAGGGTGAGATCATGGAGGTGTTAAATGATAAATTTGGAAAGATTACTTCACGTCTTAGTGAAGTAGGAGAAAACAATGGGAGTTTATGGTTGGGATCTGTGGTCGCGCCCGATGTTGGCATTTACAAGCTTTAGACACTTGTATAGTTATTTTGCTAGTAATGTGGTTAATTATTACATTTGTTTATGTTTTCAATGTTTCCATTTACAAGCTTTAGACACCTATATAGTTAATTTGCTAGTAATGTGGTTAATTATAACATTTGTTTATGTTTTCATAAAATTATATTTTGTTCAATTTATTGAAATATCAAACCTATGCTCATGGTTTGATTTAGTTGCATATCAGACTCTAAAACTCACTAACTCAACTAGAAATCAAGTTGATGTGAGTCGCTCGCTTACTCGAGGAGTTGTTCCTGGAAAAGACCTTTGGATGGTTTTAAGAAACTAAAAATCTTATAATTGACTAAGAGGTCAAGAGCTTCAAGAAAATCTTGTAAATGCAATTGCAGAGGCTTATTGGCCAAAGGTGTGACAACTTTTTTTTTTTTTTTTTTTTTGACTTTGTGATCTCAAGAATCATGCAGAAGAGAGAGCAGGCTCGCAGATTCTCTCTCCCATTCCATGAACTCGCATACTAAATTAAGAATATCGCATACTAAATTAAGAATATCTTCCCCCACAATTTCCCATAAGAACGTGAAAAAACTGCTCGAGTAGCCATCTAGTCTCGACACACTATCTTGAGGAATAGAAAATGTTGCTGCCTTCACTTATTCCATATCCCAAGCGTGCAAAAAGTCTTCATTATATTGGTCTGGAACTAAGCTAGGGATGCTGCTAAGGATATCATATGCTGGACTAATACCTTCTAATGTATAAAGGGAGCTGTAGAACCTGACTACTTTTGTCTTTATCTCTGATTGAGATTCCAAAATAACTCCCAATTCTATCTTTATCCTATTTACAAATAATCAATGTTGCTTCTCCATGATGGAGTCGTGAAAGAATCTTCTCCTTGATAGAGTCGTGAAAGAATCTATTGTTGCATTTTCCTTCCGGCAGCCACTGGTTTCTAGTCTTTTGCTTTCAGAAGATTTCCTCCTGAAGGAGAGCCATAACTAGCTTGGATTTTGCATCATCAAGGGTCGTACCTCATTCCTTTGATCTGGACAATGTGAGATCATGGTCAGCCTTCAAAACTACATCATTTGCAACTCCAACGCTTTGGAAAATTTTCCCAAACTCATTGTTCCATTCCCTCAGCTTAGATTCCAACTTCTTCATGTTCTGAAAGACTTTGACGATTAGTAATGTAAACAACACCGTTGCCCATATTTCCTTCACCACCTCTTTAAATCTGATGTGGTTTGTCCACAGTATCTGAAATCTAAATGGCTTCGAGGAGCTGTCCACTACTTCCTTTACAGGCACCAGAATAGGAGAGTGATCAGATAAGAGATGAGAGAGGTGAGAGACTTTGAAGGTAGAGATTCCCTTACCCACTCACTCCATGTTAACTAGTACCCTATCAAGTCTTACTCATTCTCTCCTATGACCTTGTCTGTTATTACACCAAGTAAACCTTGACCCTTCAAAACCCGCATCTATTATATGCCAACATCATCTATAAACTTGTTTGAATTCCGCCATAGCTCTAATTTCCAGAGTGTTGCCCCATGCCTCTCTTCAACATTCAATTGACAATAAAATCACTACAAACTAGCCATGGACCCGTGATCCAGCCGCCCAGCTTTGCATTTCTACTCTTGCGCCTTGATCGTGGAACTTTGCTCGAAGGCCTCTATCAAATCCCAATTCCTTTGCTACTTAAGGTAAGTTAGAGATATTAACCATAGGCTCTTGAAGCATAAGAATACAAGCCTTACTATTTCTCACCAAACATCATATCACCAGCCTACGCTTGCATTGTCCAATTCCCAATTTTTTCTTCATCACCAGCCTTTTATCTTTATTTCTAGTGCCCTTTGCTGGCTCTAATTCATCCTCTTTTTCATAGTAGAGTTGAAGAGGATATGCTCTAAGGAATCCCCATTATTTGGAAAGCCCAAAAATTACCCAACCACAACTTGAATTTGAATGTTACTACAGTCGTGCAAGCAGGAAACTCAAATAATATGCCCTTGTACACATCCACCAAAAAAATGTAGGGGGTAGGGGATGTAATGAAGGGCATTCCATCTAGTTAAAGTATCCAAGCAGGTTCTTATGACCCATAAGGCTAAAGGTTCCAAGTCAGCATCTAGTCAATGGCCTTAAACAAATGAAAATCTAACAGACACCAAAATTATTAGGTGATAACCAGCTCTCCTCTTCTCTCAGGTAATGAAATGCTCACCGAACATATTCATGGGCTCGTGAAACAATATCTCCCTCTGTACCAAACAGCCTGTACTCGAAGGTTTCCCGTAAAAATAGACAGAGGAACCAAACCAATCACGTCAGCTGATACTCCAAATAACAACACAGTTTTACATAACCAAATAACTCATTAGAATGAAAATAATTCAAATACGTCTATCCACCCAGTGAACAACAAGCTTAGTAGCAAATTTCTAACAGTTTATATGATTTGTAGAAATCAATGTTCTGCCACCAAATGCTAATGCGATGGTAGACAGTAAAATAGTACATGAGAATCAACAATGACCATAACAAAGCCCAAACGCATAAAGGTGGATAAACTACGTCGAGATTGATCTCTGAAATACAGTTCCCCATTGCATGATAAAAATAAACAGATCGCCAGCTTTAATATCTCTATATCATTACTGAATAAAAATAGAAAAAACAACAAAGAATTGAATAGTCTGACATACTCTTTCCCCTTCTTCAGGCATAATCGAGGCCAAAGCTGAAAGTATGTCAATTGGGTATTTCTGCAATTGGTAAAAACGATGATGAGCTTGACCAGTGATTTCTAAAAGAAATGGTCCGGAATAGAGACACCCAAATAAAGGGCTAGTACCTTCAAATCTGAATCTGCCATTGTTTCTTAAAACACTAATGGGGATGAATGAATTTCAGACGCTTTGAAACAGATATTATTGAGCTTGTTGTCATCATAATCATAAGTTAATGTTTGGAATTGTAATATTGCACTGGCAGTTCGATATAGTTCCCATGTTTTATCTAGTGCAATTTGTGGTAATCCTAACGTTTTCAGCAATATTTATGGGGCCCTTAAGAAGCAATGACCATTGGACTTTTCTAACCTTATGGTTAATAAATAATACAAGGGGCCATAGTAAGAGAAAATACATGATGGTTGGGATCTCAAAATCTAGAAGATTTTTTGCTTATCCCTAATCCACTCTGCATTAAATAACATCGATGGTCTAGATCAATGAAAAATTGGTACCACTAATATGAAATGGGCGCTCAGGATGCTATTCCTAGAGTGATTTATTAACACTCTATGGTGTTATTTGGATTTGGGCAAACTTATGCTGCAACAAGCAGTTAGAGTAACTGTACATGTCCATGATTTGTTTAACTCCTTTGATGGGAACTGCATTTTTGGATTAGTTATGGTTATATGCCCACTAGACTATGGATTGGGCATCTCTGATGGAGAGTGGAACTACTTGTTAATAACAGTTTATGTTTTGGATGCTTATGAAGATATACACTTATTCATGCAGTTATGTGGCATGTTCCAAAGTGTCACGTGTACAATCATCCAAGTTCAAGCATTCCACATGTGCATGTGTCATCATCAATCTTCTTTTCTTTTTTCTTTTTTTGCAAAAAGTGGGGACTAGCCCCCTGTATCTTTGTTAATTTGAATCAAGGATGCACAGATTGAACCTTCGGGTGGGTTACACAATTACATTGGGCCTCACCTATCATTTCGCCTAATTGGCAAACAGAAAAAAGGAGAAAAAGGAAAGAAGAAACTGGAGGAGAGGGAACTGCTTCAGGTGAGGAAAATCTGGATTTCGCTGAAGTCAGGGACCCGCAACTGTCCCATATTAGCATCAATAGGAGGGACTCATGCAAGTGGTTGGCCTGCTGCTGCATAGCAGATAGCCAAACGCCTACATGCCACTAGCTGCAAAGCTTCGTTCCACCTCAATCTTCACCTCAACCAAATCGCGCCATCAACCATCGGCCTTGTAGCACACCCCCCGATCAAAGCATCGATCTGTTAGAATGTTCTTGCACCACCATCCACAGTAATGGCGTCTCGCATGACAGATCTGAATCATGTGCGAAAAAATAGGGGCCCATCTGCAGGGAAAAATGTAGAGATTCTCACCCACTCCCTTCTTAGTTATCTTGCTCATAATCAGTCCTACACCCGCTTTATCCAGCACTAGAGAGCCTTTAATACTTTTTGGAAGGTCAGCTTTGTTATAATAGAGCTTATTTGGGCACCTGTCTCTTGCGATCTTCGCCAGACCATCCGCAACCGAATTACCATCTCGGAGGGTGTGAGAAAAAAGCGGGTTGAGAGGCCGAATCAATCTTTGAATGATGCCCATATGGTATCATATGCTCTAGCATCCTCAGACTCGTGGGTTTGTGGCCGCTTCTACAATGATTCGGGAGTCAGTTTCAACTATGATGTCAGATAAACCCATTGCTTCGCAGTACTTTAGCCCCTCATCATCCATCTTTGAGCACTAAAAAATGTGGCACATGTGCACATGTGCAAACATGCCACCAACCAATCGAGTTTGACAAACAAGGGATGAAACTACTCCTTATTGAATCTAAAAATCTCTGTCCATCCGAATCCCCTTGTCGAGCAAGACCCTATCCAAATCTGGTTATGGTAAGCAAGTCTATTAGTACACGTAACTTGTTTATATAAGGTGAATAACTTCAACCATAGTGAGAGCGATGCTCTGTCTTTTGGTATGAACTTCATAGAGCTTCTAAGTCAGAACTCAAAGCTAGTGCATTAAACAAGTCCAGTGCTATTAGGTTAGAGAATTCCCTCATCTAAACAAGTATAGACCATGGAAACTTATTGCTATTAGGGTCAGCAACCATTTGATTCATTGCTTCTGTCTTGTAACCTTTAGGCCTGGTAGTAACAACCTGTCCATGACCCTACTAGCCTTGACAACATGCTGTGGATTGCTGATCATACAGAGCTTGCCCAAATCCAAACAGGCCCCATGATTCCTTTTAAATTTGTATGAGAGTACCAAAATAATTGAGATCTGTTAAGGAAATGAAATTTTTGAAAATGTTTGTCCTAGTTTAATTGGAGTGGTCCATTCACCTGGTGCATGACCACTGATTAGTAGGAGTAACCAAGGTTCTTGACTGAAGACTTAACATTCAACTACAACATTCTATGTGCTTATCTACAAGATCTACAAGCGTGTGGCATGCATTGTCAGATGCCCATCCTGATTGCACAACCTGAAGCCTACGCATGCATTGTCCAATTCCCAATTTTTGCCTCATCACCAGCCTTTTACCTTCCGTTCTAGTGTTCCTTGTCGGCCCTAATTCGTCCTCTTTTTCATAGTAGAATTGAAGAGGATATTCTCCAAGGAATCCCCCTCATTTGAAAAGCCCAGAAATTTGCCCAACTGCAACTTGAATTTGAATGTTACTACAGTCATGCAAGCAGGAAACTCAAATAATGTGTCGTTTCTACACATCCACCAAAAAAGATGCAGGAGGCAGGGGATGTAACCAAGGGCATTCCATATATTTAATGGATCCAAGCAGGTTCTTATGACCCATAAGGCTATGGGCTCCAATTGAGGAGTTCAAGTCAATGGCCATAGACAAATGAAAATATAACAGGCAACAAAATTATTAGGTGATATGTAACGACCTGAAAAATTCCGTACATTGGGTCGAGTACCACCTCGACCAGAAATCACATAGGATTAAATCCTTTAGAAATTTAACAAAGTTAACTAAGTACTAAACTCAATTAGTTATGAAATCCGTTAGGATCGCTTTAAATACGATCTGCAAGACCCAAAACTTGCAGAATCATTGACGCTAGGTTACCCTAAAGTTTAGAACCAAACTCATTTCCCGTCTGCTCTCTGGAATGAAACGAAACTTTCGTATTAGGTCTAGATCGCACATCGGGATTCCGATTAACCCGAAGTTAAGGAACTAGGACCGCCCCACTGGGCTTAACAATCATCTCAAAAATCGGCCTTATCCGATATTCCACGGCCATTCGTTTCGAATCGGAGCGAGGTAGTGTGAAAAACACTATTCACAAGCCGAAATAAATATCTGGAATAGTGATCTGGCATCGTTCGTTGACACGTCAGTATTAAGCAACCCGACCGTCGAATCGAGACCAAATTACACCCTCGGATTAAGAAAAATTTCGGAACATTTACATGTACTTGGAATTTCGATCGTGGCCCACCGACCGTCGAATCGAAAGTGGTCCGCCACGTGCGATCTGCGCATCCGAATGAGTCAAAATGTAATCCCACGTAGATCCATTGATGATAAGTTTAAGTCGACGTTTGGTTCAAAGAGGGCTACCAGAACACCCCTTTTGAGCTGGAAAAGCGTCGAAAATCTTATATAGGCAGTCCCCATGAACCTAAGTCTATTTCCGTAATGTTTGAGGCTATAAAAGGGGCTTAGAGCAGCCCCTCTCACAGCCATACGAATTTTGGGAGAAACCCTAGAGGGAGAGAGAGAAAAGAGAGGGAAAGACTTGGAGATCGTTGCCGATCTTCCTCCTGCTGCTTTGGCTTGCTACACGGCCTACATCTCTCTGATCTAGACGTTTTTCCGGCGTATTCCGCCTCATTTGAAGGTAAGAAAACCTAACCCTAGGTCTGATTTGCGGTGGAATCGAGGTGGAATGTATACCGACTAACCGATTCCGCTCTTTAGGCTAGAAATCGCCCGTAGACGGAAGATTCGTCACCCTTGCTGATTCGTTCCGTTTCCAAAGGCAAAGGTGAGGACTTTAAGCTTATAAGTTACGGTTTTCAACGCTTTCAATGTCAGATAATGGTAGATTCATGATCTGCTTGCAATTGCACATGTACAGAGTGCTTTCCGTTTCCTGTTTTGATTAGCGGTGTGAAATATGGAATTTCACATATTCTAGGTATACGTAGAAATACCGTATACGTATTTTTTTTGGATAATTGTTTAACATGTTTATTTAATGTTTAATTATATAACATATGAATAAAATACTAGTTTGGCGAAAGAGATCGCCAAAATATATGTTCCTTTGTAAATGTGTGCGTATGTTGAAAATACGTATTGTAGAAATACCGTATACGTATTTCTTTTGGAATAATGTTTGACATATGTATTTAATGTATGATTATACAATACATGATTAAAATACTAGCTTGGCGAAAGGAACCGCCGAAACCTATGTTCCTTTGTAAATACTATGTATGTCGAAATTGGGTATACGTGAAAGTACCCTATACGTATAAAATTTGCTGATGTGTTTGCTATGTTTATTTGCTGTATGAATAGGATGTATATGTATAAAATACTAGCTCGGTAAATGGACAACCCTAGTACACCCTTCTCTAGCATACGTCATGTATGTTGAAGTAGTGTATTCCAAGTGTTGGTGAAATCACTTGCGAGTGTAAGTGTTTAAGTGTTAGAACCTTAGTTAGGTGCTGAGATGGGATTCTCCGCTACCTTAGAGTCACATATGACACTCTCCATGTGGTTGTTCACTCTAACCACTCACCTATGAACTCTAGGTATTTGTATCCCTATGTGTATAGTGTTTTATAACATGCTTCATAACATGCTTGATAACATGCTTTACAACATGCTTTACAACATGCCTTATAACATGCTTTATTTCATGCTTTATAATACATGCTTTGCCTTATCTTTGTACTTCATGCTTCACAACTGATTGAGTTTGGGACTATGCCTATAGTCCAAACATTCGGTACCAGATTTACGGTTGTGGCTGAGGTTCATATCGCCACAACGGACGTGTCTGGCGAACCCGAGTCGTACTTCGGTTGGCGATAGTGGTTGGCCACACGGAGTGCTTTTGCGCTCCATATCGCTCAACTTGTGGTGCGCTCGAGATAGTCAGGCTCGTCAAGCAAACCGATGTGTTTATGTATGTTCACCATGTTTGGTCGCTAATGCTTGAACCTAGGGTACAAACTTACCAGTGAAAAATCCGTTAACCATGGTACCTCGATCCGCTAAGACTCATGAGCCGGGCATGGTGGTATGGGACACCGTGGTCGAGCCGTCGGCCTCGCCGGGGCTACGTGCCTCCCGTAGTGACCGGTGAGCAACTCAACTCGTGAGCCGATTATGGTGGTATGGGACACTATATTCGCGCTCGCGCCGTCGGCCTACACCGATAAGGTGATGGGGAGTGGTACGGTCTTTGTGTGTACGCCAGGCGACCCTTTGTAGTGACCGCGAGCATACTCTGAAGTTGCAGCGTGCCTTAGGGTTCGCCGCGATATATAGAGTATGAACTAGGCTGTTTACGTATAGTTGTATCGTGATGAATCGTTTAAGGGGTGATGGGGGAGTGGTGCAACCTTTGTGCGTAATGCCACAGCGGCCTCTGCGATGACCTAGAAAACACACCATCGTCGATATTAACTAGGACCGACGACCCTAGATTGGATCATGTTTGGATATGATACAAGGGAGGTACCTTAGTTTCCCAATCCTGTTTTTGAAATGAATTAATTAAAAACTCGGTAATCATACTCATCATGCATCGCATGTGCCTGGAAGATGTGGAGCACTGTGGGATGTAAGCATGCGTGAACGTGAGATGGTGTCGCTTGAGGGAGTACGTCGGAGAGGGCATCCATCATAACTGCATTCATACTTGCATTAATCGTCAGTAACTAGGAGTGTTTGATTTACCGCTTTATCATTACTTGCTTGACCGTATTGGTAACATGATAACTTATGTCTTATCGTTCCACTGAGTTAGCTACTCACTCCCACGTTACGGGACGGTGTTGCGCACACCAACCAGACTCTGTCTCAGGTTTAGGCGATCCGGCTATTCTAGAGGCGGAGCCCGATTACGACGAGGACCAGGAGGAGTTCTCATATATGCGATTATGGCGGTTTCGACTAGGTCTTGGATCGATGGGATCGAGATTGTACCTAGTATTTTGACATTTTGTTTATATAGACAGACATGTATATTGTGACTCAGAAGGATTCATAATCTGGATAATGAATCGATTATTTTGTTTCTTTACATACATATTTATACAGTTCAGTCTTCCGCTTGCTTTTATACAACTGATCTGGAGTATGAATTACTGCTTTGGTATAATCTCATTCATGTTTACTGCTCTAACACAGACAACATTCAAATATCATTAAATATGTTGCATAAGTGATGCGTTGGAACTCGGGAGTTGAGTTACACTCGACCCCCGATTTTCAGGGCGTTACATGATAACCAGCTATCCTCATTCTCTTTGGTAATGAAATGCTTACTGAGCTTATCCATGGACCCATGAACCAATATCTCCCTCTGTACCCAACGATCTGTACTCGATGAGTGACTAGTGATTTCCAAAATAAATGGTACGGAATAGCATCATCTAAATAAAGGGCTAGTACCTTCAAATCTGAATCTGCCATCATTTCATAAAACGCTTTTAGTCCCATATTGGGGATGAATGAATTTCAGAGGCTTTTAAACAGAGATGTAATTGTGCTTGTTGTCATCAAAATCATAAGTTAATGTTTGGAATTGTAGTATTGCACTTGCAGTTCCAAATAATTCCTGTGCTTTATCTATTACAATTTGTGGTAATCCTAACCTTTCAGCAATATTTATGGGGGTTCCTCAGAAGAAATGACCTTTTGACTTTTTAACCTTATGGTTAATAAATAATGGAATAAGGAGCCATATTAAAAGAAAATATATGATGGTTGGAACCTCATAATCTGTAAGATATTTTTTGCTTATCCCTGATCCACTCTGCATTGAATAACATCGGTGGTCTAGATCGATGAAATATTGGTCCCACTTATATGAAATGGGCACTCAGGATGCTATTCCCATTGTGATTTATTACAGTCTATGGTGTTGTTTGGATTTGGGCAAACTGTTGCTGCAACAAGCAGTTAGAATAACCATACATGTTCATGATCTGTCTAACTCCTTTGTACACGGGAAGTGCCGCATTTTTGGAAGTCAGAAGAAGAGAACTATTGGATTGTATGTAAATCCCCTGATTCGTACCTACTGGTAGTATGACTCTCTCTCCCCTTTGATTCCGCTTCATTTATCATCCATTAAAACCGTGGAAATATTTTATTATTGATTTAGTTATTTTTGCAGGTGATCCCAATGCCAGTTTTTATGCTACTTAGCTTTTCATTTCCCCTTGCATCTTCTGATTATGAGCTGACACTCCCGAAAATGAGTTTATAATGAACTACCTACATCTCTCACAGGTTCATTGTCTGCTTCTTTACTAGATGTGTAATGCTAGCAGTTGATGTGCATCTGCACACTCCAAAGAAATCAGCACACATGCTGACGTGTCACAACTGCCTGAGATTCAAGCCATTCGTTAGGATGGCAAGCCTTGTCTCAATGATAGGCTGGTCAACTCATCAGGTGGGCCACGTGAACAAATTACAGTCAGTTACAGAATGGATAACAGATGGTCTACATTCAATGTGCATGTGCTGTTCACATGGGTGCATTCACTGCAGGATCTACCTGATGAGTGGCTTGGAGTTATATACACGTGTCATGTGTGGTGCTTGTTTAGCATTGGGAGATGCATGTGTGCATGTAGCAAAGCTCTGGCTAGGTTATTAATCTGTTGGGTATTCAAACCACCTCGCAGACTCAAGAGAAAGATTGAAGACAGAAGAAGACACCACAGTACTAGATGATGAGGCTTTCAACATGGAAGCAGTGCTTGACAGATACATCTTAAGGCTTATCCCAGCTGCTGCAACAGTAAGAATTTAAAGATTAAAGATTTCACAATGGAAAATGAACGATCTTTCTAGGCTCATGATATGAAAGCTGTTCTTGACTGGATGAGTTGTTATTTCAGGTGATAAGGTGCTATGGAACTTGCCGGACTACTGTTACTAGTAGCCGAGGGGTGTGATCAAGCTTGTTACTTCCCTCAAGCTTCTGATTTCAGCAGAGTGGTTAAATAGAATACTAGAGGTAGGCATGTCCTTTACTTGTTCATCAGTTCATTATGGAGTAAACCATGACTGATTCTAGCTGCACATTATTATTTCATCTCCATTATATGGAAGGAATGTGATGTCTACCCCCTGGAGTAGGATTTGGATTCCACACTGCATATGTTCCAGTACTGGAATGTCTGACATCCATGCCATTCATCTGGTGGGTTCTGTCGTCAGGTGGTCACCCAAAGAAATGGATGGCTAATCAGGATGGACCCAACCATGTTTGACAAATCGGTGTTCCCCATGCTGACCAGACCAGCCTAGTACATACTGGGCTCACCTTATAAATGGCTCAGATCTTGCACACGTTTCACATGGGCATGTGTGGGGAGAGTAGGATTTGTTATCCTATTCCCTTTTCTCATATCCAGTGATTGCAACATTCCCTGTATGGGCGATATATTGGTTAATAATATCGATGTCACACAGTGCCGATACAAAATTGGGTTGTAGTTGGGGAACTTATATCGATTAATGTATTGATGATATCTCGATGTATTACAATATTCTAAAATTCGTTGTTATAAGTTTCTTGTTATCATCAATATATATCACACGTATCAGCAATATCGCACTTGCATCGGTCTTACTGTGAAAAAATTTGGAAACTTCACCCAAAATCCACAAAAATGATTTTTTCTGAACTTTTTTGCTAGGATTATGTTGTTAAGGAGATCTTGACAAATCCTTTTCATTTGTTTGGAGAGAAAAGAAGATTTGGATGCATAAATCAAAATCGGAGAGCATGTGGTCCCAGAAACTCAATCGATAAGTTTTTTTCTAATTTAAAGTGGTTGGAATTTGTGTAGTAAAGTTAGTAATCCATGATTTTGTATGTTAGCATGTTCAATTATGGATTTTAACCTTTGATTTTTAAATTGGGAAAAATGGGGAAATTCTGATTTCACCCATTTAACTTGTAATTAGAGTGGAAAAATCAGGTGAGAGTCTTTGAAGGCTGATTTACATATTACAGGTTGGACATCTTTCCTGGATCTACATAGGTGTAGGCACCCCAGCGTAGCTGTGCTTAGATGCAATTTAGTTCCCAAGCAGCTGCCTCTAGTGATGCTCTAGGGTCAAGGAACTAGGTCGATTACCATTTTAATGCCCTGTAGTAAGTGGTAGATGGAGAAAGGCTAGGGTTGTGATCATCAAATTGTGTTTTACTGATTGGTGAGCGAATCTTCTCTAGTCTCTAATTCTGTCTCTACAAATTTAGTAAATCTGCTGATCCTCTGCTACATAGAATGCTACAGTAGCAGACTACAATACTTATTCAGGGCTTATTTAATGTTTTCCATTTGTAAAAAATATTCGGCTTTGATTAGAATAAACAAAGGGCTAGGTTTTTTTTTTTTTTTTAAATTCTGTAATTGCTGGATTTATGATTGGTTTTCTTTCTCAACTATCCATTTCAGTTGTGATTTTGTTTTGTGGGATCATGGATGAATCAGAGGATAATTTGAACAATCAGCCCTAGTTTGCACCTGAAATTTCTCTTATTAGGTTTGCTTGTTGTGTAAGATGTGATTGAGCACACAAGTTTTATGTTTTCTTGTGATATTTAGTTTTACACTTGAGTTATGATATGCACTTACAGCTGTAAACGTTCATTTTACATTGACCAGATGTTATGTACTTATGAGTGCTGATCTAATATCAGCTGCACTTATTTATTTACTTCAAAAAAAAATTGTTAAAATTATAAATATAATTTTAAATATATATATTTTCAATATATGCACTATATAGTGAAGGACAAATTTGGCTTTTGAATGTATTGATTGTGTTTCCATACATGTCTTTTAAGATTTATATTATATAAACTGATTTTGAATATAGTTGCATCACT
Organism: Magnolia changhungtana; assembly: GCA_030180095.1. NCBI lineage: Eukaryota > Viridiplantae > Streptophyta > Magnoliopsida > Magnoliales > Magnoliaceae > Magnolia > Magnolia changhungtana. The sequence continues at coordinate 3,903,715 of JASAUF010000467.1, read as the reverse complement.
TTTGTCAAATAGGGCAGAGTTTAGGACCCTATACGAAGGAACTTATGCCGTGTAGTACTGGTTTTTTATGATCTTTTGAGTTCTAAGCATGTATTAATGTCGATCATGTGTATTAATGCCGATTATAACGTCTCCTGAAGTTTCATTGAAAAATTCGACCAATTTTCCGATGTTTCCTAAAGACAACAATACATTACGCGATACACACGGTATTTCCCATGCAATGCCTAATATGTTTCCATATCCCAAGGGTGTGATATATGCATCGATACCGACACTGAAAACATTGCTCACATCTACTATATATAACGGGAGTAATCGGGGTCAAAATTTCCAGCATTTAGTTTCTTGAGAGGCTAAAAGAATGTGTTACTTGAGTACATAAAAAGGGTTTTAGACTGAAACGATGGGCATGCAGGTAATATGGAGAAGCTATTTGGCTGTTAGAAGATGCTTCCTTTCTCTTTACAATGAGAAAAGCTTTGATAATCTGGCAAAGTATGATAGTTGATACAATGGCATTAATAAATTTGTGCAAGTGGCATGTAGTGAACTCAAAATAAACCATACAAATCATGGGTCCATTTGAATATCTTAAACAGAGGATTGCATTGATTTGATTTCTGTTTGGCGGATGTTGAATGAACAGTTGAAATAAAAACAATTAATGGCACAAAATTTAGGAAATAGATGTTGATGGTGAGCTATTTGAATTGGATCCAACCTGGTGGTCTTGGACAGTTTGAACTATTACTATTTTGAAACTGCCACTCCACCGATTCCCACTTTTCTTACACACCACTCCCTCTATTTATGTCACGACCCTGATTCTAGTATTGGTAATCCATGATTACTAAACACCACATTTTTGGTTGACAGCCTCCGTAGAACTCTGCGTTTTGGGACTTTCAAGTAACACATACTAAGTCCCATAAGCGGGGCTCCACAAGGAGGATTTCTGAAAGTAAAACCAACAAACACGTTGCAGTTCTCAAAATTTCATCATATGCAATATATATTACTGTGTACAACTGAGCACCTCAGGGCAAAATCAAAACATAAACCACGTCATATTTACCATACCTGATGTACATATGCAGGGTATTACAAACAAAAAAATACACACTGATATGTACAAAACAAAAAGGATGTCTGGAGTCTGTAGCCTCTACTCCTGCAGCTCCCTACTCTCACCTAAAAAAAATAGAAAGGAAAGCTTGAGCTACTAAGCCTAGTGGGTGCGTGTGTGCCGTGAAAATGCATGTTTCATGTCATGCTCATTTAATGCACATGAATGCACAGGCTTCCAAATCATTTTTATATACAGAGGTGGGACTTCTACCCACTTGTAACATACACACGCTTTCAACATTTTCACAACTTTCCATATTTCCCAATTGGATCACCTAAGTCTAAAACAGAGGTGGGACTTCTACCCACTTGTATAGACTTTTCCACCGTGGTCAACTACAGAGGTGGGACTACATAATTCACGGGCTGAACTAGTCTAACCCACTTGTGTTGAACCTCACTATCTGCCTAACAGCGAGAAGTCATAAGTCACCTGGCAAAACGATAGCGGACAATTTACGAGCTCGTCACACACAACCTATCTTTGCTTGCCCATAAGCAGGTCAGGTTAAACCTCTCAACCAATCAACACACGTCGGTGGGAGTCGCTGCCTACTTTGGTATTTCAGCATTTCAGCGCTCTGTTCTTCCACCCGGTCTAAGCATTGGTCGCTCCCAATGGTACCAATCGGGGTTTAGGGACTTTCACCCACGGACCCTCTAATCATGTCCTGTCGAATTACACATTTCCGATGTGGTGTCCAACTCAAGTTATAACAACGTATGTTCATATGCATAAGCCCACATACAAGCACAATATGTCATGATTTTCAAGGCAAGCATAGGATGGCCTTCCTCATATGGTCTCGTCATACATTTAAGTTCCTCATAAGGGTGTTCCACATTTAAGTTCCTCATAAGGGTCTCATTTAATACCACATGTATCTAGATAGTTTACATATTCATCATAGACATATCATGTGTCGCACCACAACCCACTATGATCACCACATCATGATATGATTCAGTTACTCTCAAGCATACAAGGATACAACAACTATGATTCATGCATATGATATGCACATGACTTAGTCAATCTAACTCCAAACCGGGATTTATTCTGCTATAAAACTTCATGCTACAAGCATGCTTTTTCTCAAGAAGTAACTACATTAAAAGGATGAAGGATATTTCTTTGACACAATTTGTCAAACAGTTAGCGGGCGGACATTGTAAGGGATAAAGAGGGAACCTGTTAGAAAGACATATGACTTTCATCTACTCAGCCATTAATAACCTAGTCAACTAACTTAGAAAATCCAGCAATAACTTAACCAACTCCATCAGAAAATCCAACAATAACCGAACCCTCAAACAGAAAAGCCAACACTGATTTCCCCTTAAAACAGCAATTTCAGCAATCGTCTAACCCTAACTGAAAATCCAGCAAAACCCTAACCGAAAATCCAACGAAACCCTAACCCTTAAACAAAATCCAGTAATCCAGCGAAACCCTAACCGAAAATCCAGCGAAACCCTAACCCTTAAACAAAATCCAGCAATTCTTTTACCTTAAAACTGAAAATCCAAAGAAATCCCTAACCCTTAAACAAAATCCAACAATTCTTTACCCTTAAAACTGAAAATCCAGCAAAACCCTAGCCCTTAAACAAAATCCAGCAATTCTTTACCCTTAAAATTGAAAATCCAGCAAAACCCTAACAACAAAATCCAGCAATTCTTTACCCTTAAAACTGAAAATCCAGCAAAACCCTAACCCTTAAACAAAATTTCGTATCTTAACATTCGGACATCGGGTTGACATACGGCTTGCGACTCGATAATGGAACAACATTATGATCAAGTAAAAATATTCTCAGGGCCAATGGACCTACAACCAACGGCTATCCAGTGTACAAACCAGATTTCTGGGGTATAGGGTCTTACAATTTATTACCCCTGCACTTTCTCTTTACCATTACGTGATATGGGGCTGTAACACCCGACCTGTAAAAATGGCCTTTAAAGGACTGATATGAGGCTGATACATTCTATTTCCTTTAAAGGAAGCTTTGACCATTACAAAGTTGCACGGCCTGCGTGGTATCTGTTATACAGCCGGCGTGTTACCATTTCTGAATACCTTGCTCCACATGCATTGTATGTGCTATATCTACTAGTATGTTTAATGTTACTCTTACTCCACAATATTTGTTGATCCTGGAGCTTTATGTTTCTAATTCTCATTGATCTTGTTTCTGTTCTTTGTTTTTGGAAAATTACGATTTTGTTTGCAAGCCAACTCCTGCTATTGTTATGTTGTGTAATAATGTGATGCATTTTCTTACAGGAAAGATTTTCAGGGGCATTGACATGTCCAACTTCAGATTCTAATCATTTCGTACCGTAGCCAAAAACCATAGAGCATCAGAACCTTCGATTCCATTCCTGCCCCTCAATTCTCGAAACGAGAAATCAAAAGAGAAGGCTAAGATGGGAAGGATTGAAACCAACAAAAACAGCTGGTATTGGAAATGCAACAGAAGCGAGCAGTCAGGTCTAGTTTCAGCCACTACCGAATCCTTTTGCAAAGGCATCTAACAGCGATGAGAAGTTGAAAGAGAAGATGAAATTGAATACAACTTTATTATTTTTTTTAACACATGCACACACACCCCCACACACTCACGCCGCAGTGGGATTTCACCACCTATAGATACTCGAGAAGATGAAATTGAATACAACTGCCAGTGAGGGGAGTGCTAAAGAAGAGACAGTTTCAGCGGCTTACGAATCCTTTCAAAAAGGCATCTAACAACCAGGAGTTGTCTCTTTTCGAGTCTCTCAAGAAGATGAAAGTCAGCTATGTTAGAAAAAACAAGGGAAGGAAATAGGAGCGGGCCAGTTTAGCACCTTTGCCACAAAAGAACCAGCCCTGAGAAAGAATGGATATGCCTTGCATTGCTCACCGCACTTGAGCGTCATGCAATTGTTGAGTTTCTGTTATTGCCATGGAGTAACAAAATGGTGATATGATTGAGATCATCGACATGAATGATGGCAGATATTTCAATGGTGATTATGTAAAGTTTGCTGTGTTTAGCCATTCATTGTATGGCTGGAAATCTACTGTTAGATGTGCTTGTATGGGTGCAGCTCATGTAATGAAATGCTTGAGAAATAACAAAGAAAAATGCTATTGTTCCATCATTACCAGAGCTTTTAAGTAACATTTGAGACAGAAATGTAAAATCTGCATTTGTTCCTTGCCATTAGTGACTGGTCATGATGCAAACATCGAACTGAGCTGAAGATCCTAACCATCTCATTTAATATCATGAAAATTAAGAACTGTAGATCATGGTTTTAAGTCTATTATAAAGCATTGTGCGACTTGTCCGAGTTGACTCAGACCTGATTAGAACATATCCCTTTTGACACTGCGATTCAGCAATGAAAACAGGAGTGACTCGATCAACTTAACCAGGTTACCTCAACTAGGGAAGCGGATTGGTGGTGTACCACACACCACCGACCTCAGTGGTGTGTTGAGCTAACCAAGTTCTGTGGGCCCGACCATGAGGCATGTGTTATATCCAAATTGTCCATCCATTTGGCGAGATTGTTGTAAAGCTTGAGCCTAAAATTAAGATAGATCCAAAGATCAAGTGGACCACATTGTAGACAGCAGTGAGAGATTGAACATCTACCATTGAAACCTTCATGGAGTCACAGAAGTATTGGATCAATTTGAGATTTGTTTTTTTTCCCCCCTTCATCTTCGTCTGTATTACCTTATGAATAGATTGGATGGAAAATAAACATCATGGTGGGCCCTATGAGTTCTTTAATGCTTTAATGTTGGGAATCATTGTCCCACTGCTATTTGTGGTGTGGTCCACTTGATCTTTGGATATGACTCATTTTTGGGGTCTTTCTATAAAATTATCTAAGCCTAATGGATGGACAGTGTGGATATAATAAATACATCATTTTGATCCCTCCAAATGGATGAACCTTGTAGATATAATAAATATATCATTTTGGGCCTATGTAACTTTGATTACCTTTTCACCTGTCATAGTACAGGCATCTAGCTTTGGATTGGCTGGTGTATCACACACCAGATTTATAGCTGGTGTAGATACGTGTGGTGCGAAGGCGAGAGCCGACGCTCCTTGAGCTCCGAGTTGTAGAAACCGTTCAAAAGGAGGTGAAAGTTACATGAGCCCCACAATGATGTATTTATCATATCCAAACTGTTCATCCATTGTTTGAGATAATTTTAGAGCATTATACAAAAACTGAATCATATCCAAAGCTCAAATGGACCACACCAAAAATAATAGCGAGGATAATGATTCTGTAACGTCTCGGAAAAATCCGTACAAAGACCCAAGTACCGCCTCCGACAGAAATCACTTAGGACCAAATCTTTTAGAAATTAGACGAAGATTAATTAAGTGCTTAACTAAATCACCTGTCGAATTAGCTTGGACAGTTTCAATACGAACTATAAGACCCAAAATTAGTAAGATCGCTGACGCTACGTTACCCTGAAACCTATGATCAATCTCTAAACCCAGTTGCTCTCGGGAGCTCATTGAAACTCCGTATTGAACCTGGACCACGCGTTGAAAGTCCGATAACTACGAAACTATACCGTTATGACCATCTCACTGGACTTGACAACTATCTTGGAAATCAAGTCTAGATAATATCCCGAAACACACAACTTGAGCCCGGAGTGAAGTGTGTAAGAAACGCGAATATCTTTAGAAAATGAACTCAGACTCAAGTGAATTGAGTCGTTCACTTGCAGGCCAAATCTAAGAATTCAGACCGTCAGAATCTGACCCAACTATACCCTCGGATCAGGGAAAATCTCCAACACACGTCAGTGTACTTATGGCCCTGATCGAGTACCGGTGACCGTTGAACTGAAACTGGTCCCCCTCGGTCGATCTGTAAATTCAATTAGACCAAAAACTTCGCTTGACCTAGATCCAATGTCAGGGGACTTACTCTCGACCGTATGCAGAAAATGGGCCCCCAGATGCGCTCCGTTGGGCCGAAACAGACGAGTTTTGGCTATAACCTAAGTATACCATGGCCCTGTGGCCATTCCCATCAGTTCTGGGCTTATATAAGCCCCTTAAACCCTCTCTCTCTCATTCTATACGAATTTACAACCCTAAGAGAGAGAAAGAGGAGGAAAGAGAGAGAGAGTGAGTGAGAGAGAAAGTGGGAGACTGTTCCTGGGATCCTTCCCTGCCGCTCCACGTGCTTAACCACTCTGTCCGTATCGCTATACCGGCGATTCCGACTTCGTTCAGTAAGAAATCCTAACCCTATTCTGTTTTAGGGATTCAAATAGAGTAAACGGCGAAATAGCTAACCTATTTCATGATTCAGGTAGCCGTTGTGCCGTAAACAAAGGCGTGATGATCGAACTAAGTTCGATACGAGTTTACCGATGGAAGGTGCGGACTATAAACGTTTAGGTTATGGTTTTCAAGGCTTTCAATGTCAGTTAATGATTTATGACTGACTTGATTACTATCACATGTTTAGATACGATGTTTCCTGCGCTTTACACATATATATAAACTATGTTGAATATAGTGTATTCCATGTGTTTGTTGATATGATTGAATGAGTATGGAATTTGGATTTGCGCTTGCCATGATTATTCGTCGTGAATATATGGTTGTCATACGTGTGACAACTCCTTAGAGAAAGGATGTAACATCCCGGATTTTTGCCAACCTGGGATTAGACGTCCTTAGGCAATGGATCAATCCTGACACAGGTTTAACTTCTTAAACGCTCAATTAAAGCCTCAAATCCCTTTTCAAACCATTTTCTTCACAAATCCCACCCTTCACTACCTTGTGCTTTCAATTTCTCAAAGCACTTTCGCCCTAGACACTATCTTAAACTAGCTAAGTAGTATAACTTGGATCACTTTAGATACAAACTGCAAAGGACTAAGTACCACCTCAGAAGGAAATCACTTAAGATTAAATCCTTTAGAAATGTGACAAAGTTAACTAGGTGCGAAACCAGATTAGCTACAAAATCCGTTTGAATCGCTTTAAATACGATCTGCAAGACCCAAAACTTGTAGAATCTTTGACGCTAGGTTACCCTAAAATCTAGGATCAATCTCATTACCCGACTGCTCTCGGGAGCACGTTGAAACTCCGTATCTGATCTGGACCGCATGTCGAAAGTCCGATTAACACGAAGTTAAGGAATTAGGACCGCCTTCCTGGGCTCGACAACCATCTCGAAAATCAAATCCAGCCGATGTCCCACGGCTGTTCGCTTGAGTCCGGAGCGAGAGAGTGTGAAAACACATGTTTCTTTACAAAATAAATATCTTGAATAGTAATCTGAGACTCGTCGGTTGCGGATCAGTTTTAAGCAACCAGACCGTCAGAATCAGACCAAATTACACCCTCGGATCAGGAGAAATTTCATACACATTTACATGTACTCGGAATCTCCGATCGAGATCCGCTGACCGTTGAACTGAAACTGGTCCGCCACGCGTGATCTGGAAATCCGACTGAAACAAAAACTTAATAGAATGTAGATCCAGCGTTAGTGAGCTTAAGTCCGACCTTTGGCTCAAGGAGGCCCGCCAGAAGTCCTTCGTTGAGCTGAAAAAGTCCCGCTTTGGTTATAAACTAAGTATACTTTGAACAGGAGTCTATTTCGGTAAATTTTTAGGTTATATAAGGACCTTAAACCCTCTCTCATGGCAGCCATACGAATTTGAGATTGAGAGAGAGAAAAGAGAGAGAAAGTGTGGGAGATGTGGGAGGAACTCCCTGTTGCTGTTCCCCACCGCTATTCGGGCTCCACCGCCTGATTCTTATCGCTTTCCCGGCGATTCCGGCGTCGTTTCTAGGTAAGAAACCCTAACCCTGACCTGTTTTAGGGTTGTATAGGTTGTAGGTTATGAAATAGCTAACTTATTTCATTCTATAGGTTGCCAAACTCCCGTATACGGAAGCTTAGCGAACCTATCAACTCCGTTACGATTCTATGACACAAGGTGAGGACTTTAGGTGTATAGGTTGCGGTTTTCAACGCTTTCAATGTCAGATAATGGTAGATTCATGATCTGCATGCAATTGCACATGTACAAAGTGCTTTCCGTTTTCTGTTTTGATTAGAATTGTAGAATTTGGAATTTCACATATTCTAGGTATTCGTATAAAATATCGTATACGTATTTTTTATGAAAATGTATTTGACATGTTTATTTGTCGTATGGATATATGATGTATGGATAAAATACTCATTTGGCGAAAGGGTTCGCCTAAATACATGTTTACTAATAAACACTATGTATGTAGAAATACGGTATTGTAAGAAGTACCGTATACATGTACATTTTAGCGAGGTGTTTGTCATGATTAATTGTTGTATAAATATATTATGTGCGCATAAAATAATTGCTTGGCGAAAGGAATCGCCGTAATACAAGTTCCCTTGTAAATGCTATGTATGTCGAAATTGGGTATCCTAGAAAATACCCCATGCGTATTAATTTTGCTGATGTAATTATCATGATTATTTGCTGTATGAATATGATATATACGTATAAAATACTAGTTTGGTAAAGGGACAACCCTAGTGCACTTTCCTCTAACATACGTCATGTATGTTGAAATAGTGCATTCCAAGTGTTGGTGAAATTGCTTGTGAGTGTAAGTGCTTAAGTGTTAGAACCTTAAGTAGGTGCTGAGATGGGATTCTCAACTACCTTAGAGTCACATATGATACCCTCCATGTGGTTATTTACTCTAACCACTCACCTATGAAGTATATGTATTTGTATCCCTATTTGTATAGTGCTTTACAACATGCTTTTGAACATGCTTTGTAACTTGTTTTATTAACATGCTTTATGACATGTTTTATAACATGATTGCTAGCGTTCTTGAATTACTTTGTTTATCATGCTTTACTCCACATGCTATGGATGACAATTGATTTTGCTTGGGGCTATGATTATAGTCCAGACAATCGGTACTAGATTGGAGATCGTGGTTGAGTTTCATGTCGCCACGTGAGATGTGTTCGACGAACTCGAGTCGTACTTCGGTTGGCGATAGTGGTTGGCCACGCGAAGTGCTTATGCACTTCATGTCGTTCAACTTGTTGTGCGCTTGAGCTAGCCGAGCTCGTCATGTAACCCGATTTGTCTAATGTATGTTCACCATGTTTGGTCGCTACTGCTTGAACCTAGGGTACCAAACTTACCAGTGAAAACCCTTTTAACCATGGTACCTCGATCCGCTAAGACTCATGAGCCGGGCATGGTGGTATGGGACACCGTGGTTGAGCTGTTGGCCTCTGGCCGGGGCTACGTGCCTCCCGTAGTGACCAAAGTGAGCAACTTAACTCGTGAGCCGATTATGGTGGTATGGGACACTATATTCGGGCCGTCGGCCTACATTGATAAGGTGATGGGGAGTGGTGCAACCTTTGTGCGTAATGACCACAGCGACCCTTTGTAGTGACCGCGAGCATATTCTGAAGTCGCAGTGCGCCTTAGGGTTCGCCGCGATATATAGAGTATGAACTAGGCCTGTCTCTGTATAGTGATGAATCGTTTAAGGGGTGATGGGGGAGTGGTGCAACCTTTGTACGTAACAGCCCCGGCAGCCCTTTGTAGTGACCGCGAGCATATTCTGAAGTCGCAGTGCGCCTTGGGGTTCGCCGCGATATATAGAGTATGAACTAGGCCTGTCTCTGTATAGTGATGAATCGTTTAAGGGGTGATGGGGGAGTGGTGCAACCTTTGTGCGTAACAGCCCTGACAGCCTCTGCAGTGACTTAGAAAACATACCATCATCTGATATTAACTAGGACTGACGACCCTAGAATGGATCATGTTTGGGAATGATACAAGGGAGGTACCTTAGTTTCCCAATCTTGATGTTTGAAATGGATTAATTAAAAACTCGGTAATCATGCTCATCATGCATCGCATGTGCCTGGAAGATGTGGAGCACTGTGGGATGTAAGCATGCCGCGAACGTGAGATGGTGTCGTATGAGGGAGTATGTCGGTGAGGGCATCCATCATACCTGCATTCATATTTGCATTAATTAGAGTAACTAGGAGTGTTTGATTTACTGCTTTATCATTACTGCTTGACTGAGTTGATAACATGTTAACCTATGCTTTACTGTTCCACTGAGTTGATCACTCACTCCCACGTTACGGGGCGATGTTGTACACACCAACCAGATTTGTTGAGTTTCAGGTGATGGCAATGCTTATGAAGCAGAGCCGAACTACTTCTATGTTGTAGAGGAGGAGTTCTCCTACATGTAACTCTCTGACGGGTCTCTGAAGACCTGGTACTGTATTGACGGGGCTATGGTATTTGGGATAGGAGACATTACACTTCCTCACATTAGGTATATTTTAGAACTATACTTGTAATTATTTAACCTGGTAATGTTATCACACTCTGGAGACTCATCATAGTTTATATATTTTATCTATCTATCACAGTCTTCCGCTTGCAAATTTAACTGTCTCTGGAGTATGATATGTTGTTTTGGCTTAATCTCACTCATGTTCACTACTCCAATACAGTCAACATTCAATCATCATTCATTTTGTTGCATAAGTGATGTTCTGGAACTCGAGAGTTGAATTACTACTCGACCCCCGATTTTCAGGGCGTTACAAAGGATTTGCCCTAACACCTATTATAACCAACATACGTTACGTATGTTGAAGTATGTAGTGTAGGTGCTTGTAAAAATATCTGAATGAATATGGAATTTGGATCCGTGCTTGCCATGATTATTAACTATGAATATATGCTTGTTGTGTATGTGGCAACTCCTTTGTTAAAGGGCTTGCCAGGATATATGTTATAACTAGTCTAATACATGTATGTTGAAATGTGTATTCTAAGTGTTTGATAAAATGCCTGAATGAGAAAATGCTTGTTGGAATGTACTTAATGAGAGTGTTGAGATAGAATTCTCATTCCCCTTCTCTATAATTACAGTTCTCTTTATATATCCTACCTTACTACTATGTGTTGTACGGATGAAATGCCTATGTAAGATAACCTGTGTATTATGTGTTTGTTGAAATGCTCAACTAAGATTTTTATTTAGATTTGGTTATCACATGCCGTTATTGATTATCACTTGTGAATGCTATCGTTTGAAGTGTGATTTGGGCTACGATGTAGTCCAAGCAATTAGTAATGATTCTCGAGTAGTGGCTGAGATCATTTCGCCATATAAGATACGTTCGATGAATCCGAGGTATACCATGATTATCAACAGTAGTACCATGTCGATTAATTCTGCGTACACTCGTACCAGTCGAACTTGTCTAATAAACTGATTGGCCTATTGTGTGTTTACCATGTATGGATGCTACTGCTTGAATCTAAGGTACCACTTACCAATGTAAAGCCCGTTAAACCTTGGTACCACAATCCACTAAGACTCATGAGCCGAGCATGGTGGTATAGGACACCGTGGTCGAGCTGTCAGTCTACGCTGGGGCGACGAGCCTTCCCGTAGTGACCAGTGAGCAACCCAGACTCGTGAGCCGAATATAGTAGTATGAAACACTGTATTCGAGCTGTTGGCTTACACTGGCGCAGCCTGGCTGTGGTCCCCAGTCGGGTTGGTAACGAGCCTTCGAAAATAGACTGTCAGTTGGTAGGGCGTTAGTGTTGTGACCTCGAGTACAAAATAGGCCTACCCCGGCGCAGCCTGGCTGTGGTCCCTAGTTGGGTTGGTGACGAGCCTTCGAAAATATACTGTCAGTTGGTAGGGTATTAGTGTTATGACCTTGAGTGTGAATTAAGCCTATACTCATGATGACAAGCCTCTCGTAGCAACTTATGATGTAAACTCATGAACTTGCCTATCGTATGTGATTAACTAAGATTAACTACCCTAGATGGATCAATGTTTGGGTCAATGATACAAAGGGAGGTACCTTAGCTTCCCAAACATGTTGTATGAATGAGTCTAATTAAGAACTTGGCTAATCAAGCTCATGCACCACATTGCATGTGCTTTTGACGTTAGTGTTGAGCACAGAGGAAGGGGCGCATACCACGACCGTAAGCGGAAGATCGCAGAGGGAGTGCAGGCGAGGGCATGCATCATTAATACATATCATGTTTGCATTAACCAAAGTACTTAGGGATGTTTGATTGTATTGCTTTATTATTACTGCTTGATTGAATTGATAAAATGTTAACCTTTGCCTTATAGCTCCACTGAGTTGATCACTCACTCCCATGTTCTGGGACGGTGTTTTAAAACACCAACCAGACTCTATTGTAATTTCAGGTGATGACGAGGCTTACAAGGTGGGGCCTGTCTTCTATGATAACGAGGAGTTCTCCTATATGCAACTCTCTGGCGGGTCTATGTAGACCTGGAGTTGCGTATTGGGGTTACAGGGATATGGATAGATGACATTACACTCTCGTTATTTTGTATATCTTAAAACAATACATGTAATTATTTAACCTGGTATCATGTTCACACTCTAGAGACTTACAACAACTTAAGTATTTTATATATCTATCACAGTCTTCCGCTTGCGTAATCTAATCGTCTCTGGAGTATGATATGTTGATTTAGCTTAATCTCATTCATGTTTAATGCACTAACACGGACAAAAATTAATCATCATTATCTATGTTGCATAAGTGACGCGTTGGAACTCGGGAGTTGAGCTCCTGCTCGACCCCCAATTTTCAATGCGTTATAGATTTTCACCGTTAAAAAATTCGTAGGGCCCACCATAATGTTTATTTTCCATCCAATCTGTTAATAAGGTCACAAATACATAGATGAAGAAGAAAAACAAATTAAATTTCATGTTGATCCGAAACTCATATGACTCCCAAAAGGGTTTCAATGGTACCATTGCCTTTTGCAGTGTGGTCCAATTGATCTTTAGATCTGTCTTAATTTTTGGTTCAAGCATTAAGACAAGTTAACCAAATCGATGGCCGGTTTAGATATAACACATACCTCATGTTGGGACCCACATAACTTTCTTATGTCAATACACCATCTATATAGCACTAGTAGTCCATAGCTATTTGAGCCCCACCATGATATATATATATATATATATATATATATATATATATATATATATATATATATATATATATATATATTTCATCAATGCCGTCCATCTATTTTTAAAGATAATTTTAATGTATGAACCAAAAAATGAGGTATATCCCATTCTCAACTGGACCACATTATAGGAAACAGTGTTGATTGAATGTCCTATTAAAAAAAATTTGGACATAAAAGTTTTTGATCAAGTTGTTCTTTGTTTTTTTCCTTCATCTAAGCCGTATGACCGAATCAACAAATCGAATGTCAAATAAACAGTACAGTGGACCTTAGAAGAGTTTTAATGGTGGATATCCAATTAATATTGTTTTCCTGTGGTATGTGGTATGGTCCACCTTAGATTTATTTCCTCTCGTTTTTTAAATCAAGCCCTAAAATGATCTATGAAAATGGATGAAAAGCATGGATAAAAGGCATACTTCATGGTGGGCCCGCAGACAACGGACAACTAGCCACCGGGCTAGTGGTGATTGGTGAGTAATTCACCACTGTTTTCTGTGGTGGGGTCCACCCCAGCCTTGGATCTGCCTCGTTCTTTGGACCATACCCTAAAATGATCTCTCCAAATGTATGAACGGTGAGGATAAAACACATACATCATGGTGGGGCCCATAGAACTTGGTGACGTCACTTAGCGAGTATCACTACTAGAGTACTAGGTATCCCATCTGCGTCCGACTCATTACTGGACGCGGATTTCCTGCAAAAGCCCGCCGGAGAGAGAGAGAGAGAGATGGGAGGAGCTGCTGCAGAGAGATGTGCCTCTCCCTTTCCATGAAATTCGAATTTTTCGACCGTTAGCCTGTAAAGTGAAATCCCACCCCCTCCCTCCTTTGAATGCTCTCCCATTCCAAACCCAACCTTCTTCAATACCTCACCTTTGCATCTTTTAAACAATGCACTCAAATCCATGCACAGATGATCATAACTGGGAGGGCTCGCCGCCCACCCGCAATCTCTCATCTATTGAGATCGCTCGTGGATCTCGACACCTGCAATCTCCCCTACGCCCTCGCCATCTTTCGTCAGATTCCGGGCCCCGCCACATTCTTATGGAATACCATCATCAGGGCCTGTTCAAGACACGGCGCCCCGCAAGAATCCATCTCTTTTTATCTCGAAATGTGCCGCAACAGCGTGGTTCCAGATAACTACACCTTCCAGTTCTTGTTCAAGGCCTGTGCTCTGTGTTTTTCGTTCAGAGCAGGGCAGGCGATCCACGGTAATCATATTAAGGTATTTGATGTATCTGATGTTTTCGTGGGGAATTCTCTGATTCATATGTACTCGGAGTTTGGATGGGTTGATGTTGCCCGACGAGTTTTTGATGAAATGGGTCAGAAGAATGTGGTGTCGTGGACGGTGATGGTTGGTGGCTATGTGAAAATTGGAGACATGGGGGAGGCTCTGAGGGTGTTTGATGAAATGCCTGAGAGAAACGTGGTTTCTTGGACTAGCATGATTGCTGGTTATGCTCAGAATGATCTCGCAGAAGAAGCTGTTGGGTTTTTTAAAAGGATGGTGGTGGATGGTGTTAAACCAGATGCTGTTGCGATGGTTTCAGTGCTCTCCGCTTGCACGCAATTAGGGGATTTGGATTTGGGCAAATGGGTTCATCAGTTTGTTGATAGAGAGAGGATCAACATTACTCAAAATTTGGGTGTTCCTTTGATTGATATGTACACAAAGTGTGGAGATGTAAATGCTGCACGCCAGGTTTTCGATAGAATGGTTTGGAAGATTGTAGCTGCTTGGAATGCCATGATTGATAGTTACTGTAAATTAGGTGATTTTGAAAATGCTCGTTTTCTTTTTGATCAAATGGGCCAGCGTGATCTCATCACATTCAATTCGATGATCACAGGCTACATCCAAAGCAGTAGCTTCATGGAGGCCTTATTATTGTTCGCAGAGTTGCGGGCTTCGGATTTGAAGCCCGATAAGTTCACGATGGTGGGTCTACTCACTGCTTGTGCGAACTTGGGCGTGCTCGATCAGGGGAAGTGTTTGCATACTTTAATAGAGGAAAGTCCAATTGAATCAGATGTTTTCCTTGGGATGGCACTTGTAGACATGTATGCAAAGTGTGGGAGGATAGATCAACCCATATTGATCTTTAATAGAATGCATGAGAAGGATGTGTTAGCTTGGACTGCGATGATTTCAGGCCTGGCAATGCATGGCGATGGGAAATCCGCTCTCACCCACTTTTCGTTGATGCAAAAGGAAGGGATTCAGGCTAACAGAGTGACATATATTGGTGTTCTAAATGGCTGCAGCCATTCGGGCCTCGTTCAAGAAGGTCGGCAGCATTTCAGTGAGATGACATCTTTGTACAACATAGAGCCTGAGGTTGAACACTATGGATGCATGGTTGATCTTCTCGGCCGTGCCGGTTACCTAGAGGAAGCAGATGAGCTCGTTCAAAACATGCCGATGGAACCAAATGCCGTTATATGGGGATCGTTGTTAGGCGCTAGTAGAGTTTATAACAATGTCACTTTTGCTGAAAATGCAGCAAAGCATCTTCTTGTTCTAGAGCCTGATAAGGATGCTGTATATGTACTCCTATACAACGTATATGCGAGTACGGGAAGATGGGCCAATGCCGCCCAGATCAGGGGCATGATGGAAGAGAAGGGGATAAAAAAGATAGCTGGGTGTAGTTCCATTGTGGTGGATGGGCAAATACATGAATTCACTGCAGGCGATAGATCGCATTCTCAATTCAAGGAAATCCAATTGATGATCGGTGAAATGGCAAAGCAACTGAAGTTAGTAGGACATGAGCCAGGCATGTCGGAAATCTCACTGGATATTGATGAGGAGGAAAAGGAAGATGCTTTGTTTAATCACAGCGAAAAGATGGCTATTGCTTTTGGGATCATGAGATTAGGGGCCAATCTGCCTATTCATGTACTTAAGAATCTGCGAGTGTGCAGAGATTGCCACTCTGCAATCAAGTTAATTGCTAAGATTTGGAATAGAGAGATTGTAGTTACAGACCGGAGTTGGTTCCACCATTTTAGAGATGGTGTTGTTCCTGCAAGGATTTTTGGTGAAATCTAACTGTAACGATTCTTAAGATTGCAATAGCTTACCATTTTAAACTCAAAGTGGAACATTCATTGTGGCAGAACATTATTCATCTCTAGTATATATAATGTGAGCAAAAGTGGACCACTTTCCCACACAATTAGTCTTTTGGGAGTTGGAACTTTGAGATTTAATAGGGCATTAGAAGGGATTTACAACATAGTTGAGAGTATTTAGAGAATTTTAAACTCTGCATGCCTATCGACCAACAATTCAGATGTTACCCGTGTTGTGTCGCCAATGGCGGTGATTTTACGCACTCCCGTGCATCCCTCGCATTTGGATTTTTTTATTTTTTATTTTTAATGTGCCCACGCCATTTCTCTCCCTTCCCTTTGTGTAGCCATTTTGCCCACACTCCTTTTTCTAAATGTAGGCCGCATCCCTTCTCTTTGCTCATAGCCATCGCTGCTCTCTCTCCATGTTCTTCATGTAGCCTGAATCCTTGCCTCAATTGCATGTTGAAAAAGAAATGAGCAAATGGAAGAGGCGAAACAAAGGAAAACATTACTTAAAAATAGGCTTAAGGCACATTACAATGTCGCTATCTTTAGGACAATATTTGCACTCTACACGATTGTGGTAAATCCACTTCTAGAATACTATAACATTCCTCTTTCGAACTAGAGAAATTTGGGCTTCAAACTACAAAACCGAAAACTGCAACCTGAACACACTTCTACAATGTGCATCCCTAACTTCTTTATATTTTTGCAATTTACACCTAGACATTTTTACTTTTTTTGCAATTTACACCCTTGATTTATATAATATCTGCAAAATTTTCCAAAACAACTTTAAACAAGAAACTGATGGAGAATATGATGGAGAGAGGAGATTATTGAGGTGTTGGAATGACCCACAATTTTTTTATATAGATATAGAAAGATACTTTTGAATCCCTTTCATGAAAAGTCACATGATGTCTTTTCATTTAATCATAACTTTCAACATACAATTTGAATTTAAATTGTTCCATTTCATCAAAAGTCACCAAGATCAACAGTTATTATGGTTAAATTTTATTTTATTTTGTAAAAAAAAAGTTCAACAATTCCTTATTATTTTCAAAATAAAGATGCATGGTATGTGAGTAAGATATATGTATAGGAGCAGGTATCTTATTGATTTGAACCTTCACTTAATATAGACATATCAAAGTTGCATCAGAATCCTTAGTGATTGTGGTCTTGAACTAAGTATTCTATGTGAAACAACCGAATATGTCATGCACATATTTTCAGTAGTAGTGTGTTCTAAAATTGGTAGCACATTAATGATGTTCGATTATGGATTCATGAGATCATGAGAGCTATCAAAACTCTTGAACATCAGGAAGTAGACTCACTTCCAATTACAATATAAGGGAGCCCTTGTGAATGCCATTGTAATAATAGCACTACTAAAAGAATTGACTAAGAGAAAATACTCATCCTTCTTTTTATCATTACTTGTACTAATACTATAGATACATTTAAGAAGGAGATAGCTAAGAGTTCTTGGTGCGTCACTTCAGCTACTTCCTATGAGGTACTTTACCTATTGAACCTATTAATTTAGGTTATCTTTCCCTTATCTGGTATATGTGATATTAACTTAGGTCCCATTTCTCTTTATGTTTATTGAAAACATCTCTTATTAGTCCTTTGGTGAGTGGGTTCACTAGATTATATATGGATTGCATATTTTGAATTGTTATAACACCATCACCAAGCATCCACTATACAAAGCTATCTTAGATTAATTTGTCAAGATTGTTCATTATAAGTCTTGTATGTCATTGACGGTATTGAACTGTTACAATCGATAGAGACAGGTGGCAAAGTCTTACCAATGATGGTATTTCCAATAATAGGTTTTGCAACAATTCTATTTCTTTGCTACTAGTCGTCAAAGTTATAACTTTATATTTCATGGTAAAATAAGTTATCCAATGCTTCTTGGGTTCCTAACAAACGACGACTCTTCCAAGTATAAAAAGTCATTCACTGGTAGATTTGGATTCATTAGAGTCAACTATTCAACTTGCATCATATTCCTCAAGCTCACTGACTAACTAGAAAAGTGCAAGCCATAATTAATAATTTTCTTTAAATATCTAAGTACTCTAGAAACAACATTAAAATGATTTAAACTTAGATTATTGGTAAACCTACTCAATTTACTTATTGCAAAAGCAATATTAGGTCTTGTAGATATCATGGCATACATAAGAATAATAATCACCTTTGAATACTCTAATTGAAATATACTATGGTCTTAGTTTGTAAGTAACTTGATGTTAGAATCAAAAGAAGTAGAAAAACTTTATGAGTATCTTTTCAATATAATGTGAATGAGACAGAGTCATACTGTTCTTATTCCTTATTAGCTTGATAGTTGAAATTACATTTGCTCCATCCATATCTTTTATGTCAAAACTAGACAATAAGAATCTTTTATTGTCTTTTGTTACTTTTAAACATGCGTTAGAGATTGACATATCATCTGCATATATGTATTTACTCCTTCATTATGAGAAAATTTTAAATGGATGTTAGAGCAACTAAAACTCATATGGTTGATATCCTGACTGCTGAAGTATAGGTGTCGAAGAAGTTGACACCTTGTCTTAATGTAAATCTTCTAGCTAATAGTCTAGTCTTAAATCTTTTTGTGGTTTCATTTTGTCTTAATTTTCTTTTGAATATCCATTTACAACTTATTAATTTTAATCTTAGAGGCAGATTCACAAATTTCAATATCCCGTTATGTATTATAAAATCCATCTCAGCGTTTACAACATCCTTCTAAAAAGAAACATCCTAATATCTAAGGGCATCATCTTGATTTTCCTTATTATATTTTCTTTTTCTCCTTTTATCAACAAAAGGTAGAAGTCAAGTTCGAAGAATGTACCTATTTTGATTCTCTTATCAAGTTTAACCTGATGCAGGATGGAATGATCTAACCAAATATGATGCCATGAAATTAAAAGACAGATTAACTAGAGCAATGGAATGAAAAAATAAAGCATGATAATCACATCATATATGAGGTCAAGGAATATGTGACAAGACATGAAATCAATCCCTCTAACAATCAATACTAAAAACATTCTCATATTGTCATTGTGAAGGTTTTTCGATGCTTGGCCAAACAGTGCTTGTGGTTTGAGGGTCTACCAACAATCCCGTTACCTGGTTTGCCAAGCTTTGAATAGGTCATGGCCCAATCTTCCTATTGAAAATCGTAGCCCGTGATTGTTCTTCTCAAATGTGGGTTAGTTGCCGAACTGTCCATTTGCCGGATAATCCAACACAGGAGATCTTTTGAGGCACATAGTCAATTCATTGCTCCCCATACCGTATGATCAATGTATGCAATCTTGATATTATCATATCACAGTTAAGTGATGCACACCCGGCTTTAGTATCAGAAATTCCTAGTATTGCTAATATTGTTGTGAGATATTGGTGTGTATCAATGATATCGTGATATTTATAAGTTATCAACAGTTAATATGGAAGTGGTGTCAGCAATAACAGACCCTTCCCACAAAAATAATAATTAAAAAAAAAAAATCCCCTTAAAGTTCCTCTCTCTCTCTCTCTCTCTCTCTCTCTCTCTCTCTCTCTCTCTCTCTCACACACACACACACACACACACACACTTCTAATTCATTCCTAGCATATATCTCATCAAACCCTTTTGATTCTTTGGATGAAAACCAATTTATTTGGGTAAAATCAAGATTGGGCTGGGGTTGGGCTAGCCAGTTTCAAAATGGTGAGATATTTTATTTTTTTTTATTTTTCACTTAGAATGATAAGAAATAAGATGAGAAATTATTATTTTAATTGTTTTTATGTAAAAAATATGGGTTCAAAGCTATGAGTTAGGGATTTGGGAAAACCAATTTATTTGGGTAAAATCAAGATTGGACAGGGGTTGGGCTAGCCAGTTTCAAAATGGTGAGATATTTTATTTTTTTATTTTTCACTTAGAATGATTAGAAATAAGATGAGAAATTATTATTTTACTTGTTTTATGTAAAAAATATGGGTTCGAAGCTATGAGTTAGGGATTTAGGAAAATTGGAAAATATTGTTTTTTTTTTTTCTTTCAATTTCACTTAGAACGAGCTCATGTGCTTCCTCTAGGTAACCGGCACGGCCGAGAAGATCAACCATGCATCCATAGTGTTCAACCTCAGGCTCTATGTTGTACAAAGATGTGACTACTTTTTTTTTTTTTGTTTTGACTTCGTGATCTCAAGAATCATGCAGGAGAGAGCTACCAAAGGCTAGCTGTTACAGGTTTGACATCTTTCCTAGATCTACACAGGTGTAGGCACCCCAGCCTAGCTGTGCTTAGATGCAATCTAGTTCCCAAGCAGCTGCCTCTAGTGATGCTCTAGGGTCAAGGAACTAGGACAATTTCCTTTTTAATGCCCTGTAGTAAGAGGTAGATGGAGAAAGGCTAGGGTT
This sequence comes from Magnolia changhungtana, assembly GCA_030180095.1. Taxonomy (NCBI): domain Eukaryota; kingdom Viridiplantae; phylum Streptophyta; class Magnoliopsida; order Magnoliales; family Magnoliaceae; genus Magnolia; species Magnolia changhungtana. The sequence continues at coordinate 3,882,906 of JASAUF010000467.1, read as the reverse complement.
GTGATCATCAAATTGTGTTTTACTGATTGGTGAGAGAATCTTCTCTAGCCTTTAATTCTAGCCTCTGCTACATAGAATGCTACAGTAGCAGACTACAATACTTATTCAAGGCTTATTTAGTGTTTTCCACTTGTAAAAAAAATACGGCTTTGATTAGAATAAACAAAGGGCTAAACTTTTTTAAAAAAAATTCTGTAATTGCTGGATTTATGATTGGTTTTCTTTCTCGACTATCCATTTCAGTTGTGATTTTGTTTTGTGGGATCATGGGTGAATCGGAGGATAATTTGAACAATCAGCCCTAGTCTGCACCTGAAAATTCTCTTATTAGGTTTGCTTGTTGTGTAAGATGTGATTGAACACACAAGTTTTATGTTTTCTTGTCATATTTAGTTTTACACTTGGGTTATGAGCACTTACAGCTGTAAACGTTCATTTTTACATTGACCAGATGTTATGTACATATGAGTGCTGATCTAACATCAGCTGCACTTATTTATTTACTTCAAAATAAAAAAATTGTTAAAATTTTAAATATATATATTTTCAATATATGCCCTATGTAGTGAAGGACAAATTTGACTTTTGAATGTATTGATTGTGTTTTCATACATGTTATATGAACTGATTTTGAATATACTTGCATCACTTTTGCCAAACAGGGCAGAGTTTAGGACCCTATACAAAGGAACTTATGACGTGTAATACTGGTTTTTTATGATCTTTTGAGTTCTAAGCGTGTATTAATGTCGATTATGTGTATTAATGCCGATTATAACGTCTCTTAAAAATTCGACCAATTTTCCAATGTTTCCTAAAGACAACAATACATTACGCGATACACACGGTATTTCCCATGCAATGCCTAATATGTTTCCGTATCCCAAGGGTGTGATATATGCATCAATACCGACACTGTAAACATTGCTCATATCTACTATATATAATGGGAGTAATCGGGGCCAAAATTTCCATCATTTAGTTTCCTGAGAGGCTAAAAACATGTGTTACTTAAGTACATAAAAAGGGTTTTAGACTGAAACGATGCATGCAGGTAATTTGGAGAACCTATTTGGCTGTTAGAAGATGCTTCCTTTCTCTTTACAATGAGAAAAGCTTTGATAATCAGGCAAAGTATGATAGTTGATACAATGGCATTAATAAAATTGTGCAAGTGGCATGTAATGAACTCAAAATAAACCATACAAATCGTGGGTCCATTTGAATATCTTAAATAGAGGATTGCATTGATTTGATTTCTGTTTGGTGGATGTTGAATGAACGGTTGAAATAAAAACAATTAACGGCACAAAATTCAAGAAATAGATGTTTATGGTGAGCTATTTGAAGTGGATCCAACCTGGTTGTCTAAGACAGTTTGAACTATTACTATTTTAAAACTGCCCCTCCACCGATTCCCACTTTTCTTACACACCACTCCCTCTATTTATTACCCCTGCACTCTCTCTTTACCATTACGTGATATGGGGCTGTAACACCCGACCTGTAAAAATGGCCTTTAAAGGACTGATATAAGGCTGATACATTCTATTTCCTTTAAAGGAAGCTTTGACCATTACAAGGCTGCACGGCCTGCGTGGTATCTGTCATACAGCCGGCTGTTACCATTTCTGAATACCTTGCTCCACATGCATTGTATGTGCTATATCTACTAGTATGTTTAATGTTACTCCACAATATTTGTTGATCGTGGAGCTTTATGTTTCTAATTCTCATTGATCTTGTTTCTGTTCTTTGTTTTTGGAAAATTACGATTTTGTTTGCAAGCCAACTCCTGCTATTGTTATGTTGTGTAATAATGTGATGCATTTTCTTACAGGAAAGATTTTCAGGGGCATTGACATGTCCAACTTCAGCTTCTTATCATTTCGTACCGTAGCCAAAAACCATAGAGCATCAGAACCTTCGATTCCATTCCTGCCCCTCAATTCTCAAAACGAGAAATCAAAAGAGAAGGCTAAGATGGGAAGGATTGAAACCAACAAAAACAGCTGGTATTGGAAATGCAACAGAAGCGAGCAGTCAGGTCTAGTTTCAGCCACTAGCGATTCCTTTTGCAAAGGCATCTAACAGCAATGAGAAGTTGAAAGAGGAGATGAAATTGAATACAACTTTTTTTTTTTTTTTGAAACACACGCACACACACCCCCACACACTCACGCCGCAGTGGGATTTCACCGCTTATGGATACTCAAGAAGATGAAATTGAATACAACTGCCAGTGAGGAGAGTGCTAAGGAAGAGACAGTTTCAACGGCTTATGAATCCTTTCAAAAAGGCATCTAACAACCAGGAGTTGTCTCTTTTCAAGTCTCTCAAGAAGATGAAGAAGGTCAGCTATGTTAGAAAAAACAAGGGAGGGAAATAGGAGCAGGCCAGTTTAGCACCTTTGCCACAAAAGAACCAAGCCCTGAGAATATGCATTGCATTGCTCACCGCACTTGAGCTTCATGCAATTGTTGAGTTTCTGTTATTGCCATGAAGTAACAAAATGGTGATATGATTGAGATCATCGACGTGAATGATGGCAGATATTTCAGTGGTGATTATGTAAAGTTTGCTATGTTTAGCCATTCATTGTATGACCGGAAATCTACTGTTAGATGTGCTTGTATGGGTGCAGCTCATGTAATGAAATGCTTGAGAAATAACAAAGAAAAATGCTGTTGTTCCATCACTACCAGAGCTTTTAAGTAACATTTGAGACAGAAATGTGAAATCTGCATTTGTTCCTTGTCATTAGTGACTGGTCATGATGCAAAGATCGAACTGAGCTGAAGTTCCTAACCATCTGATTTAATAGTATGAAAGTTAGGAACTGTAGATCAAGGTTTTAAGTCTATTATAATGCGTTGTGCGGCTCGTCCGAGTTGACTCAAACCTGATTAGAACAGATCCCTTTTGACATTGCGATTCAGCAATGAAAAGAGCGTGACTCGATCAACTTAACCAGGTTACCTCAACTAGGGAAGCGGATTGGCTGGTGTACCACACACCACCGACCTCAGTGGTGTGTTGACCTAACCAAGTTCTGTGGGCCCGACCATGAGGCATGTGTTATATCCAAATTGTCCATCCATTTGGCGAGATTGTTGAAAAGCTTGAGCCTATAATTAAGATTAAACGTCTACAATTGAAACCTTCATGGAGTCTAGGGCTGTACACGAGTCGAGCTAGCTCGAAAAGCTCGCTCGACTCGGCTCGTGTCAGCTCAGATTGACTCGGCTTGAAAGGCCGACTCGGGGCGAGTCAAGCTTATTTTCTAAAGCTCGAGTTGAGTTCAAGCTGAGTTAGATCATGGTGCATTTCAACTCGACTCGACACGAAGCTCGAGCTCAACTCGACTCAAGTAATATATTTTAATATTATATATTTTTTATATATTATATTAATATTAAATATAATATATATATATATATATATAATTAACTTTTAAAAAAAATTAAATTAAAACAAAAACACCCTACCTGTTCCATTCCATCTTTCTTTCCCTCTCTTTGTATTTTTTAGCCAAAAATATAATAAATTGATATATGAACAAGCTCGATTTGGCTCGACTTGAACTCGAGTATTGCATGGACGAGTCGAGCCGAGCTTGGCCCACCTCGACCTGACTCGGCTTGATTTACAGCCCTACATGGAGTCACAGAAGTATTGGATCAATTTGAGATTTTTTTTTATTTTATTTTATTTCTTCATCGTCGTCTGTGTTACCTCATGAATAGATTGGACGGAAATTAAACATCATGATGGGAATCATTGTCCCACTGCTATTTGTGTTGTGGTCCACTTGATCTTTGAATATGACTCATTTTTGGGGTCTTTCTATAAAATGATCTAAGCCTAATGGATGGGTAGTGTGGATATAATAAATACATCATTTTGATCTCTCCAAATGGATGAACCGTGTAGATATAATAAACGCATCATTGTGGGCCCACGTAATTTTGATTTCCTTTTCACCTGTCGTAGCACAGGCGTCCGGCTTTGGATTGGCTGGTGTACCACAGGTATATAGCTGGTGTAGATACGTGTGGTGCGAAGGCGAGAGCCGAAGCTCCTCGAGCTCCGAGTTGTACGAACTGTTCAAAAGAAGATCAAAGTTACATAAGCCCCACAATGATTTATTTATTATATCCAAACTGTTCATCCATTGTTTGAGATAATTTTAGAGCATTATACAAAAACTGAATCATATCCAAAGGTCAAATGGACCACACCAAAAATAACAGCAAGGTTAATGATTTTCACCGTTAAAAAATTCGCAGGCCCACATAACGTTTATTTTCCATCCAATCTGTTAATAAGGTCACAAATATATAGATGAAGAGAAAAAAAAATAAAAAAATTCATATTGATCTAAAACTTCTGTGACTCCCAAAAGGGTTTCAATGGTAAACGTTCAATCCCCCACTGCCTTTTGCAGTGTGGTTCAATTGATCTTTAGATCTGTCTTATTTTTCGGCTCAAGCATTAAGATAAGTTAACCAAATGGATGGAAGGTGTGGATATAGCATGGACCCACAGAACTTGCTAACGTCAATACACCAGCTATATAGCTGGTGTGTAATACACCGGCCAATCCGCGGGAACTACTCCCCCTGACACCAGCCAATGGCTAGTGGTAGGTGCTATGTGGGCCACACCATGATGTATGCTTTTCATCTATGCCATCCATCTGTTTTTAACGATCATTTTACGGTATGAGTCCAAAAACGAGATATATCCAAGTGGACCACATTACAGTAAACAGTGTTGAATGAGGGTGGACCGTTAAAAGCATTTTGGGGGCCATAAACATTGTGGATCAAGCTGATATTTGTTTTTTCTCTACATATGAGCCTGTATGACCTAATCAACAGATTGGATGTCAAATAAACAGTATAGTTGGCCATAGGAGGATTTTAATGGTTGATATCCAATCACTATTGTTTTCATGTGGCGTGGTCCACCTGCAATTGTTTTCACTATTATTTTTGGAATCAAACAATAAAATGATATTTGTTTTTTCTCTACATATGAGCCTGTATGACCTAATCAACAGATTGTATGTCAAATAAACAGTATAGTTGGCCATAGGAGGATTTAAATGGTTGATATCCAATCACTATTGTTTTCATGTGGCGTGGTCCACCTGCAATTGTTTTCACTATTATTTTTGGAATTAAACAATAAAATGATCTTTAAAAATGGATGAACGGAATGGATGAAACACATACATCATGGTGGGGCCCACAGAGCACCCAACACCAGCCACGGAGCTGGTGTCAGGGGGAGTAGCCAATCCGTTCCCCCAATCCGCTTCCCCGATCCACTTGCCATCCGTTTCCGGATTGGCTACGCCCCCCGCCACCAGCCCGGTGAGTGGTGGTCGGTGGTCTGTGGGCCCCACCATGATGTATATATTTCATTCATTCCGTTCATCCATTTTTGCAGATCATTTTGGAGCTTGATCCCAAAAATAAGAGGGATATAAATCTCAGATGGATTACACCACAAGAAAACAATAGTGATTGGATATCCTCCATTAAAACCCTCGTAAGGCCCACTGTACTGTTTATTTGAAATCCAATCTGTTTATTAGGTCATTGAGGCCCAGATGAAGGGAAAAAACAAATATCAGCTTGATCCAAAACTTTTATGACCCCAAAAAAGTTTTTAATGGTTGACGCTCATTCAACTCTGTTTCCTGTAATGTGGTCCAATTAGAGATTTTATAGACCTCGATTTTGGTCCAACATCATAAGATGATCTAGAAAAATATATGGAAGGCATGGATGAAACACATACAACGTGGTGGGGCCCATATAGCATCGACCACTAGCCATTGGCTTGCGGCTGAGGAGTAGCCAATCCGTTTCCGGACGCGGATATCCTGCGACTGCGAGAGCCTTTCGCAGGAAGATCATGCGCTGGAAACTTAGGTGGGGCCCACCGTGATATTTGTGATAAATCTACTTCGTCCATTCATTTTTTAATCTCATTTTAGGACATGGGGTCAAAAATGAACCTGATCGAAGACTCGAGTGATCCTAAAACATGAGGATTGAACGTCCACAGTTGAAATATTCGTGGGGCCATATAAGTTTTGAATCAGTATATAATATTTATTTTTTCAGTTCATGCCAGTAGGAATGACGTTGTGAACGGTATGGATGACCTGTAAACATCACTGTCGAGCCCAGTGACGTTTCAACGGTTGAAATTTCCCTAACCACCTTTTCCATTTGTGCGGCCCCCTTCAGTCTTTGATCCTGTTCAATATTTGTCTCAGGTCCTAAAATGAACCAAAAAAACAGATGGACAGGATAGATTTCTCACAAACTTCACATTGGCCCACCTTGTTTTCCAGCGCAGGAACTTCCTGCGAAAACCTTCGCAGGAAATCCCCTTCTCTGTTTCTCCACCCAGTCTCGTAAAAGGCACGTCACACCATCTATATATACGTGAAAGCTATCGTATTTTTTCCTGTGTGCAATCCATACAATCCATTACGTGTTTCTTACTATTACAAACTATGTCAATGCTCGCCATCTTTTTCATCTTCTTCTGTTTTCCTTCTCTCTCCCTCTCTCTCCCTTTAGATATCACCATCGAGCCTGGACGCTTCCAACAGCTCGATCTAGGCGGTCTGGTTGGGCCAGAGAGCATAGCCTTCGATCCATTGTGCCACGGTCCTTATACAGGTGTCTCAGACGGTCGAGTTCTTAAATGGCAAGGTGCGGCCCGCGGCTGGACTGAGTTTGCAGTCACTTCACCACACAGGTAACAATGGACGGTTGCGATTATCAGCAAACGTGTATCTTGATGTTGCACTAGTTTTGTACATGTGGGGCCCATGGTTTGATCATTCAAAACTTTCATCTAATGGACCACATTAAGGATGGGGGATGAAAGAAAAAATCAGGTTGATCCAAAACTCAAGTGGGCTACACTACATGAATGGCACGTGGATGCCCACCATTAAGTACCTTCCAGATTATGTGTGGGATGCACTCTGTTTTCTTACGTGCTATCCAATCCAGGCGCGAATTCGGTGAATCCGGGGTAACAGCTTAGTCCCTGACCGTGGGGCCTGATGTATGTGTTGTACATCCACGCTGTCCATCCCTTCTTTTAGCTCGTTTTATGGCGTGTCCAAAAAATACAGCTGATCCAAATCTCGGGTGAACCATGCCACAGAAAACAGTGATTACTGACCATTAAAAACTTCTTGTGGGACCCAAAAGTTGGAGATCTAACCTGATATTTGTGCTTCCGCTTCATTCACGTCGATGTGACCTTATCAACAGATTGGATGGAAAATGAACATTATGATGGGCCCTAGGAATTTTTTATTATGGGCATTCAATGACAACTGTTTTCACGTGGTGTGATCCAGTTGAGATTTGGATATGCTTCATTTATGGATCATGCCCTAAAACGAGCTGAAAATTTGATGGATCGGAGTGGATATACAAAACATATATCAAGGTGGACCCCTGACTGTGGGTACGAATGGTGCATACACTGAAATCTCCCGGATTGGAAGATTGTATCTGTAGAATATTTGACCTTTTCTTGGTTGAATGTGAACTGCTTGTGTATTTTATTTCCAAAGTACCTATATTTTGACAACCTATTTATGGATATCCATTTGGGAGATCACTTGGGCAATCCAAAGTGGGGCTCTCTTTTCAACCTTCTATTTGCATGCACCAGCTTAAAAGGTTGTGTAGTTTTATTGAGGTAGCATTTGGATCATTATCCATCCACCATTGCACCATCAGATAAACGGACGGTCTGGATCTGTAAGAGCCGGCCCCATTAGTATAATTTGGGAACACAAGTACATTTGTCAAATCCTCGGGCCTAAGATTATGTAGCGCCAAAGAGAACTGGGTTCTTACAGGTGGGCCCGTGTTCTCTGATCTAGACCTTTGATCTGATTTTCCCTGGCATGGATGGGACATGCATGTACTCGTATGGAAGATCATATGCTTTTGTTTTGTTGCGATTAGGAATGAGGAGTGCAACGGCCATGAAAACCCTTGGTTAGAAGACATGTGCGGTAGGCCACTGGGCTTGCAATTCAGTAAGGCCACCGGCGATCTGTACATTGCGGATGCCTATCACGGGCTCTTTGTGGTGGGGCCCACAGGAGGATTGGCCACCCAGCTAGCCAGTGGGGCCCAAGGGGTCCCCTTTCGCTTCACCAACGGTCTGGATATTGACCAAGCGACCGGGATTGTTTATTTCACAGACTCTAGCATGATATACACAAGGAGGTACTATCCCATCACTCATACCAACTACTGCATTTTCTATATCAAGCTTGAAGATTACTTCTTTCTTGCTTCACCGATGCTGAATATCTAAGCATTTATGAGCAATTTTCGTAATTTGTTTACCTTCCATAAATGTCCCTTGAGGTTTGAATATTACCTTTGATAGTACCACTTAGAACATTGAAGCCAGAATTATCACTAAAATTTTGTAAGAACCTTCGAGAAGCTTACTTGGCACCCTCCCACCCTTCTTCTTTAGAATAAGAACAATGAAAGTTGCTCTCAGTTCTAAAGCTAGATGGACTCCTACAAATTCATTTACAAAGTTTTTCAAAGTCCAATTTCACTGCCTAAAAGAATTTAAAAGAACATAATAGGAAAGCCATCTAAGCTGGGGGCTTTATCGCTGCCTAGCTCCTTCATTGTTGATTTGAGTTCTTCCTCCAATATTGGCTTTTTCAGACCATTTTACCTCTTCTTGAGAGATTTTATTGAAATGAAGATTGTTAAGGTGCGGTGGCTTTAATTAATCTTTTACAAAGAGATTTTTCTAGAAATTGATAATCGTGATGCTCATGCTGACTTTGCTATCTTTTATTTTACCATTCACCAAAAAGTTTTGAATCTTGGTCGAAGAAGCTTGGATGCTCACAATTACATGAAAGAATTTTTTTATTGTTGTCCCCTTCTTTTAACCATGTAGCTTAGGAGTGTTGGTTCCATTTAATTTTTTCCTCTCTCAATTTCATATTATATTTGGCTAGGTAGTCTTCCTTGTTGGCCATCTCCTCTTCTGATAAGGCAGTGCTTTCCTCTTTAATTTCTAGTTCTTGGATTATTATTTTTTCTAAAAGCGCTTTGTATTTCGCTTCACACTTTCTAAGACCTCTTTCTTCCAATCTTTAATCTTTTCTTTCAAGAGCTTTAGCTTATGAAATAGCTTGAAACCAGTAAAATTTTCTATTGAGAATGATTCCCCTCACTCTTTTACAAGAACCAAGAAACTTTTAGTTTGGATCCACACTAATTTAAATTGAAATGGGCATGGCCCCTAGTTCTCTTCTTCTAAGGACAACAGGATTGGACGGTACTTATCGAATACCAGGCGAGGGAGGCCTCTTTAATGTACTAGAGGGAACTTCTCCACCTAATCCAATGACAATAAAAATTTGTCAAGCTTTGATTTGATAGGATTGCCTAGTCATTGGTCTATATGAACATCACCATGTACATAGAAGGAAATTAAATATTACATCTTTTATGATAAAGCAAGAATATTTGAACAATTCTCTACTGTTTTTATATTATTTCTTTATCCCAATAAGATTTTTATAGAGATACATTACCATATACATGGGATGAAATTGAATATTACATGTATCTCTAGCTATTGATAACTTCAGTTAGACCATAATTCATCAAACCTTTTATCTTGTAGGGACAACACATTGGTCACTATAACTGGCGATCGGACAGGAAGATTGTTAAAATACGATCCACAGAGCAAAAAGGTGACTGTGTTGCTTAAAGGCCTCGTCTACCCAAATGGGGTGGCAATTAGTAAGGATAGCACATTCCTCCTCATCGTAGAGACCAGCACTCAAAGAATAATGAGGTTTTGGCTTCAGGGTTCTAAAGCCGGAGCCCTTGAAGTTTTCGCCCAGCTATCAGGATACCCAGATAACATCAAAAGGAACCCTGGAGGAGAATTTTGGGTAGCTATCGCATCCATCAACGGTGTGATTGGAATGCATTTTAATGAGAAGGGTGAGATCATGGAGGTGTTAAATGATAAATTTGGAAAGATTACTTCACGTCTTAGTGAAGTAGGAGAAAACGATGGGAGTTTATGGTTGGGATCTGTGGTCGCGCCCGATGTTGGCATTTACAAGCTTTAGACACTATAGTTAATTTGCTAGTAATATGGTTAATTATAACATTTGTTTATGTTTTCAATGTTGCCATCTGCAAGCTTTAGACACTTATATTATTTATTTGCTAGTAATGTGGTTAATTATAACATTTGTTTATGTTTTCATAAAATTATATTTTGTTCAATTTATTGAAATATTGAACCTATGCTCATGGTTTGAGTTAGTTGCATATCAGACTCTAAAACTCACTAACTTGACTTGAAATCAAGTTGGAGTGAGTCGCTCGCTGACTCGAGGAGTTGTTCTTGGCAGACCTTTGGATGGTTTGTATAAACTACGTCGAGATTGATCTCGGAAATACAGTTCCCCATTGCATGATAAAAATAAACAGATAGCCAACTTTAATATCTCTATATCATTACTGAATAAAAATAGAAAAAACAGCAAAGAATTGAATAGTCTGACGTACTCTCTCCCCTTCTTCAGACATAATCGAGGCCAAAACTGAAAGTTTATCAGTTGGGTATTTCTGGAATTGGTAAAAATGATGATGAGCTATACCAGTGATTTCTAAAAAGAAATGGTACAGAATAGCGACACCCAAATAGAGGGCTAGTACCTTCAAATCCGAATCTGCCATCGTTTCATAAAAGACTAATGGGGAGGAATGAATTCAGACACTTTGAAACGGATATTATTGAGCTTGTTGTCATCATAATCATAAGTTAATGTTTGGAATTGTAATATTGCACTGGCAGTTCCATATAGTTCCCATGCTTTATCTAGTGCAATTTGTGGTAATCCTAACCTTTTCAGCAATATTTAAGGGGGCCCTTATGAAGCAATGACTGTTGGACATTTCTAACCTTATGGTTAATAAAGAATACAAGGGGCCATAGTAAAGCAAATATATGATGGTTGGGATCTCAAAATCTAGAAGATTTTTTGCTTTTCCCTGATTCACTTTGCATTAAATAACAAAATAACATCGATGGTCTTGATCAATGAAACATTAGTACTGCTAATATGAAATGGGCTCTCAGGATGTTATTCCTATTGTGATTTATTAACACTATATGGTGTTATTTGGATTTGGGCAAACTTGTGCTGCAACAAGTAGTTAAAATAACTGCACATGTCCATGATTTGTTTAACTCCTTTGACGGGAACTGCATTTTTGGACTAGTTATGTTTATATGACCACTAGACCATAGATTGGGCATCTCTAATGGAGAGTGGAACTACTTGTCAATAACAGTTTATGTTTTGGATGCTCATGAAGATTACACTTATTTATGCAGTTATGTGACATGTTCCAAAGTGTCACGTTTACAATCATCCAAGTTCAAGCATCCCACATGTGCATGTGTCATCATCAATCTTTGAGCACTAAAAAATGTGGCACACATGCACACGTGCAAACGTGTCACCAACCAATTGAGTTTGGCAAACAAGGGATGAAACTACTTGTTGAATCTAAAACTCTCTGTCCATCCAAATCCCCCTGTCGAGCAAGACCCTATCCAAATCCGATTATTGAATCTAAAACATATAAGTGTTTGCGCAATATCTACTTCTTCATTTACATCTTCTAGAAGTTTTGGTTTTTCTGCTCAATCGTGGTTAATCCAACGGTCCGGTTGTGATCCACCAAGTTACCAGGTATGTATACGTTAAATGCAACACAATTGTGGTGAAAACAAGCTCTTGAGCCTCACAATGATGTGTTGATGACATCCACTTCGGCCATCATGAACACCCTCCCATGTTTGGCCAGGGGCCCAAAATCATGGCAATCCATGACTTAGGTGGGCTACACCATAGGCCCATAGGGAACACTTGAGAGTGCACACCCTCCTCCCAATCATTCTTGCTCGTGTGGCCCAAGTCATGGATTGGCCTGATTTTTGGGCCCATGGCCAAACAAGAGAGAGCATACGTGATGAATAGAGTGAATGTCATTAACATGTCATGGTGAGACTCACACAACTCATTTGCACTATAATTATAGTGAAAACATTTGCACTAAACAAAGGTTGAAGGTGTTCTGAGTAATTCCAACTGCTCAAAGTCTCTCTCTCTCTCTCTCTCTCTCTCTCTCTCTCTCTCTCTCTCTCTCTCTCTGCAATGAGATTCAAACCAATTCAAATGTTCTAAAATACATCTATATTAATCCCTTACAAGCTTTGAAATGCCAGTGAATTGTGCCTTAAACAATCTTGAAATGACTTGCTTGACATTGCATTCCTCATAATGGCTACAAGTTCTTAGAATGCCTGCTTGTTACCATGGGCAAAGGCTAAAGATGGTGTTCTTACAGATATGTGTAATCTGGTTTTGTTTTTTTTTTTTGTAAATTTCCAATAAATAGCATTATATATATATTTTTGTAAATTTCCAATAAATAGCATTATATATATATATATATATATATATATATATATATATATATATAAGCCTGATGTTATCGACTTTGGCTTATTGGGTTGTTCATAAGTTGTTTTATGCCATAGCTCTGTTTAGATCTTTGATATCTGAATTAATTACAAATCTCAGTTGAAATATACACGTAACAAGAACACATTCATACATATGTACATTATGTAACAGACCATCCCAAGTTTTTTACCACTTTAATGGTTAATTGAATGGTTGAAATGTATCTTGACCATATCACTACATGAGAAAAAGCTGCTTGAAGATTTCGATGGTTAGCTAGTCCAATGAGTAGTAGATCAAGCCACAGGTGAGCAGACACAAGTTTCAGACAATCAAATCATATCTGTGATCTTAGATCCATGGATAGAAGTTTACATCTACTCTTGGATATCATACATAGCCCAAGGAACCAAGAAAAGGTCATCCAAATGTCACCATACATTGACCACTAAAATGGCTCAAAATCTGGCAAACAACTGGCCCAGCCACACAACTAAATCCAAGCCACTAGCCTTGGTCACACAACTAGAGCCATGGAGAAAAACATTGGTCACATGGCCAGAACCTGAGTGACCAACTCTGGTCATGCAACCAGAGCTCAGGAAACCAGCCTTGTCATTCAACCCAGGTGGGGGCCGGCATGGTCTGATTGTGCTGCTTGACCCCATGATTGCTATTTAGAGGTTGGTTTCCAATGGTTGCAACCACCAAGAAAATGGGATTGTGCAATCTCCCCTTCTGCTCACTAGCGCATCTATTAGAGGGCACTAGACATTCCCTCTTGCAAACAAACAAACAATATATATATATATATATATATATATATATATATATATATATATATATATATATATATATATATATATATATTTTTTTAAAAAAGGAAGAAGAAGGAGAAAAAATTGCAATACTTCTGTTTGATTGACAATCTTCGATAGACCTATATACATATATATATATATATATATATATATATATATATATATATATATATATATAATATTATTATTTTTTAAAAAAAGGAAGAAGAAGGAGAAAAAATTGCAATACTTCTGTTTGATTGACAATCTTCGATAGACCACAAATTGCAAATTCTTCAAATCACGACCACTCACCTTTTATTTTAAATCTCTTGTTAATCACACTGTAAAAATAAAAGATGAGAATTATACTTCTAATCTTCATTGGATTGAAGAATCACTTGTTCAAGATTAGGAACCCACTTTCTTACAAAGCAGTCTTCTTTATTCAATGAAATCCTGTCTTCCCCCCCCCCCCCTTTAAGATCTAAACTTTGATAAGTTTTCAAACCCCAAAATTCCTGATAAGAAACAAGTCTGTACAATCGTATATACACGTCCACATAGTTTGAATATAAAGCAAATGGAACATGGATGACATTCAGAAGCTCATTTGACCAAAATTCTAGTTTCAATTGCTTTCTTATGGGTGGAAAAATGTACTCGAAGACATGAGCGATGGAACATGTGCCAATGTGCCAGACTCATGTGGGCAAGATGCAAACCATATACTAAGTTGGTTCTAAAATATGAACATGCTCTCTTAAAGTGGGTTCTATGTGAACTTGCTCTCTTTCAAAACTAGAGCCATTTACTGTTGGGTTGCATTTTTTTGTAGTATAGCATTTAGCGGGGATTTGGAGGAGAGATCCCTTTTAGGCGGATTCCTTTGTCTGTGAAAGATCTAATACCAAGCTTAAGTTGGAAGCCTCAGTATTCAATTTTTACTGAAAACCCATGTCAACCTTGATTTTCTTGGTACCCAAACATGCCTGTAGGCAGCCAAACTCTGGAATCTTTTATTATTTGTGAGCGATGGTTTCCGTCCATTCAAACAACTCATGTTGTATGTTCTGATCATCCGACAAAATTCGATGGTACACATCCAGACACCTGTGTCTATCGAAATCACAGTCATGATTTACTAAATCAGATTTAGTTACCGCTCTATCATTGCCTTTCGCTTGTGATTTGATCGTCAAACTTTAGTCTATGTCACCTGAGATGCAGTTTCATTTACTCAATACTCAAATCCCAATTCCTTTGCTACTTGGGGTAACTTAGAGAAGTTAACCATAGGCTCTTGAAGCATAAGAATACAGATCTTATGATTTCTCACCAAACGACACATGTACAAAATCGTTGGTGCATTCCCCATGCCCCTCACATTCTAGGATATCATTTTAATCATCAGATACCCATCCTGATTGCACAACCTGAAGACTATGCTTGCATTGTCCAATTCCCAAATTTTGCCTCATCACCAGCCTTTTATCTTTCTTTCTAGTGTTCCTCATCGGCCCTAATTCGCCCTCTTTTTCATAGTAGAATTGAAGAGGATATGCTCCAAGGAATCCCCATCATTTGAAAAGCCCAGAAATTTGCCCAACTGCAACTTGAATTTGAATGTTACTACAGTCATGCAAGCAGGAAACTCAAAGAATGTGTTGTTTCTACAAATCCACCAAAAAAGATGGAGGGGGCAGGGGATATAACCAAGGGCATTCCATCTATTTAATGGATCCAAGCAGGTTCTTCTGACCCATAAGGCCATGGACTCCAAGTCAGGAGTTTAAGTCAATGGCCATAAACAAATGAAAATATAACAGGCAACAAATTATTAGGTGATAACCAGCTCTCCTCATTCTCTTAGGTAATGAAATGCTTACTGAGCTTATCCATGGCCCCATGAATAAATATCTCCCTCTGTACCCAACAACCTGTACTTCAAGCTTTCCTGCAAAAATCGACATAGGAACCAAACCAATCAGATCAACTGATACTCCAAATAACATGAAAGTATTACAGAACCAAATAATATAGGACCCAAACCAATCACTTCAACTGATACTCCAAATAACAGGAAAGTATTGCAGAACCAAATAGTAGAATTAATGCCAATTATTCAAATACATCTATCCAGTGTATGTGCTTTGTAGAAATCAATGCTCTGCTACCAAATGCAAATGGGATGGTAGATAGTAAAATGGTACATGAAAATCTCAGAAAAAATAAACAATGACCATACCAAACCCCAAACACATAAAGGTGGATAAACTACATCAAGATTGATCTCTGAAACACAGTTCCCCATTGAGTCATAAAAACAAACAAATTGCCAACTTTAATATCTCTATAACATTACTGAATAAGAATGGAAAAACAAAGAATTGAATAGTCGTACGTACTCTCTTACCTTCAGCAGACATAGTCAAGGCCAAACTGCTAGTATGTCTGTTTGGTATTTCTGCAATTGGTAAAAATGATGATGAGCGACTAGTGATTTCCAAAAGAAAAGGTACAGAATAGCAACATCCAAACAAAGGGCTAGTACCTTCAAATCTGAATCTGCCATCATTTCATAAAACGCTTTTAGTCCCATATTGGGGACGAATGAATTTCAGAGGCTTTTAAATAGTTGTTATTGTGCTTGTTGTCATCAACAGCATAAGTTAATGTTTGGAATTGTAATATTGCACTTGCAGTTCCAAATAGTTCCTGTGCTTTATCTATTACAATTTGTGGTAATCCTAACCCCTCAGCAATATTTATGGAGGTTCCTCAGAAGAAATGACCTTTCGACTTTTTAACTTATGGTTAATAAATAATAGAATAAGGGGCCATAGTAAGAGAAAATATATGATCGTTGGAATCTCATAATCTGTAAGATTTTTTTTTGCTTATCCCTGATCCACTCTGCATTGAATAACATTGATGGTCTAGATCAATGAAATATTGGTCCCACTTGTATGAATGGGCACTCAGGATGCTATTCCTATTGTGATTTAGTACAGTCTATGGTGTTGTTTGGAATTGGGAAAACTTGTGCTGCAACAAGCAGTTAGAAAAGCCATACATGTTCATGATCTGTCTAACTCCTTTGTACATGGGAAGTGCTGCATTTTTGGAAGTCAGAAGAAGAGAACTATTGGATTGTATGTAAATCCCCTGATTCGTACCCCCTGGTAGTATGACTCTCTCTCTCCCCTTTTGATTCCGCTTCATTTATCATCCATTAAAACCATGGAAATATTTTATTATTGATTTATTTATTTCGGCAGGTGATCCCAAAGCCAGTTTTTATGCTACTTAGCTTTTCATTTCCCCTTGCATCTTCTGATTTAGGAGCTGACACTCCCGAAAATGAGTTTATAATGAAGTACCTACATCTCTCACAGGTTCATTGTCTGCTTCTTTACTAGATGTGTAATGCTAGCAGTTGATGTGCATCTGCAGACTCCAAAGAAATTAGCGCACATGCTGATATGTCACAACTGCATTAGATTCAAGCCATTCGTTAGGATGGCATGCCTTGTCTCAATGATAGGCTGGTCAACTCATCAGGTGGGCGACGTGAACAAATTACAGTCAGTTACAGAATGGATAACAGATGGTCTACATTCAATGTGCATGTGCTGTTCACATGGGTGCATTCACTGCAGGGTGTACCTGATGAGTGGCTTGGAGTTATGGCATCTATGAATCCCTCCGATAAGATCGAAACTATCCATGTTCGGTTGGATGGGAAAAAAATTTCCCCATGGCAATTTCACTTCAAGCATTTTTTAGCCGGAAAGAGCCTCTACGGCTATGTAAATGGTTCTACGGGCAAACCAAAAGATGAAAAGGAACTCCTATCTTGGACCACAAAAAATTCGAAGGTAGTCACTTGGATCCTTAACAATGTTGAGAGCAACATTGCAATTAACCTCACGTCATTCAAGACTGCATCCGAAATATGGGCTTACTTGAAAATGTGTTATCAACAATCAAATCATGCCCGTCGCTATCAAGTAGAGTATGAGCTATCAAAATTAGAACAAGGAGCTCTGAGTTTACAAGATTTCTATTCTAAACTTACCTCCCTTTGCCATGAGATTCAACTTATGGATCTAGTTATTCCCGCTGCGGCGGTAGAAACAATAAAGATACTTCGCGACACAAATAAATTGACGCAATTTCTGTATAAACTCTGTCCAGAGTTTGAACCAACTCGAACCGCTCTGATGAACCGGCCTCAACTTCCATCTCTTGAGGCAGCTCTATCTGATTTGATGGCAAAAGAGACACGTTTGAAAACCCTTGCTTCCATGAGAGAGGTTGTTCCTGATGATGCCTTCATTACTCGCAATTATTCAGGAAAGTCACGAGACATGTCGAAAGTTAAATGTTTTGAATGTAATGGATTTGGTCATGTGGCTATTCGTTGTCCCAACAAGAGAGCAAATCTGAAACCCTCTTGACCAAGTACTCTGTTTTGTCGCTACTGCAAACAAAAAGGACATAATATGGCCAACTGCCCAACTCGCCCTCCCCTATCTCCTCACTACCAGCGACGTGGACGTGCATTTTTGGCTCCCTCTGTTGAGAAGTCTGACTCTTCATCTATGACCCATCCGTGCAGCCTACTCTACTTTCCCCAGAACAAATTCAGCAAATCCTTCAAGCAATTGGTTCTTCAGGTTCAATAGGTAATATTGATCCTATAAATCTTTGGTATATTGACTCAGGGATATCTGATCATATGACTTGTGACCTTCTTGTCTAACTGATTGTGTCCCCTATAAAGGAATGGGTTCCATCTACACTACGGATGGGAACCATTTACCTATCTCTCATATCGGGTCCTTGAAAGTCTCACCTTCATTGCAACATCCTGGATTTTCACTGTTTTGGATTCTCAATATCACTTTATGACCATTAGCACTCAATGTTAGTTTCTACTGGGGTGGACCAGTCTAGTTATGATGGGACAAAGTGCGGGCCGTCAAGCCAGATAGTCCGTTTACGCCAGCAATAGCCCATGTGGGCCACCCAGCGACCGATGAGGGTCAGAAAAATCTAAAAATTTAGGGAACTAAAGATCTCACTGGGCTTGTGGTCCATCACGGACCACAGACCCAATGGACACCCAGAATTGGAATCTGGCACTTGCCAAATGCACCCCACCAATGCCAGATTAGAATCTGGCACTTGCAAATAAAATCGAGATACCAGGCTTTCCAGCTGTCGGATTTCTTTCAAATTTACGGTGAAGGTTTAATGTATTTTTCTACGCCCGTCCACCAAACCTGGGACCCGATCGTGGCACGGTGACCGTTGATCGCAAATCGGGCCCGTACGATCAAACCCCATATCCGATCGTTCTCAAATTTTGCATGACCCTTCATCGGGCCATGGAGCACCTATCCTACAAGTTTCATGGCCAGAGGGCCACCGGAACCACTCCAATCACCAGAATGGACCCCACAGGGCCATTTAAATAATCGAAATCGTATGCTCAAACCCCATATCCGTTCATCTATTTGTTCCCAAACTTTGCATGACCCCTCATAGGGCCATGAATCACCTACATACAAAATTTGGTGCCAAGAGGGATGTTAGGGCCGCCCCAACACCAATAGGGAGTCCTAGTGGTTTATTTTGGGAAATTGTGGAAGCTTGGGGTCATTTGCACCAAATCTGGCATTATAAAAGGGGTTTCTTTTGGGCACCTCTCTTCCCATACGAATTTGCCCTGGGGAAGGAAAGAGAGAAGAGAGAAAAGGGAGAAAGAAGAAAGGAAGAAGAGAGGAAGGGAGAGTGAAGGAGAGTGAAGGTGGGCCATAAATCAAAGTAGGGCCCAAGGGAGTCCCATCTTGCAAAACCCTACCTCTCCCTCAAGGAAATCCATCATCCACAACCGGGAGAACCCCTCTCCGCCGATTTGATAGGTAAATCTCTCATCTTCTTAAAAACCCTTCATGTTAAGGGAGGATTTGCATGAGATTCTAACATGCAATGCTTTGCTTTAGAGATTCCGGCTAATCGACTCCGAGTTCGGCATTTCTAGGTCATTTCCAAGATCTCAACGAACCATAGGTGCGGACTATTAATCTTAAGTGGCCTAACACCAATTATATTATGAGTTTAATGATTTTGTTTGCTTGGGTGAAGCATATGTAGAATCTAGAGAGACCTTAGAATTTCGGTGTTTGTTTGAGATGTATGGAATTGTATGTTGCTTACCCTTTCTTATGATGTTGTTTGTGCCTTACTTGTTTGAGATATTGTGGATGACTATATGCTTGTGCATTGCGTGATTTTCTCATATGTTGTCGCCTATAATGTGCATGATGTTCGTCCATGTGCATTTGATTCTTTGAAATATTGGAAGTGTTCAACTTCCTCACCAGCCCACACACTCCCATGCACCTTGCTCCTGATAACGTAGTATACTTGCTAGGAATATTTGACTCGTAGGTTGTGATGTATGTGAACATAACATTTTTATGCTAGTTGAAAACCTTGATGGTTGGCATGCTATGAATCAACATTGAACCCTCGGGTTGGTTGAAAACATGAGGAGAGATGGTAGTTCCATCGGTAGGACTATGCTAGGGCTAAACCCGTGAGTTTGGGCAGCAGGTGTATATGGATGGTAGTAGTTCGACTACATGGGTCCCTTGTACCCGATGCCGCTCGTCGCATGCTCGCCCGACTCGTGCGATCTAGCCTACTATCTGACCAACCTTGCTTGTTAACCATGTTTACTCACATATGTATGGAATTTGGAACACCCTACCACTGTTGTAGTCCATTGATAACAAATTGAATATCGATCCACAGTCTCGTAAGCCGGGCATGGTGGAATGGGACACTATGTCCGAGCTGTCGGCCCACGCTGGGGTAACGCGCCTCCCCGTAGTGACCGCGAGCGATCCCTTTCTCTTGGCACTCCCCATGTGCTTGAAGTCAGGGATGGGGAACCCGACAGGATCACGGATCGCGGGGTCTTGGCCTCACACGTTGGGGGGTCTTGGCCTCGCAACTAATTCAGGGCATCTGATATGTGGGGTGTATTAGATTCTCCAATTTGTTGGATGAACGGACTTAACTAAGAACTCAATTAACATTATCACTACATTGCATTAGCTAGGTTGGCGACTCAGCAGTCGAGGTCGCTCTGAGAGAGTGTTGACATACACGACCATTAGACGAAGTCGCTTGAGGGAGAGTTGTGGCGAGGGCATGCATCATGCCATCTATCATGCATATGCATTAATAAGATTAGATAAGTGTTTATGAATGACTGCTTTTCATTAAATTCATAGTATAATTGATGCCTATTGTAACTTACGACTAATAACACCCACTGAGTTGATCACTCACTCCCACTCTGAGACGGTGTTTTAAAACACTAACCAGACTGGTCTATAGATGCAGGTGATACAGATTTGGAGGAGCCTAGTGACACGAGCCTCGAGGAGGAGGACGAGTTCTCCTACTTTCAGTTGATGAGTGGGTCTTCATCGACTCAGTAGACGGGATTCTGGATCGCTAAGTAGTGAACTCAGCTTTATTTTTTTGATGTATCATTCTTTTTGTGATTTGTTGGGCAACGCCTTGTGCGACCCACTTATGTTCTTTTGGATTTGTATATGTGTTTGACTTCTTTCATTTCAGCAGATTAGTTGTGGTTATACTTCATGTTTCAAGTAATTCTATGCTGCGCCTTTACATTTGATTAAACGCAAATTATAGTAAAAATCGGTTATAAGTGACACTAAAAAACTTGAGAGTCGAGTATATGCAAGACCCCTAATTTTCAGGGCATTACAAGATGTTATTAGAGTAATAGTTTGGAATCAATTGGGTCATAGGTCATGAACTCACTAACGCGTCCGCTAACTTGAGAGGATACGTATTAGAAAACGCAACAAGGACTTAGAATGCTAGGAACCCCCCAGTCCCTGAGCTGACGCTCTTAGACGGAAAGTGAGACTTCCAAAGTGCTAGGGTTGGGTAGCGAGAGTAAGTAGTGACGCTAGGAAATAGGTCCAAGAGTCTTACAAAGGGCTTAGGCTGAGGAGAGAGATCATAACAATATTAGAATTCGACCCGGGAGCCTTACGACACGTTTCAGCCCATTCCTGGGCAAGAAGTCGGAAACTTAACGGCGAAACCCGATCTAACTAAATTGGAAATTTAGGTAGTCTAGGCCACCTAATCCCTAAGGGCCCGTTTGGCCAACCGTGTTAGGTGGGATTAGGGTGAATGGAATTGTAAGAGTAACAGTAAATACATGTGTAAGGTATTGTCCCTAAATTGTCTTTATCCCATGTTTTCCAATACCAGGTTTGGGATGCATGCAATTAAAGGTAAATTGCGGGATTTCCTTTTAAATTACACTTGGAAATCCATTATCATGGGCCTTGAAAGTCCCATATCACACCTTCCTACACAAGACTCATTCTACAAAGCTGGTGAAATAAGTTTTAAATTCCGTCCCACACCCATTCCAGACATGCCATTCCCAAATCTTAAGTTGAGAGTAGCATTGCAACCCCATTTGGTACAACTAAATGCCCTTAACCAGACAGGCCTAAGTCGAAATCCCTCTTTCCAATATATCTCCTTAAGATATTCACTTGTCATCACCCTATTCTTAAACTTTCCAGTACATTGCAGGAACGAGTTGGAAATCGAAAGATTTGATGGTCGAAAACATCGTTCTGGACCAAATGAGCGAATATCAGGTCAAATTTGGTAGTTTCGACCCATTTTGGGGTAAATCGTTAAAGGGTGAATGAAAATTTATCGAAAATAGTAAAACTGTAGAAAAACTGAGTTTTGGCCCCCTAACCATGAGAAATCTCATGAAACCAGTAGGCTCATTGCGTAGATCAGCTTCTCCTACCCCAAATTCATATATGACATGTCTAATAACTCATTCCAGTTGGTGAGATACGCGCGTCGAAAGATCTCGACAGCCCGGGGAGCCAGAGGCCCGCGTTGTCCCCGCGGCCCGCGTGGCCCCCGCCGGAATTTTTTTGTATTTTGGGTCAACTTAAAAAATGCATATTTCCTTCATTACAACTCCGATTTAGGTGATTCAAAAGTCATATTGAAGCTTGATGAGTCTAGTTTTATATAAAAATAATAAAATAAATAAAATAAAAATTATAATATAGTTAAAATTAAGATGTTCTGTCAACTGTTAAAAATTATCAGTTTCAAACAGCTGTTACTCCTAGAATTTTAATAATTTATTTACAATCCAAATGAGATGAAATTTTATGAGATGTCTTTAAACTCAATGATAGAACATTATAAAAATTTTAAAAATAATTTAGTTACCAAAAGTACAAGAAACTTTACAAGAAATAGAGACATCGTGCAATCTTACAAAAAAAAAATATCGTTAGTTTCAGACAAATGTCACTTTTGGAATTTTGATATTTTTTTCTACAACTCGAAATGAAATAAAATTTTGTAAAGTGAGTTTAAGCTTAATGATAAAAAAAAATTAATTTTATTACTAAATATATAAGAAACGTTATAATGGCCCCCGCCCAGGCAGCCAATGGGTGGCCCTTTTTGTGTTTTAAACATGTGTGAGGTCACTTGAAGACCCCTCTCCCAGCTCTTCTCTTCCTCATTCCAAAAACCACAACCCATTTCTCTCAAATCCCTTTCCTCATCCATGAAACCCATCCCAACAACCCTTACTCAACTCCTTCAATTACTCTCAAATCTGATGGGTTTTTTTGACCCGTCGTCCTTTCGCAACTGGGATGCGCAAGTCCTTTCGCAACTAGGATGTGGAAAGGAGTTTCCTAAAACTATAAAAAAAGGGTTCCTAGGGTTTTCTAAGCAGTAAGAGAATGCAAGAGGGTTTCCTAAAGCTTTACAAGGGATTTGTTAAAGGGTTTAGGGCTATCAAAAGGTGAGAGAGAGAGGAAGAGAGAGAGGAAGCTTATAGAAGGGAGGTTATGCTCATGGAGGTTATTTACTATGCAATCTATATCTCAGCGCTTCTATGTCCTCGTAATCGGTTAGATCTCTCCGTTTTCTCTATTTCTCTTATTGTTTATCCACTCCTGCGTGAGTGAAGAAGGTTGTAACATTCTACTTCATAGTGGATTGTTGATCTGGACGAGGTCCCATGGGTTTTTACCTCTTTGAGGTTTTCCACGTAAAAATCTCTTGTGTGGTGTGTGATTGATGCATTGATTGTTTTCATTGCTTTATTATCCATAATTCTGGTTTGTTCTGGAAGGCTAGATCCTAAGGTTTTGTGCAAGGCCCCCAACAAAGTGGTATCAGAGCTAAGTTCATTGAACGGGTAGGATCAGTTTTGAATTATGGAAGGTGGCTCATCAAGGATGATCAGCCTCAATGGTTCTAACTGGACCATATGGAAGGCTAAGATGGAGGACTTGCTTTATTGCAAGGACCTATATTCTCCAATTTTAGGCATATCAACAAAATCCAAGGATATGACTGATGATGATTGGAAGAAGATGGACAGAAAGGTAGTGGGGTTTATTAGACAATGGTTGGATGATTCTGTGTTCCACCATGTGTCTACGAAAACCTCTGCCACTAGCCTATGGCTGAAATTACAAGGGCTGTATGAGAGGACAGCCGGTAATAAGATTTTTCTGATAAGGTGACTTGTGAATCTCAAATTCAAGGATAATGGTTCTGTGGCCAAGCACATGAATGAGGTCAGCAATATAGTGAACCAACTCACCTCTATGAAGATGGTCCTAGATGATGAACTGCAGGCTTTACTATTGCTTAGTTCATTGCCTGACAGTTGGGAGACATTGGTGGTATCTCTAAGTAATTCCGCGCCAGACGGAAAGATATCCATGGAACAGGTGACTAGCTGTCTCTTCAATGAAGAGACAAGGAGGAAGTCTCGGGGGTCTACTCAGCAAGAGGCTCTTGTGACACAGGAACGGGGGAGAGGAAAGAACAGGAAGGGCGGGAAGGCCCGAGATAAATCAAGAGGCAAGTCAAGTAACAGAAAAGATGTTGAATGCTGAAATTGTGGCAAGAAGGACCACTACAAGCATGCATGTCATGGTACGAAAAACGACAAGAAAGGAAAAGGGAAGGAAGATGAATCAGATTCCACTGCGATCGCTTCAGATGGCGACATGGTAATTGTTCTTTCTGCAGATCATGACGTATGTCTCACGGCTACGAGTCAGGACACCGACTAGGTGATAGACTCGGGAGCTTCTTTTTATGCGACTCCACACAAGGACTCCTTCACAAGCTACAAGTCAGGTGACTATGGGACTGTGAAGATGGAAAATTCTAGTATATCAAAAATCGTAGGAGTTGGTGATATTTTTGTGAAAACTGATGTGGGCTGCACATTGATTCTCAGGGATGTAAGGCATATCCCAGACCTTCGCCTCAACTTGATGTCGACGGGAAGGTTGGATGATAATGGCTATGAAAGCCGGTTTGCTGGTGGGCGATGGAAGCTCATCAAGGGTTCATTGACCGTGGCCAGAGGAAAGAAGTGTTGCACCCTTTACAAGGCAAGTGTCAGTATGTGCAAGGGTGGGTTGAACGCAGCGGAAGATTCAGCTATTGACATGTGGCACAGGCGTCTAGGCCACATGAGTGAAAAATGACTTCAGGTACTAGCAAAGAAGCGGCTCCTTCCAGACGTGACAGGTACACCTCTCAAAACCTGTCTTGATTGTTTATCAGGGAAACAGTATAGAGTTTCATTTGTTAAAATTGCTTCTCATGCTAATAAAGTGCATGCATTATATTTGGTTTATTCTGATGTTTGTGGTCCTATGAGGACAAAAACCTTGGGTGGGGCATTGTATTTTGTTACTTTTATAGATGATGCATCTAGGAGGCTTTGGGTTTATGCTTTGAAATCCAAGGATGAGATCTTTGGTGTGTTTAAATTGTTTCATGCTATGGTTGAAAGAGAGAAAGGTAGATCATTGAAGTGCATCCGCACTGACAATGGTGGTGAATACATTGGCGACTTTCATGAGTACTGCAAGTCCCTGGGTATATGGCATGAACAGACGGTTCCCAAGACTCTCCAGCATAATGTTGCAGCTGAGCGAATGAATCGCACCATTATTAAGAGAATCAGATGCATGTTATCCCATGCGAAATTGCCCAAGACGTTCTGGGGAGAAGCAATGCACACGGCGGTATATTTAATAAACAGGTCTCCATCAGCCCCGTTGAATGGAGAAGTACCTGAGAAGGTGTGGACTGGACATGATCCATCATACAGTCAACTCAGGGTGTTTGGATGCAGGGCATCTGTTCACATATCAAAGGATGAGAGGTTCAAGCTCGATATGAAGATCAAGCAGCATGTGTTCTTAGGGTATGGTGATAAAAAGTTCGGTTATAAATTGTGGGATCCGACCGAGAGGAAGCTCGTCAGGAGCAGAGATGTGATTTTCTTTGAAGATCAGTATATAGAAGACATTGGTAAGTCAGAGAAGAACCAGCCTAGTTCAGGTGAGCTAGAGGACATGAATCCGGTTACTCCTCCCGTGGTGCCTGATGACGGGGGAGTACAGCAAGGTGCAGAGGACGAGAGAGTTTTTTCAGAAGATGGACCAGGGGAGCAGCCCCCACTTGATCCACCTGTTGAGCCACAGGTGAGGAGGTCATCTAGGGACAGACAGTCGTCCAAGAGGTATTTGCCACATGAGTACATTATGTTAACTGATGGGGGAGAGCCAGAAGATTATTCTGAGGCCCTAGCCGATGAGCATAAGGGGGAGTGGTTGAAAGCTATGCAAGAGATAGAATTCTTGCATAAGAACCACACCTATGATATGGTGAAATTGCCTAAGGACAAGAAAGCTTTGAGCAACAAGTGGGTGTTCAGAAAGAAGATTGAGCAGAAGAATTCACAGACGAGGTTCAAGGCCAAACTTGTGGTGAAAGGTTTTGGTCAGAGGAAAGGTATAGACTTCGAGGAGATATTCTCACCAGTGGTGAAGATGACATCCATACGGGTGTTGCTTGGGTTGGCGGTTGCATGGATCTGGAGATAGAGCAGTTAGATGTTAAAACTGTCTTTCTCCATGGTGACTTGGAAGAAGAGATCTACATGCACCAACTAGAGGGGTTCGAAGTCAAGGGCAAGGAGCATACGGTGTATAGGCTGAGGAAGAGCTTGTATGGGCCGAAACAGGCTCCACGGTAATGGTACAAGAAGTTTGACTCGTTTATGTTGAAACATGGGTATGACAGAATGGAGTCGGACCACTGTGTGTTCACGCGCAAGTTCTCAGATGGTGATTTCTTAGTTCTATTATTATACGTTGATGACATGCTCATCATGGGAAAAGACATCAAGAAGATCGACAGGCTGAAATAGGAGTTGGGAAAGTCTTTTGCGATGAAAGACTTGGGCCCAGCTAGACAGATCCTAGGAATGGAGATAACCCATGACAGAAGCAGCATGAAGCTCTGGCTATCACAAGAGCGGTATATTGAGAAAGTCATAGAGTGGTTTAATATGAATGCAGCGAAGCCGATCAGTACTCGACTAAATGGTCACTTCAGATTAAGCGACAGACAGTGTCCTAAGAGGAAGGTAGAGGTGGAAGAGATGCAGAAGATACTCTACACATCAGCGATAAGAAGTTTGATGTATGTTATGGTGTGTACACGCCCAGACATAGCATATGCGGTTGGTGTTGTCAGCCGATATCTTGCCAATCCTGACAAAGAGCATTGGGCAGCGGTGAAATGGATACTACAATATCTAAGAGGATCATCCAGGCTGAGCCTATGCTATGGTGACGGTAAACTTGTGTCAGAGGGCTACACAGATGCAGATATGGCAGGTGACATAGACTCCAGGAAGTCTACATCGGGGTTCATGTTCACGTTTGTAGGGGAAGCAGTTTCTTGACAGAGCAAGCTACAGAAGGTTGTAGCATTGTCAACTACAGAGGCCGAGTACATTGCAGTCACAGAGGCATGTAAAAAAATGCTTTGGATGAAGAGGTTCCTACAGGAACTTAGCCTGAAGCTGGAGGAGCACGTGGTCTATTGCGATAATCAGAGTGTTATACACTTGAGCAAAAATCTAAGTCAACATTCCCAGTTAAAGCACATAAAGATTCGGTATCACTGGATCAAGGATACTTTGGAACAGAAGGTGTTACAGCTTGAGAAGGTACACACGGACGATAATGGGTCAGATATGATGACCAAGGCCTTAATCAAGGGCAAGTTTGAGGTTTGTAGAAACCTGGCTGGCTTAAAGAAGGTGAATCCCTCCTGGGTCAAAAAGGGGGAGATTTGATGAGTTTTTTTGACCCGTCGTCCTTTCACAACTGGGATGCGCAAGTCCTTTCGCAACTGGGATGTGCAAGTCCTTTCGCAACTAGGATGTGGAAAGGAGTTTCCTAAAACTATATTAAAAAAAAAAGGTCCCTAGGGTTTTCTAGAGAGTAAGAGAATGCAAGAGAGTTTCCTAAAGCTTTACAAGGGATTTGCTAAAGGGTTTAGGGCTATCAAAAGGTGAGAGAGAGAGAGAGGGGAAGAGAGAGAGGAAGCTTATAGAAGGGAGGTTCTGCTCATGAAGGTTATCTACTGTGTAATCTATATCTCAGCGCTTCTATGTCCTCGTAATCAATTAGATCTCTCTGTTTTCTCTATTTCTCTTATTGTTTATTCACTCCTGCGTGAGTGAAGAAGGTTATAACGTTCTACTTCATATTGGATTGTTGATCTGGACGAGGTCCCGTGGGTTTTTACCTCTTTGAGGGTTTTCCAAGTAAAAATCTCTTGTGTGGTGTGTGATTGATGCATTGATTGTTTTCATTACTTTATTATCCATAATTTTGGTTTGTTCTGGAAGGCTAGATCCTAAGGTTTTGTGCAAGGCCCCCAACAAAATCTTCATCAAAGCCCTCTTCTTCTTCTCAAATCTCATTTCTGAAGCCTTCTTCCATTTCTACATCAAAGCCCCCTTCCATTTCTAAATCTTCATCATATTAGTTATATAAATTACTATGTTTCAAGAGTTAATTGAGCCATATTAGGTAAATTCAAAGGTTTTAGAAATGAGTATATGCAGTAGCTTAATTGAGAGTTTCACTAGAAATGTCGTCAAAATTTATGATTTTTTTTTCCTTTTCCTTCGGTCTTTTATTATTATCATTATTAGTTTTTGGGTTTATGACTTTCCTAAAATCCCAATACATACTTTTGGAGCCGAGTCACCATTAAACTCGTCTGTGAGTCCCACTCAGCCCTGACTTGGCATGACACATCCAATCAACTACTTATGTGGTCATGTTGACTTGGGTTTTGAATCCATGACTTCTAACAGAGGTAGAAACACCACCACCAGGCCAATTAACATGTACATGCACTTGCGTGTCCTTGCATTATTTTTATATTTTACTGATATATATGTATTTTTTTTTTTTTTTAGAAAATTATAAATAGTATTACTTCAACTATACTTGAATAGAGTTGAGTAAGACTAGTCATAGGCCTCGAGTCAACCCAACACAACTAGACATTGAGTCGAGTTTTCATTTATTTATTTATTTCCAAAACATGTGATGGATTAGGCTAGATATTCAGATCTAGGACTAACGACTGGGTGCATCTAATGGGCGAGTTGGATGGTACTTACATGTCATGGTGGGCCACACAAAGGTTTAAAAAGGGCTGGTACTTATCATACATGCATGCTTGTTTTAAAAGACCCTGTAGACTTTCCTATATTAACTAATAAATAGTTTTCTTAGGTCTGATTTGGGTCCTGTTTAGGTTAAGTTCATTATAATATTTGATAAGATGGAACTAAATGTGGTGACTTGTAATTCATCGATCGATGGATGGTGTGAGTTGGGTAAGATAGAAGTTGCATAAGATATTTTGCTGTCAATGGGTGAGAAGGGTATTTTGTCGAATAGGGTTAATTATACTTCGTTGATTAAAGCCTACTATAAAGAAAGTGAGATTTAAAATATATACATGTATATACATGATATAACTTGTTTGACTCTATCGCCTAGTTTGCTTGCTCGGCTTCACCATTTGAGGTGTGCATGTAATAGTTGTGTTGGGTTTAGTACTAGATGGGACCATGTCAAGATGCGAGTGTAGTCAATGTGAGGTTCCACCATGGCCGGTTCCTGGATCTTAGTGTCATATCGGGAGTACTTCCCTAAGTACAGACTATGAAGCACTTGCACACACTCTCATTGTGAATGAGTCAGCCTACCACCATAGTGTAGTCATGCTATTTTGGAGAGGAGAGTAACATAAGAGAGCTTTCAAGGTAAGTGAATTTTTTATACACTAGAACTCAAGAATGAGGTTTATGTGGTTAGTTACAAATGAGGACCCGTCTTCCTTATGTAGACCTAAGATCCTTTTAGGGCCTATTTGGCCGGGCAGATCCCATGGTATTAGGAGGAATGGGATCAATTTTAAGGTAATGATGGTGGTGTCAGTGGATTGTCTTAAGATCCATGGGATTGCTTATATCCCAGGACAAGTTCACTGGGTATGTTTGGCACGCCCTGCATATCCCGGGATTTTACCTTCCAATCCATCCAACCAAGGGATAGGATCAATTTTAAGGTAATGATGGTGATGTCAGTGGATTGTTTTAAGATCCATGGGATTGCTCATATCCCAGGACAAGTTCACCGGATCTGTTTGGCTCGTCATGTCTATCCTAGGATATTGCTGATCCCATCCCTCCTAATACCGTGGGATCTGCCTGGCCAAACAGGCCCTTAGCTATCTTACATGGATAGCTAAGATAAGGCTTACGATGTCATCCTGCAGCTAAGAAAACTTTGGAAACCATCTAGATAATCCTACGTAGTCTCTATAATACATTCTTCTACAAGTCTAGAATTTTCTATATATGTAGGAACCTCTTAACCTACAAAATGTGCCAAAATGCCCAGTTTTATGGAATAGCCTCCTTGAAATTTCTGGTATATCCATAACACCAGTTAACAGATAAAGATTGATGCCCTGTGGGATGCTAATGAACCAAGTGTATTTTTTTTTTCATATAGGAGTTTTAGTTTTTTGTTTCTTTTTAGAAATTACTTCTAACCATGATAGAAATTGTCTTGTATGATTAAATCAGATTATTTTTAGTATATTTTCCTACTTCAAATAGTTTCTAGTATGGTTGAACTACGACTCTTGAATAGGGTGAGTTTGATTGTTTAATACTTTCTAAGTTCGTATTCGATGCAGACTTCACTAAGATATTGTAAGTTTTCTTATTTTCCTATGTAATCAAGATTCATACCACATTGAGGAGATGATGTTCTTCCTCTTTCCATTCCCGCAGCCTTTCTAGGGTCACCATCCCTTCAAACCTATGAAATATCATAGAACTTTCAGTTATTTATTCTTTCTCGTTTCACTACTAACGCTCCCAAAACCTCTAAAGAAACCCACTACCAACATCTATTTTCATCTCATTCTCAACTTTCTTTCCTAAACCCATTCATAAAAACCGACCTCAAAACCATTTTCAAGAGACCCATCTAAGAGCATCCAACCTCTACTCATACCTCTTCATTTTCTCCAAACCCATTGTCAAGCTCATTTCAAAATATATTCCCGACACCCATCCTAAAACCCAAACTTCAAACCCCATTTCAAATTCATATCCAACCCACATTTCTCAATCCCATTCTCAAATCCATTTTTCCCAAACCCATTCTTAACCATTCCTCCAATACATTCTCAAATCTTCTCAAAAACACTCCTAAAAAAAAAATCTTCCCTCCAACGACCCACCTACATTTCTTACAGTTAATCCATCCTAGCTGAGGGATATGGTGTTCTTGGCAACCGTTGCCTATTTTTTCGCCATTCCGATAATCCTTTTCCTCAAGGGGAAGAAGCACCCCTACCATGTCCGACCCAAAAGAATAGTAATTTAACCTAACGAACAATTAGTAGATTGTTCGAGTCAGTTAGAATTGCATGTATTGAGGGATAGTTGTAACTGTTGGGGTTTTTTTGGCCTGCAGAATCACACAAATCTAGATCTAGGATAGCAATTCAATGGCACCAAGCACACAAGAGAATACACAGATTTAACGTGAAAAATCCTTACGGGAAAAAACCACAGCACAAAGCGACAGATCACCACTATGAAAGCATCAATTACAAAGAGAAAGGACTTACCTGATTCGAACAACTTCAAATCTCACCCTTACTACACCCTTTGATAACCCTAAACCCTTTTAGGAACCCTTGGAACTACTTTAGAAAGCCTTCCCATACATTCTCATACCCTAGAAAAGCCCTAGGGATACCTATTTATAGTTTAGGAAACTTCCCTTCTGCATCCCAGTTACGAAAGGACACAAATCCGCAGTTTCGCGCAAAATCGCGAAACAAACTACGTAACCTACGACTAGTCTAGCCGAGTCTTCGACTGGTCATAGGACCCCTTCGACCAGTCGAGACATCCCTTCGACCGGTCAAGCTCCACG
Organism: Magnolia changhungtana; assembly: GCA_030180095.1. Lineage (NCBI taxonomy): Eukaryota > Viridiplantae > Streptophyta > Magnoliopsida > Magnoliales > Magnoliaceae > Magnolia > Magnolia changhungtana. The sequence continues at coordinate 3,851,002 of JASAUF010000467.1, read as the reverse complement.
GACCCTAAAAATCCATGTCGCTGGACTTTGAGTCATGCGAGCCACGACCAGTCGAACTATTCCTACGACCAGTCGTAGCTGACCCTCGACCAGTCGTAGCTAAAGTAAAAAATAGATTAAAGACTTTTTCCTAACAATCCCCACTAAGTCTTCAATCTTCAACCGTGTAGCTCCTTGACCTCTTCTCTTATCTCTGCATCACATCATAGCTTCTCGTGCACACTCCATCCTTCTTTTTCGCAATCGCCAAGCCCAGAGAAGTTACACATAATTTAAACTTCTCTACAGGAATGACCTAGGTGAGCATGTTTGCTGGATCAAAATCCACGTGCTCAACCACCTTTGCTCCTGTCTTCTCAAAAAGAAAAATGTAGTCTTCTTACCATCTCACCACTACCCAATATTGCTTGCTGAGGTACTTGCTCATAACATTGATAGACTGTGAAATAACTGATCTAATCCAGACCATGGCATACACTGCCAACCGCATTCGAATAAGGCTTATGAGATATCCTGCTTTTCCTCATCTGTTTTGGGACATGTACTGAGGAAAACTTGAGGAGAGATGCGTAAGGAACGCTCTTCAGCTTTACTTAGCCCATCACATACTTGATCAATACCTACACACAAGGTATTCCTCCTGTGATTACCAAAGCCTACTCCTCTTTCAGTCTCAATGCCGAGAACCATCTTTGCAACCCCCCGATCCTTCATCCTGAATGTCCCACCATGAAGGAATCAAACCACTGCCTAGGTGACAGGTCGAACCACGACCTCCTGCAAAGTCTTTTCTCAGCCTCTTTAACTTTGAACCGCTCTGGTTGCTTCATGTAGATCTGCCCTTCACTTTTCCTTACAGAAGTGCAGACTCCACATCCATCCTTCCAGCTCAAGATCACATTGGCCAACCAGCGCCAATCACTGATCTAATAGACACCTGCTATACCGTCGGCGTGAATATCTCTGAGAAGTCGATCCATTCTCTCTGAGCATAATCCTTCGCTACCAACCTCACCCTGTATCTATGTTGTATCCTCCTGAAGATTAACCTGCATCCAACCTCTTTCTGGCCCACTGGAAGCTCCACCCGCTCTCATATGTCGGTCTAGTACAATGAATCCATCATATCGCCCATAGTCACCTTCCACTTCTCAGCACCAGGCTCACCTAGAGCCATCTGAATAGAAGATGAATCCCCTGCGATATTAGAGTCGTCCATGTTCCTTGCCGATATCCTGTGATTATGCCGTGTGATTCTTCTCACAGGTGGCTGCTCCACCTGCTCTGTATCCCTGTCTGCATGTCTCAGCCTTCCTGCCCTGCCCACTCATGTGGCCATGCCCAGCATACAACACATGTGCAGAGGTGGAATCCGCTACATCCATTGCAGCTCCACCTTTTGAAGTGCTCCCAATCAACCTGTACAAGTTACTGAGTCGTTGCGCTTTCATGATTACCCGTACCCCCTTAGATACTTTAAGAGTACCATCAATACCTATGTACTTGCATCCTTTTGCCTCAAGTACACCAAGAGAAATCAGATTCTGCTTCAAATCAGGAACGTGCCTGATATCAGTTAAGGTGCGCTCCACCCCATCAAACATCGTGATGCACACCGTACTAACAGCCACAACATTACAAGCAATGCCATTGCCCATAAATACATGTCCACCATCGCACTCCCTGTAGCTGGTGAACCAACTTTGATGATGAGTCATGTGAAAAGATGCCCCTGTGTCTAGCATCCACTCGTCCTTATGATCATTGTATGGCCGCCTGATAGTAGACACAGATAAAACTTCACCAACACATCCACTTGATCCATCTGATGTGGCAACATTGGTCTCCCTGTACGAAGCTTCAGAATCTTCTTTCTTCAATTTAGGATTTCCACAATCTTTCTTCACATGTCCTTCCTTCCCACAGTTCCAGCACTTTACCTTTCCTTTGCCCTTGTCCTTGGATTTGGATCTAGAACCTGTACCTTGTCTAGAATTACTACCCACTGTAAACAGTGCATCAGAAGACGTCCACATGTCGCTGTTTAGTTATCTCATAACCTTCCCTTGAAAAGCTGAGATAATGGTATCAACACTCAGGGTTTTGTTCGTGCTGCACATAGTGTCCTTGAATGCCTCAAAAGACGCCGAGAGAGAATTCAGCAACATACATGCCTGTTCTTCATCTTTCATCACTTCCTCCATAACCAGTAATTTGTAAACCAATTTAAAGTTGCTGATGTGAGCCTCCATATCTCCACCCTCTGCCATCTTGAAGTTATACCACTACCACTTCAAGTGCAGGCAATTTTCAGAGGATTTCTTCGCATAAACATCCTCTAACTTCGCCCATAACTTAGCCGCAGTTTTCTCCCTCATGACGTTGTAGAGAACCTCATCCGTGAGACATAAACGGATCGATGATAAAGCCTTCTTATCAAGAGTATTCCAATCACCATCAGTCATAGTGGACTTCCACTCCTCAAGAGCACCATCTTCGCCTTGCTTGATTAAGGAACTCATCATCTTGATCTTTCATAACTCAAAATTATTTTTCCCTGAGTACTTCTCAATATCATACCTAGCGCTCGCCATTATTACTAATCCCTTAGATTCAGATCTGTGCCCCAACCGATTGCTTTGATACCACTTGTTGGGTTTTTTTTAGCCTGCGGAATCACACAGATCTAGATCTAGGATAGCAATCCAATGGCACCAAGCACACAAGAGAATACACAGATTTAACGTGGAAAACCCTTGCGGGAAAAAACCAGGGCATGAAGCGACAGATCACCACTATGAAAGCATCAATTACAAAGAGAAAGGACTTACCCGATTCGAACAACCTCGAATCTCACCCTTGCTACACCCTTTGATAACCCTAAACCCTTTTAGGAACCCTTGGAACTACTTTAGAAAGCCTTTCATACATTATCATACCCTAAAAAAACCCTAGGGATACCTATTTATAGTTTAGGAAACTTTCCTTCTGCATCCCAGTTGCGAAAGGACATAAATCCGCAGTTTCGCGTAGAATCGCAGAACAAACTGCGTAACCTATGACTAGTTTAGCCGAGTCTTCGACTGGTCGTAGGACCCCTTCGACCAGTCGAGACATCCCTTCGACCGGTCGAGCTCCACGGACCCTAAAAATCCATGTCGCTAGACTTTGAGTCGTGCGAGCCACGACTAGTCGAACTATTCCTACGACCAGTCGTAGCTGACCCTCGACCAAACATAGCTACAGTAAAAAACAGATTAAAGACTTTTTCCTAACAGTAACCTTTCCTGCTTGATTAGGCTATATTTCCCTTAAGTTGGCGGTATCTAGGGATACATGTAAATCCTTACTGTAGGATGTAACTGGCCATGCCAATGGCATTTTGGAATTCAACGTGAATGTATGGATTGAAATTTTCTTGTCACTTTGTGAATGCTTACATGTGTGGTTGCCAATGGACTAGTCACGTCTTTTCATATTAAAGTTTAACATTGGGTGTCTATTTAGAAATTATTTATAATCGTGCTACGAATCATCCCATAATTAAATTGATTACATATATATTGTTTTTTGTTAAAGTTGTACCCGTAAGTAGGATCGAGTTTCATAGTTTAATGCTCTGTAAGCTTATGTTAGGGGTGGACTACAGTAAAATATATTAAGTTTTCCCATTCTTTTATGGACTCAAGATTCCAACAAAATCGAGAAGATGATATCCTTCATCTTTGCCTTCCTGCGCCCTTACTAGCGTTATTAGCACTTTAAACATCCCAAATACCTTAAAACCTCGACTATTCCTTCATTCTTGAGATTTATGAAACCAAAGTGTAGACTGCGATTAACCCACTAGCCATAGGATTGAAATGGTAATTCATATAAAAATTTGTGTCTTTAAAAACTTTTTAGGATAATCATTGCTCATAGGCATGTTGAGAGAATTATTAAACTCCAAATTGGATAAATTAAAATGAGGACTGTAACGCCCGGATTTTTGCCAACCTGGGATTAGATGTCCTTAGGCAATGAGTCAATCCTAACACAGGTTTAACTTCTTAAATGCTCAATTAAAGTCTCAAATCGTTCCTTAAATCATTTTCTTCACAAATCCCACCCTTCACTACCTTGTGGTTTCAATTTTTCAAAGCACCTTCGCCCTAGACACTATCTTAAACTAGCTAAGTAGTATAACTTGGATCACTTTATATACAAACTACAATGGACTAAGTTCTACCTCAGATGAAAATCACTTAGGATTAAATCCTTTAGAAATTTAACAAAGTTAACTAAGTACTAAACTCAATTAGCCATGAAATCCGTTAGGATCGCTTTAAATACGATCTGCAAGACCCAAAAATTACAGAATCATTGACGCTAGGTTACCCTAAAGTTTAGAACCAAACTCATTTCCCGTCTGCTCTCGGGAATGAAACGAAACTTCGTATTAGGTCTAGATCGCACATCGGGAGTCCGAATAACCCGAAGCTAAGGAACTAGGACCGCCCCACTGGGCTTAACAATCATCTCAAAAATCAGCTCCATCCGATGTCCCACAGTCATTCGTTTCGATTCGGAGCGAGGTAGTGTGAAAAACACTATTCACATGCCAAAATAAATATCTGGAATAGTGATCTGGCATCATTTGTTGACGCGTCAGTATTAAGCAACCTGACCGTCAGAATCAGACCAAATTACACCCTCAGATTAAGAAAAAATTTCAGGAACATTTACATGTACTTGGAATTTCTGATCGTGGCCCACTGACCGTCGAACTGAAAGTGGTCCGCCACGTGCGATCTGGGAATCCGATCGAGTCAAAAACGTAATCCCATGTAGATCCATCGATGGTGAGCTTAAGTCTGACGTTTGGTTCAAGGAGGGCCACCAGAACTTCCCTTTTGAGCTAGAAAAGCGGCGAAAATACACCAAACTCATTGACGCCACGGCCAATATACACCATATATGCTAAAATGTGTGGCCCAAGTGTTTGTGGGAATGACTGAATGAATATGAAACTTGGATTCCTGCTTGCCATGACTATCCGTCGTGGGTGTACGCGTGTTATGATTGGGGCAACTCCCTAGTGAAAGGATTTGGCCTAATGCCTATGTGATCGACATATGTCATGTATGTCGATGTATGTTTGCTTAAGTGTTTCTTGAAATGTCTGAATGAGTAGTAGTTAGCAAAGTGTAATGTATAAGGGTGTTGAGATATGATTCTCAACCTCTTTTAATTATGTGTATGATCTCCTTGGATTGTTGTGTAATTAGGAATTGAACATGTATAAACTCATGCTTGTGTTGTGATTCATAACATGCTCAACTGCTTTATGATTTTAACTATGTAATGCATATGCTTAAATTTATATTTACGTTGTATGATCCGTCATGGGTGATGGGGGAGCGGAGCAACGAGTGCGTGCAACAGCCCTGGCAGCCCTAAACGGAAAATACCATACCTTGATTGCATGAGTGGAAATCTTGATTCACTATTGCTTTATCTATCTGCACTTGATTGTGTTTGGGGCTATGATTATAGTCCAGACAATCGGTACCAGAATTGAATTCGTGGTTGCGATTCATTTGCCACGTGAGATGTGTTCGACGAACCCGAGTCGTACTTTTGGCGATAGTGGTCGGCCACGCGAAGTGCTTATGCACTTCATGTCGTTCAACTTGTTGTGCGCTCGAGCTAGCCGAGCTCGTCAAGTAACCCGATTTGTCTAATGTATGTTCACCATGTTTGGTCGCCTCTGCTTGAACCTAGGGTACCAAACTTACCAGTGAAATCCCTTTTAACCATGGTACCTCGATCCGCTAAGACGCATGAGTCGGGCATGGTGGTATGGGACACCATGGTTGAGCTGTCGGCCTACGCTGGGGTCATGTGCCTCCCCGTAGTGACCATTGCGCAACCAACCTCGTGAGCCGATTATGGTGGTATGGGACACTATATTCGAGCTGTCGATACTTACGGCGAGAGCCGAGTACGGTGAGACCTGTGCTCGTGCTGACGGGCGACGAGTCCTCCGTAGTATCTTCGAGTATACTCCAAGTGTCTGTGATTGGCGACGAGTCTTTCACAGCAACTAGAGTATGAGTTGAGCCGAGTACGGTGAGACCTGTACTTGAGCTGACGGCTAGTGATTGAGCCAAGTACGGTGAGACCTGTACTTGAGCTGACGGCCAGCAATTGAGCCACATACGGTGAGATCTGTATCCGCGCTGACGGGTGACGAGCCCTTTGCGATGCCTTCACTACGCTTCTCAAACCATAATATCTATGAGATTAACTAGGATTGACGACCCTAGAATGGATCATGTTTGGGAATGATACAAGGGAGGTACCTTAGTTTCCCAATACTGCTGTTTGAAATGGACTAATAAAAACTTGGTAATCATGAGCATCATCGCACCGCATGTGCTTTGTAGATGTGGCGCACTGAGGGAGTTAGCATTCGCGAACGTAAGATGATGTCGCTTGAGGGTGGTTTGGCAAGGGCATACAGCATCATGTCATTTCATTTTTGCACTTAACAAGAGTAGTTAGAAATGTTTGATTTGTACTGCTTTATCATTACTGCTTGATTGAATTGATAACATGTTAACCTATGCTTTCTTGTTCCACTCGAGTTGATCACTCACTCCCACGTTACGGAGACGGTGTTGTACACACCAACCGATTTGTTGAGTTTCGGTGGTGGCGATGCTTGTGAAGCGAGCCGGACTACTTCTATGATGATGAGGAGGGATTCTCCTATCTCAGTATCTCTCTGGCAGTCAATGAAGACGATATTGTATTGACTGGGCTATGGTACATGGGATAGGAGGCATTAGACTTCCTCACATTTGGTACATTTTAGAACTGCACTTGTATTTATTTAACCTGGTAATGTTATCACACTCTGGAGACTCATCATAAGTTATATATTTTATCTATCTATCACAGTCTTCCGCTTGCAAATTTAACTGTCTCTGGAGTATGATATGCTGTTTTGGCTTAATCTCACTCATGTTCAATGCACGAATACTGTCAACATTCAATCCTCATTCATTTTGTTGCATAAGTGATGTTCTGGAACTCGGAAGTTGAGTTTATGCTCGACCCCCGATTTTCAGGGCGTTACAAGGACTCTCGTAGACTAAGACCCAAAGGACAACCTTATTAATAGGAGATTTAAACTTTCCAATGATGGTCGTTCCCTAAACATTTAGATTGATCAGACTACAGAATTACGGAAGTATACGCCTGCGAAGCATTCGTGGCTTGACCCAATTCTCAATCCTGGGCGACTACCAATGGACTCACTGCTTTGACCAAGTAGAAGACCAGGATTCACCAGGATGAAGAAGGGATACGATGAACCTTCTACCCTGGTCAGGTAGATGATCGACGTATCGGGTTCAAGCCTTACAACCGTCTCTCCGTATTGGTCTAACATTGAAAGCAAATATTTTTACATAAATCCAAATTTTTAAAAAAATAAATAGATAATTAAATAAATTGTAGTAAACCATCAGGGTAAAATTGTTTTTAAGGGGGGTAGACTAAAATGAACCAAATTAGTATAGATAGTATACACCTTACCATGCATATAAACTTGAAATCAATAAAACATACGCAAATGAAATAATAAAATCTTTGCTTATTACCCTTAGGCAATTTCGGGGACGAAATTGTTTTTAAGGGGGGTAGATTGTAACATCCTGGATTTTCACTGTTTTGGATTCCCAAAAATCCTTGAGATTTTTTTAATTAATTAACTTATAATATCACTTAGTGACTATTAGCACTCAATGTTAGTTTATACTGGGGTGGACCAGTCTAATTATGATGGGATAAAGTGCGGGCCGTCAAGCCAGATAGTCCGTTTACGCTTAGCAACAGCTCGTGTGGGCCACCCAGCGACCAAGGAGGGTCAGAAAAAATCTAAAAATTTAGGAAACTGAAGATCTCACTGGGCTTGTGGTCCATCAAGGACCACAGACCCAGTAGACACCCAGAATTGGAATCTAGCACTTGTCAAATGCACCCCACTAATGCCAGATTAGAATCGGGCACTTACAAATAAAACCGAGATATCAGGCTTTCCAGCCGTCAGATTTCTTTCAAATTTACGGTGAAGGTTTAATGTATTTTTCTACGCTCGTCCACCAAACCTGGGACCCGATCGTGGTACGGTGACTGTTGATCGCAAATCGAGCCCGTACGATCAAACCCCATATCCGATCATTCTCAAATTTTGCATGGCCCTTCATCAGGCCATGGAGCACCTATCTTATAAGTTTCATGGACAGAGGACCACCAGAACCACTCCAATCACCAGAATGGACCCCACAGGGCCATTTAAATAATCAAAATTGTATGCTCAAACCCCATATCCATTCATTTGTTTGTTCCCAAACTTTGCATAACCCCTCATAGGGACATGAGTCACCTACATACAAAATTTAGTGGCAAGAGGGGTGTTAGGGCTGCCCCAACACCAATAGGGAGTCCTAGTGGTCTATTTTGAAAAATTGTGGAAGCTTGGGGTCATTTGCACTAAATCTAGCATTATAAAAGGGGTTTCTTTTGGGCACCCCTCTTCCCATACGCATTTTCCCTAAGAAAGGAAAGAAAGAAGAGAGAAAAGGGAGAAAGAAGAAAGGAAGAAGAGAGGAAGGGAGAGTGAAGGAGAGTGAAGGTAGGCCATAGATCAAAGTATGGCCCAAGGGAGTCCCATCTTGCAAAACCCTACCTCTCCCTCAAGGAAATCCATCATCCACAACCGGGAGAACCCCTCTCCGCCGATTTGATAGGTAAATCTCTCATCTTCTTAGAAACCCCTCATGTTAAGGGAGGATTTGTATGAGATTCTAACATGCAATGCTTTGCTTTAGGAATTCCAGCTAATCAACTCCGAGTTCGACATTTCTAGGTCATTTCCAAGATCTCAACGAACCATTGTTGCAGACTATTAATCTTAAGTGGCCTAGCACCAATTATATCATGAGTTTAATGATTTTATTTGCTTGGGTGAAGCATATGTAGAATCTAGAGAGACCTTAGGATTTGGGTGCTTGTTTGAGATGTATGAAATTGTATGTTGCTTAACCTTTTTTATGATGTTGTTTGTGCCTCACTTGTTTGAGATATTGTGGATGACTACATGCTCATGCGTTGCGTGATTTTCTCATTTGTTGTTGCCTATGATGTGCATGATGTTTGTCCATGTGCATTTGATTCTTTGAAATGTTGGAAGTGTTCAACTTCCTCACCAACCCACACACTCACATGCACCTTACTCCTAATAACGTAGTATGCTTGCTAAGAATATTTCACTCGTAGGTTGTGATGTATGTGAACATGACATTTTTATGCTAGTTAAAAATCTTGATGGTTGGCATGCTATGAATCAACATTGAACCCTCAGGTTGGTCAAAAACATGAGAAGAGACAGTAGTTTCATTAGTAGGACTATGCTAGGGCTAAACCCGTGAGTTTAGGCAGGTGTATACGGGTGGCAGTAGTTTGACTACATGGGTCCCTTGTACCCGATGCCGCTCGTCGCATGCTCACCCGACTCGTGCGGTCTAGCCTGCTATCTGACCAACCTTGCTTGTTAACCATGTTTGCTCACATATGTATGGAATCTGGAACACCCTACCACCGTTGTAGTCCATTGATAATGAATTGAATATCCATCCACAGTCTCGTGAGTCGGGCATGGTGGAATGGGATACTATGTCTGAGCTGTTGAGCGATCCCTTTCTCTTGGCACTCCCCATGTGCTTGAAATCGGGGATGAGGAACCCGACGGGATCACGGATCGCTGGGTCTTGGCCTCACATGTTGGGGAGTCTTGGCCTAGCAACTAGTTCAGGGCATTTGATATGGAGGGTGTATTAGATTCTCCAATTTGTTAGATGAACGGACTTAACTAAGAACTCGGTTAACATTATCACTACATTGCATTAGCTAGGTTGGCGACTCGGCAGTCGAGGTCGCTCTGAAGGAGTGTTGACATACGCAATCATTAGACGAAGTCGCTTGAGGTAGAGTTGTGGCGAGGGCATGCATCATGCCATCTATCATGCATATGCATTAATAAGAATAGATAGGTGTTTATGAATGACTACTTTTCATTAAATTCATAGTATAATTGATGTTTGTTGTAACTTACGACTAATAACACCCACTGAGTTGATCACTCACTTCCACTCTGAGACGGTGTTTTAAAACACCAACTAGACTGGTCTATAGATGCAAGTGATACAGATTTGGAGGAGCCTAGCGACATGAGCCTCGAGGAGGAGGACGAGTTCTCCTACGAGTCGAGTATATGCAAGACCCCTAATTTTCAGGGCGTTACATTCATCATCTCGCAATTTCTTCCTTCGCAAAGTGTTTTATGTTCCTAAATTATCTGTTATCTTGATTTCGGTTGCTCAACTAGTAGAAAATAAATGTTTGGTTTTGTTTTCTCGGTCTAGTTGTTTCATACAGGATCTCGAAACAGGGAAGTTGATTGGGAAGGGCCATAAGAAAGGAAGGTTATTTACTTTGAAGTTCGATCCCAGAGTTGTCTCATTGCATTGTTTCTTACTTCCATCTTCTCATGATATTTCTTTTGCTAATAAATGCTGGAAACTTTGGCATAGTCGTTTAAGGCATCCAAATTCTAAAAATACGTTTTTCTTATTTAGATCTGGTCTTTTAAATGATGAAATCAATGTTTGTCCCATTTTCATTTATATGAACTTTATTAATTGCAAAGTATGTAAATCTACTGCATTGCCATTTTCATTGAGTAACTCTCGTACTCAGAATCTGTTTGATTTTGTTCATATTGATGTTCGGGGTCCATCTCTCATCATGGCTCCTTGTGGTTCATTGTATTACATCATCTTTATGGATGACTTTTTAAGACACACGTGGATTTATTTCATGAAGCACAAGTCTGAAGCATTCTCATGTTACGAACAATTTTCCTCATATGTGGAGACCCAATTTGCAAAGAAAATTAAAATTCTACGGTCTGACTCTGGGAGAGAATATATGTCTTCCAAGTTTGAGACGTTTCTAAGTTCAAATGGTATTATACATCAGCGAACATGTCCTCACACACTGGAACAGAATGGAGTAGCAGAACGAAAGAATTCGCACATTACTGAGGTAGTAACCACCATGATGGAATATGCACATGTTCCAAAATTACTTTGGGCTGAAGCAAAATCAACAGTTGTGTATCTGATCAATCAATTACCTTCCAGTGTATTGGTCAACTGGAAAACTCTCACGTTCTTCCTTCATAATAAAGATCCATATTATAGTTGGTTAAGAGTGTTTGGATGCATTGCTTTTATTCATCTTGCAGAACGAGAACGAGATAAACTCAGTCCCAGGGCAGTTAAATGTGCATTTCTTGGATATGGGGAGTTTCAAAAAGGGTATCGTTGTTATGATCCATGTGCTTATTTTGTTCGTGTGTCTAGACATGTCACATTTTTTGAAAATTTATTATACTATAAAGTTGTCCATGCATCTCCTTCAGTTACCGTTGTTCCATCTTCTATTTCTCATATGTCATCATTTGAAGAAAATCATTCTCTGCTTCCTTCTCCCACTCCTCCTTTGCAGGTCTACCAACGCTGTGTAAAGCTTATCTCTCTTGGATCCTCTCCCTCAGCTGCTCATGCTTCCGATCAGGTGTCCTCTTCTCCTACAGCGCAGGTAATTATCCCACTTTCCACTACAATCCAATTAGATCGTTCCAGTCATCCGTCTATTCCTCCCTGTCGATTAAATCTTTTTGCCTCTCATCATGCTTGTTTTCTGGATTAGATTCTTTGGTTGTACCTACTTCTTATTCTCAGGCATATACACAACCATGTTGGGTAAAGGCTATGGATGATGAGATTTAAGCACTCGAAAAGGATATTACTTGGACACTGGTTCTGTTACCTGAGGGGAAGCAAGTGATTGGCAACAAATGAGTATATAATATAAAATTAAAATCTGATGAGAGCTTAGATCGATACAAAGCTCAGCTAGTGGCCCAGGGCTATAAACAAGAGTATGGAATTGATTATGATGAGACATTTGCTCCAATGGGAAAAATGAAAATGGCCCGTTCCTTGATCGCTGTAAGTTCTTCTAAAGGTTGACAACTTAATCAACTCTATGTCAAGAATGCTTACCTCCATGGGAATCTCAAAGAAGAAGTTTACTTGAAACAACATTCCGGTTATAAGTCCAAGGATCCACGCTTATTTTGCAAGCTATCTAAAGTTTTATATGGACTTAAACAAGCACCAAGAGCATGGTTTGAAAATTTCCATGGGTGTTAACCACAGTGGGCTATTCTCAAAGCCAATATAACTCATCACTATTTATTCTCAAGTCTGATTCAGGTCTTGTTGCTTTATTGGTCTATGTTGATGATATTCTCATCACAGGAAGTGATGCTCAAAGAATTGCATATCTCAAATCTTTACTTCACTCTTCATTTTATATGAAGGATATGGGACCGTTAACATATTTATAGGGTCTTGAAATCTCTCGTAATACTCAAGGTTATCTCATGAGTCAACGGAAGTATATATGTGATTTGATCAAGCTAGCAAACCTTACAGATAACAAGACCCATGAGACTCTTCTGGAATTAAATGTCAAGTATGAGAAAGATTATGGAGATCTTCTCTCAGATGTTACATGTTATAGGCAACTGATGGGGAGATTAGTCTATCTCACTATGTCTCATCCTGATATCTCATATGCAGTTCATGTTGTTAACAAGTTTGTCAAGGCACCTTGCACATTGCATATGACGGCAGTTCATCGCATTATTTGATACCTTTGAGGTACCCTCAATCAGGTGCTTCTCTTTCCATCATTGCATGATCTGCAATTATCTGCTTACTCTGATGCAGACTGAGCAGGTTGTCCCATTTCACGACGGTCCACCACTAGCTATTGTGTTTTCTTGGGACAATCATTGGCTAACTGGAAGTGTAAGAAGCAAACCACGGTATCTAGATCCAGCATAGAAGCTGAATACCATGCAATGGCAGAGGCATGTAGTGAAATTACTTGGTTCCGGGGATTGTTGACAGATCTGAGGATTCATTTGTCTTTGTCGACTTCATTATATGCTGACAATCTCAGTACAATTCAGTTGGCTTCCAATCCAGTATTTCACGAGCGCACTAAACGCATTGAAGTTGACTGCCACTTTATGAAAGAAAAATACATAACTGGAATCATTTCTCTTCCTCATGTGACATCAGAGCTACAACTTACTGATTTATTCACCAAAACTATGATCTCATCCCGTCATAGGTTTCTTCATGGCAAACTAATGTTAGTTCATTATCTCACATCAGTTTGAGGGAGGGTGTGAGAATATTGTATATATGGGATTGTGTATGGGTTATTAGTTGTAATTTACTATGTATAGAAAAGCTCTAAATAAACTTTCGTGTATAGTCTTGTAGAGTGGTTATTTAAACCCACCTTTGGGTTGAAGAAATATAAAAAAATATTCTCCAGATTCTTGAGTTTACACCCGCTTTACTCAGTTGTTGATTCAGTCCTTTAGGGCCTGTTTGGCCTGGCAGATTGGATGGGATTGGAAGATAGATCCTGCGATTGGCTAGGCGTGCCAAACAGACATGGGATCCTGATCCCGGGATATAGCAATTCCATGGATCTTACTGAGTCACCCTTGACTTTGACTTAAGTAAGACCCAATGACCCCGTTTGAGTCAATGAGTCTTGAAACAACGGTCAAGATCGAGTAGCGACACAAAATACGTCCAATCAACATGTTGAAATGTCCAATGGGACCTTGCTTATGATTTTGAAGCTTTTGAGAAGTGGTCATGGTTCGGTAATCCAGACCGTTGGCCTGTAATTCGCTCCAACGGTCTCTGCGAACTCAAGGTCCAGATACCACTGTTTTGTTTCTCTTCCCAACCATCCATATTTGGGCAAAAAATCCAAAGGAAAACATTCTTCTTTTGAAGAGTCTATCCATGGTGAGAAACACAGATCTATGGCTAAGATTACTAGATCATGGGACCCACTTATTAGAATTGTACCTTGTGTACGCAAATTAGGGTGGTCACACTAGCTTACTCCTTAATATTGATTCTATTGAAAAGGGTACTTCGGTCATTTTTAAATTCTAGTGGTTGAAATAAATCTGGCCACCGATAGGGTAGGGGGCGGATTGGGTACTACATGGATACATTGGACCATAAGAATATATATATCTTATCCACGTCGTCCATTCATTTGTTACATATTATTTTAGGACATAAACTCTAAGGGATTGTTTAGCTCACGGTGTTATATGGGATTAGATAGAATAGAATTATATTTAGTATGTGCAAATTCCACCATGTGTTTGGGGAGAATGGGAAAGACTAAACATAAAACATCCAAATTCTGCATTAAGTGAAAAAAACTCAGCGTTAACAAACAGTCCCTAGAATTAGGTTAAATGGATTTTCCTTTCATCTCTATTGGATTGGGATGATTCCCATCCAAATTTTTAAAAAGTTTTGTAGATGTGAACAAGTTCTGTAGGTCCCGTCATAATGTATGGACTATATCCACACCGTCCACCTATTTTTCAATATCCTTTTAGGTCATGGGCCCAAAAATCATGTATATCTAAAGCTCAAGTGGATCTCACCATAGAAAGTAGTGGGGATTAACCGCCTACCATTGAAAACTTCTTAGGGGCTACTGAAGTTTCAGTTTAAGCTAATATTTGTGTTTTCCCTTCATCTAGGTCTGTTTGACCTTATGAACAAGTTAGATGCCTAATAAACATCACGGTGGACCCTAGGAAGATTTCAACGGGAACCTCAGGGGCTTGCTCCTCTAGAGTCGGCGTTGAAATGGTGATAGGCTCAACTCCGACGGGGACCTCGGGAGCTTGTGCTTCGGGAGCAGGGGTCGGGGCAGTGGCAGGAACGGCATCGGTTAAGGCTGTGGCAGGTATGGCTTCAGCTGGGACCATGACGGGCGTGACTTTGGCTGAGAAGGTCATGGCTGCAACTGGAACAGGCTTAGCCTCGGAAGTCTTCCTCTTCTTTGGCATCACCTTCGTCCTCAGCTCGGATGAGAGGACTACGTCCATCGGAGGGCGTGGCATGGCTGACCTCCTCCTCTTCGAGCTGCCTATCTCCATTCCTACCCAAAAAAGAAGGAAATCAGCCAAAGTAAAATCTACTGAACATCAGCAAATAATCTCCAAGGACATTTACCCCGCTTACTTAAAGCAAAGAGAGCGGGCTAGAGTTTGTAGAAACCAGACGACACCAAGTTCTCCTCGTTGATGAGTTCGAACCAGACGCGTTGGTCCTCAGCAAGCAATCTGGCTCGAGCAACCTGCTGCATTTGGAGAGGAGAGAGTTCTGGGGCCCCTTTCGGATGAACTGCAAGCAAAGAGAGAATTCGAGTTAAAACCCAGAATGACAAATCAAGCATACATTGCGATGAAAAGAAGTGCCCGACTTGGGTCGGCAAACTTAGTGGGACCCGAACTCGCAGTCTGTCCAGCTCGGAGGCAAGGGCCTCCCATTCCCTCGAGGCCCAGAACCACTTCCCTTTTTCAATCCTTGTTGGAAGAAGGAAGTTAGGTTAGCAAACCCGGGATGTATGGAGGCCTAGCCGAGAAGTAGTACCAGGCCAACTCCGGCCTGTCGTATTTGGCCATGTACAAAAATAGGAACTCTTCCAGCATCAGCCTCTAGCTCCTCACCCGATGCCAGAGAATAAAGGTGGAGACAAGGATCCTCCAGGAGTTCGGGACCAGCTGGCCCGGCGCCACTCCCAGTTGTGCGGTTAGTTTGTGCACGAATGAATGGATGGGGAATTGAAGCCCACACTGAAGAGCACTAGTGAAGATAGTGATCTCTCCCTCAACAGGAAGGCCCGCTTGGTCCGTGGGTGCAGGGGCTCAGATGTCCACCGAGTTGGGAATCTCATAATCTTCGCGGAGTTGGGCCATCTGGGATTCGACCATGATCAAGCCCTCGGGGACTAATGGCTTTGGCTTGCTCCCGATGGACCTACCTTCGACCGCCCCGTGAGATCTCTAAGAGCCCTCTTCAGCCTCTTACCACGGCTTTTAGCCCTCTTACTCGCGGTTCTCTGGGCTGAGGTGCTAAGTGGTATGGCCTCAAAAGGGCCTTTGGAGTCTCCGGGCCCTGAGGTAGTGGTCTCTGGTCCGAAGTCAAAACCAGCTCCTCGGACCTCTTCTACTTCATAAGAGTTGTTTGACATTATGTAAGGAAAAAGTCTTTAAGTGATGGAAAACTCACAGCGCTGCATGCGATTCTCCGGCAGAGATTTTCCCAACTCTAGCAACTTCCTCCGAGCAGAATCCATTTTCCGATGGTTGGAAACCCTTTATCCGGTGACGAAAATCCTTTTTCCAGCAGAGGGCAATTTGGAAGGAAAAAAAGAGGGGAAATGGAAAGCGAGAGCGAGAGATGCAAAAGAAGTGTATGAATGAGAATGGAAGGGGTTTATATACCCCCCCCCCTACTCAGAGTCATCAATGTAGGCAACGATCCTCGAAGTTAAGGCGCCTTAGCACTGATACTAAGGGACACGCGGAAGAAGATGATACGTACAAGCCCGCGTTCTAAGGGCGAAGTCACCTCAGTATTAAATGTCATTTATGATGCATGCGGCCTCTCACCTCCCCATGGGCACGTGGTAATGTCTCCTTCGCTCCACTGATTGCGAATCGTAACCGTCGCTTCATGTCATCTATCCGGAGGGCGAGATTTGAACGGACGCAGCTGCCATACATCACGAAGAATCCGAAGCGCCATCGTCGCAATGATTGCACCTCGGTTATCCCAATCGTCTTCATGAGCTGAGACGCGGAGGCATCATCTCGTTTCCTCAAGCATTTACTCTCTAAGTCCAAGCTCAGGCCAAGAGAGTAGAGGGCTTCTGTTATGGGGAAACCTAAATAAGGACAATTAGAGTCGTCCTGAATCATTCGAATCAGTAATTAAGACATCGGAAGGGGAACATTGCGTCAAGTGCGGGCTGACCTCTGAGTTGCGACTACGGGTTGGCCGAGGCAAGCCCTCGTCCTCGTTCTTGAGGCGAGCCCTCGTCCTCGTTCTCGTCCTCATCTGAAGACGACGCCAGTCAATGGACTCCGACTCTGAGCGTCTCGACGGTAAACTTTGAATACTATTACTCGGTCTCGGGCTTAGGCAAGACGAGGCCGATCTCGGATCGTGATACTCTGAGTACCGAGTCTGGCCACTATCCTAAATGCGGATGTGATCGAAGATCTCACCCGAGGATACGTGCCCTTAAGACACGATACACTGCACGATCCAAAGATTGCGGATAATATCTTTACGATTACAATATCCGTGTGATTGAGTAAATCGTGCCGAAATTAATGGATGCGATCCTCTCTACCCACATGTATAAATACCAGGGGACCCCATTGCAACAGGTACGCAAGATCTTGCACCATCTCTCTACATTACACAACTTAGACCCAGATTCTCTAGCCTGACTTAGGCATCGGAGGGTCCCCTGGCTAAGTCAGGGTCTCCTTTACTTATCCCTTTGTACAGGACTAGGATCCGTTCGAGGCTCGCAATATTGAGTGGAGGGTGGTCCAGATTTTGACCTTAACAACAATCATAAGCGAAAATGAAGTTGAAAAACTGATAAACGCCCATCTACATTCCTTCAACCACGCCTACCTGCTCCCAAAATCTCACATTTTATTAGCTCTTTAGTCTACCTGATTGGGGATGTTTTTCTACATTTTCGGAACACCTCCAACTGAAACGGATTGGCTACTCCTCCTGCCACCAGCCAATGGTAGGTGTTCGATGATATGTGGGCCCAATCATGATGTATGTGTTTCATCCATGTCGTCCATCTATTTTTCTAGATCATTTTATGGCATGAGACAAAAAATGAGATATATCCCAATCTCAAGTGGACCACATTACAGGAAACAGTTTTGAATGAACGTCGACCATTAAAAACATTTTAAGGGCTATAAAAGTTTTGGATCAAGATGATCTTTGTTTTTTCACTTCATCCCGATATATATGACTTAATCAACAGATTGGATGTCAAATAAACAGTACAGTGGGCCTTAGGAGGATTTTAATTGTGGATATCCAATCGCTATTGTTTTCCTGTGGTGTGGTCCGCCTGAAATTTATTTTTCTCTCATTTCTAAGATCAAGCCATAAAATGATCTGTAAAAATAGATGAACGAGATCATAGTGAGTCCCACAAAGCACCGACCAGCAGCCACCGGGCTAGTGGCAGGAGGGATGAAGCTCGCGGGACGCAGATTCCCCGCGAAAAGCGAGCCGATTAACTGCACCTCTGCCGCACCTAACACGGTGCGCCTCTGACGGTGGCCCTACCCGCGTGGATTAGCTACTGACAGGTTGAATAGCGAGCCTCTCTAACTAATGAAGTGGCGTCACCGAGTTATGTGATCCCCACATTGATGTATATTTTGTATCTATACGGTCCATTTATTAATCGGAGGAATCATTTTAGGAGATGAGGCAAACAATGAGTCAAATCCAAATCTCCAGTAGACTCATCACAGAAATCAGTGGAGAGAGTGACGCCCACCGTTACAAACTTCAAAAGGCCATGAAAGATTTAGATCAAGCTTATATTTGTGTTTTCCCTTCCTTCGTGCGTGCGTGTGTTAACTTATAAACAGGTTGGATCTCAACGGTGGGCCTCACTCGCTCCACTCTTTTATGTGGTGGGGTTTACTCTAGGTTTGTATGTGCCTCGTTCTTTGTATCCTCCCTCAAAATGATCTCTACAAAGTGGGGGCACGTAACTTGGTGACGTCACTTACGTAGAAAGTCTTGCTATTCCTTTCAGTAGCTAATCCGCGTCCGGCCCCACTTGGATCACATCATTGAAGAGACTAGTAGGCAATTTGGCTAGTAAAGCTGCCAGGTGGCAAGTAGTCGGTGCCATGTGAGCCTCGCCATGATCTCTGTGTTTTATCCACACAGGTCATCCATTTTTACACGTCATTGTAAATATTATCCCATAAATGAGTAAGATCAAAATCTTAAGTGGACCACACCATAAGAAAACAGTATTAATTGAACGTCTACAGTTAAAAACCTCCTAAGGCCTACTGTAATGTTTATTTGACATCCAACCTGTAAATTAGGTCATGTAGACCTGGATAAGGTATTAAAAAAATAAAAATAAATAAAAACCAAAAATAAGTTTGATCTAAAACTTTTGTAGCCCCCCGGTGTTGATTGATTGTTGTAGCCCCAGTCAATCATCACTGTGGCCCACTTGAGATTTTCATCTACCTCAATTTTAGGTTAATACCATAAAATTATATGAAAAAAAATGGATGAATAGTACAGATGAGACACATACATCATGTTGGGTCCACGTATCACTGACCACTGAGTAGCGAATCTGTTTCCGAAAGAATAGTGATTGCCCACCGTTAAAAACTTCCTAGGGCCTTTGGCTAAAAACTTCACCCATGCCCACATGGCTTTATGGACAGGTTAAAGTGTAATTAACCATCACGGTGGGTCCTAGGAAGGTTTCAATGATGGGCATTATTGTCACCGATGCTTCCTATGGTGTAGTCCACTTAAGCCTTGCATCTGCCTAATTTTAAGTCTGCAAAAAATGATAGGGCAAAATGAATATAAGGTGGATATAAAACCCACAAATCATAATTGCCTATATGCAGGTTTTGTGGACGCTCCTTCCATGGATCCTTCACTACAGGGCCTACTGTAATGTATGTGACTTATATTCAAGCCATTTATTTGTTTGAGAACTATTTTAGAATATGATGCCATAAATGAAGCATAATCAAAGACCATAGTACAAGACTATTAAGGGGGTGTTTGGCGCATGGAATTAGATGGTATTAAGTGGGATGTAATTGCTTTTTTTGCAATAAATGCACTTGTATGTGGATTGTCTGACACGAACCGAGCTAACTCGGTTAGCTCGCTCTACTCAACTCGAAAAAGCTCGATTTGACTCGGTTCGAAGCTAAGTTCGAGCCGAGTCAAGCTGATTTTTTGAGCTCGAAAATGAGTTTGAGCCGAGTTCGAGCAGGCCCCAGCTTGACTCAACTCAAATTGAATCCAGCTCGAATCGAACTCGGATCAAACTAGTTCAGTGACTTGGTTACTTTCCCATTGATGTTGCTCACCAAGTGTTTTAAAAAATAACTCAACGAAGAGTGGCTGGTGGCAAGGAAGGTATGTACATGAAACAAATATCCTTTTTTATTTAGTTTTTCTTAGTTTTTATGTTGCTTAGAAGGTGTTTGATAAAATACCTGTAAAACCATTGCTTCTGTTTCACATACAGAGAAATTTTGAAGGTGCAGTCCAAGTGTTTGTGGAAATGCCTCAATGGCGAAATCGGCTCAATCTTGGCTCGAACTCAGCCCGAGTTGCTGACCGAACCAAGCTGAGCTGGCCAGTCAGGCCCAAGGACCCAGCCAAGCCGAGGTCAGCCAGTGGCCGAGGCGAGTCGAGCTGAGGTCAACTAGTGGCCGAGCTGAGTCGAGCTAAGGCCAGCTCGACTCAGTTCGACTCGATGTACATCCCTACATGGGAGTGAGCTATTCACTTTACTGTTTGGATCATATATGATGTAGGGCTTAAATACATGTTTTGATTCATGTAGTGTTTGATTGTATATGGAAATAACTACCAATCTCGAAAATCATGTTTGAAAACTACAGTGAGAAGTAAGGTGGGGCCCACCTTGATGCCACTTTGGTGTTTGTGAGTAATCCACCCCGTCCATCCGTTTTGTGGATCCTTTTAGGACATGTTACCAAAAGTCAAGCAAATCCAAAACTTAAGCTGGCCATAAGAGGTGGGGAAAGAATTTCCTACCGTTAAAACCTTTCTGAGTTCCACCTTGATGTTTATATGTTATCCCAATCATTTATAAGTTCATACCTACGGGAATGAACTGACAACATAGAAAACTTTATCGTGATATAAAACTTTTGTGGTCATATGAATGTTTCAATGGTGGTCACTCAATCCCCACTGTTTTCTCTTGTGTGACCCACTTGAGTTTTAAATCTACCTCAAAAACAGAAATGGATTGGCTACTCCCCCTGACACCTGCCCCGGAGCTGGTGGTCGGTGCTATGTGGGCCCCATTATGATGTATTTGCTTCATCCATTCTGTTCACCCATTTTTAAATATCATTTTAAGTCTTTATCTCAAAAATAAGAGGAATATAAATCTCATGTAGACCACACCATAGGAAAACAATCGTGATTGGATATCCATCATTTAAATCCTCATGAGGCTCACTGTGATGTTTATTTGACATCCAATCTGTTGATTAGGTCATAAAGACCCAGATGAAGGGAAAAAATAAATATAAACTTGATCCAATACTTTTATGGCCCCAAAAAGTTTTTAATAGTGGAAGTTCATTTTACACTGTTTCCTGTAATGTGTTCCACTTGAGACTGGGATATACCTAATTCTTTGTACATTACCATAAATTGATCTAGAAAATTATATGGACGGAATGGATGAAACACATACATCATGATGGGGCCCACATAGCACCGACCACCAGCCATTGGTTGGTGGCAGGGGGAGTAGCCAATCCGTTTCCCATTTTTTGTCACTTAGCTTAGAATGATCTTGTAAAACAGATGGACGGAGTTGATTCCTTACAAATATCAAGGTGGGCCCCACCTTCCTTACCTGCGTAAGAACTTCCTAGCTCGTGCCTTTAAAAGGAAATCTCACAGATTTTATATAATCCTAGTTGAATTAGCTAGGGAAAGCTCTTCCTACTCCATGCACGTGATCCAATGTTAAAAACTTATGATGAACTAAATGGGATGATTTTTCAAATAAAGGAATTTAAACTTCCCCTACACTTAATACTTTCTAATTCCATACGCCAAACACCTCCAATTTATCACGGGTCACGAAAGTTTCAGCTGATATACATTGTCTTTTCATCTAGGTCGACCTTGTGACCTTTTCAAGACATTGGATGACAAATAAACATTCAGGTAGCCTTCATTAGGTTTTTAACAGTGGAGATTTATTTAATCACGACTGTTTCCTATGATACGGTCCCCAAAGTTTTGGATCTGTTACATTTTTTTTTCTTTTCCTAAAATGAGCTGTTAAAACAGATGAATAGTGTGTAAAGAACGCACATCACAGTGGGCCCCACAACTAGGGATCCACCAAACCGAGCCAGGTTTTAACCGACTCTGTTTGAACGCAGATAACGCGGATAGAGTGCCACGTGGCGTGTGTAAAAAGGGACGCGGATTTCCTGCGAAAGCCTTTCGCAGGAAGTTCATGCGCTGGGAACGAAGGTGGGGCCCACTGGGATGTTTGTGAGAAATCCTCACCGTCCATCCGTTTTGTGAGTTTATTTTAAGACATGAGGCCAAAGATGAACCGTATCCAATGCTCAAATGCGCTGAAAATGTGATAATTAAACGTCTACAGTTGAAATATTCATCGGGCCACGGAAGTTTTGAATCATGATAATATTTGTGTTTTCGGTTCATCCCAGTAGGAATAACGTTATTAACGATCTGGATGACAGGTAACCATCACTGTAGAACCCAGGGAGGTTTCAACGGTAGGAATTTCTCTAAATACCTTTTCCTTTAGTACAACCCACTTGAGTCTTGAATTCTGTTCAAGTTTGGTCTAATCTCCTACAATTAACTCAGAAAACGGGTGGACGGAGTGGATTCCTGACAAACATGACGGTGGCTCACCTACGTTCCCAGCGCAGGAACTTCCTGCGAAAGCCTTTGGCAGGAAATCCGCGTCCTGTAAAAAGAGAACCAAAATGAGCTCCGCGTATGGGGTTACCAACTATCGGATAAGAGATTCCTACGTAATTCGAAGTTTGCTTTTTCATCAGTCATCACGCAATAGTCGGCTTTCCACGAGTAGTAGGTCAAATGCGCGAAATGCGTACAGCCACCTGTCCAGCTTAAACTGTCGGGTCCCCGTTGCGACGCCTTGGATTTGATAAAAAAGGCGCAGATTTCCAGATATGCGACAGTAAGTTAGGTGGGCCACGTTTGTGAGAAATCCACCCCCATCCATCCGTTTTTGACGGATCATAGTACTTCGTCGGCGCAAAAATAACCATGCCGTTGAAATCTCTTTGAGTCGACCGTGATGTTTCATCCATACCGTTCATATGGCCAGTCCTACCGGGATGAACTCAGAATACACCAACATTAGACTGATTCAAACCTTCCCACTGGCCATGAATGTTCAATGGTGGACATTCAATCTTCACTGTTTCCATTTGTGCGGCCCACTTGAGTCTTGGATCACTTAGTTTTTCGGAAACGGATTGGCTACTCCCCTGCCACCAGCCCGGTGGCTGGTGGTTGGTGCACTGTGGGCTCACCATGATGTATGTGTTTCATCAATGCCGTTCATCCATTTTTACGGATCATTTTATGGGTTGATTCCAAAAATTAGAGGGATATAAATATCAGGTGTACCACACCAAAGTAGAACAATAGTAATTATATCTCCACATTAAAATCATTTTAAGGCCCACTGTACTGTTTATTTGATATCTAATCTTTTGATTAGGTCATATAGACCTAGATGAAGTGAAAAAACAAAGATTAGCTTGATCCAAAAATTTTATGGCCTCCAAAAAGCTTTTAACGGTTGACGCTCATAACACTGTTTCCTGTAATGTGGTCCACTTGAGATTAGTATATACCTCACTTTTGGTCTCATACCCTAAAATGATCCAAAAAAATAGATTGACTGCATGGATGAAACACATACATCATGGTGGGGCCCACAGAGCACCGACCACAGCCATTGGCTGGTGGCTGGGGGTAGTAGCCAATCCGTTGCCCTTCATCCACGTATACCACACCAAATAAACCAGTGGGAATTGAACCAAATAAATCAGTGGGAATTGAACATTTACCGTTCATGGGTTATAAAAGTTTCAATCTAATATTTGTTTTTCCCTTCATCAAGTCTCTGTAACCTCATGAATGGTTTGGATGGAAAATAAGCATCACAGTAGGCACAAACGAATGTTTCAACAGTGCGAATCCTTGTCTCATTCATTTCCGTAGTGTGGTGCACTTAAGCTATTGATATGCTTTTTTTATTTCATGCCCTAAAACGATATTTTAAATTAAAAAGACAGTGTGGATATAATAATACATCATGGTGGGCTTACAAAACCTGATGATGTGGCGTGGTAGACCGTCAAATCCGCCGCCATTTCCGTGTCCCTCGCTCATGAGACATCACTCTGGCTTTTTATTCCTGGGCATACGAACGTTTTCAGTGGAAAGCAAACACAATCCCTCGGACTTACTGACATGGAATGTCTGTGTAATATCGGACCGTTTATTAGGCGGGTCTAGCTATAAATGTCTAGTCTAAATATTCATGATAGTTTACCAATTAGATTAGCCATCCAATCAAACAATGCCCTGCTAGGGACCACAATGATTTGGTGCTTATCCGAATCCACTGAATCAACACATTTCCAGCCGTCTATCTATCTATAAATATTAGAAATGAATAGGGGGGCGGTTTGGGTGAATACCGGATCCAGTGGGGACACTGTGATATATGTGCCTTAAATCCACACCATCCATCCGTTTTGAAAACTCATTTTAAGTATGATTTCAAAAATGAAGCAGATCTAAATCTTAGGTGGACCA
Source organism: Magnolia changhungtana (assembly GCA_030180095.1). NCBI lineage: Eukaryota > Viridiplantae > Streptophyta > Magnoliopsida > Magnoliales > Magnoliaceae > Magnolia > Magnolia changhungtana. The sequence continues at coordinate 3,826,244 of JASAUF010000467.1, read as the reverse complement.
TACCACAGGATTGAATCCCCACCATTAAAAACTTCATGGGGCCATCGGAATGTTTACTTACCATCAAACCCGTTGATAAGTTCACAAAAACCTGGATTGAGGGATCAAACAAAAATCAGCTTAATCCAAAAATTTTGTAGTCCATCATTGTGGATATAATAAATTGATGAACAGTGTGGATATAATAAATACATCATTGTGGGGCTCACGTGACATTGATCTAATTTGAACCGTTCGTACGACTCTCGCAGCATCGTCTTCGCACGAAACGTATCTACATCAGCTGTATAGCTGGTGTGTGGTACACCAGCAAATCCGCTTGCGAAATGGTGGCCGATTTGGTGGTGTACCACGCCACCTCATCAGGTTTTGTAGGCCAAAATGATGTATTTATTATATCTACACCGTCTATCTATTTTAAAATATCATTTTAGGGCGTTAAAAAAATTAGGCAGATCAATAGATCAAGTGGACCACACCGCGGAAATGAATGGGACAAGGATTCCCACCGTTGAAACAGACCACACCACGGAAATGAATGGGACAAGGATTCCCACCGTTGAAACATTCCTACGGCCTACCGTGATGTATATTTTCCATCCAAACCATTCATAAGGTTACAAAGACTTGGAAGAAGGGAAAAACAAATATTAGATTGATCCAAAACTTCTATGACCCGTGAAAGCTTTCAATGGTATACGTTCAATCCCCACTGATTTATTTGGTGTGGTCCACTTTAGCCTTGGATCTGTCTCATTTTTGGTTTAAACATTAGAACGATCTTTAAAACCGAACGGTCGGTTTGGATGGAATACACGCGTCTTGGTAGGGCCCAAAGAACTTGGGGACGCAAACTCACCACCGTCATGGTGCAAGGGACGTACTGGTATTTTTGACTGCATATGACAGTGTCAAGAAATAATAATACATGCGGTAAATATCAACTCAAAATGGGGCGGATTAGGTGTTACCCGGTAAGGCGGACACCACAGGAAACAGTGATGATTGAGTGCCTCACCGTTAAAAATTCTCAAGGGCCCATCGTAAGGTTTCTGTAAATTTATTTGTAATTCAACCGGTCGATAATGTCAAGAACCGAAGATACTAAGATCAGATTGATCCAAAATTTTAGTTGCCCGCAAAAAAGTTTTTAATGGTTAACTCACCACTTTTGAGTTAAACGGTGAATGGGAGTGCAATGGAAACCTATTATATTAGGACATTGTGTAAGAGGAGCAAATTCGATTTCAAGCCGAGTGACTCATGTCATGCTTCAACTCAAATATATAAGTTCTTTATACATATATATATATATATATATATATATATATATATATATATATATATTTAATTCAAGATTTTTAATAGTTAATTTAATTCAACCAAATATTCTAACATGCCTCACCCTTAAAAATTCTCAAGGGCCCATAGTAAGGTTTTTGTAATTTTATTTGTAATCTTACCCGTTGATAATGTCAAGAATTGAAAATACAATGATCAAATTGATCCAAAATTTCAGTGGCCCACAAAAAGATTTTAATGGCCATTAATCACCATTTGTAATGGCACAGTCCATATGAGATTTAACCTTTTTAAGGTTTGAGATCGCGTTCTAAGATGAGATGAAAAATAAATGGACAACTTAAATATACAACAAATACATCAAAGTGACCCCCACATTGTTACAATAACGACCCTAATCCTCTACTTACAAAATAAATTGGCTAAGTTCTATGAACAGCTTGCTTGTATCATTTTGTTGCTTACATTGGTCAATTGTGTTTCACCTTCGAGTCCTCGGGTACTCGCAACTTGTGGGAGAAAGGGAAAACACGGGGGCGATCACTGGTGACCCTCTAATGCCTACGTTAGGCAGGTAGGCTCTCATTGGGCATAGTAGAATCGGGTAAATTATGCATATTTTTTTCTTGGGTATGTGATGTATTTATAGGTTAGTTCGACAACTTGCGTATCTAAGTAGACATGTGAGATATGCTAGAGATGTCCTGTGTTGGAGTTTGAATCTGTTCTCGAATATTTCTATGATTTTGCCTTGGTCGGCGTGATTTACGGCTAGGATCCCGCTGGGCAATCCTACCTATATGTGGTATGAGATTATCTCAGATTATTCTATTCCGAGCTCAAGGTCGGCACCCAAAGTTAAGGTCGAGTTTGAGGTTTGGGTTAACGTGGAGGTCGAGATCGGTTCCCGATATCCAAGAGGTCTAGGTCGATAAATTCGTTGATGAGTTATCAGGCCTTCTTGTTTGATTCATCTCCTCTGGCCCTTCGGTAGTCCAAAGAGTGTCATGTGTCTCATACATCAAGTTAACTCAAGTTTACCAATAATAGTGGCTCCCTACTTCCGAGTCTCATGTCCATGAGCTTGAGAAGTAAGTTAATTTGAATTAATGTACAAGGGGGAGATTTTGCATATATGGAAGGTCAACTCTTCCCATGGGTATCCCTTGGTTTTGTCGCCTAGTGATGAATGCGAGAATTGGAATGGGACGACGCATGCCGCTGCAATCAAAGAGGATATTATGACAGTGATTCGTACGAAGAGATGCACGTAAAGTGGTGACGCTTTGTCTCCGGACGACTTGTAAGCAAACACCTATCCTTGTGTTGGTAATGAGGGCTGACAGCGAACCCCGAGCTGCCACGTGGAGAAGATCGTGCGCCGAGACATCTCTTCACATTCCAACATTCAATGATGGCATTAAATGTCATCCCCTTTGGATCTCTATAAATAAGGGTATAGCCTCATTCTTTTGCTTCATTGTTTCTGTGGAGTCCGAGCTATATCGACTACTCTCTTTCCTTTTTTTTTTCTTTTTTTTTTTTTCTTGTTCCAGGTCTAATCACTTAGACGTTTTCTGATAAAAAAATTCATTGTACCTTTCATTCTTCATTGTTGTTCTTCTTATTTTCTTTTCTCAGCCATGTCGTCGGAGGGCTCTCAGAGAGTCTCTGTGTCAAGAGCTTTCCAAGGGGATTCTGTCCAAGAAAGTGTGGATTCCCGGCTAAATGCGTCGTCGAGTGAACCATCTCCAGCGATGGTAGCTTGGGAGGAGGAGGTTACACTGCCCCAAGCGGAGGCAACCTCTTCATCTTCTTAGGGACTGGTCTTGTCGCTCGGGTCCTTTGGCTCGAGGCTCCGGTAGGAGGATCTGGTTTCCCACCAGTCGGAGTTTCAAATTCTTAACTCGGTGGGGGTGCGACTCCTTGAGGTTGGTGAACTTCTTAGTCATCCTCCCAAGGGGGATGTAGGCCTTTATATTATTTTCTTCCCTTGCAGTCTACGACTGCCTCTTCGGTCTCTTGTGAGAGAGGTGGTATATCGCCTTAAGCTTGCCCTCGGTTAGCTTAACCCTAACATGTGGCGAGCCATTTTCAAAAGTTATGTTTTGTGGCATCTGGTCGGGCATGCCGAGCTGACCACGGACGAGCTCTTGCATGTGTGTACAGGGCCAAGAGCAGCTGAGGTCATCGAGGCTATTATTATTTTCACCATGGCCGAGAAAAGGTCAGGCCCTTATCACCCAAATCCCTTCCTCTAACAAGGGCAGGAAGGACAAGTAGTTTTTCGCTTTGGGAGAGTGGGAGGTCCTAGTGGAACTGGGTAGACTACGTGATCGGGTTCCTACCAAGTTCACTTTCTCGGTCGGAACTTATGAGATGTAGCTTCTGGTCATTTAATTTGTTAATTGTGTTAACTTTTCTTGCTTACCCTGGTCGTATCTTTTCGTGGCTTTGCCCCAAAAGTTAGTCGGAATTGACCCAACTGCAACTCCGTCCGGTCAGGCTTGCGTGGGAGCAAAGCTTGGTCGAGAGGAACTGGAGGAGGCTTATCATTCCAACCCTCTTGAAGCAGGTTGGTTTGTCGGTTGATACTGAGCTCAGGTAGGAATTCAACTGGCAATGTCCTGGCAATATCATCGTCAGTTGCTACGGACAATTTTACTAGGGTGTCGGCCTTGGAGTTTTCTGCATGGGGACTAGAGTTACTTTGCATTTGTTAAATTTGCCGATGAACTTTTTTTACTTTTCATAGATATGCGATCATCTTTTCCCCTTAACCCGGTACTCCGTGACGACCTAATTGATGATAAGCTGGGAATCATTGTGAATATTTAGGGCTCGGGCCCCTATTGCTTTAGCCAACCTGAGCCTGACAAAGAGTGCCTCATACTCTGCTTCATTGTTGGAGGTTGGTAATCCGAATCTCAAAGTGTATTGGACGCATGTTTGGTCAGGTGCAACGAGGATCAGACTTACCCCACTGCCTTTTAAGTTCGATGATTCATCAACATAAAGAATCCATTCTCGAGATTTTCTTATATCTCGTTCTCGGCCTTTAGTGAGGATACAGGGTAGGTAAATTTGGTGATGAAGTCGGTTACGACTTGCCCTTTGATCGCGACTCGGGATCAGTATATGACATTGAACTCACTGAAATCAATTGCCCACTTTTGTCATCCTCCTTGACGCCTTAGGTTTTTGGAGCACTTGGTGGAGTGGTTGATCAGTTGAGATGATGATGGTATGGGCCTGAAAATACTATCGAAGATGTCACGATGATATAATTAAAGCTAACACCAACTTCTCTATGTCAGGGTACCGTGTCTTGGCCTAAACCAAGACTTTGCTGACGTAGTATACAAGGAGTTATTTATTTCCAACCTCTCATATTAAGACCGAGATTGTAACCCCCTGAAAATCGGGGGTCGAGCAGAAGTTGAACTCCCGAGTTCCAACGCATCACCTATGCAACATGAATAATGATGATTAAATGTTGTCCATGTTAGTGCACTAAACATGAGTGCGATTATACCAAATCAGCATATCATACCCTAGAGACAGTTAAATTACGTAAGCGGAAGACCATGATAGGTATGTATAAAACATATAACTAGTAGTGCGTCTCCACAGTATAATCATGTTCCAGGTTAAACAATTACATGTATCGTTTCAAAATACAAAATATTAAAATGTGTAAGTTCGTCTACATCATGAAATCCTTATAGCTCCGACGATCAAAATGCGGCCTACATGAACCTGCCAGAGTACTGCATATACGAGAACTCCTCCTCGTCGTTATAAAAATCAGGCTCCGCTTTATAAGCTGCGCCATCATCTGCAACTAAGACAGAGTCTGGTTCGTGTTTTAAAACATCGTCCCAGAGTGAGAGTGAGTGATCAACTCAGTGGAACTATAAAGCAAAGGTTAACATATTATCAATTCAGTCAAGTAGTAATGATAAAGCAGTATAACAATCATGTCCTAGATTACTCTTGTTAATGCAAGAATGGTATGTGATAATGATGCATGCCCTCGCCTACACTCCCTCAGCGACTTCATCTCACGTTCGCGCATGGCATTCTCCTGAAACGTGTGCTTCCTCGCCAAAGCACATGCAATGCGGTGCATGATCGTGATTAGTCAAGTTCTTAATTAGGTATATTCATACAGCAGGATTGGGAAGCTAAGGTATCTCCCTTCATATCATTTATCCAAACATTGATCCATCTAGGGTCGTCAATCCTAGTTAATCACATACGAAGAACAGTTCCAGGTAGCTACGGAGCGCTCGTCACCTCAGCGCAGGCCTGGTTTATACTCGAGGTCAATATGGAAAAGTTCATCGTCTTAACGCAGTCTTAGAGTATACTCGAGGTCACTACGGGCTCGTCACCTGATCGTAGGCCGACAGCTCGAATACAGTGTCTCATACCACCATATTCGACTCACGAGTCTAGGTTGCTCATTGGACACTATGGGGAGGCTCGTGGCCCCAGTGTAGGCCGACAGCTCGACCACGGTGTCCCATACCACCATGCCCGGGTCATGAGTAAACGGGCCTTTCGCTGGCAAGTTTGGTACCTTAGATTCAAGTAGTAGCGTCCATACATGGTGAACATACATTGGACCAATCGGGTTACTTGACAAACTCGATTGGTACGAGCGTACGTTGACTTGATCGACATGGAGTGCGTAAGCATTCCGCGTAGCCTAACCACTGTCGATAAACAGGGTACGACTCGGATTCATCAGGCGTATCCATTGTGGCTAAGCAGTACGACCACCGATTGTAAATCATTACCGATTGCCTGGACTACATCGTAGCCCCAATCATACTCCAACCAATAGCATCCACATGTGATATTCCAAGACAGCATGTGACAACCAAGTCTAAACATAAATCTCATTCAAGCATTTCAACAAACACATACCACACATGTCATCATACATAGGCATTCATCTGTAAATCACATAGCAGTAAGATAGATTGCATAAAGGAAACTGTAATATATATAAGGGAATTGAGAATCCTATCTTAACACCCTCAGTAAGTACATTACATCAAGCATTTTCTCATTCAGGCATTTTATCAAATACTTAGACCACACATATTGCATACATGTAATAAATTTGTTAAAAAAACATACTATAGCTAGTCCTTTCACAAGGAGTAGCCATGTATACAATGATCATGTATTAGCGGTCAATAATCATAGCAAGCACAAATCATAATTCCATACTCATTCAAACATTTTTACAAACACTTAGACTACTCACTTCAACATACATGGCGTATATTGGTCATAACATGTATTAGGGCAAATCCTTTCACCAAGGAGTTGTCACATATACAACAATCATATATCCATGACGGATAATCATGGCAAGCACGAATCCAAATTCCATACCCATTCAAATATTTTTACAAACACTTAGAATACACACTTCAACATACATGGTGTATGTTGGTCATAACATGTATTAAGGTAAATTCTTTCACCAAGGAGTTGTCACATATACAACAATCATATATCCATGACGGATAATCATGACAAGCACGAATCCAAATTTCATATCCATTCAAACATTTTTACAAACACTTAGACTACACATTTCAACATACATGACGTATGTTAGTCATAACATGTATTAGGGCAAATCCTTTCACCAAGGAGTTGTCACATATATAACAATCATATATCCACGATGGATAATCATGGCAAGCATGAATCTAAATTCCATACTCATTCAAACATTTCAACAAACACATGAATTACACTATATTCAATATAGTTCATATATATCTATAAAGCGAGGGAAATATTGTATCTAGCATGAGAAATGACAACCAAGTCAGTTATAAATCATTAACCGACATTAACAACCTTGAAAACCATAACCTAAACGTTTATAGTCCGCACCTTTCACCGGTAAACTCGTAACGGATTTAGTTTGAACACTCTCGCCTTGTAAATTAGACTTTGAATATCTAATCAATAAAATGGGTTAGCTATTTCACGATTCTACGTATTTAGATTCCTAAAATAGGTTAGGGTTAGGATTTTTTTACCCAAGAACGAAATCAGAATCTCAGGTATAGCGACATGGAAGCGATAGTTACGTATGTAGAGTAGTGGGATCGAATCTTAGGAACTATCTCACACTCGCTCTCTCACTTCTCCACTTTCTTCTTCACTTTCTCTCTCTTTTCTCTCTTAGGGTTTAGAATTCGTATGGAATGAGAGAGGGGTTGGTAAAGGCCCTTATATAGGCCCAGAACTGAAGGGAATGGCCCCAAGGCCATGGTATACGTAGGTTATAGCTAAATAGTGGTTGTTTTGGTCCAACGGAGCACATCTGGAAGCCCCTTTTTTGCATACGATCTGAAAAAAATTCCCCGACATTGGATCTAGGTTAGGTTAAGTTTTCAGTCCAATCGGATTTACGGAACTACCGCAGAGGACCAGTTTCAGTTCAACGGTCATCGCCACTCAATCAGGGCCACAAGTACATTGACATGCGTATGAAATTTTCCCTGATCTGAGGATGTATTTGGGTTAGATTCTGACGGTCTGAAACCTTAGAATTGGCCCGCAAGCGAACGACCCAGTTTACTTAAATCTGAGTACATTTTCTAAAGATATTTGTGTTTCTCACACACTTCGCTCCAGGCTAAAGTTGTGTGTTTCTGAATACTATCTAGACTTGATTTCCGAGATGGTTGTCAAGCACAATAAGGCGGTCATATTCGTATAGTCTTGCGGTAATCGGACTTTCGACGTGCGGTAGAGGTCCTATACGAAGTTTCAGTGTGCTCCCGAGAGCAACCGAGTTTTGAGATTGATTATAAGTTTCAGGGTAATGTAGCGTCAACAATTCTACACGTTTTGGGTCTTGGTTCGTATTTAAAGTGGTTCAAGCTAATTTCACAGATAATTTAGTTTAGCACTTGATTAATTTTCGTCTAATTTCTAAAGGATTTGGTCCTGAGTGATTTCTGCCTGAGGTGGAACTCGGGTCTTTGTACGGATTTTTCCAAGACGTTATAGAGATGACTACGGTTATCAAGATGGATGACCAAGTACAACAACAATGGTTCCCTTAGTTCATGTTTGAAGAATAGTGGGGGCGACCCTAGGTACTCCTTGAGATGTTGGAAGGCTCATTCACAGAATTGGGTTTGATTTTCCCTTTAGTTGCTTGAAGAACGACATGCATACATCTGTGGCTCTGGAAACGAATTTGTTGAGGGCTGCTATTTTACCCATGAGGCACTGGATCTCCTTCATAGTACTTGGGGGGTTCATATCCAAAAGTGTTCGATTCTTGTTGAGATTCGCTTCTATTCCTCTTTGATTAACTAGGAAGTGAATGAACCTTCCTAAGCTGATGTCAAAGGCACACTTATTCAAGTTTAATTTCATGGGTGATATATTTATATGTTAGTCCAATAGCTTGCTTATCTAAGTAGATTTATGAGAAACATTGAAAGGGTACTGTACCGGAATTTGAGTATGTTCTTGAATATTTTTATAATTATGCCTCAATCGATATGATTTTTGGTTAAGATCTGACTGACAATCTCACCTATATGTGGCACGAGATTCTCTCGTATCCTTCTGTTCTGAGCTCAAAGTCGACACCCAAAGTAGAAGTCGAGTTTGAAATCGAGGCTGAGATCAGTTCTAAAGGTCAAGGTCGATGTCCAAGACGTCCGGGTAGGTGATTTTGTCGATGAGTTATTATAACTTTTTATCGAATCATAGGGTTTGATTAGAACGTGAGATGAGTTGGGTTGAAAGTCTTAGTCTACGCCTTCTTTTTACAATACTTATCTACTGAAGAAGCGGATTGGCCGGTGTACCCCACACCACCGGCCAGGCGGGGTTGAGTACCTGTCCTGCGAAAGATGACACCGACGCTCCTCAACCTCGATTGGTATGAACGGTTAAAAGTAGATCAAAGTTACATGCCCCGCAATGGTGCATTTATTATATCCACACCGTTCATCCATTCCGCAAGATCATTTTAGATCATGACCTAAAAAAAAATCATATCCAAAGATCAACTGGACTACACCACATATATCAGTGGGGATAATAATTATCACTGTTAAAACATCCATAGGGCACACATAACGTTTATTTTCCATCAAATCTGTTCATAAGGTCACATAGACCTAGATGAAGAGGAAAAACAAATATCATAATGATCTAAAACTTCAGTGACCCTGAAAGCGTTTCAATGGTAGGCGGTCAATCCCCCACTACCTTTTGCAGTGTGGTCCACTTGATCTTTAGATCTCTATTATTTTTAGACTCAAAACTTAGATGAGGTCGTCAAATGTACGGACAGGTTGATATAAAACATACCTCATATTGGGACCCACATAACTTGGTGACGTCAACACACCGGCCAGGTTGGTGGTGTGTGGTACACTCATTACTCATTAGCCGGAAGCGGATTGGCTGTGTAACTCACCCAGCTATATAGCTGCTGGATTAACGTCAGCAAGTTCTGTAAGTCTGATTATGAGGTTTGTGTTATATCCAAACTGTCCATCTATTTGGCGAGCTCTTCTTAAGTCCTGGGACTAAAAATAAGACGGATATAACTATCACGTGGACCACACTAAAAAAAGCAGCGGGGGATTGAATGTCTGCCATTGAAACCTTTTTCGAGGTCACGGAAGTTTTGGATCAATATGAAATTAGATATTTTTGGATATGATTCAGTTTTTGCATAATGCTCTAAAATGATCTTTAGAAATAGATAAACGGTGCAGATATAATAAATACATCTATGGGGCCATGTAACTTTGATCTCCTTTGAACCGTTCGTACCTACAGCAGCACACACCAGCCACTACGCTTCCTACTCGGCACGGAATTGGATTCCGCTGCTGTAGAGTAGAGCAGAGCAGAGTGCAAAAGAATAGAGAGGGAAGAAAAAGATTCGGATATCCAACAAAAGATTCAGATTCCAATTATCCAACCCTTTTTATTACCAGCAGTAAAATTGACTGAATTCTTCTGGTTGTGAAAGCGTCGTGCAAGAAATTCCACGAGAAAATGAAGAACCTTCGAAAGCCGGAAAAAAGCTCACCAATCTGTCTATAAAAATTCCGCACTCCTGCATATCCAACATGACCCATTTCAAACGCCGCAGTCTACTCTATAAATCAAACCTTGTATCATTCTTTCCTCATTCTTCATCCAATCTATCCCCTCTTCGAAGCTGATTGATGAACCAATTTTCCCCTCACGAGGTAAATTCTAATCCATTCATTTTTTGTACTTGTTCTTCATATTTCATCACAAATCAATAATTAGGGTTTTGATTTTTGCAGAAAGGGGGCTCTCATCAAGATATCGAAAATGGCGGTGTCGATGTTCCAGGGCCGTCAGAGACTCTGAACATTGCACCACCGTCGTTGGAATTGATGATTACGATCATCAGTATAGTATGGATGATCGTGGCGTTCCTCTTGAATCTCAACTATCCAATCAGTGATGGCAACAAAGTCCTGAACGCTTTATACCTTCAGCATAAGATGTCCTTCTACTCTATTGTTATGATCAGCATGGCAGCCTTCTACTCCACGTCCGTGTGGATGATGATGATAGTGGGAAGATGCCGGCCCCCCATAGCCAGAAATCTCATCCTCGTTATCTTGGTTCTTGGAGTGCTAGCCTCGACAGTGTTACTCTATGCCCTGCTACCAGAGAAGTCTGGTTGGATCGTATGGTTCTTATTTGCACTGACCATCTGGGTCATGTTGGATATGCAAGAGTGTGAGTGGGCCACCCAATTGAAGGGCAAGATTTGCAAGCCGGTTGAGGAAGGGTGTAAGTTGGCCACCCGATGGACCGTAGACAAGATTCACACTCTTTATGGTTATTGTTTCTATTGTCTACCTATTCGCAGTCCCAGTGTGAGTGTAGGCAATTCCTATCTGTTGAATTCATGGAATTTCTTTCCCAGACTTTAATTGTGTCTAGATTTCTAACTTATGATGGTTGCTTTTGTAGCGTATAACAAGCCAGACAGTGGTTGTCATCCTCATCATCATATTCATATGAGATTTCTATGCTGATGGATTGTTTATACAGGTATGATCTAACCCATGCAGTTTTAGATTTGTTGAGAAATCTGATATGATCATGGATGGGTTTTGTTTCTAAAATGCAGAGAAATGTTTTACTCAATTGCAATCTCCCTGCAAAAAAAAAAACCCAAAGGAGTAGGTGACCTTGTTAATCATAAGTTCAAGAGTAAGAGAAAAGGTAAAGGGAATTTGAAGAGGCTTTATGGGAAGATAGGGCACTTTAAGCATTAGTAAGAAGCATAACCATAGCATAAAGTAGCGATAGTGGAGGGATGGATTAAGGTTGATATCATGCCCCAAAATCCGACACCCAAGTTGGCCAGACCCTAATCCTGCATCCCAGGACATGACTCGAATATAATATCAACATAAATCGCAATTCATTATACAACATCATTCCACACAACATACACTTCCTTAATACAAACATTAAAATATCTAATCACAACCATCTAAAAAGTCAATCGCTCTTCCCACTATAACTCTTCTTATAATGAATTTGAACTTGACAAGGGTAACTAGACTAGATAGACAAAAATAAAAGGCTAGAACTCTGCTCTATTTGCTCCCCTGACTTGATCTTGATCCTGAAACTGAATTCCCAAAAGGGTGAGCTTATACACGCCTAGTGAAAAAATTTCTTCCAAGTTTTTTATTTTTTATTTTTTTTATTTATTTATTATTATTTTTTTAAAATCTTTCAAATCTAGTATGAGTTCAAAAAATAACATGTTCTAAATATGGCAGTTTTTCAAATACAGTAAGTTTCCAAATATGGTAGGCTCACAAATATAGCTTTTATTTATTTATTTATAGAAACTAGCACTTAAACAAAAACGAATAATACAATATGGTTAGAATCATGAATGATCGCAAGAAAGAGCTGGAATTCGAAGCTAATAGAAATCATGATATCAAATCAAATAGTGCATGAATGCAGTATACAAGAATTGTGCCATCATTAACAAGTATGGATCATCAAAACACCAGGGCCTTTTTATCATCAGCAGATCAAAACTCTCTTAACCGTGACCTTTTGCAGTTTCTATCATGCTCAATCATGTGAACTCATAGTGAGGGATGCGATCAGCTTGTTCAGGCAAAATCTACCTGCGTTCTTGTGTGACATACGATCACTACACCTGGGCCAAGGTAGGCCAAGAAGATCCAATTAGGGTTTAAGGCTGTTTCAACCTCAGGATCACAGTGCCCTCTTATTTTGCTTTATGGGATTTTCAACCTATGTATTGTTAGTGTTCCAAAAATCCATGATCAATCTTCAGTATAAGAACTTTTTAAAAATGAGACTTCCCTAAAGTGGACTTTTCATTTAAAAAAAAACCTTGCCAAAAATAGAATTTCCATGATCACAAGTTTCTAAATCTAAACCTTCCATGAATGTACTTTCTAAAGATAGAATTTTCAAAATATTTATTTTGTTAAACTTATTTTTTCCAAAGCAAACCTTTCAAATTCACATACCATTCCATGATTATTTTCAAATCATGATAAAAATTAACTTCCATCAACATACATGCTTAACCAAGCAAGAATCCAAACCCTTTCAACACATAAACGAAACATGCATGGATTTCTAAATATTTCAGCAACAAAAGACTTGATAAAATCATTGTTGGACTTTAGAGAATTTGAAATAAAAATCTTTACAATTAGTATATTTCACATCATAGTTATAAGATCACAACTATTGAACAATACATCATAGTTTTCAAGTCTGATCACTTGAAAAATGTGCATCACTATCCCTAACCTAATTGGGATTCAAAGTAATTTATTATTTAACCCTAGAATTCTAGAGAATTGGGGGAAAGAATCCTAGACTTCTTAGGTTTACAGGAAATTGTGCATAATCTCCATATTCGGGTGAATTCGGCGTAGCATCAGTATATTTATTGTCCAACGGATCTAGCACTTAAGGATTTTATAAAAATTTCTCTATTCCAACATGGATTCCAACACGATCGGGTAGGTTTAGTACATGCTCAGTGGTTAAAAGTGAACTAGTTTATGAATGAATATGTCACTTTATATGCATGAGTGGTGAGAATGAACATGTACACGCACATACATATATTTATATAATTACTAACTTTAAATTAATCTAAGTCATAAGTGGGTCTGTTTGGTATATAGATCAATGGTTAACAATAGACAGGTCTAACATACATAGAAATGGTTACACCTAGCATATATTGATGGATGCATAGTTGATCATGTATATGCATCACTGTTTTAAATATCGACGATATCGGCCGATACATCCCACGATATATCTTGTATCCCACCAGTGCGATACGAAATGCACAAGTACTGCGATATATCCCACATGTTCGATCTAGTGAGCATTTTCAAATTTCAATGCTTTTATTTTCTGTAAATCATGTTAAATTAGTATCAGATTGTTACAAATTCATGATTTTTCATGTTTTGCATGAGAAATTATGGATTGGGATCTTTGATTTTGAGATTTGGAGGAGATGGTCCGAGTTGCGAAAAATTGAAAAAAAAAATCAAATTTTCCAATTTCTCGCAAATCGTTTGCAATCTGTGTTCAAACATCACATCAAACATGTCTATAACCTAATCTAGTGATTCTTCTTTTGCTTTTGAATGTATTGCTTGTGTTTCCACTTGTCTTCTTACAATTATAAATTATATGAATAGACATTGAATATACTTGCATTGATTCAGTTAGACAACGCATACATTAGGATCCCATACAAGGAAAACCTATTATGTGTACTTGTTTTTTTTTGTAATGTTTTGATTTATAAGTGTGTATTGATGTCTTTTTTAATAATCATCGAACTTTCATTGAAAAATTCAACCAATTTCTCAATGTTTCCCTATGTTTCCAACAACAACGATACATTACATGATACAACCGATATATCTCATGCGATAACCGATACATATCCGTATCCCAAGAATGCAATACGCCATGCAATACCAATATTTCGAACACTAATATGCATTGATGAATGGATAGATCTATGCATGTATGCTTGGATGAATGCAAGTGCACGTTTATTCGTGTACATGAAAGCATACAAAAATCCCAGGTTATTAGATTCTACCCCCTTCAAAAGAATTTTGTCCTCAATATTCAAGCGTGCTTACCATGTGAACGAAAGATGATGCTTCTCTCTAATCAACGGTGTGTCTAAGTGTTTGCTATATTTTGTGTGTGCACAAGCATGTATGATTGCCTACAAGAATTCGGGTTATTATAGTTGATGACCTAGTTTGATACTTTGGTTTATGGACCTAGTCATCGTTGTCCGTTTGTTTGAGAAATGGAAGTTTTAATCGTTTATATGGTTGGTTATGATTTATCCTAATATTACTACTACTCTATACTTACTAAGCCTTATATGTGTGATTCATTATGTGGATATGTTATAATTGGTTTTCTCCACTCTCCAAGGGAATTCTGAAATAGGGATCAGGTACTAAATACTATCCATAGACCCTGGAGAGATGCTGCGCACATGTGGCTCAGTTCCATTGATGACATCTAAAATATAACTCCATTGATGCCTCTGATGATGTCTAATGAGTGGAAAACATGAGTCTGCACAATATGCTAACCTTCAACTAATTACACATCCGTATCTTCTTAGAGGATGGGTGTCACTGCCTATGATCTAGATAGTGCTGATGAGAGCAATGATTCTGATTGTATCACTAGATGATACATGTTGAAATACAAGTGTGCTGAAATCCCATAATTGCAGGCATATATGGATGAATGATATGTTGATCTTACCCTGATTGTGAGCACTAGGGACTAGGGAGAGATATTGATCACTTAATGTGATCATGGTATGGTTCTTTCCTCTCGCTTTAGTTTCCTCATATAAATGTTCATTGACATGGACTAACAAACTGTTAAACTGTTATCTGGGCAGAAGATGTGAAGGAAGGAGGAGGAAAGTGAAGCCAAGGTTGAGCGCATATCGGTCAGGAGTGAGGAGGGGTACAAGCTACGACTATAGTAAAGAGTAGTATTAATGGACAACTGGTTTAGGGTCATTGACCAATATTATGTTTTAATTTTTGAACCTTTCAATTCTACTGAGAACCGATAGATTGATAATTATTATGACTGGTTTTTATTATTATTGCTCCTGGTAATTGTTATTACAATGCACTTTGCTTATATTATGTACATGTATGCGTGATTCACGTAGTGGATATAAGGTGATTGATTTTTCTCCACTCTTTAAGAGATTCTCGTGTTATGGATTATATTCTGGATTCCATCCATAAAGCTTGAAGAGATACCACAAATCCATCATTCAATTCCATTGATGCCTTTACTTGTGTCATTTGATGATATATGTTGAATCACAAGTGTGTTGACATCCCACAACTGTATGTATATGTGAATGAATGACATGTTGTTTCTATGCTGATTGTAAGCACTGGGGAGAGATGTTGATCAGTTTATGTGATAAGGGTTCATTACTAGTGTGGTTGCTTTTCCTACCATGATTGGTTGGATCTAAGGCTTTACTAAAATGAAACTAATTGAAAAGTGTTACTTGGGAATAAATGCTGAAGGGCAAGTCCTGCCTGCTGACAGAGGTTACCAAAATATACTGATGTACGCATGGAAATACAGATAACGGCATGTCTTAGCCAATGGGAGGAAAAACCATACACCGCAATAACCGTGATCTATGATGGAGGTTGTTCATGTTAAAACAACCTTATGTTTCCACACGAGTGGATGAAGTGCTTCTCGTGATGATATGATGTGACTATAGCATACCTATGTCTCTTGTAGGGTGATAATGGTCGATCAAGCATGTGACATGCTAGGTAGTTCCATGATGATCCAAGTGTGCTTATATGGCACAAGATCACTCCCTCGTGGATCATGGGGTTCTTGGTTGAACATGAGTTGTCGGGTGATCAAATCCTGATCATAAAGGATAAATAGGCAAGCATGTAAGACAATGATTGAACTAAGTATACGTAGCTGTGTTTCTTTGACAATGAAAGTTGCCTTTTGAGAGATTGCGTGAACTTTAATAGCATTAGTATGATTCCGTAATCTTCTTGGCTAAGGAGTTCTGGTTCGACAAGAATGCTTAATGGATTTGAGCACAGATTGGTTTTAGGGCAAGTGAGAGATTGTTGGAGTATATACCCTAAGAAACCTTGTGAGCCCTAATCCACTAGCCATGTGGGTGGGACATGCTATTATACCTTAGGTTGTAGTGTCACCTTGAACTTATGTACATATATGGGTTAGTTGAGGAGTGAGTCCTTTGGTAGTCTTTGAGTGCTAGAGATTGGACACTACTGTCATTGACTGAGGAGAGTTGTGATCCATAGATTTTAGTACCTTATATAGACCATGATCGTCACAGATACATAGGACACACCTGTGGACATTCATTTATGAGACATACTGGTAATCTTATGTGAGGGAACTGACTTGGGTCAAGATGGACAATCTCCACTATCTAGTTGTCATCTTAGTGTTGTTGTACCTTCGCCCTTAACCCACATAAGACTGTAAGTGTACTACATATATAAGATCCAAGTCAAGACCTTTAGAACCTACATTGGCTAAATTGTGTTCAAGTCACTGGTCTGGGGGCCGGGATACTTTTCTCAATTAGCTGAGATAAATCCTACTTAGAGCTTCTGTGGCTAGAATAAATATAGCTCTAACTTGACGAGTCCTTCTTCGTGGAGACCTATGGATGGCTTGCAGAAACCGAAAATCTTATAATTGACCAAGGGGTCAAGAGCTTCATATATGCAATTGTAGAGGCTTATTGGCTGAAAGTCTGACAATTTATATATATATATATATATATATATATATATATATATATATATATATATATATATATATATAAAAATCTTAGGAATCATGTAAATGAGCGAGCTACCAAAGGCTCGTAGATTCTCTCTCCCCTTCCATGTACTTGCATGCTATATTAAGAATATCTTCCCCCACAATTTCCTAGAAGAACGTTAAAAAACTGCTCAAGTAGCCATCTAGTCTTGACACACTATCTTGAGGAGTAGAAAATGTTGCCGCCTTCACTTATTCCATATCCAAAGCGTGCAAAAGGTCTGCATTATATTGGTCTGGAACTAAGCTTGGGATGCTGCTAAGGATGTCATCTGCCAGACCAACACCTTCTGATGTATAAATGGAGATGTAGAACCTGGCTACTTTTGTCTCTGTCTCTGACTGAGATTCCAAAATAACTCCCAATTTTGTCTTTATCCTGTTTACAAATAATCGACGTCGTTTCTCCATGACGGAGTCATGAAAGAATCTTCTCCATGACAGAGTCATGAAAGAATCTATTGTTGCATTCTCCTTCCGGCAGCCACTGGCTTCTTGACTTTTGCTTTCAGTAGATTTCTTCCTGAAGGAGAGCTATAACCAGCTTGGATTTTGCATCCTCAAGGGCTGCACTATGTTCCTTTGATATGGACAACGTGAGATCATGTTCAGCCTTCAAAGTTGCATCATTTGCGACTCCGACGCTTCGGAAAATGTCCCCAAATTCCTTGTTTCATTCCCTCAGCTTAGATTCCAACTTCTTCATTTTTTAGAAAGACTTTGACAATCAGTGATGCAAACAACTCCGTCTCCCATATTTCCTTCACCACCTCTTTAAATCTGATTTGGTTTGTCCAAATTATCTGAAATCTAAATGGCTTCAGGGAGTTGCCCACTAGTTCCTTCACAGGCACCAGAATAAGAGAGCGATTGGATAAGAGATAAGAGAGGTGAGAGACTTTGAAGGTAGAGATTCCCTTACCCACTCCATGTTAACTAGTACCCTATCAACTCATATTCATGCTCTCCTATGACCTTGTTTGTTATTACACCAAGTAAACCTTGAGCCTTCAAAACCCGCATCTACTATATGCCAACCTCATCTATAACTTGTTTGAATTCTTCCATAGCTCTAACTTTTGCAGTGTTGCCCCAAGCCTCTCTTTAGCATCCAATTGACATTAAAATCACTACAAACTACTCATGGACCTGTGATCAAGCCTCCCAACTTTGCATTTCTACTCTTGCACCTTGATCATGGAACTTTGCTCGGAGGCTTCTATCAAATCCCAATTCCTATGCTACTTAAGGTAACTTAGAAATATTAAACATAGGCTCTTGAAGCATAAGAATACAAGCCTTACGATTTCTCTAGTGTTTTTTTTAGGCATTCTCTTTTTCCCATCTCGTTTGTTCCTCTTTTCTTTTCCTTTCAGTTTTACATAACTCTACATGGTATTAGAGTGGGTTTCATTATGATTTACACCACTTTCTTTTCTTTTATGTCATAAATTCTTCCTTTTCTTTTCCTATTTGCTCTTCTAAGGTTTATTCTTTTTTTGTTTTTTAGTGTGGTAAGCCTTCGTAATGGTCTGCGTGTTAAGAGTGTGAATGGTATGTTCGTGATCATCGCTCTTGTGTTTGATTGAAATGTGTGAGTTGATTATTCGTCAGGTGTGGTGTGTACAATGTGTGGAGCTTGCAATTGGAGAGTTCTTAGATTTGGAAGAGTTAGCTTGCATCCGTGTAAGCATTTTGTTATTCTCTTTGATTTCTTATAATTGAAATTAAGGGTGATCAAAGATTTGGGTTTCTAAATCCATATGATTTTCTAGAGGTTCAAATAACTTGCTATAAAACTTTAAATAACTTACCATAAAACTAAATGAAGCAAATTATCTTTAGTGGTCTAAATCTATCCAAGTGTTTTTTCTTTTTTTTTTTTTGTGCGACCAAAGGCAAATTAAAATATTTGATTGTGGTGAAACCAAGTCGAAAGTGATAGCACATATAGTCAGTGGCTTTAGGAAAATGCTCAGATCATGACGTGGTTGTGGAACAGTATGGAAACATCTATTAGTGAAAATGTGATGTTTTCAGATATGACAAATGAGATGTGTGATGTGTTACGAGAGATTTATTCATCTGATAAAAAAATATCTCATACATATCAGTTGTTTGAAGAGATTTTTGCAATTTAACAAGGGGATAAGTATCTTGGTGAAATATTATTCAAAACTCAAAGTAATGCGGGAGGAGATGCATGTGTATCAACTACTTACTAATGATCCGGAGAAACAACATTGACAACGTGAGGATTTTCATGTTGCTAAATTCATGTTTGGCTTGAAACCAAAACATGAGCCAATGCATCTGCATATCTTGGGTGGCAAGGATGTTCCATCCCTAAAAGGAGTTTATGTTCACCTTCAATGTGTATAACTTGGCTTTATGGGTAGAGCAAGTGATAATTTTCATTTGACATTATTTGTTAGATGTGGAGATGAATGTGTATCAGCTACTTACTAATGATCTAGAGAAACAACGTTGACAACGTGAGGATTTTTGTGTGGCTAGATTCATATTTGGTTTGAAACAAAGACATTAGCCAGTGCGTGTGCATATCTTGGGTGGCGAGGATGTTCCATCCCTAAAAGGAGTTTATGTTCGCATTCAACGGGTATCACTTGGCTCTATGGGTAGAGCAAATGATAATTTTGATTTGACATTATTTGTTAGATGAGGTAGAGGTGGTGATTGTAGTGGCTAAGGTAATTAATCAAGGATGTGGCAAAGGTAATGAAGGTGGTCATAGTGATGCAACAAGGGGTCGTGGACCCAAGCAGTGCACTCACTGTGGGCATACAAATCACATTATTAATAAATGGGACATGGGAAGTTAGTTGGGCAAATGGGGCATCTTATTTTGAAGAGAGTAGTGGGTCTCGTTCTGTTGGTTCGACTCCTACAATTCAATAGACAAGTACATGTGATGACATAGTCATGCTTACCAAAGATGAATACTTCAAGTTATTGAAGAATCAACCCATCTCTGTCGCTACTTTCACTTAACCACACTCATCAACTCAGGTATGACTTGTTTAGGGTTCTAGTCCTCTATGCCATGAATTATTGACTTTGGAGCTTTTGATCATATGACATGTAGTCTGGTGCCCATTCCTTTATTGATACATTATTGCCGAGTTCATTAGTCTCTTTGGGAGACGGTGCCTAGTCTTAAGTGTGTGAAATGGGTATTGTTCATCCAATTTCCTTTCTTTCATTGTCATCAATTCTCTATGTACTTAAATTTAATTTTAGCTTCATGTCTGTTAGTAAACTCATAAAATCACTTAACTGTTCTATGGTATTCTATCCTTCACATCGTATTTTCCAAGATCTAAAGACGATGAAAATTATTGGTGGAGGACATGAACATCGTGTGTTTTAGTATCTTGACTGTGAAGTCATTGGAGTAGTAGTGCAAAGCAACATTTGTCCTTACTAGTGATACTGTCGTCTCGGTCACCCATTTTTGAAGATTCTCAAAAGTTCCATTCCTTTATTATTGCATTATTGGCTATGTCAACTTTAGGATGTGAAGTGTTTGAATTAGGTTTAGCATCATCGAATCACTTTTCCACCACATGTGGAAAAGCATAGTCTAGTTTCATCTTCTTTGGTTCATTCAAATATTTGGGGAATTGATTGAGTTTTAGTGTGTGAGGGTATAAGTATTTTGTTACTTTTGTTGATGATTTTTCAAGAATGACTTGGCTTTATTTAATGAAAAGATAGATATGAATTGTTCTATATTTTAAAGATTTTTTGTATGGAAGTAGATAATCAATTTAACTACAAAGTGTGTGTGTGTTTCGTTTAGATAATGCTAATGAGAATATATCCAATTCTTTTAGCTTGTATTTATTTGAAAATGGTTGCATCAAACATTATGTGCCTCCACAACAAAATGGTGTTGTAGAACGGAAAAACCGTCATTTGCTTGAGATGTCACGTGCTTTGATTCATATAAATGTCCAATTTTTTTTTAAAGTGATGCAGTTTTAATAGCGTGCTATTTGATCAATAGAATGCCCTCTATTATATTGTCGAGTTAGTCCCCTCATGCAATTTTGTTGTCGAAGTCATTGTTCTCTATGCCCCACTATGTTTTTATATGTGTATGCTTTGTTCAACAATTAGAGTTGGGCCATGGTAAATTAGACCCTAAAGCAATTAAATGTATTTTACTTGAGTATTCTACAATACAAAGGGGTTTTATAGGTGTTACAGTCCTCATCTTCGAAGACAATTTATTTGTGCCCATGTTGCATTCTTTGAGCCCACTCAATTCTTCTCAAATAAAGGTAAATCTCCTGACTTGGAAGCTTCACCATCTCATCCCTTAGTGCCCACGCCTATTCTTGTTGAAGAAAACACTATCTAGTTGCCCATGTCCACTGGTTTGTCTATTCTTGATTGTGGCGAGAAAGAAGTTCGATGAGAAGAAGAAGAGAAGTTAATCATCTATTGAGTACGTTAGCGTTTTCAATCCCAGGAAATCACATGGGAGTGGGAGGAAAAGGACGCGAGAGTCAAAAGTCATTGGAGCAAATGAGGCTAGAAGATTAACATTTTGACCCCCATCCAGCGAAGCTGTGGCATTTCGTGTTCGTAAGGCTTCCTTCAGACCTTTGGCAAGGAGAAGCAAACCCCAACCTTCACTCCAGAGGTAAATCCCCAAGGTACGTCTCGCGTGTCCCTTCCCACAATCTGCTGGGTACCTCTCTTTGGCAGAGGTTTTCACATGCATAGTCCTTCTCAGTAGGCTTTCTAGAGAGAGTTCTAGGGTTATTAGCAATCAGTACCCTGATTTCCCTTCCCATTCTTCTATCCCCAATTCCCCCGTCTCTCCTTCCCATAGTTGTGTCATTATTTCTTCCTGTCTTGTAGGGGGTAGGCTGCCAGGCATCTTGGGTTAAGGTCCGTTTCCACTATCACAATCAGTTCATCTGGCTAAGGGTGATTGGACTCAGGTTGTGAGAAGAAAGTCTCATGAGCTAAAGAATAAGGAGCAGAATCCTAGTAGCGTGAAGAAATCTCCTTACTCAGCTTTCGCAATTTTCCCAGCCCTCTCTGTTGCTAATTTGCCTCAATCTTGTGATGAAAAAAATGCCATCTAGGGTCTTCTCCAAGGCAGGGAAAGTTAAGGAATCTGTAATCCCTAGGAAGAATGGGTCCTCAAAACCGCAGGGTTTTGCTTTCATTTGCATGGCATTTATGGATGCCACGTCCTCTGCCATTGACATCCTTCTTCGGTCCACAACTATAATGGCTGACGTATCTCAGTGCAGATGGCTCGTTATGGACCACTTCATCTTCCTGCAGCCACGGTCCCAACCAAATGAATAGAGATGTCTCCTGATTGCAATGCATCGATGATATACCAATACACTTTTTTAAAATATCATTGTTATAAGTTTCTGATATTGTCGATACGTTTGCACATATTGATGATATCGCACTTGTGTCGGTCCTATTCCAAAATTTTTAGGAAATTTGCCAAAAATCTACAAAAATCGATTTTGCTTTAAGTTTTTATTTTATTTTATTTTAATACTGAGATCAGTTTTTGAAGTATCAGTATCACTAGAAACTATATTGATATTGCCGATAATCGTAAATGTGGGGAACTGTGGGGTAAATGGTGGAATTTTTAGTGAAACTTTAGGATATGCCAAAACACACATATTTGGATATTTGGGAATTTTTAAAAAAAAAATGAAAAAAGACTGCATACATAATAAGTTTCCATTTAATTGGAGCCTAAAAGCACGTTCTTTCATAAGCAAGGTATTCAAAATTGGTTGCATAACGGTTACGGATGTTACGTAATGGTGACGATCATAACCATTATGCATTATGGGGCCGAAACGGTCGTAAAGGCCGTTACAGAACAAACAAGCCGTAGTGCCCATGTAATGGTCTTATAACAGTTTTTTTTTTTTTTTTCAAGGGGGGAAAAAAAAAAGAGCCATAACGGCTGATATGGGGGTTGTAACAGCTATTACAACCCGTATCATAATGGTAACGGTGGTGGCCATTACGGTCACCATTATAGTTATGGAACACCTTGATCATTAGAAATCAATCCAACCATCCCATGTATCTATCCAACCATCCAACTTTCCATCCGAGCACCCATCGATATTTCAGAATATCGACAACACAATATTTCGCCATGAAATCATTGGCAACTAGAAAGGAAACAAAAGATTATGGTCTTATATTGCCCATGTTGTGATAATAATAATATCCTGATGTTATTGATATTATCATCGACAAATTGAACATTGCATAAAACCATGTGCCCATAAAAAAATTTTAATATGGATTTTTTTAATAAACAAAATTTTGATGATTTCGATACATTGGTGATATTATCAAAATATCGTTGAGAGACTGGCGATATGATACCTAGAATTTACACAGTTGAAAATATTGGCGATACATTGGTGATATCGAAATACAAGCAACATCTAGAATTTACATAGTAAAAAATATTAACGATATCAATACATTGGTGATACTCAACGATACATTGCCAATACCTGGAACTCTTGATAATATCGGTGTTATCGGTATCGCTACCAGTGTTATTAGTATCGTCGAGCTAGAGATACAGATAATATTGGGCATATTTTGATAATATTGGAGATACTTCAAACAATGACTGTGATTGCATTGCTAAAGGGATTTCAACCAATTCTTTTCATTTGTTGGAGGGAAAAGGGAATTTGGGTGTTGAAATCGAGACGGGAGAGCATGTGGTGAGTTTTTGCTAATTTAAATTGTTTTCTCTTGTATAAATTTGTTGGAATTTATGAAATTAAGTTAGTAATTCATGATTTTGCATGTTTCGCACTTTCAATTATGGATTTTGACCTTCGATTTTTGAATTTGGAGAAAATAGGCACCCATTTAGCTTGCAATTAGAGTGTAGAAAAATCATGTGAGAGTGCTTAAAGGTTGATTTACAGATTGACGAAACTTTTGGGAACTTTCAAAAAATTATTTTTTAATTAAAAATAATTGAAAAATAAATAAATAAAATAAATTACTCATGCCTAGATGGTAGATTCACAAGAGTTTCAACACGAGGTCATGGGTTCAAGTACCCATTGGGGTGAAATCCCACTGCGGTGTGAGTGCGTGGGTGTGTAAAATAAATAAATAAATGGTTTGAAAAAAAATTACATTGACCAGTTGTTACTTGTGTACTTATGAGTGCTGATCTTAACATCAGCTGCACTCATTTATTTACTTCAAATTTTTTTTTTAAATTATAAATATAATTTTAAAAATATATATTTTAAATATATGCATTGTATAGTGAAGGACAAATTTGGCTTTTGAATGTATTGATTGTGTTTTCATACATGTCTTTTATGATTTATATTACATGAACTGATCTTGAATATAGTTGCATCACTTTTGTCAAACATCGTAGAGTTTAGGACCTTATACAAAGGAACTTATGATGTGTAGTACTGTTGTTTTAATGATCTTTTGAGTTCTAAGCGTGTATTAATGCCTATTATAATATCTCCTGAAGTTTCATTGAAAAATTTGACCAATATTCCGATGTTTCCTAAAGACAACAATACATTACGCGATACACATTATATTTCCCATGCAATGCCTAATGTGTTTCCATATCCCAAGGGTGTGATATATGCATCAATACTGACACTCGAAACACTGCTCATATCTACTATATATAATGGGAGTAAACAGGGGCAAAATTTCCAGCATTTAGTTTCCTGAGAGGCTAAAAGCTTGTGTTACTTAAGGACATGATAGAGGGTTTTAGACTGAAATGATGGGCATGCAGGTAATTTGGAGAAGTTATTTGGCTGTTTGAAGATGCTCCTCTCTTTATAATGAGAAATTCTCTTTACAATGAAAAAAGCTTTGATAATCTGGCAAAGTATGATAATTGATACATGGTCATTAATAAATTTGTGCAAGTGGCATGTAATGAACTCAAAATAAACCATAAAAATCGTGGGTCCATTTGAATCTCTTAAACCGAGGATTGCATTGATTTGATTTCTGTTTGGTGGGTGTTGAATGAACTGTTGAAATAAAAACAATTAACGGCACAAAATTCAAGAAATAGATGTTTATGGTGAGCTATTTAATGTGGATCCAACCTGGAGGTCTTGGACGGTTTGAACCATTACTACTTTAAAACTGCCCCTCCACCGATTCCCACTTTTCTTACACACCACTCCCTCTATTTATTACCGCTGCACACTCTCTTTACCATCACGTGATACGGGGCTGTAAAGCCCGACCTGTAAAAAGGCCTTTAAAGGACTGATATGGGGCTGATACATTCTATTTTCTTTAAAGGAAGCCTTGACCATTACAAGGCCGCACGGCCTGCATGGTATCCGTCATACAGCCGGCCGTTAACATTTCTAAATACCTTGCTCCACATGCATTGTATGTGCTATATCTACTAGTATGTTAAATGTTACTCCATAATATTTGTTGATCGTGGATATTTATGTTTCTAATTCTTATCGATCTTGTTTCTATTATTTGTTTTTGGAAAATTACGATTTTGTTTGCAAGCCAATTCCTGCCATTGTTATGTTATGTAATAAAGTGATGCATTTTCTTACAGGAAAGATTGTCAGGGGCAGTGACATGTCCATCTTCATCTTCTAATGCATCCATTGGGAATAAAACATATGGTTACTTGCCTGTAATCAAAAACCAAAGAGCATCAGAACCATCAATTCCATTCCTGCCCTTCAATTCTCAAAACAAGAGAAATCAAAAGAGAAGGCTAAAGATGGTAGTGATTGAAACCAACAAAACAGCTGGTATTGGAAATGCAACAGAAGCGAGCAGTCACGTCTAGTTTCGGCAGTTGGTGAATCCTTTTGCAAAGGCATCTTACAGGGATGAGAAGTTGAAAGAGAAGAAAAAGGCAGGACAAGAGAAGATGGAATTGAATAGAACTGCCAGTGAGGGTAGTGCTAAGGAAGATACAGTTTCAACGGCTTAAGAATCCTTTCAGAAAGGCATCCAACAACCAGGAGAAGTCTCAGTTCGAGTCTCTCAAGAAGATGAAGAAGGTAGGCTATGTTAGGAAAAACAAGGGAGGAAAATAGGAGTGGGCTGCTTTAGCACCTTTGCCACAAAAGAACCAGCCCTGAGAAAGAACAGATGCCTTGCATAGTTCCCCGCACTCGAGCTTCATGCAATTGTTGAGTTTCTGTTATTGCCATAAAGTAACAAAATGGTGATATGATTGATATCATCGACATGAATGATGACATATATTTCAATGGTGATTATGTAAAGTTTGCTATGTTTATCAACAGTTGTTAGTCATTCATTGTATGGCTGGAAATCTACTGTTAGATGTGCTTGTATGGGTGCAGCTCATGTATTGAAATGCTTGAGAAATAACAAAGAAAAATGCTGTCGTCCCATCATTCCCAGAATTTTAAGTAACATTTGAGACAGAAATGTCAAATCTGCATTTGTCCCTCGTCATTATTGACTGGTCATGATGCAAAGATCGAACTGAGCTGATGATCCCAACCATCTGATTTAATAGCATGAAAGTTAGGAACTGTAGATCAAGGTTTCAAGTCTAATATAAGCACTGGGCGACTTGTCCGAGTTGACTCAGACCTGATTAGAACAGATCCCTTTTGACACTGCAATTCAGCAGTGAAAACAGGGGTGATTCGATCAACTTAACCAAGTTACCTCAACTAGGGAAGCGGATTGGCTGGTGTACCACACACCACCGACCTCAGTGGTGTGTTGACATCATCAAGTTCTGTGGACCTGATCATGAGGTATGTGTTATATCCAAACTGTCCATCCATTTGGCGAGATTGTTGTAAGTCTTGAGCCTAAAATTAAGATAGATTCCAAAGATCAGGTGGACCACACTGCAGAAAGCAGTGAGAGATTGAATGCCTACCATTGAAACCTTCATGGGTCACCGAAGTATTGGATCAATATGAGATTTGTTTTTTTGTTTTTTTTTTTTACTTTCCTTCATCCAGGTCTATGTTACCTTATGAACGGATTTGATGGAAAATAAACATCATGGTGTGCCTTACAAATACTTTAACGTTGTGAATCATTGTCCCAACTTCTATTTGTGGTGTGGTTAACTTGATCTTTGGATATGACTCATTTTTCATGCTCTAAAATGATCTAGCCAAATGGACGGACGGTGTGAATATAATAAATATATCATTGTGGGACCCACATAACTTTGATTTCCTTTCCACCAAGGCCTTCCGCTTTGCACACCATTGAGGTCACTGGTGTGTGGTACACCAGCCAATCCGCTTCCCTCAACTAGGATGAGTGGTGAATGTGTCATGGAAGGGAAATCTCCACTCAGCTCTCAGACCTAACTAGTTGAGTCGATCCTTTACTGAGTTACCCCTGACTTTGACTTAAGAGTTAAGACCCAATGACTCAGTTTGAGTCAACGAGTCTTGAAACAACAGTCAACATCGAGTAGAGATACAAAATACATCCAATCATCGTATTGAAACGTCCAATGAGACCAAACTTGTCTTGCTTATGATTTCGAAGCACCTTTATAATTTTGAGAATTGGGGGTCAAGATCCGGTAATCCAGACAGTTGGTATGTAATTCGCTCCAATAGTACTCTCTACGAATTCAAGATCCAGATACCACTGTTTTGTTTCTCTTCTTAACTATCCATATTTGGGCAAAAAAAGCCAAAGGAAAACATTCTCCTTTTGAAGAGTCTATCCATGGTGAGAAAGCACAGATCTATGGTCTAGATTACCAGATCATGGGACCCACTTTTTAGAGCTGTAGCTTGTGTATGCAAAAGTACGGTGGCCACACTAGTAATTTACTTCTAAGATTGGGTACTTCGGTCATTTAAGAATTCCAGTGGTTGAAATAAATCTGGCCACGCATAGGGTAGGGCGTGGATTGGGTACTACCCCACCAGGACCTACCTAGAGAGGGAAGGTCCGGTCAGTGGATTGGTGGGACCCACAACAATGTATATGTTTTATCCATGCCATCCATCCATTTTTACTGATGAATTTAGGGCATGAAGCTCAAAAGGAGGCAGATTTAAAACTCAAGTGGACCATACCACAGGAATCAATAGGGATTGAATTCCTACAATTGAAAACTACCTATAACCTATCATAATATTTATTTGCCATCGAATCCGTTAATAAGGTCAGGTAGTCCTGTATGAAGGAAAAACATAAATATCAACTTGATCCAAAATTCAATTCCTCATAGAAGTTTTCGGTAGTAAGTTTTCATTCCCCACATGTGGTGTGGACCATTGAGCTTTAAATCTGCCTCTTTTTCCAGCTAATGTCTTAAAATGATATGTCAAAATTGGTGTTTTATAGGAATAAAACAGGTACATCATGGTGGGCCATGGAGCCCCAACAGGACAATCTGTCTCTAGCTAATTGTGTCATGATGAGAAGCAATTTCGTCCTCCCTCTGCCTGGATATAAATTAATCCACACAAGGGATTTGTGGGGCCCACTGTGATGTATTGGTTTTACTCTGTTCATCTGTTTTTAGATCGTCAAATGTTATAAGCTCAAAATTGAAATAAGTGAAAAGGCTCAATTGGACCTGGATGTTTATTTGCTGGATGAATGGAAAGAACAAATCTCAATCGCGGCCGGTGAAGTTTTTAACGGTGGATGTTCAGTCTCCATCATATGCCTTACTAGTGCCTTATATCTATCTCAATTTTAGACTTATATGCTTAAAATGGAAGTGGATTGCGTAGAAATGTGTGAGGTCCACCATGAGTTATGTATTTTATCTGCTCTGTCCATCCATTTTACCAGATAATTTTAAGGCTTAGAGTTCAAAATGAGGCATATACAATGTTCAAATGGACCACACCACAGTAAACAGTTGAATTGTACGTCTACCGTTGAAAAATTCTTGGGGCTAACATAAGTTTTAGATGAAGCTTATATTTGTGTTTTCCTTTCTTCCATTTTCCTATGATCTTATGAACAGGTTGGATGACAAATAAACATCAATGCAGGGCCTAGAAAGGTTTCAATGGTGAAAATTATTATCCCCACTGTTTTCAGTAGTATGATCCACATGAGCGTTAGACATGCTTCAATTTTAGAATCAAACCCTTAAATTAGATGAAAAAACAGATAAACCACATATATTCAAGGTAGGCCCAACTGAGTTTACTCACTACGGTAAGAGCGCACTGAGTAATCCGATTTCGCTTAAAATGATATTGCAAAACAGATAAAAGACAATCCGCGTTCCTTCAACCACGCCCACCTGCTCCCACAAAAAATCTCAAACTCCCCCGTGAATATTTTTCTACGTTTTAGCACACCTACAGCCATAAAGGTGAGCCAGGCAGATTTGACTGGCCACGTGGCTGTATTAGAGTAGTCCTTATCGTCTCCACATATTTTTTTTTTTTTTTTTCTTGCATTATCATTGGTCCACATCATCTCTCATATTGTCGGCACTGCTGCACTAAATCCCGTTTTGGGATGATGTGCCCAATTACATTATGATAAATAAGATATTCTTGTTTATTACAAGCACAAGCAAAGAATCGTATTCCATCAGAGATGAAGCTCACATGCAAGTGAGCCGATTAAGTGCGCCTTTCTGCCTCCCCAACACGGCGCGGTTGTAACGGTGGTCCCACTTTGGACCACATCTTATAAAACATTAATGATTAAAGGCCCATCTTTAAAATCTTACTAGGGTCCGCTAAAAGTTCACCCATGCCCATGTGGCCATAAGACAAGTTAGATTTTAATTGACCATCATGGTTAGTCCTATCAAGGTTTCAATGATGGGTACTATTATCATTGCTGTTTCCTGTGGTGTGGTCCACTTGAGCCTTGGATCTGCCTGTTTTTTAGTTTGCACCCAAAAATGATATGGCAAAATGAATGTACAGTGCAGATACAACCTGCGAATCATAATTGCCCATATGCAGGTTTTGTTGGGCGCAGCTTCAATGGTTCCTCCACCATTGGCACACCATAATGTATGTGACTTACATCCTTGCCATTTATCGGTT
Source organism: Magnolia changhungtana (assembly GCA_030180095.1). NCBI lineage: Eukaryota > Viridiplantae > Streptophyta > Magnoliopsida > Magnoliales > Magnoliaceae > Magnolia > Magnolia changhungtana. Next base: position 3,795,852 of record JASAUF010000467.1, on the reverse strand, counting down.
TGAAAACTCTCTTCTTTTTTTTTTTTTCTTTCTTTTTTTTATTTTAAAATCGGTTTGAAAACTCATTCTAAAGCATGATGCCATAAATGAAGCATATTCAAAGTGAACCATAACGCAGGACTATTAAAAAGTTTATATGGAAATGGTAGCACCGTGATGTGTGTCTAACATTTACCCCATTTGTCCGATGTACCATTCCATGGTGGGCGATGTGCTTAAAAATCAAGTCAATTCATGACTTGGGTGGGCCACACCACATACAGCAGTCGAAGGAGTTATCATCTCATTAAAACATTTGTAATCATTTATTAGACCTACTGAGATGTGGTTCACCAATTAAGCCCCTCCATAATGTGTGTGTGTGTTCCACTTGAATGAGAGGTTAGACCAAGTTTCAGCTGCATACAAAACTAATGTGGACCCCACCGAATGTTTTTATAAGTTTTAGGCATGTCTTCCCATGGTTTTAAATGGTATGACTCACCCGAGTTCGGTATATGCTGATTAACCTAAAGGAAACCCATTAAATGCATAGTGTTGATGTTCAACATACTTCATAGTGGAGCCCACACACAGACCACATACATATGTGGTCTTTTCATTCCGATCTTTGTGACATTATGAATAGATTGGATGACAAATAAACATTCAGGTGACCTTTATGAAGTTTTTAACAGTGGGGATTCAATGACTACAGTTTCGTGTGATACAGTCCACCTAAGATTTGGATATGTTTCTTTTTTTTCTTTAATATTCTAAAATCAGCCATTAAAATGGATGAACAGTTTAGAGGTAAAGAACGCACATCACAGTGGACCCCACAGATAGGGATCCACCACCCTCAGTGGATCCGGTGATCCACCCAAATCACGCCAGGTTTTTTTTTAGCGGCTGGGTCCAGCTCTACGGCTCAGCGCTAGACCGACTTTGTTTCAACACCGATTTCCCCGATAGAGTTACACGTGGCGTGTGTGAAAAAAATAAAAGAGTTCCAAGCATGCGCTTACCAACTATCAGATACGAGATTACCGTGTAATTCGAAGTTTGCTTTCTTATCACGCGGATTTCCAGATCTGCGACAGGAAGAAGTTAGGTGAGGCGCCTCCTGTGACGTTTTTGAAAAATCCATCCCCATCCATCGGTTTTTTACAGATAATGATAGTCAACTATTTATTGGGCGCCGGCATGATCTCCAAAATAAAGTATATTCAAATACCAGGTGGACTATAATACAAGATACGGTGTTAAATGGTAATTGATCAGTAAAATCTTTTTGTGGACCACAAAATTTTCGATCAAGCTGATATTTGTTTGGTCTCTTCATTTAGGTCTCTTTGAACTTATCAAAGGTTGGATGGCAAGTAAACATTCCAATAGGCCCTGTGAAGTTTTTAATGATGAAAATTTAATATTGTCAGTATGGTTAACCTAAGATTTAGATTTACTTCATTTTTTAAATCATGCCTGAAATGAGCTTTAAAAATGAATGGACGGTGTGTATTTAAGCCACATACATCACAATGCCCCACTGGATCCGGATATCCACCCAAACCGCTTCCCTGTTCAGATAGACGGCAGCTGTCCCGCAATGCGGCGGACGCACTCCACCCATGACAATGTCTACGTGCAGTTTCCACGTCCCTGACTGCTCCCCTGTTTGTAACAGGGACGGGCTGAGGCTCCAGTGCTACTGAGTGTCAAACATGATATATAAATTTTATCCACACTGTCTATTTATTTATAAATATTATTTTATATTATAACCTCAAAAATAGCAAAGATCTAATCCTAAAATAGACCACAAATGGAGATTAATACCGCTGAAAAATTCGTAAAAACCGCATACGTTTTGAATCAAGATGATATTTGTTTTTTCATTTCGTCCAGGCTTATATGACCATATCAACAGGCTGGATGGCAAATAAACAATACGGTAGACCCTGTAAAGTTTTCGATGTTGGGCATCCATAGCACGGTTACTTACTATGGTGTGGTGTGGTTAACTTGAGATTTGGATCTGTAGTATTTTTGGTCTAGTACTTTCAACTGATTATGAAAAATGGATGAATGGTGTGATTAAATTCATACATTTCATTGCCACTTCAGTGGCCCTTGAGCCTTTGCCTATCCCTAGCTCCGGCAGCTAGTAGGGGCGAGAATTAAGTACTAACCAGGCCGAGGCTCCAAGGGCTCCTGAGGGGCCAAAACGAGAGGTATGAATTTTATTCACACCGTCCAGCTAAGGGCCACAGAGGAGCCAATTGTGATGTGTGAATTTTATCTACACCGTCCATCCAATTTTAAATATTATTTTAGATTGTCATGCCAAAATAGGAAAGATAAGAGGTTTAAATGGACCACAATGTGAGGATTAAATTTACTACAGCTGGAAATTTCTTGGGACCACAAAAGTTTTGAATCAAGATGATAACTGTTTTTTTCACTTTTATGCAGGTGTATATGACCATATCAACAGCTTGGATGGCAAATAAACAATACGGTGGATCCTGAAAAGGTTTCAATGGTGGGCATCCATAGCACGTTTGTTTCATGTGGTGTGGTCCATTTGAGATTTGGATCTACCGTTATTTTGGTCCAGCATTCTAAAGTGATTAGGAAAATTGATTAGACGGTGTAGATGATATTTATGTATCAAGTTGACCCTAGCTATCAGAGGCGGCTTCCAAACAGGAGGGGTAGTACCCAAGGCATGGTGAGAAACCGGACAGCCTCATAGATGCTTGACCCGCAGGAAAGGCATTGATTCGGGGACGCGGATTAGCTGCGGACAGGTTGTGTAGGTAGACTCGCTACTCAAGTCACCAAGTTCCGTGACACCCACCAGGACGTATGTGTCGTATCCACACCGCCCATTCATTTGGAGATATAAATTTAAGGACATGAGCCAAAGAATGTGTCATATCCAAATATGGAGTGGACCCCACCACATAAAACAGTGCGGTCCACTACAATGTTTATCTGAGATCCAATGTCTGGGGTGGACCCCACCACATAAAACGGTCCACTATGAAGTTTATCTGACCTTTTTTTTTTTTACGCACGCACACACGCCACACACACTTATGCCTTAGTGGAATTTCACCGGGTACTCGAACCCTTGACCCGTGTTGAAACTCGTGAGAGTCAACCACTGTAGTGGGGTCCACTATGATGTTTATCTGACCTTGTGAAACCTTCCTAAGGTCCACTATGATGCGTATTTGAGATCCAATGTCTTCATGGGTTAAAATAGACATGAAAGAAGAGAAAATACAAATTTTAGCTTGATTGAAAACACAAATTTCCGTCACTCTCTCCCATATTTTCTGTGGGGTCCACTTGGGCTTTGGATCTGACTCATTCTTTAGCTCATGCTTTAAATTTATATATCCAAATGGATCAACGGTGTGGATACAACACATACATCAAAGTGAATTCCACAGAACTTGATGGCATCACTTCATTACAGTGTCCCTACTCAACCTGTCATTAGCTAAATAAAACACATACATCCGTCCCACAGAACTTGTCTAGGTAACTTCAGTAGGTAGTAAAGCTACTCAACCCGTCTGGGTGAAACAGAGGGGTGAGTGAAGCCCACCATTAAAAGCTTCTAAAGCTCAAAAATGTTTTTGATCAAGCTTATATTTATTTTTGTCCTTTATTTCATGTCTTTTTTAACTTATGAACAGATTAGATCTCAAATAACCATCATGGTGGACCTCCAGAAGGTTTCAACTGTGATCGTCACTCTCCCCACTGTTTTCCGTAGTGGGGGTACACTAGTGCTCTAGATCTGCCTCATTCTTTTTCTTGTGCCCTGAAATGATCTCTCCAGATGGATGTACAATTCGGATAAAATGCATATATTATGGTGGGGTTCGCATAACTAGGTGACCTTACTTCTTTAGGGAGTCTTGCTACTCAACTTATCATTAGCTAATCTGCCTCCATTCGGATAACCACCAACCATCATGGTTCATGACGTGGCATCATTTGATTGAATATGTAGACCGGCTAACATGGAATAGGATTGGGTACTGAGTTACTCAGTACTCTTTTATCGTACTGAGTAAACTTAGTTGGGCCTACTATGAATGTATATGAGTTATCCACGCCGTCCATCCATTTTTCCATATTATTTTAGTGGTTGATTCTAAAATAGAAGTATTCCCAAAGCTTAAGTGGACCACACTAAAGAAAACAATGCCAATAATGACTTCCACTGTTGAAACTTTGCTGGGGCCCATAGTGTTGTTTATTTGTCATCCAACCTGCTCATAAGATTACACAGACATGGATGAAGGGAAAACACAAATATCAGCTTGATCCAAAACTTCTGTGGGCCCCAAGAAATTTTCAACGGTATAATTCTAATTCACACTATTTCCCGTGGTAAGGTCTACTTGAAATTTGGATATATCTAATTTTTGGGATCAAGCCATATAATTATCTGTTAAAATGGATGAAGGGAGTAGATAAAATATATAAATCACGGTGGACCCCACAGAGTTTACTCAGTACGCTAACCGTACTGGGTTACTCAGTACGCAATCCGCTTCCGGCTAACATAATAAGTGGGGACGAGGATTTCCTGCGCAAGGATGCCGGGTGGGGCCCAGTGCAATGTATGTGAGAAATTTATTCCGTTCATCCATTCTACGAGCACATTTTAGGACGTTATTAAAAAAATGAAGTGGATACCAGACTCAAAGGGGCCACAGCTAGAGGGGAAATTGGGGAAAGAAATTCCCACCGTTGAAACTTTCCGGGACCCCACCTTGATGTTTATATGCAATCCAAACCGTTTATAAGGTCATTCCAAATTGGATGAAGTGAAATCACTAAAAATATAGCCTAATACAAAAATTTTATGGCTGTAAAAATGTTTCTATGGTGCTCACTGAATAACAACTATTTCCTCTCGTGTGGCCCAGTTGAGGTGCTTGATACATCTATTTTTTGGTCGCACATCTTAAAATTATCTCTCAAAAAAGATGGATGGAATAGATTTCATACAAACATATCAGTGGGGCCCACCCAGCATCCTTGCACAGGAACTTCCTGCCAAAAGGATTTCGCAGGAAATCCACGTCCAATAAGTGGGACGCAAGGATGGACGGGAAGGATTTCTCACAAATATCACAGTGGGCCCACCTAAGTTCCCAGTGCAGGAACTTCCTACGAAAAGCTTCTTCAGGAAATCCGCGTCCTAATAAGGGCTCGTTTGGACGGGAGTATTAGGGTGGAGTATGTTGTAGTGGGTTGAAGTGCATATAAAACGAAGCAATTTATTGGATGTCAGTGGATTGTCTCCTATCCCACTGGAGTGACGATCCAGCGCCCGTATGGTGTGCAAGTTTGGACGGTCGAACGATTTTTCAATTTCTTGTTCTTTGTTTTTGGCGCAGGCGGGCAACACGCTTGATGTGCGGGCACTCGAACACTGTATACGTGGCATGCATGAGCTCAAGTTAAACCAACTAAATTGTGGAGCCCACTGTTACAAAGTGACAGTCTCAAAATCATATTGGTGGGAAAATTCTGACGTCGTATTTTTGGACATTTTTTCGTTTGTTGGGATATTTTTAATTTTTAACCGTCCAATAAATGTCCACCATAAAGATAGTCAGATAAAAAAATGAGCTTAATTTTTTGTTCATGCTACATCTAGACTAGGCATCACAATTTGGATGGATTAATTTGACTATACATATCTGATAGAATGCATTTTCTAAGTACTTGCATATTATCCATCATTCTCTGCCAGAGTATCAAAGTTTTTCTCACGGAAGGACTATTCTAGCAGCAGAAATCCAATCCGCTGCCAAATTCAGCTGGATCGCTGGTGAATCCCATCGGCTTCAATCCCTTGCCCGTCCAAACACATTAGCAACTCGACTCAGCTTTGTTTTCTGTGTACTCCAACCCACTGCAACCTACTCTGCCCTAATACACCCGTCCAAACGGGCCCTAAGTGAACTGGCAATGATTTTTAGACTAAGCATTTACAACGAGGCCCACGTAATGAACGGTCGATGTTGGACAGACATTCCATGTCAGCACGTGCAAGGCGATTGTCTGTGCTCTCTATTAAAAATATTCCTCTGCTTTATTGAAGCCGACAATAAAAAGCCAACGGTCATGACTCATAAGCGACGTACACGGAAAGTTAAGCGGACTTTGGTGGTGTACCTAGCGACATCATCAGGTTCTGTAGGCCCACCATGATTTATGTAATATATCCACACTGTGTATCTATTTTTTGAGATCATTTCAGGGCATGAAAGGCTAAATTAGGCAGATCAATAGACCAAGTGGAGCATACCACATAAAGGAGTGGGGACAAGGATTCCCACCGTTGAAACCTTCCTAGGGCCCACCTTGATATTTATTTTCCATCCAAACCATTCATAAGGTTATAAAGAATTAGGTAAAGAAAAAAACATATATCAGATTGATCCAAAACTTCTATGACCCTTGAAAGCTTTCAATGGTATACGTTCAATCCCCATGGATTTATTTGGTGCGGTTCACTTAAGCCTCGGATCTCTCTCATTTCAAGCCCTAATAGGATCTTGAAAACTGAAAGGTCGGTTTGGATGCAAGAGAGTTACCGGTATTTTCGCCTGCATACGACAGTCTTATAATAAAATAATAATATATGTGGTAAATATCAACTCAAAATAGGGCGGATTAAGTGTTACACGGTAATGTGGACCACACCACAGGAAACAATGGTGATTGAGTGCCTCACCGTTAAAACTTCCCAAGGGCTCATGTAAGGTTTTTGTAATTTTATTTGCAATCAAACTGGTTGATAATGTCAATAACTGATAATGCAAAGATCAGCTTGATCCAAAATTTCAATGGCCCATAAAAAGTTTTTAGTGGTCATTAATCACCATCTGTAGTGGTATGGTCCACATGAGATTTGAACCTTCTTAAGGTTTGAGAGCACGTACTAAAATGAGATTTAAAAAATAAATAAAACGGATGGACAGTTTAAATATACAACAAATACATCAAAGTGGCCCCCACATGGTTAGGATAATTAACACCCCTAATCAGCTACTTCCAAAATAAACCAACTAAATTCTGTGAACATCTTGTATCAAAATGGTTAAAAAAATTGAAAATTGTGGTGGAGTCCATTGATAAAATGGCTACATTGGTGCAGATGCATTAATAATGAATGAGACAAAGGCAAAGAGATTGGAGAAAAGTTTAGAAGAGGGTTTGAATGGAAGGTGAGTAATAATAGATGAGACAAAACCTAGGAAAAGATAAGCCAAAAGAGTTTAGAAAAGGGTTTGAATGGAACCCGAGATGACCGTATTCTTTTTATAATCTTATTAATGTGTAGCAAACGTATAGGCTTATAATGTTGTACTCTAAAATTCGAGTATCGAATAGAGTATCCATGACCCGAATTCTAGACCCGTAACTTGTGAAAAAGATAAAGTATAATAAGTAAATATGTATTTCATTTCTTACCACCATAGTTCATAAATTTTAAAATCCAAATTATATATTAAGATAAATAATTTTATAATATGTTATTATATTGATGCATAATTATTTAACTTAATTCAAAATAATAAAATTATAAATCAAGTTTAAGACTTTATTACATTTATAATTCCAATATAAAATTAAACTAATTCCATGCATAAGGGCATATCACGTGCATCCAATCACATCTAATGCTCCTAATACTAATAGTATCATCTTGCATCTTCGAAATATTCATGACATGAAATGATTAAAACATAATGAGTTGACAACTCAATATGATCCCATCAATCTCAAATTGAAAACTTCACAAATATTACTAAATATAAGCTCAACATATTAATTAAAATAAGACAATTATTAGATTTAAGATTATAATTAATCATTTGTCATTTATGTATATAAATGAATAAATTGTTCTAACACAACTTTCTTAAAATATTAAGAATATGAGTATTGGATTTAAGATTATAGTTAATCAAAATATAAGCTCAATATATTAATCAAAATAAGGCAAGTATTGGATTTAAGATCATAATTAATCATTCGTCAATTATGTATATCAATGAATAAATTGTTCTAACACAACTTTCCTAAAATATTAAGAATATGAGTGGGCGAAACACCTATGTGTGCTGATCCTTTTAAAGAATGACCCGCGACAGAGTATCGGTATTGATACTTTCAGAGTATGACTATCGACAGAGCATCGGTACAACTTTTTAGGGACAAAAGCCCATGACAGAGAATCCATGTGTGCATATTTTTTAATGGAATCACACAGGGCAGAGCACCCGTGCTGATCATTTTGGAAATGACCCTAAGGTACAACACCCGTATCGTACTGATCATTTCAAGAATGACCCTGTGCAAAGCACCCGTATCGTGCTGATCATTTCGGAAATGACCCTGGGCAGAGCACCTATGCTGATCATTTTGGAAATGACCCTGGGTATAACACCCGTATCGTGCTGATCATTTTGGGAATGACCCTGCGTAAAGCACTCGTATTGTGCAGATCATTTCAGAAATGACCCTGGGCAGAGCACCCGTAATAATTATTAAATCTTTCCATTAAAATAAAATAGTTCACATATGACACATTAATTCTATAAGTTTATAACTTACATGTCGATTCACCATTTAAGATTTTTAGACAATACTATTTACCATATACAACATATCAAATTAGCAACATCAAATAGACATGTAATTTCAATTCAGATTATGCATTAATATCTAAACATAATAATGTCTACACTCATTCATATTTAAACTATGATAGTAATACATCTAACTATGGCTTACATTTTCACATACAATAACCAAAGATACAACATAGATAATATCTATATTTACACAAATAAATTCTTTTACAGAGATTGGATAATTTATAATATCAAATGAAAAAACAATATTTATATTGGCTCATTCCAGTCAAGAACATCTCAATGTCTAACTCATATAAGGTAATTATTTATGAATTTTTTAATAGGAAATTATCACCTACTAGGTTTAGGCATAAGAGGCTAAGTGACTTGACTTGAACTAGCACGAATGTAATTTGTTTGAATCAGTTGGTTAAAATTAAAACTAAGCACCTCAGTTGGGTGATGACTTTGGAGAATATTTGTCCAAATTCACGACCAGCCTACACACGAAATTCAAAGATTAATGGTGATTTCATATAGGAAATTATTCATGCATATAAAAATTTGAAAGATATAGATCTGAATGCCTAATTTATATACATATGATTCATGCGTGCCAAAAGAATACCTGTTACGAAATTTGAATCAAAATGTAGTTGATAAATGATATTACAGATGTCGTTTAACTGAGGAAGAATTGATGTTTCTCAAGAGGTTCCAGCTTATCCAAATGATGAAGATTGATATCGAGGAGCTTGATGTAACGAGAGGCGAAACTTTAATGGTGATTTTCCAATGGGTTTAGTGGTTTGCGGCTTTGGGGCGGCTAACGCACGTTTTATATATATATATATATATATATATATATATATATATATATATATATATATATATATATAGGAAATTATTCATGCATATAAAAATTTGAAAGATATAGATCTGAATGCCTAATTTATATACATATGATTCATGCGTGCCAAAAGAATACTTGTTACGAAATTTGAATCAAAATGTAGTTGATAAATGATATTACAGATGTCGTTTAACTGAGGAAGAATTGATGTTTCTCAAGAGGTTCCAGCTTATCCAAATGATGAAGATTGATATCGAGGAGCTTGATGTAACGAGAGGCGAAGCTTTAATGGTGATTTTCCAATGGGTTTAGTGGTTTGCGGCTTTGGGGCGGCTAACGCACGTTTTATATATATATATATATATATATATATATATATATATATATATATATATATATATATATTGTTAACGAAATCTTCCATATGGACAATCTGGATAAGATCGGTGTGAAGCAGTTACGTTGTAAAGCGACGAAAAAGGAGAGTGGGTCGGGAGACGAAGTCGATTATACTGATTTTATAGAAATGTGTGTTCTACGTCGAGTGCATGTGTGTGATTTTTTTATATGATAGGTCAAAATGGCAGGACCCACCTACTGAATGGTTTGGATCGTGTTGTAAGCCCACATTACCGGTGGTTTAGAGGGGGTAGTGGTCCCAGAACCCTTATGTAAACGTGGAAGAGATAGGAGAGAGTCGGAGTGGGAAAGTTATTTCACCAGCTTTCATTCATTCATTTTTCTACGTAGTGGACCTCATAATAGTGTTACAACAAATCTATTATGTTCATCGGCTTCACTTGCCCATATTAGGGCATGTGCTTAAAATGAGTTTGATCCAATGCTAAAGTGGGCCACACCAAATAAAACAGTGGGAGGGGTTCCCATCGCTGATTTTGAAATGCAAGTTGTTACATATAATGTGCTTTATTACTTAGGCTTAATGGCCTAATTCTTTCTGACATTCACCGATCTAATACTAATGTGTATAAGGAAAAACACAAATATCAACTTGATGGGAATCTTTTGTGGCTCTTGAGAAATTTTCAATAGTAGACATTCAATTCACTCTATTTTCTATAGTATGGCCTACTTGAATTTTAAATCCACTTCATTTTTAAGTCCAAGCCTAAAATTATTTAATAAAATGGATGGATCGAGTGGATAAAATACACGAATCATGTTGTATCCTACAAAGTTTACTCAGTATGCTTAAGGGTCATTATCCATGTAAATCAACAGATTGGTTAAAAATCATTGGTTAGATCTTGTGCTTGTGGCCTATATGAGACTTAGAATTTTATCATTTTGAGACAAAGTATATATTTCGATGGACTTATTACAATCATTGCATCAAACATTACATATATACAACTAATACACTAATTAGAGATATTAAACTTGATTTAATAATTAAATTCGAATACATGTAAATATAATATGCATAGCTATTTGAGATCAGAGGGATTCTAAATTCCCGTGCCAAACACAATTGGAGGATTCCAACTCTAGGGGAATTCAAATACACGGGTTCCGAATCCACGCTCCCAAACAGGCCCTCGGCTACTGAGTTACTCAGCAGGCCATCGGGTTCCGCAGCAGTTGGGCAGAGCAAAGTGCAAAAGAAAAGAGAGGGAAGAGAAAGATTCGGTTTGCCAACATTCATCTAAGCAAAGGTCCCACACGCACGCTTCCCATTACCCCACCATTTTCAATGCCGAAAAGAAAATTGACTTTTTGAGCAGCTGAATTCTTCTGGTTGTGGAAGCTTCGTGCAAAAATTCCACGAGAAAATGAAGAAACTTGGAAAGCCTGAAAAAAGTTCACCTACGATGTCAAACGCCACGGCCTTCTCTATAAATCAAACATTGTACCATTCTTTCCATATTTTTCATCAAATCCGTCTCCTCTTAGAAGCTGATTGATGGCCCAATTTCCCCCTCATGAGGTAAAATCTAGTTCACTCAATTTTTGTACTTGTTCTTCATATTTCATCACAAATCAATAATTAGGGTTTTGATTTTTGCAGAAAGGGGGGTCTCATCAAGATATCGAAAATGGCGGTGTCGATGTTCCGGGGCCGTCAGAGAGTTTGAACATTGCACCACCGTCGTTGGAATTGATGATTACGATCGTCGGTATAGTATGGATGATCGTGACGTTCCTCTTGAATCTCAACTATCCAATCAGTGATGGCAACAAAGTCCTGAACGCTTTATACCTTCAGCATAAGATGTCCTTCAACTCTATTGTCATGATCAGCATCGCAGCCTTCTACTCCACGTCTGTGTGGCTGATGATGATAGTGGGAAGATACCGGCCCCCCATAGCCAGAAATCTCGTCCTCGTTATCTTGGTTCTTGGAGTACTAGCTTCCACAGTATTACTGTATGCCCTGCTACCAGAGAAGTCCAGTTGGATCGTATGGTTCTTCTTTGCACTGACCATCTGGGTCATGTTGGATATGCAAGAGTGTGAGTGGGCCACCCAATTGAAGGGCAAGATTTGCAAGCCGGTTGAGGAAGGGTGTAAGCGGGCCACCCAATGGACCATGGACAAGATTCGCACCCTTTATGGTTATCATTTCTTTTGTCTACCTATTCGCAGTCCCAGTGTGAGTGTGCGCAATTCCTATCTGTTGAATTTGTGGAATTTCTTTCCCAGACTTTAACTATGTCTAGATTGCTAACTTATGATGGTTGCTTTTGTAGTGTAGAACGAGCCAGACAGTGGTTGTCATCCTCATCATCATTTTCATATGAGATTTCTATGCTGATGGATCGTTTATTCAGGTATGATCTAACCCATGCAGTTTTAGATTTGTTGAGAAATCTAATATGATCATGGATGGGAGGTACTGGATAGATGGGTCTGGTTTCTAAAATGCAGAGAAATGTTTTACTCAATTGCAATCTCCCCCTGCAAAAAAACCCCCAAAGGAGTAGGCGACCTTGTCGATCATAAGAGCAAGAGTAAGAGAAAAGGTAAAGGGAATTTGAAGAGGCTTTATGGGAATATAGGGCACTTTAAGCATTAGTGAGAAGCTAGGTGTTCCAAAATGGCAATGGTGGCCATAACGGCCACCACCGTTACTGTTATGATACGGGCTGTAACGGCCGTTATGACAGTTTTTTATTTTTTGATAAAACCGTTACTGGACCGTTATGGGGCCGTTACAGCCCGTTTTTCTGTAATGGCCGTTTCGACCCCATAACGCGTAACAGTTATGACCGTTACCGTTGCGTAATCGATTTTGAATACCCTGGTGAGAAGCATTAGCATAGCATAAAGTAGAGATAGTGGACAGATGGATTAAGGTTGATATCACACCCCAAAATCTGGCACCTGGGTTGGCCAGACCCCGATCCCACATTCCAGGACATGACACGAATATACCATAAACACAAATCGCAATTCATTATACAATATCATTCCATGCAACATACACTTCCTTAATACAAATATTAAAATATCTAATCACAACCATCTATAAACTCATTCTCACTATAACTCTTCTTATAATGAATTTGAACTTGAAAAGGGAAACTAGACTAGACAGACAAAAATAAAAGGCTAGAACTTTGCTCCACTCCTCCCTTGACTTCATCTTGATCCTGAAACTGAATTCCCAAAAGGGTGAGCTTATACGCGCTTAGTGAAATTTTTTTTTTTTTTTACAAAAAAAAATAATATCTTTCAAATCTAGTATGAGTTCCAAAAATAACATGTTCTAAATATGCTAGGTTTTTAAATATAGTAAGGTTCCAAATATGTTAGGCTCACAAATATAGATTTATTTTTTTATTTTTTTATTTTGGGTTTAAAATAGAAACTAGCACTTAAACACAAACAAATAATACAATATGGTTAGAATCATAAATGATCGCAAGAAAGAGGTAGAATTCGATGCTAATAGAAATCATGATATCAAATCAAATAGTGCATGAATGCAGTATACAAGAATTGCACCATCATTAACAAGTACGGATCATCAATACACAAGGGCCTTTTTATAATCAGTAGATCAAAACTCCCTTAATCCTGACCTTTTGTAGTTTCTATCATGCTCATTCATGTGAACTCACAGTGAGGGACACAATTAGCTCGTTTAGGCAAAATCTACCCGTGTTCTTGTGCAAGTGACATACGCTCACTATACTTGGACCAAGGTAGGCTCACTATACTTGGACCAAGGTAGGCCAAGAAGATCCAATTAGGGTTTAAGGTTGTTTCAACCACAAGATCACAGAGCCCTCTTATTTTGCTTTATGGGATTTTCAACATAAGAGAGTATTTTTCTCCCTACTATTTGCTAGTGTTCCAAAAATCCATGATCAATCTTCAGTATAAGAACTTTTTAAAAATAAGACTTCCCTAAAGTGGACTTTTCATAAATAAACTTACCAAAAATAGAATTTCCATGATCAAAAGTTTCTAAATCTAAACCTTCCATGAAAGTACTTTCTAAAGATGGAACTTCCAAAATATTTATTTCGTTAACTTATTTTTTCCAAAGCAAACCTTTCAAATTCACATACCATTCCAAGATTATTTTCAAATCATGATAAAAATTAACTTCCATCAACGTACATGCTTAACCAAGCAAGAATCCAAACCCTTTCAACACATAAACGAAACATGTATGGATTTCTAAAAATTTTAGCAACAAAAGACTTAATAAAATCATTGTTGGACTTTACTGAATTTGAAATAGAAATCTTTACAATTAGTTTATTTCACATCATAGTTATAAGATCACAACTATTGAACAATACATCATAGTTTTTAAGTTTGATCACTTGAAAAATGTGCATCACTATTCCTAACCTAATTGGGATTCAAAGAAATTTATTAATTAACCCTAGAATTCTAGAGAATTGGGGGAAAGAACCCTTGACTTCTTAGGTTTACAGGAAATTGTGCATAATCTCCACATACGGGTGAATTCGGCATAGCATCGGTATATTTATTGTCCAATGAATCTAGCACTTAGGGATTTTATAAAAATTTCTCTATTCCAACATGGATTCCAGCATGATTGGGTAGATTTAGTACACGCTCAATGGTTAAAATTGAACTTGTTTATGAATGAACATGTGGCTTTATATGCATGAGTGGTGAGAATGAACATGTACACACACCTACATATATTTATACACATAATTATATAATTACTAACTTTAAATTAATCTAAGTCATAAGTGGGTCCGTCTGGTATATAGATCAATGTTTAACAATAGACAGGTCTAACAAACATATCAACAACGGTCACACCTAGCATATATTGATGATGCATAGCCGATCATATATATGCTTTGATGAATGGATAGATCTATGCATGTGTGCTTGGATGAATGCAAGTGCACGTTTATTCTTGTACGTAAATGCATACAAAAATCCTAGGTTATTGCATTCTACCCTCTTTAAAAGATTTTTGTCCTCAAAATTCAAGCGTGCTTACCATGTGAATGAAAGAGGATACTTCTCTCTAATCAATGGTGTGTCTAAGTGTCTGCTATATTTTGTGTGATGTAAGTTTGTGTGTGCACAAATGTGTATGATTACCTACAAGAATCTGGGTTATTATAGTTGATGACCTAGTTTGATACTTTGGTTTATGGATCTAGTTATTGTTGTTTGTTTGTTTGAGAAATGGAAGTTTTAATTGTTTATAACTTTATATGGTTGGTCATGATTTCTTCTGATATTACGACTACTCTATACTTACTAAGCCCTATATGTGTGATTCATTATGTGGATATGTTATAATTGGTTTTCTCCACTCTCCAAGGGAATTTTGAATTAGGGATCATGTACTAAATACTATCCATAGACCTTGGAGAGATGCTGCGCACATGTGGCTCAATTCCATTGATGACATCTAAAATATAACTCCATTGATGCCTCTGATGATGTCTAATGAGTGGAAAGCATGAGTCTGCACAATATGCTAACCTTCAACCAATTACACATCCGTATCTTCTTAGAGGATGGGTGTCACTGCCTATGATCTAGATAGTGCTGATGAGAGCAATGATTCTGATTGTATCACTAGATGATACATGTTGAAATACAAGTGTGCTGAAATCCCATAATTGCAGGCATATATGGATGAATGTTATGTTGATCTTACCCCGATTGTGAGCACTAGGGACTAGGGAGAGATGATGATCACTTAATGTGATCACGGTATGGTTCTTTCCTCTCGCTTTAGTTTCCGCATATAAATGTTCATTGACATGGACTAACAAACTGTTAAACTGTTATTTGGGCAGAAGATATGAAGGAAGGAGGAGGAAAGTGAAGCCAAGGTCGAGCGCATATCGGTCAAGAGTGAGGAGGGTACAGGCTACTAGTATATTAAAGAGTAGTATTAATAGAGGATTGGTTTAGGGTCATTGACCAATATAATGTTTTAATATTTGAACCTTATCCATTCTCCTGAGAAACGACAGTTTGATCATTATTATGACTGTTTTTATTATTATTGCTCCTGGTAACTGTTACTACAATGCACTTTGCTTATATTATGTACATGTGTATGCGTGTGATTCATGTAGTGGATATAAGGTGATTGATTTTTCTCCCCTCTTTAAGAGATTCTCGCGTTATGGATTATATTCTGGATTCCATCCATAAAGCTTGAAGAGATGCAACAAATCCATCATTCAATTCCATTGATGCCTTTACTTGTATCATTTGATGATATATGTTGAATCACAAGTGTGTTGACATCCCACAACTGCGTGTATATGTGAATGAATGACATGTTGATCTTATACTGATTGTAAGCACTGGGGAGAGATGTTGATCAGTTGATGTGATAAGGGTCCATTACTAGTGTGGTTGTTTTTCCTACCATGATTGGTTGGATCTAAGGCTTTACTAAAATGAAACCAGTTGCAAAGTGTTACTTAGGAACAAATGTTGAAAGGCAAGTCTTGCATGCTGACAGAGGTTCCCAAAATCTACTCATGTATGCATGGCAATACAGATAATGGTATGTCTAAGTCAGTGGGAGGAAAAACCATACATCGTAACAACCTTGATCTATGATGGAGGTTGTTCATGTTAAAACAACCTTATGTTTCCACATGAGTGGATGAAGTGCTTCTTGTGATGATATGATGTGACTATAGCATACCTATGTCTCTTGTAGCGTGATAATGGTCAATCAAATGACGATACAAGTGTGCTTATATGGCACAAGATCACTCCCTCTTGGATCATGAGGTTCTTGGTTGAACTGGAACATGAGTTGTCGGGTGATCAAATCCTGATCATAAAGGATAAATAGGCAAGCATGTAAGACGATGATTGAACTGGGTATACGTAGCTGCGTTTCTTTGAGAGTGAAAGTTACCTTTTGAGAGACTGTGTGAACTTTAATAGGATTAGTATGATTCCGTAATATTCTTGGCTAAGGAGTTCTGGTTTGACAAGAATGCCTAATGGATTTGAGCACAGATTGGTTTTAGGGCAAGTGAGAGATTGTTGGAGTATATACCCTAAGAAACCTTGTGATGATATGATTTGAGCACAAATGTTAAAACAACCTTATGTTTCCATATGAGTGGATGAAGTGCTTCTTG
Organism: Magnolia changhungtana; assembly: GCA_030180095.1. NCBI lineage: Eukaryota > Viridiplantae > Streptophyta > Magnoliopsida > Magnoliales > Magnoliaceae > Magnolia > Magnolia changhungtana. Next base: position 3,778,741 of record JASAUF010000467.1, on the reverse strand, counting down.
TGATGATATGATGTTACTATGTTATACGGCATACCTCTGTCTCTTGCAGTGTTCAAAATATCGGTATCGCACTATGTATCGCACCCTTGGGATACAGATACGTATCGGTTATCGCATGGGATATATCGTTTGTATCGCATAATTTATCGCATTTTTTGGGAAACATGGGGAAACATTGAGAAAATGGTTGAAATTTTTAATGAAACTCTGGGGATTGTTAAAAAATCCCTTAATGCACACTTTTAAATCATAACATCTCAAAAAAAATATGCATATAATAAGTTCCCTTTGTATAGGGTCTTAAGCTATACGATGTTTAACTGAACTAATGCAATTATATTTAAATTGAATGCATGATATTTATAAATATATCTTAGTCATGTATGAAAACACAATCAATTCATTGAAAAGTAAAAGAAGAACTGAATAAGTAAAATTTGAGAAATATACATATCAATGATGGGGACTAGTTGTGGTCTAGACCCACATAGAGTTGCATGGTGGCTCGTAATCATCATCTCCATCTCAATTTGGAAGCAGTTTTACATTCCTCCCATTGGTGTGGCCTACCATAATTTTTTAATCAAACAGTTTTTGTATGTATGGATCAATGGATGAACAGTAGATTTTACAGGCCCTTAAGTGACGTCACCAAGTTCTATAGGGCCCACCATGATGTGCGTTGTATCCACACCGTCCATCCATTTGGAGATATCATTTTAGGCCATGAGAAAAAGAATGAGTCAGATCCAAAGCTCAGGGGGACCCCACCACAGAAAACAGTGGAGAGAGGGATGCCCACCATTAAAAATTTTTAAGGGCCACAAAAGTTTTCAATCAAGCTGAAATTTGTTTTTTCCCTTCTTTCATGTCTGGCTTAACTTATAAACAGGTTGGATCTTAGATAAACATTACAGTGGACCTTAGGAAGGTTTCAACAGTGGGCGTCCCTCTCCCCACTGTTTTCTGTGGTGGGGTCCACTCCAGATTTGGATCTGACTCATTTTTTGTCTCATACCTTAAAATGATATAGCCAAATGTATGACGGTGTAGATACAACACATACATCATGGTGGGCCTCACAGAACTTGGTGCGTCACTTCAGTAGCCAATCTGGTTACGCATCGCGTCCGGACGCGGATTGCGTACTACACCTGCCCGTCCCTAGCTCCGAACGTGCAGCACTGTGGGTGGGCCCACCATGATGTATCTTTACATCCAAGCCGTCAATCCCTTTTCTCAGATTATTTTAATGCATGAGCACAAAAATGAGGTAGATCCAACGCTCAAGTGGACCACACCAAATAATAAGCTTGGTTGCATTAAAATGCACAAAGTATTAAATGTTAGTTGCTTTAACGCTGGTGGTCGGTGTTCTGTGGGCCCCACAATAATGTATTTGTTTCATCCATTCCGTTCATCCATTTTTACGGATCATTTTAGGGAAGAAATGATGGGAAGAAATAAATATCAGGTTGATCCAAAGCTTTTATGGCTCCTAAAACGTTCTTAATGGTCAATACTCATTCAACATTGTTTCCTATAATGTGGTCCACTTGAGTTGTGGATATGGTTTAATTTTGGTTTCAACACCTAAAATAATCATTAAAAACGGATGGATGGCGTGGATAAACCACATACAATCACGGTGGGCCCAACATACTTTACTCAGTAAAATAAAGAGCGTACTACGCTCAGTACACAATCCCACCCGTCATTGACGAGGCACCTATAGTCACCAAGTTATGTGGGTCCCACCATGATGTATTTTTTTTGTATCCACACCGTCCATACATTTGAAGAGATCATTTTATGGCATGAGCCAAAAAATAGGTCAGATCCAGAGCTCTAGTGGACCCCGCCATAGAAAACAGTGGAGAGTGAGGCCACCATGAAGTCTACTGTTGAAAAGTTCTCGAGGCCGACAGAAGTTTTAGATCAAGATGATATTTGTTTTTTCCATTCATCCATGTCTGCGTGATCTTATGAACAGTTTGGATGACAAATAAACATCACCGGGGGCCTTAGAAATGTTTCAACGGTGGAAATCAATACTTCCACTGTTTCCTTTGGTATGGTCTACTTGAGCTTTTGATATACTTCAGTTTTAGGATCAACCGCTAAAATTATCTGGAAAAACGTATGGATGGTGTGGATAAACCACATGAATTCACAGTGGGCCAACAAAGTTTACTCAGTACAATGAGAGTGTACTGAGTAACTCGGTACGCGTCCCGATTTCATAAACCCATCCGCGCCCCTCTCCTTCGCATTCCCTCTCCTTCACCAACGCATGCGTTCCGGAGCAGCGACGTTCGTGGCGAGGTTTCCTGCCCGATTTCTCACCGGAATCTCGAAATAATTCCCACAGACCATCTCCTATCACCGATCTTCGCCGCAGCCCACAGGTACTCTCTGATTTATCTCTCTTTTTTTTCTTTTCTTTTTTTTTTCTGATTCAAATTTTTTTTTTTTTTTTTTGGATTCTTCACATATACACAGCTTTTTATTGTTGGTTGTGGCGACGATATATCGTGCGATATCGCCGATATATCGGCCGATATCTGGATTTTGGGTTTTTTGGTATCTTCCGGGGGTTATCGCTAGGGTTTCGTCTCGCAGGGGTGCGATAACGATAATATCGGCCGATAGTATCGATATTTCGAACACTGGTCTCTTGTAGCGTGATAATGGTCAATCAAGCATGTCACATGATGGGTAGTTCCATGACCATCCAAGTGTCCTTATATGGCACAAGATCACTCCCTCGTGGATCATGAGGTTCTTGGTTGAACACAAGTTGTTGGGTGATCAAATCCCGATCATAAACGATAAATAGGCAAGCATGTAAGACAATAATTGAACTAGGTATATGTAGCTGCATTTCTTTGACAGTGAAAGTTACCTTTTGAGAGATTGTGTGAACTTTAATAGGATTAGTATGATTCCGTAATCTTCTTGGCTAAGGAGTTCTGGTTCGACAAGAATGCTTAATGGATTTGAGCATAGATTGGTTTTAGGGCAAGTGAGAGATTGTTGGAGTATAAACCCTAAGAAACTTTGTGAGCCCTAATCCACTAGCCATGTGGACGGGACATGCTATTATACCTTAGTGTGTAGTGTCACCTTGAACTTACGTACTATGGGTTAGTTGATGAGTGAGTCCTTTAGTAGTCCTTGTGGGCTAGAGATTGGACACTACCGTCATTGGCTTAGAAGAGTTGTGATCTATAGATTTTAATATCTGATATAGACCATGATCGTCACAAATACATAGGACACACCTGTGGACATTCATTTATGGGATGTACTGGTAATCTTATATGAGGGAATTGACTTGGGTCAAGATGGACAATCTACACCATCAGGTTGTCAGCTTAGTGTCGTTGTGCCTTTGCCCTTAACCCACATAAGAGTGTATACTACAAATGTAAGATCTAGGTGAAGACCTTTAGACCCTACATTGGCTAAGTTGAGTTCAAGTCACTGGTTTGGGGGCCAAGGTACTTCTCTCAATTAGTTGAGATAAACCCTACTTAGAGCTTCTTTGGCTAGAATAAATATAGCCCTAACTTGAGTACTTTGTGGAGACCTATGGATGGCTTGAAGAAACTGAAAATCTTATAATTGACCAAGGGGTCAAGCGCTTCAAGAAAATCTTGTAAATGCAATTGTAGAGGCTTTATATATATATATAACTTCGTGATCTTAGGAATCATGTAGATGAGAGAGCTACCAAAGGCTCGCTGATTCTCTCTCTCCTTCCATGAACTTGCATGCTAAATTAAGAATATCTTCCCCCACAATTTCCTCGAAGAACATGAAAAAACTGCTCAAGTAGCCATCTAGTCTCGACACACTGTCTTGAGGAGTAGAAAATGTTGCCGCCTTCACTTATTCCATATCCAGAGTGTGCAAAAGGTCTTCATTATATTGGTCTGGAACTAAGCTTGGGATGCTGCCAAGGATGTCATCTGCTGGACCAACACCTTCTGATGTATAAAGGGAGCTGTAGAACCTGGCTACTTTTGTCTCTATCTCTGACTCAGATTCCAAAATAACTCCCAATTCTGTGTTTATCCTATTTACAAATAATCAACGTTGCTTCTCCATGACGGAGTCGTGAAAGAATCTTCTCCATGACCGAGTCGTGAAAGAATCTGTTGCTGCATTCTCCTTCCGGCAACCACTAGTTTCTTGACGTTTGTTTTCAGAAGATTTCTTCCTGAAGGATAGCTGTAAGTGTAACCAGCTTGGATTTTGCATCCTCAAGGGTTGTACTACGTTCCTTTGATCTGGACAACGTGAGATCATGGTCAGCCTTCGAAGCTGCATCATTTGCGACTCCGACACTTCGGAAAATGTTCCCAAATTTCTTGTTTCATTCCCTCAACTTAGATTCCAACTTCTTCATTTTCAGAAAGACTTTGACAATCAGTGATGCAAACAACTCCGTCTCCCATATTTGCTTCACCACCTCTTTAAATCTGATTTGGTTTGTCCACATTATCTGAAACCTAAATGGCTTCGAGGACCTATCTGCTAGTTCCTTCGCAGGCACCAGAATAGGAGAGTGATTGGATAAGAGACGAGAGAGGTGAGAGACTTTGAAGGTAGAGATTCCCTTACCCACTCCAGATTAACTAGTACCCTATCAAGTCTTATTCATGCTCTCTTATGACCTTGTCTGTTTTTACACCAAGTAAACCTTGAGCCTTCAAAACCCACATCTATCATATGCCAACCTCATCTATAACTTGTTTGAATTCCTCCGTAGCTCTAACTTCTGGAGTGTCGCCCCATGCCTCTCTTCAGCATACAATTGACATTAAAATCACTACAAACTAGCCATGGACCCGTGATCAAGCCTCCTAGCTTTGCATTTCTACTCTTGCACCTTGATCGTGGAACTTTGCTCGGATGCTTCTATCAAATCCCAATTCCCATGCTACTTAAGGTAACTTAGAAATGTTAACCATCATCTCTTGAAGCATAAGAATACAAGCCTTACAATTTCTCACCAAACGTCATATCACCAGCCTACACTTGCGTTGTCCTGTTCCCAATTTTTGTCCAATTCCGATTTTTTTCTTCATCACCAGCCTTTTATCTTTATTTCTAGTGCTCCTTGTCAGCTCTAATTTGTCTTCTTTTTTCATAGTAGAATTGAAGAGAATATGCTCCAAGGAATCACCATCATTTGGAAAGCCCAGAAATTACCCAACTGCAACTTGAAGTTGAATGTTACTGCACTCATGCAAGCTGGAAACTCAAATAATATGCCCTTGTACACATCCACCAGAAAAATGCAGAGGGGCAGGGGATGTAACGAAGGGCATTTGATCCAGTTAATGGATCCAAGCAGGTTCTTATGACCCATTTGGCTAATGGCTCTAAGTCAGCAGTTAGTCAAATGGCCATAAACAAATGAAAATCTAACAAACCAAAATTATTAGGTGATAACCAGCTCTCCTCATTCTCTCCGGTAATGAAATGCTCACCGAACATATTCATGGCTCCATGAACCACTACCTCCCTCTGTACCTAACAGCCTGTACTTGAAGCTTTCCTGCAATAATAGACATAGGAACCAAACCAATCACATCAGCTGATACTTCAAATAGTAGGACAGTATTATAGAACCAAATAACTCATTCAAACGAAAATAATTCAAATACGTCTATCCACCCAGTGAACAACAAGCTTAGTAGCAAATTTCTAACAGTGGATACGATTTTTAGAAATAAATGTTCTGCTAGCAAATGCTAATGGGATGGTATATAGTAAAATGGTACACGAGAATCAGCAATGACCATAACAAAGCACAAACATATAAAGGTGGATAAACTACGTCAAGATTGATCTCTGAAGTACAGTTCTCCATTGCATGATTAAAGTAAACAGATCTCCAACTTTAATATCTCTATATCATTACTGAATAAAAATAGTAAAAAACAATGAAGAGTTGAATAGTCTGACATACTCTTTCCCCTTGTGCAGACATAGTCAAGGCCAAAACTGAAAGTATGTCAATTAAGGTATTTCTGCAATTGGTAAAAATGATTATGAGCTTGAGCAGTGATTTCTAAAAGAAATGGTACAGAATAGCAATGCCCAAATAGAGCACTAGTACTTTCAAATCCGAATCTGCCATCATTTCATAAAACACTAATGGGGATGAATGAATTTTAGAGGCTTTGAAACAGATATTGTTGAGCTTGTTGTCATCAAAATCATAAGTTAATGTTTGGCATTGTAATATTGCACTGGCAATTTCATATAGTTCCCATGCTTTATCTAGTACATTTTGTGGTAATCCTAACCTTTTCAGTAATATTTATGGGGGTCCCATAAGAAGCAATGACCTTTGGACTGTTCTAACCTTGTGGTTAATAAATAATACAAGGGACCATAGTAAGAGCGAATATATGATGGTTGGGATCTCAAAATCTAGAAGATTTCTTGCTTATCCCTGATCCACACTGCGTTAAATAACATCGATGGTCTAGATCAATGAAATATTGGTCCCACTAATATGAAATGGGTGCTCAGGATGCTATTCCTGTTGTGATTGATTAACATTCTATGGTGTTATTTGGATTTGGGCAAACTTGTGCTGCAACAAGCAGTTAGAATAACTGTACATGTCCATGATTTGTCTAACTCCTTTGATGGGAACTGCATTTTTGGGCTAGTTATGGTTATATGACCACTAGACCATGAATTGGGCGTCTCCGATGGAGAGTGGAACTACTTGTCAATAACAGTTTATGATTTTGATGCTCATGAAAATTACACTTATTCATGCAGTTATGTGACATGTTTCAATGTGTCACGTGTACAATCATCCAAGTCCAAGCATCCCACATGCGCACGTGTCATCATCTATCTTTGAGCACTAAAAAATGTGGCACATGCGCAAACGTGCCACCGACCAATCAAGTTTGACAAACAAGGGATGAAACTATTCCTTATTGAATCTAAAACTCTTTGTCCATCTGAATCCTCCATCTGAATCCTCCTGTTGAGCAAGACCCTATCCAAATCCAGTTATGGTAAGCAAGTCTATTAGTACTCTTTAACTTGTTTATAAAAGGCGAATAACTTCAACCATAATGAGAGTGATGCTCTTTGCCTTTTGGTATGAACTTCATAGAGCTTTTAAGTCAGAACTCAAAGCTAGTACGTTAAGCAAGTCCAGTGCTATCAGGTTAGAGAATTCCCTCATCTAAATAGGTATAGACGGTGGAAAATTATTGTTATTAGGGTTTGCAACCATTTGATTAATTGTTTCTCTCCCGTAACCTTAGTCCCATTAGGATCGTCATTTTTAGGTGATTCGAAATGGGTGCAAAGGGGCACGTGTGAACCGTGCTCATGTCATATCACTGAGAGACTTCATCCACTGATTCCAGGGTATGGCATCCCCTGTCAGGTGAATGGTAGGAAGCCTGACCATGTAATCATTTGGTATGTGATTGACTACATGGAATTACTTTGCATTAAAGACCTATCATGTAGGATCGTCACCATTAAATCTCGGAAAGTCCAGTTTAACTGAGCATTGGTAATTTGGTTGCCGAGGAATTCCTTCACTTTCTTCCAGTCAACATGATCTTGTAGATCATTCAACATGAACCATTGTTGATAGTTGCTCTAACTTGTGTTGGAGATCAATATGTTGTGCATGAAGTTGGGCAAGCTCTTGCGCTAGTTATGCATTCGTGGGCATGGTGGCATGGAGCATTCTCTGATATCAGATGATACGATACCTAATTTATATCTAGAAAATGGAGAATTACAGACAAGAAAATGAAAGAAACAAAGAAAAGGGCCACTTTAAGGGTGGTCAACCTCCTTATATTCAAATACTTTTTATCATGTTTTTCTACAGCCAACATACTGCTATATATAAACCATCAATCCTACAAAGTAGGGATTTGAATTAAGTGTCTATTCAAAATAACAACTAACAAAGTAGAGAATTAAGAACCTAGTCAAAATAACAACTAATAAAGTAGGAAATTAAATGCCTAGTCAAAATTACAACAACAATAACAACAACAAAAAAAAAAAAAAAAAAAAAAAAAAAAAAAAAAACCTCAAAGAAATTCATGGAATCTTTATTGACTGTGTCAATGGGGTGCACACCAGAACTTCAGGGCACTACTGATTTCGAACATCACTCAATTCTTGTGCAGCCCCTATTGCTCCACTCGCCATTGCAGCCAACCATCACTGCAAACCCACTCTGTTAGCCATTGACATCCCAACAACAAACCCTCGCTAGCCCTACCTCATTGGATCTGCATTGCTTCTCCTTTTCCAACCACATCTCACATCACCCCTTTGTTGAGGATTTGTTTTGTTGGAGCTTTGGCCTGTCTTGCATTAGATCCGTTGATCTGCCATTGCTGTCCTACGGCCATTGCCCGTGGTTATGCTCCCCACTCATTCTTTAGGATTTGTGGGGGAAGCAGATTGGGTACTACCCCCACCTATCCCAAGGGGCTTAGAGGGGCCACCACTATAATGCGTGGGTTTTATCCACGCAGTCCATCCAGTATGCATTATAATTTTAGGGTATACACCAAGAAAATGAGGCAAATTCAAGGCTCAACTCTCAAGTGGAACACAGAACAAGGATTAAACGACTACCGTTGAAAACTTCTTGCAACCCATTAAAGTTTTGGATCAAGTTGATAGTTGTGTTCTCCCTTCATCTAGGCCTAGAATATGTTGGATGGCAAACAACATCACAATGGGCATTAGAAAAGTTTTACCAATGAGTGTCATTATCCCCGCCCTGCAATATGGCCCACTTGAGCTTTGTATCTGGCTTATTTTTGGGCGTATACCCTACAATGATAGGGCAAAATGGATGGATGACGTGGATAAAACCCATACATCATGGTCGCCCTCCAGAGCCCCGGCCTGTGCTGAGCTCGAGAAAGGTGGGAGTATTACCCAATCCGCGTCGGATCGTAGGGTGGTCCAAACTCAGTGCGGCCCTAACATAGACGAGTCCTGTTGGTTCAGCTCATGTGTGGCATACATATAATGTTTGTTTTTTACTCCCTTAAGGGTCATTTGGATGCCTTTAAAGTTTTAAGTTGTAAATGATATATACCTAATTTAGGTGTTATTTTGTTTACCCTTTTAAGTGGTAATGTATTTACATATAAATTGATCATGTGTTTGGTTTTATAACTTATAAAGAATGTATTTATGGACACAGAGTCTGGACTGTAAATCCTGCCAAAATTTAAAAATCATGTAAAACGGCTTGTTTTTTAGGGCTTTAGGAGGGCGTTAAAGCATATGCTTGCACCGGATGGATTAGACATCCCCCACCCGGTGGGCCCATTTGAAAGTTGTCAACGGTGGATGTCCCATCGTCCCCTCTCCTCCCACGTGGTTCATTTGATGATAATCAATCGGGCTGTATTTTCAGGGCCATAGGAGAGCATGGAGGGAAGCACATGATCGACCTGTCATCCTTCCCTCTCTCTCCTCTCTCGCCATCAACCTCTTTCATTCTTTCTATTGTTCTCTTCATCTCTCTTTGCCATACACCAGGATTTCCTTCTGACAGTGGCAGCAGCTTCGGCTTTGAAATTTTCAAAGGTACTTTCCTCTTAACATCCCCCCTCCCCCTCTGATTGAATTGTTGGTTATGAATCAAGAACCCTACTTGAAATCCCTAATTGTGGATTTTCCCTAATTGAAATTCCTGAAAATCTCTATTTGAGGTCCCATTTTTACTATGTCAAATGCTAATTGGAGATTTTGCCTAATTGGGGATTCAGGGGTTTAGAGAGAAATCCCTAATTGGCTCAATGGATAGTGGGATTTCTTCATTGTGGCATATTTTGGTTTAATGATGTGCTGGTTCGAAAGATCAGTTTTGGTTTGTGACTCGCCAAGGGACAAAAATCAGGACAACTGCCTGCTATGGTTGATATCTTCTATCCAATCTCTCCTGACGAAATTTCCATTTTCCAAATCAAACTCCCAGTTTGATATTTTTGTGAACTTCATGAACCAAAATACAGACAAGAGAAATGATTTGCTGGAGTCCGTTGAAATGGAAGATAGTGGAGCAAACCACCCTACCTGCCAAATTACAGTGGCACAGGGTATATGAGTCAGGACCATCCACCTAATGGACCCTACTGTGGTTTGTGGGTTTCATGATTAAGAAATCACAGGATTCCAGCAATAATTCCAGCCATGCGTTAAGTTCCTTCAAACTGATATAGATAACAAAAATGGTTAATCGTAAATGTTTAACTGGGAAAAAGGAACAAGAGAAGTGACAGTAAGAATGTCCAGTAAGTTTTGACTTCTGAATCTTGAACATCCAATGCAGACCAAGTATTGGAAGAGCGATTTGAAATCGTGACAGAGCTCCAACCACACCCCAGTGTGTAGTGTCGTAGCTTGGTTTGTGGATTTCGTTGGAATTATTTGAAGAAATTGGTACTTCATGGCAGTCTCTTTAATTATCTGTTTTCTGTTCACTTTCATGGGTTTTTTTATTCTCTTTTTTGAGCTGCTATTTACAACAAACCCTGATTGAATTGCATGCAACCTACTTGTAACTACTTTGTTGTGTGATACCATTTCATTTGATTGGCTAATGCTTGAAATCATGGCTGGTTAGAACATTTTCCAGGGTTGGAAGACATGATGTTTGTGACTCGTCACAGCTTATTGATGCTTGTACAACTGTAGCTAAGCAGCTCCGGCAAGTTCATTTATATTTATCAGGATTCATTTCATTTATCTTAGGCCTGTTTGGATGTCTCAAAACAATGGTGATGTGGTGCGGTTCCACCATTATTATCAAATGCACTTGATTAGATATGCCCCTTGGAAAAAGGTAGTTTGACCACCGTTTATACTGCTGTCATCTCGCATGTAATCCATATGTATGGACGAAATCCCTTTGAAAAGAGAAATTGGGATATGCCAGCTACATCGAGAAGACCACTGCAATAGGACCCTTCCTTTATCTTCAAGTTGTTCAGCTGCCGTCGGAGAAAGATCTTGTTTAACTTCGACATCCCTTCATATAGATTTCGCAATTTGTCCCACAAATCTTTTACAATGGTTGGATCAGATATGTTGAACAAAACCGAATTATCTAGTGTGAGAAGAAGATCCACCATGACTAATTGGTTTTCTTTTCAAATACCTAATCTTTCATCTCTACAGGCTTCTTTTCTTTTTTATTCTATTGTAATTGCACAACATTCCTTCACTAACACTATATTAATCTTTAGTTTCCACAACACGTAATTGAATCTGTTGAACTTCAGCACCTCAAATCTAGTAGAACTCAATCCAAGCATCTAAAACACATTTGCAACACAAACATTAACACCAATGTTGTGCTAAAAGGCTTCTTAATCTTTGACTCTAATACCAATTGTTGTGGAAAAACACCTGTACATGATTGATACAAGCAAAGCAAAGCTACAAAAGAAAAGAGCTAATACAAAAAGCCAAAGGGCCAAACCAAAAACAAGAGACAAGAGGCATAATAATTTATGTGGTTCGGTAATATGCCTACGTCCACGGGGCAACAATGGGGGTTTTCTTCTTTACTAAAAGAAAGAGAAACAAAAATAAAATACTTACCTCTCTCTCACTCTTCATCTGTATAAGAAAATCCTACCAAGGAATACCCCAGAAGAAGATTGAATGCATCATCTCTATACCCATACTCTCCTTTATATAGAAACACCACAACAGAGCACATAACAAAGTCTAGGGGAATTAGACTCCACCTAACATATGTATGCACGTACTCAAGAGGGGGAGGGACATCCCCTGGTAGGAGACGACATGTATTGACGTAACATTTAGAAATTACAAATATCAGTAACTTCACTTTTTATTGTTCTATTTTCATCAATAGATACATTATGCAAAATTAGGATAGGATAAGCAAGATAACACACACACACACACACACACACACACACACACTTATGGCATCTGATTGGTAGAACTATAAGCAGTGGGATTCTCGTGTAGTCCAAAACTCATATCCATCCAGGAATGAAACTATTCACATGCTGCAATTGGGTTGCAAATTAATTTGATTTGTAGAGATTGGATGAAATCCTACATTTAGTGTCAGGTTGCATTCTAAGGGTTGGAAGAATGATAACGGACAACCGACCAACGCACCGAAAGCTCCAGAGCTGTTGGGGGAGCACCGATTTATCCCTATATTCTGGTTTTCCTAGGAAAACCCAGGTGAGTCCTCTCCGTGGGCAACACCCAGTCACACGGGTCCCTGATCACACGATCCCACAATAGGTCCCACCTCGTGGCCATCTTGCATCTCACAGGCCCCACCTCCTGGGCCATCCCACCCCCGGTGTGGAGATATGATGCATCCTTGGAGTCACACCAAGATGCTTCCGCATCATCCACCTACGCTGGTGAGGAGACTCGATCCCTAGGCTCTTGTTGTCGTCTGCTATCAAAGAATCCCTCTAAACAAGGGGGTTGGCTATTATATGGGATATTTCACGCGACGGTCTTCCATGAAAATTGAAGTGGGTTTTATGCATCAATCTCTTCCAACTTCATTCTTAAGGTTCTGTTGGATTCTACCAGCATTTGTTCCTTTCTTCCAAGATCAGAAAGTTGATTGAGCATTAACTGGGTCTTCAATAGAGGAAATCTTGAAGATAACAAACGCCAGATGCTCACTGCTCGCATGTAGCAACTCTAGGATTGACTCAAAGCTTGGAGACATGTCACTCTTGCCCACTTTGACATACATGCCCTTTCTGATAAACGATTGTGCTGGATGTATCCGAGTGTTGACTTTTGAAATAAGCATGACTCTGTGAAGTTGCTGGTTTTTCCAGTAACCCTTTGCTCTCTTGATTGTTTGTAATGTTGGCAACAAGTTTGCCTCTGACTTGCTCTATGCTGTCACCACCTTGGTTTTAGATATTGGTTTTGGAGTGCAACTCGTCTGGTTTAGAAACCCATACAACTTGTTGAAACCGGTGTGGCTCGTCTGTTTTTGGAGAAGTTTCTTGGTCAATGCTGAAACCGATACAACTTGTTCAGTTTTGAATGAATATGCAATTGGTAATGGTTGTACATATCTTACAGAGTTGGTACTATGAACGGTCCCATAAACTGGTGGTGGGTGTCAATGGGGCTAGGAAATGAGTTTCTATTGAAAAAGAAGCTAAAAACCTATGCATCTGGTGGGTGTATCCCATCCAGGTTCTTCAAGCTCATCTTCAGAAGTGCCTGGCATGCTACTTTAAGCTTGGTGACTGGTTGGACATCTTTCCTGGATCTACATAGGTGTAGTCACTGCAGCCTAGCTGTGCGTAGATGCAATCCAGTTCCCAAGCAGCTGCCTCTAGTGATGCTCTAGGGTCAAGGAACTAGGTCGATTACCATTTTAATGCCCTGTAATAAGAGGTAGATGGAGAAAGGCTAGGGCTGTAATCATCAAATTGTGTTTTACTGATTGGTGAGCGAATTTTTTCATCTCTAATTCTGTCTCTACAAATTTAGTAAATCTGCTGCTCCTTTGAGCCTCTGTTACATAGAATGCTACAGCAGCAGACTACAATACTTATTGAGGGTTTATTTAGTGTTTTCCACTTGTAAAAAATATATGGCTTTGATTAGAATAAACAAAGGGCCAAGTTTTTTTTTTTTTTTTTTTTCTGTAATTGCTGGATTTTGAAGATATTTGGAGAATTTCCCCTTTCTTGTGAGTTGGGTTAATTTATGATTGGTTTTCTCTCTCTACTGTTCATGTCAGTTGTGATTTTGTTTTGTGGGATCATGGGTGAATCAGAGGATAATTTGAACAATCAGCCCTAGTTTGCATCTGAAAATTCTCTTATTAGCTTTGCTTGTTGTGTAAGATGTGATTGAGGAAACAAGTTTTATGTTTTCTTTTGATATTTAGTTTTACACTTGGGTTATGATATTCACCTACAGCTGTAAACGTTCATTTTTGGGTATTTACCAAAGCCCTTTGTTTGGTGCATACATGGGTTTGTTCTTTTCTTTACTAGATAATAAATAGTCTACTTTCATGAAAGCAAAGCACAATGATGAGCTATACTCTCTGCATTTGATGTGGAAGGACAAAATGGTTTTTAGAGTTCTTGATTGCTTTGCTTAATGGTTATCATGCCTCTATGGATGTGGGCCATATAATTGTGTGGCCAACCTGGTCTTTATTAAGTGCATTTAATATGCATATGTCATATTATAAGCAGTGTTCGAAATATCGGTATCGCACAATGTATCGCACCCTTGGGATACAGATACGTATCGGTTATCGTACGGGATATATCGTTTGTATCGCATAGTTTATCGCACTTTTTGGGAAACATGGGGAAACATTGGGAAAATGGTTGAATTTTTTAATGAAACTTTGGGGATTGTTAAAAAGGCCCTTAATACACACTTTTAAATCATAATATCTCAAAAAAAAGATGCACATAATAAATTTCCTTTGTAGAGGGTCCTAAGTTATGCAATGTTTAACTGAACTAACGCAACTATTTTTAAATTGAATGCATGATATTTATAAATATATCATAGTCATGTATGAAAACACAACCAATTTTATCTATCCATTGAGATTGGATAGAATCAAAATCAGAGAGATCCACCACTCAAATGGGCCACACCACATGGAACAATGAGATTTGATGCCAACAATAAGTTAGTAATTAGGGGCCACCATGATGTGGACCTTCAATCAAAGCTGTTAATCAAGTGTAACTCATTAAAATAAAGAGAATGTACAAAATTCATCCTGATAAAAGAAATTCATGTGGGCCTCACAACGTATTGTTTTTTCACTTTAAAATTCACAGCGAAACTCATTAAAATATTAAATAACGTTTTTTCACTTTATTCATGTATTTTTAACATTATTAATTTATTAATGGATTAGATGGAAAATAAACATTATTGTGGGCCATGTAAGTTTGATCTCATCTGAACCGTTCGTTCAACTCAGAACTCAAAGCTCGAGGCGCGTACGCGCTCATCCTTGCACGACACGTTTTCACGTTGCGTGTGGGAGGCGTATTAGCTACTGACAGGTTGAGAGTAGCTACTCCCTCCCCTACAGAAGTGACGTGACCAAGTTCTATGGGACCCGCCATGATATAGTTGTTGTATCCGCACCGTTCATTCATTTGAAGATATCAATTTAGGGAAGGAGCCAAAGAATGAGTCAAATCCAAGGCTCAAATGTACCCCACTATAGAATACAGTGGAGAGAGTGACGCCCACCATTAAAATTTTCTAAGGCTCAGAAAACAGTGGATCTTACCCATTCTTTGTCTCATGCCTTAAAATGATATGCCCAAATGTATGGACGGTGTAGACACAACACATACATCTTGGTGGGCCCCACAGAACTTGGTGCATCACTTCAGCCGTCTGGCTACGCAACCCGTCAGTGTGCGGAGAGATGGATTGGCTACTCCCCCTGACACCGACCTCATGGCTCGTGGTCGGTGCTTTGTGGGCCCCACCATAATGTATTTGTTTCATCAATTCCGTCCATCCATTTCTACTGATCATTTTAGGGATTGTTACAATAAATCATAGGGATTTAAATCGAAGGTGGACCACACCAAAGAGAAACAATAATGATTGGATATCCACCTCTAAAATTCTCCTAAGGCACACTGTACTGTTTATTTGACATCCAATCTGTTGATTGGGTCCTAAAGCCTCAGATGAAGGGAAAAAATAGATATCAGGTTGTTCCAAAGCTTTTATGGCTCCCACAACGTTTTTAACGGTCAATGTTCATTCAACATTGTTTCCTGTAATGTGGTCCACTTGAGTTGTGGATATGGTTCAATTTAGGGCTCAACGCCTGAAATGATCAGCAAAAGCGGATGGACGGCGTGGATAAACCACGTGTAATCACGGTGGCCCAACAGAGTTTACTCAGTAAGCTAAGAGCGTACTGAGTACGCAATTCAATGTGATGCCCGCCTGTGACGGGGGCACGATGGGTCACCAAGTTACGTGGGTCCTACCATGATGTATTTTTTCTATCTACACCGTCTATACATTTGAAGAGATCATTTAATAGCATGAGCCAAAAAATGGCTCAGATCCAGAGCTCGAGTGGACCCCACCATAGAAATCTGCGGAGAAGGGTTTCAACGGCGGAAACCATTTACCCCTTCGGCGGGGAAGCAGATTGCGTACTAAGTAAGTCAGTATGCTAAGCGTACTGAGTAAACTCTGTGGGATCCACTGTGATTTATCTATTTGATCCACACCGTCCATCCATTTTAAAAGTTAATTTCAGTACCATATACTAAAAAGAAATTTATATCCATGGATCAAATAGACCACACCACAGGAAATAGTGTGAAATGAGTGTCTACCATTGAAAATTTCTAGGGGCCACCGAAGTTTTGGATCAAGCTGATATTTTTTATTTCACTTCATCCAAGTGTTTTTTTATCTTATGAACATGGTGGATGAGAAATAAATATCACTTTGGGCACTAAAAAGATTTCAACGGTCGAAATCACTATTCCCACTATTTCCAGTGGTATGGTTTCACTTGGA
Organism: Magnolia changhungtana; assembly: GCA_030180095.1. Classification (NCBI taxonomy): domain Eukaryota; kingdom Viridiplantae; phylum Streptophyta; class Magnoliopsida; order Magnoliales; family Magnoliaceae; genus Magnolia; species Magnolia changhungtana. Next base: position 3,762,124 of record JASAUF010000467.1, on the reverse strand, counting down.
CTTTGTGTATGCTTCGATTTTAGGCTCAACGTATAAAATTATGTGAAAAAACATATGGACGGATTGGATAAACCGCACACATTCAAGGTGGACCACAACTGAGTTTACTCGGTATGATAAAAGCATACTGAGTAACTAGTACGTAATCCCATTTCCATCCGCCGAAGCGGATTGCGCACTGTGTACTGAGTAAACTCTGTGGGGCCCACTATCATTCATGCATTTCATCAAATCCGTCCATCTATTTTCCTGTATAATTTCAGGGCTTTTGAAAGAAAAATTAATCATATCCAAAGCTCAAGTGGACCACACTACCTGAAACAGTTTGAATTGAAGTCTACCGTTGAAAAGTTCTTGGGGGCCCACAGAAGTTTTAGATCAAGATGATATTTGTTTTTTCCATTCATCCATGTCTTTGTGATATTATGAATAGTTTGGATGACAAATAAACATCATTGGGGGCCGTATAAATATTTCAACGGTGGAAATCAATACTTCCACATTTTCCTTTGGTATGGTCTACTTGAGATTTTGATAAACTTTATTTTTGGGCTCCACCCCTAAAATGATCTGAAAAAGCGGATGGACGGCGTGGATGAACTAGATGGTAACCAATGGGCCCTACAGAGTTTACTCAGTATGATAAGAGCCTACGTAACTCAGGACGTAACCCGATTTCCCCATCGCCCCTCTTTTCATCTTCCCTCTTCATTTTCACCTCCATGGCTCCATCCACGCAGTCCGACCCACTTCCTCCTCTCAAATCTCGTTCCGGAAAGAACGGTGAGTCGATATGGCCTGATTCCTCGCCAGAATCTCCGAGAAAGAGGGAAGACGAAGAAAATGGGAAGAAAATCTCACTTACCTGTCGAATGGCCCACCTCCGATCACCGCTACAGCCAGGTACACTCCGATTTCTCTCTCTCTTTTTTTTTTTCTAATTGAATTTTTTTTTTTTTGATTCTCCATTGCTCGGATCCGATTTTTATGGTGTGTGGGGGTGGTTAGCTACAGTGGGACTCGTGAGTCCCCTGCAATCCACCCGTGATTGTCCGTGCGTTGATGTCCGACAATAATGGAGAGGAAATGGCGCGATATCGTCGATATATCGTGCGATATCGCCGATAATATCGGCCGATATCTGGATTTGGAATTTTTTGGTATCTTCCCGACGTTATCGCGAGTATATCGTCTCGCAGTGGTGCGATACCGATAATATCGGCCGATAGTATCGATATTTGAAACACTGATTATAAGTAGGCGAGGGGTATTTTTTGACATTTTTGCTTTTTTGACAATATAAAAAGGGAAAGTGTAGGGACGTACAACCCTAGTGTTTTTTTAGGCATTCTCTTTTTCCCATCTCATTTCTTCCTCTTTTCTTTTCCTTTCACTTTTACATAACTCTACATGGTATTAGAGCGGATTTCATTATGATTTTGATGCGGACACAAGCGCATTCAAGGTGTACCAACGAAGAAAGCGTCAACCACAAGTGCCGTCCTTGTGGATAGGCGACTATTGAGGAGCTGAAGACCTTTCACATGTGATTGGACATATAGAAGACCCCACTCAGGGAAGACACATGTGAAGGAAGATTGGAGAAAGAAGACCGAGCGCCCGAACTTTCCCGCACTTATATTATTTGCGCGTTTTTGCTTAGTTAGGGGTCTTTTAGTAATTTTATATCTTTATTAAGGGTCTTTTAGTAATGTTATGTCTTTACTTGCTTATTCTAGGGATATTTTAGTACTTTTATGTCTTTATTTGCTTATTTAAGTGGGTTAAAGCCCTAGATACGAATTTGAACTATTGATGAATGAAAAGCAAACCCTTTGGTTGCCTCTCTTCTCTTCTCTCTCTAATGGTGCTCCTTCTCTTCCCTTGATCTTCTTCTTCTAATTTCTTCTTGTGCCCTTCCAACTTCCTCAAGGTAATTATTTCCTTCTTTCTCTTTTCTAGTTTTGGCTAATCCTTCTTCGATCAAAACTTTGAGAATCAATCTAAACCCTAAACCCTCAAATTCTCAAATCTCTAATCCGAGAAACTTCTTGGTTCTTCGGACTAGTGATCTTCATTGATCGATTGGGTGTGACCATGCAAGATCGGGAGGTCTCATCCCTCGCCGGATCCAACCTAAGTAATAATTGAATTCCATACTCCATGGTTGTGATGATGGCCCGCTCCATTGTATGTTTCCTTTATGATTTTCTCAGTTATGATGATTACTGCTAGAATTTTAGATCATTTATTCCTTTTATTTCCGCTGTTTAATTATGTTCATGAGCATGCATCATAATTAGGGCTGTCCTGCGTCAAATTTGGTATCAAAGCATAGGTTTGCATGGTTTTTGTCTAGATCGAGTTATCAAATTAGGGTTTCCGGTTTGCAGCAAATTTGCAGATTTGCAGATTTCCAAATTTGCAGATTTGCAGATTTTCAGATTTCCAGATTTGCAGATTTGCAGATTTCCAGATTTGCAGATTTCCTGATTTCCAGATTTGCAGATTTCCAGCTTTGCAGATTTCCAGATTTCCAGATTTGCAGATTTCCAGATTTGAGATTTCCAAATTTCCAGATTTCCAGATTTCCAGATTTAGAAAGTTCCAGATTTAGAAACTTTCCAATTTAGAAAATTTTCAGATTTGGAAAATTTCTAGATTCAGAAAGTTCCAGATTTAGAAACTTTCCAATTTAGAAAATTTCCAGATTTAGAAAATTTCCAGATTTAGAAAGTTCCAGATTTAGAAACTTTCCAAATTTAGAAACTTTCCAATTTAGAAAATTTCCAAATTTGAGTTGTTTCCTGTGTCAACTTAATTGTGTCACTTCATAGTAGTTTTGCATTCATCACATTCATCTTGGAAGTCATAACACCTAAGTAGTCTAGTTGGGTAGAGTTTGGTTCAAGTCTTCATTGTATGCCCACGAGAAGAGGTAGAGGTTTCGACTTAAACCTACCATGAATAACGAGCAGTTATCTAAGCAACTCGCTCAATTGATACAAAAGATAACCGCCTGGAAGCGGGTCAAAAGCGCGAGTTTGCCCGCCTTGAGAACCAAATTACCACTACCATGACTAAGGTCAAGCAACTAGAGGCGTCCCAAAAGGAAAATCCCGCTGTAGGGGATGATGCGTACTCCCAAGTGGGAGGAATCATTGAAGAACGCGCTGCCACACGTGGTGGTAATGAAGATAGAGATCGTGGTAACGGTTGTGGTATGGTGCGAGAGGCATGAGCCACATGTGATCATCAAGACCGTTATGATTCAGATGAGCGTGCGATGAAGAGTGTAAGAGTTGAGGCCCCGAGTTTTGATGGGCGCTTGGATCCCAAGGCATTCCTTGATTGGGTTGTTGCGACATGGACCACTACTTTGAGTGGTATGGCATGTCGGAAAACCGTCAAATGCGGTTTGCTAAGATGAAACTTGTGGGTCAAGCCAAGCTCTTCTTGGACCAACACCGAGCGTAGGATGGAGAGAGTTGGTAGAGCCCCTATCATGCATTGGTATGAGATGAAAGAGAAGTTGAAGGAGAAGTACCTTCCTCTCTCATACCGCCAGAAGCTCCTTGACCAATGGCAATCCTTACGTCAAGGGTCAATGTCTGCCGCTGACTACATCGCTAAATTTGAAGAATATATGATGTGATGTGATATCCGAGAAGACCCTCTAGTAACGCTCTCGCGTTTCAAGACGGGCCTTCGTGCGGATCTTCAGCGCGAGCTTATGACTCGGCCCTTAACGGACTTGGATGAAGCATATCAAGTCGTGCAGGAGTTAGAGCAATATCCGAAGGCTCCTATCGTTAGTCGTTTTGAGTCCCGAGACTCAGTTGTTAGATCTAGTTCCCGGGAACTAGACCTAATATTGGTAGTCAACCTAGGGCACAAAGACCATTTCGCCTAGGCCTTTAGGGAGGACAAGGGTAAAGGGGTTCTTGGTGCCGGTCCTAGTAACATGAACCAAGTGAGGTGCTATGAGTGTGGCAATCTTGGCCACATGTCTAATCAGTGTCCTACGAAGAGCCGTGGAAGAGCCTTAGTTATAGGTGAGTCCCACGAGGGTGGAGATGACCAGGGTGATTATGAAGTTGAAGAGTATCACCCGAAGGAGGACTTATCGATGAAGAAGAAGTGGATGGAGAAGCAACGCTTGCGTAGTCGCGTGTGCTTAGCTCGGTCTGTAGAAGTAGTGTGACCGGCGTCGAAGCACTATCTTCTACACTATTGCCAAGTGTGGTGAAAAGAATTGTAAGGTGATAGTGGACAAGGAAGTTGTCGAATGTGATTTCCACTAGCACCTTAGATCGCTTAAAACTGAAATCCACACCTCATCCAGACCCGTATAAAGTTTCTTGGGTTGACAAGACATCTCTACCTGTTACCCAGCAATGTCTAGTCCCCATCGAGTTTGGGTCATACAAAGAGTCCCTGTGGTGTGATGTTTTACCTATGGATGTGGGACATGTTATCTAGGTAGACCGGCTATTCGATAATGATGTCACGATCTTTGGCCGTTCGAATGCATGTACTTTTATGTATAACGGTAAAAAGATCAAACTTAATCCCATGCCACCTGAGAATACACTAGGGAAGAAGAAGGATGAGAAGGCAAGTGAGCCTAGAGGAATGGGGAAATCCAAACCTAAGTCTCTACATATAATCAGCGCAAGAGAGTTTGAAAAAGAGGCTAAGGAGGATTCTATGGTGTATGCCCTTGTGGCTAGAGAGATTACACCTGAGGTTCCATCAGAGTTGCCCCGTGAGGTGACCTCGGTCCTGAAGGAATATAGTGATGTATTTCCTGAAGACTTACCGAATGAGTTGCCACCTATGAGGGACATACAGCATGCCATTGATCTTGTCCCAGGGTCTACCGAACCTTCCTCACTATAGGATGAACCCTACAGAGCATGCAGAGTTGAAGAAGCAAGTTGATGAGCTTCTGCAAAAGGGTTTCATCCAAGAGAGTATGAGCCCGTGTGCCGTGCCTGCATTGTTGACGCCAAAGAAAGATGGCACGTGGCGCATGTGTGTGACAAATGTGCCATAAACAAAATTATCACAAGTATAGGTTCCCTATACCTAGACTTGATGATATGCTTGACATGATGGCCAGGTCCACTATATTCTCTAAGATAGACCTCAAGAGTGGATATCACCAAATCCGTATACGCCCAGGAGATGAGTGGAAGACGGCGTTTAAGACGAAAGATGGGCTGTATGAGTGGTTGGTCATGCCCTTCGGCTTGACTAACGCACCCAGTACTTTCATGCGGGTGATGACACAAGCTTTGAGGCCGTTCATGGAAAAATTCCTAGTGGTGTACTTTGACGATATTCTTATTTATAGTACCACTAAGGAATCACACCTTGAACATTTAAAGAAGGTCTGTAGTGTCCTTAGGAAGGAAAAGTTGTACGCTAATCTTAAGAAATGTGCATTCATGTCTAGCCAAGTTGTGTTCTTAGGATTTATAATGTCATCTGAAGGGATGCGCGCAGACCCTGAAAAAGTCAGGGCCATAGTTGAGTGGCCAGAACCAAGGAACATTCATGAGGTGCGAAGCTTTCACGGCTTAGCAACTTTTTATCGTCGGTTCATTAGGGGTTTTAGCACGATCATGGCTCCCATTACCGAGTGCATGAAAAAGGGAGAGTTCGTGTGGTCTAAAGCCAGCAATCAAGGCTTTTAAAGAAATTAAGGGCAAGATGGTGGAAGCTCTGTCATGCGTCTACCCGACTTTTCTAAAGTCTTTGAAGTAGCGTGTGATGCGTCCGGGTGTCGGTATAGGTGGAGTGTTGAGTCAAGAAGGACACCCAAAGTGGCCTATTTCAAGGAGAAACCGAATGAGGCAAAACAAAAATACTCCACTTACGACAAAGAAATTTTATGCGGTAGTGCAATCCCGAGACATTGGCGACACTATCTCCTACCGCAAGAATTCGTTTGTTTTCGACCATGAGGCTTTGAGATACTTGCATTCTCGAAGAAACTCAACCCAAGGCATGCCAAGTGGGTAGCGTTTCTTCAGAATATTCGTTTGTTTTGAAACACAAGGCCGGGGTTGAAAACAAACCAAATGATGCCCTTAGTAGGAGAGTGGCGTTGCTCAACTCTTTGAGTGTAGAGGTAGTCGGATTTGAGCAACTGAAATATGAGTACCCCATATGTCCTGATTTTGGGAGTACTTACGCGTCGCTCTCTAGTGACCAGCATATTATGGGTGAATATGTTCTTAAAGATGGCTTTCTTTTCAAGGGAGACAGACTTTGTATTCCCCGTATGTCCCTTCGTGAATTCCTCATTTGGGAACTTCATTCAGGAGAGATAGCTGGCCATTTTGGTCGTGATAAGACCATTGCCCTCGTGGAAGATCGTTTCTATTGGCCAAGTCTCAAGCGAGATGTAGCCAAAGTTTTAGGGCAGTGTCGAACATGTCAGCTGACAAAGCAAATAAAACAAAATACCGGGCTGTACACACCATTGCCAGTGCCACATGCTCCGTGGCAGGACATTAGTATGGACTTCGTGCTTGGGCTTCCCAAGACTATAAAAAAGCACGATTCCGTTTTTATCGTGGTGGACCGTTTTTCTAAAATGGCGCATTTCCTCCCATGTTCGAAGACGTCGGATGCGTCTCATGTTGCTCGTCTCTTTTTTGATGGTGTGGTGCGTCTCCATGGGTTACCTAAAACCATAGTGTCTGATCGTGATGTTCGATTTACTAGCTATTTTTGGAAGACACCGTGGCACATTATGGGAACTCGTTTGCAATTTTCATCGCTTACCACCCACAAACAGATGGTCAAACCAAGTGGTAAACCGTAGCCTTGGAAATCTTCTACGTTGTCTAGTGGGTGAACATGTTAAGACTTGGGACCTAATTTTACCAATCAATAACTTGCTTATAATGGGTCAGTTAATAGATCTACAGGGTTGAGTCCTTTTGAAATTGTAAGTGGTTATAAACCTAGAATGCCCATAGATCTCTTACCCATGTCTGTTACTCAAAGGTCTTCTGAGTCAGCCGATGCATTTGCACGCCATATTCATGATTTACATACACATATTAGACGGCGGTTAAATAAGAGCAATGATGATTATAAAGTTTCAGCTGATTCTCATCGTAGAATGCAAGAATTTCAAGAAGGAGACTATGTAATGGTGCGAATAAGGCCAGAGCGATTCCCTCAAGGATCTGCTAAAAAATTACAAGCGCGTAGTGCTGGACCATTCAAGATATTACAAAAGGTTGGGTCCAACGCGTATCGGATTGACCTTCCACCTGAAATGAGCATTAATCCAACTTTTAATGTGGAAGATCTAGTCCGTACCCATACTCCCATTGTTGATATATCGTCCCTTTCATGGCCTTTTTCTGAGTTTGCTACTCAACCCCTTCCATCACTTCCTCCACCCATTACCCATAAAGAAGAAATTGAGGAAATCTTGGATAACGAGATAGTATCCACGAGAGATGGAGGTTTCCAAAGGTATCTTGTCAAGTGGAAGAACAAACCATCGTCTGAATCTACGTGGGTGTCGGGCGACGCATTGCAGGGTATTGATCCAGATCTGCTAGAGCGCTACAAAAGTTTCAACTCGTCGGAGTCGAGTTTTTCTCACCCGAGGGGAATTGATGCGACACAAGCGCATTCAAGGTGTACCAACGAAGAAAGCGCCAACCACAAGTGCCGTCCCTTGTGGATAGGCGACTATTGAGGAGTCAAGACCTTTCACATGTGATTGGACATATAGAAGACCCCACTCAGGGAAGACACATGTGAAGGAAGATTGGAGAAAGAAGACCGAGCGCCCGAACTTTCCCGCACTTATGTTATTTGCGCGTTTTTGCTTAGTTAGGGGTCTTTTAGTAATTTTATGTCTTTATTAAGGGTCTTTTAGTAATGTTATGTCTTTACTTGCTTATTCTAGGGATATTTTAGTACTTTTATGTCTTTATTTGCTTATTTAAGTGGGTTAAAGCCCTAGATACGAATTTGAACTATTGATGAATGAAAAGCAAACCCTTTGGTTGCCCTCTTCTTCTCTTCTCTCTAATGGTTCTCCTTCTCTTCCCTTGATCTTCTTCTTCTAATTTCTTCTTGTGCCCTTCCAACTTCCTCAAGGTAATTATTTCCTTCTTTCTCTTTTCTAGTTTTGGCTAATCCTTCTTCGATCAAAACTTTGAGAATCAATCTAAACCCTAAACCCTCAAATTCTCAAATCCCTAATCCGAGAAACTTCTTGGTTCTTCGGACTAGTGATCTTCATTGATCGATTGTGTGTGACCATGCAAGATCGGGAGGTCTCATCCCTCGCTGGATCCAACCTAAGTAATAATTGAATTCCATACTCCATGGTTGTGATGATGGCCCGCTCCATTGTATGTTTCCTTTATGATTTTCTCAGTTATGATGATTACTGCTAGAATTTTAGATCATTTATTCCTTTTATTTCCGCTGTTTAATTATGTTCATGAGCATGCATCATAATTAGGGCTGTCCTGCGTCAGATTTACACCACTTTCTTTTCTTTTATCTCATAAATCCTTCATTTTCTTTTCCTATTTGCTCTTCTAAGGTTTATTCTTCTTCTTCTTCTTCTTCTTCTTCTTCTTTTTTTGTGTGGCAGGCCTTCATAATGGCATGCGTGTTAAGAGTGTGAATGGTATGTTCGTGATCATTGCTTTTGTGTTCAATTGAAACGTGTGAGTTGATTGTTCGTCAGGTGTGGTGTGTACATGTGGAGCATGCAATTGGAGAGTTCTTAGATTTGGAAGAGTCAGCTTGCATCCGTGTAAGCATTTTGTTATTCTCTTTAATTTCTTCTAATTGAAATGAAGGGTGATCAATGATTTGGGTTTCTAAATCCATATGATTTTAGAGGTTCAAATAACTTGCTATAAAACTTTAAATAACTTACCATAAAACTAAATGAAGCAAATTATCTCTAGTGGTCTAAATCTATCCGAGTGTTTTTTTTTTTTTTGCGACCAAAGGCAAATTAAAATATTTGATTGTGGAGAAACCAAGTTGAAAGTGATAGCACATACAGTCAGTGGCTTTAGGAAAATGCTCTGATCATGACGTGGTTGGGGAATAGTATGGAAACAACTGTTAGTGAAAATGTGATGTTTTCAGATATGACAAATGTGGTGTGTGATGTGTTATGAGAGATGTATATATCTGATAAAAAAAAAATCTCTCGTACATATCAGTTGTTTAAAGAGATTTTTGCATTTTAACAGGGGGATAAGTATCTTGGTGAAATATTATTCAAAACTCAAAGTAATGCTGGAGGAGATGCATGTGCATTAGCTACTTACTAATGATCTTTGGCAACGTGAGGATTTTCGTGTTGTTAAATTCATATTTTGCTTGAAACCAAAACATGAGCCAATGCGTGTGCATATCTTGGGTGGCAAGGATGTTCCATCCCTAAAAGGAGTTAATGTTCGCCTTCAATGTATATAACTTGGCTCTATGGGTAGAGCCAGTGATTATTTTGCTTTGACATTATTTGTTAGATGTGGATATGAATGTGTATCAGCTACTTACTAATGATCTGGAGAAACAAGGTTGACAACGTGAGGATTTTCGTGTGGCTAAATTTATATTTGGCTTGAAACCAAGACATCAGCCAATACATGTGCATATCTTGGGTGGCAAGGATGTTCCATCCCTAAAAGGAGTTTATGTTCGCATTCAACGGGTATCACTTAGCTTTATGGGTAGAGCTAGTGATAATTTTGATTTGACATTATTTGTTAGATGAGGTAGAGGTGGTGCTTGTAGTGGCTAAGGTAATTAATCAAGGAGGTGGCAAAGGTAATGAAGGTGGTCATAGTGATGCAACAAGGGGTCGTGTTAGAGGTCATGGACCTAAAAAGTGTCCTCACTGTGGGCATACAAATCACATTGTTAATAAATGGGACATGGGAAGTTAGTTGGGCAAATGAGGCCTTATTTTGAAGAGAGTAGTGGGTCTCGTTCTGTTGGTTCTACACCTACAACTCAATAGACAAGTACATGTGATGACATAGTCATGCTTACCAAAGATGAATACTTCAAATTATTGAAGAATCAACCCATCTTTGTCGCTAGTTTCACTTAACCACATTCATCAACTCAGGTATGACTTGTTTAGGGTTCTAGTCCTCTACACCATGAATTATCGACTTTGGAGCTTCTGATCATATTACAGGTAATCTAGTGCCCATTCCTTTATTGATACATTATTGCCGAGTTCATTAGTCTCTTTAGGAGACGGCGCCTAGTCTAAAGTGTGTGAAATGGGTATTGTTCATCCAAATTCCTTTCTTTATTGTCATCAATTCTCTATGTACTTGAATTTAATTTTAGCTTCATGTATGTTAGTAAACTCTGCTCTATGATATTCTATCCTTCACATCGTATTTTCCAAGATCTAAAGACGATGAAGTTTATTGGTGGAGGACATGAACATTGTGTGTTTTAATATCTTGACTGTGAAGTCGTTGGAGTAGTAGTGCAAAGCAACATTTGTCCTTACTAGTGATACTGACATCTCGGTCACCCATTTTTGAAGATTCTCAAAAGTTCCATTCCTTTATTATTGCATTATTGGCTATGTCAACTTTAGAATGTGAAGTGTTTGAATTAGGTAAGCATCATCAAATCACTTTTCCACCACATGTGGAAAAGCATAGTCTAGTTTCATCTTCTTTGGTTCATTGTAATATATGGGGACTTGTTCAAGTTTTAGTGTGTGAGGGTATTAAGTATTTTGTTACTTTTGTTGTTGATTTTTCAAGAATGACTTGGCTTTATTTAATGAAAAGATATATATGAATTGTTCAATATTTTAAAGATCTTTCGTATGGAAGTGGATAATCAATTTAACTCCAAAGTGTGTGTGTTTCGTTTAGATAATGCTAATGAGAATATATCCAATTCTTTTAGCTTTTATTTATTTTTATTTTTTCGAAGACACAGGGTGTCCCCACCTCTTTTTGAAGTGAGACTAGTCCCTGCGAATACATGCAATCACCCACAACCACGTGTATCGGGTAAAGCCAAGGAGGGGAATCGAACCCTCACCTGTAGGGAGCAAACCTACGGTGAAGACCATTCACCCAAACCTCATTAGGTTTAGCTTTTATTTATTTGAAAATGGTTGCATCAAACATTATGTGCCTCCACAACAAAATGGTGTTGTAGAATGGAAAAACCGTCATTTGCTTGAGATGGCACGTGCCTTGATTCATATAAATGTCCAATTTTATTTTATTATTATTTTTTTTTTTTAAGTGATGTAGTTTTAATAGCATGCTATTTGATCAAAAGAATGCCCTCTATTATATTGACGAGTTAGTCCCCTCATGCAATTTTGTTGTCAGATCATTGTTCTCTATGCCCCCAATGTTTTTACATGTGTATGCTTTATTCATTAATTAGAGTTGGGCCATGATAAATTATACCTTAAAGCAATTAAATGTATTTTACTTGAGTTTTCTACAATACAAAGGGGTTTTATAGGTGTTACAGTCCTCATCTTCGAAGACAATTTATTTGTGCCTATGTTTCATTCTTTGAGCCCATTCAATTCTTCTCAAATAAAGGTAAATCTCTTGACTTGGAAGCTTCACCATCTCATCCCTCAGTGCCTGCGCCTATTCTTGTTGAAGAAAACACTATCCGGTTGCCCCTGTCCACTGGTTCATCTATTCTTGTTGGTGGCGAGAAAGAAGTTCGATGAGAAGAAGAAGAGAAGTTAATCATCTATTGAGCATGTTAGCATTTTCAATCCCAGGAAATCGCATGGGATTGGGAGGAAAAGGACACGAGAGTCAAAAGTCATTGGAGCAAATGAGGCTAGAAGATTAACATTTGGAACCCCATCCAGCGAAGCTGTGACATTTTGTGTTCGTAAGGCTTCCTTCAGACCGTTGGCAAGGAGAAGCAAACCCCAACCTTCATACCCAGATAAAGGCAGATTCGTCTCCAGAGGTAAATCCCCAAGGTACGTCTCGCGTGTCCCTTCCTACAATCTGTTGGGTACCTCTATTTGGCAGAGGTTTTCACACGCCTAGTCCTTCTCAATAGGCTTTCTAGAGAGAGTTCTAGGGTTATTAGCAATCGGTACACTGATTTCCCTTCCCATTCTCCTATCCCCAATACCCGTCTCTCCTTCCTATAGTTGTGTCGTTATTTCTTCCCGTCTCGTAGGGGGTAGTCTGCCGGGCATCTTGGGTTAAGGTTCCATTCCATTGTCACAATCGGTTCATCTGGCTAAGGGTGATTGGACTCAAGTTGTGAGAAGAAAGTCTCATGAGCTAAAGAATAGGGAGCAGAATCCTAGTAGCGTGAAGAAATCTCCTTACTCAGCTTTTGCAAGTTTCCCTGCCCTCTCTATTGCTAATTTGCCACAATCTTGGGATGAGAAAAATGTTATCTAGGGTCTTCTCCAAGGTAGGGAAAGTTAAGGAATCTGTAATCCCTAGGAAGAAATGGTCCTCGAAACTGCAGGGTTTTGCTTTCGTTTGCATGGCATCTAAGATGCCACCTCCTCTGCCATTGACATCCTTCTTCGATCCACAGTTATAATGGTTGACCTATCTTTAGTGCAGATGGCTCGTTATGGACCACTTCATCTTCCTGCAGCCACAGTCCCAACTAAATGAATAGAGATGTCTCTCGATCGCAATACATCGATGATATACCAATACACTTTTTGAAAATATCATTGTTATAAGTTTCTGTTATTGTCGATACATTTGCACATATTGATGATATCACACTTGCGTCAGTCCTGTTTCAAAAAAATTGGGAAATTTGCCAAAAATCTACAAAAATTGATTTTCCTTTTAAGCTTTTTATTTTATTTTATTTTAATACCAAGATCAGTTTTTGAAGTATCGGTATCACTGGAAACTATATTGATATTTCCGTTAATCGGAAATGTGGGGAACGGTGGGGAAAATGGTGGAATTTTTAGTGAAACTTTAGGATATGCTAAAATACACATTTGGATATTTAGGAATTTGAAAAAAAAAGAAAAAGAAAAAAAAAAAGAAGTAGAAAAAGATTGCATACATAATAACTTTCCATTTAATAGGAGCTTAAAAGCATGTTTTTTCATAAGCAAGGTATTCAAAATTGGTTACGTAATGGTTACAGACGTTACGTAATGGTGACGGTCATAACCATTATGCATTATGGAGCTGAAACGGTCGTAAAGGCCGTTACAGAAAAAACAAGCCGTAGTGGCCATGTAATGGTCTTGTAACAGTTTTTTTTTTTTTTTTTTTTTTCAAGGGAAAAAAAAGAGCCATAACAGCTGATATGGGGGTTGTAACAGCTATTATGACCCGTATCATAATGGTAACGGTGGTGGCCGTTACGGTCACCATTATAGTTATGGAACACCTCGATCATTAGAAATCAATCCAACCATCCCCATCTATTCATCCAAACATCCCATGTATCTATCCAACCATCCAACTTTCCATCCAAACACCCATCGATATTTCAGAATATCGATAACACAACATTTCTCCATGAAATCATTGGCAACTGGAAAGGAAATGAAAGATTATCGTTGTCACGTCCCTAAATCTAGTGTTGGTCATCCATGATTACTAGACACCAAATTTTGGTTGACAGCTTCCGTAGAACTCCGATTTTGGGACTTCCAACTATCACATCCTAAGTCCCATAAGCGGGGCTCCACAAGGAGGATTTCTGAAAGTAAAGACAACAAACATGTATCATTTCTCAAAATTTCATCATATTCAACATATATTACTGGGTACAACTGAGCACATCAAGGCAAAACCAAAACATAAACCATGTCATATTTACTATACCTAATGTACATATTCAGGGTATTACCAAAAAAAATATATACACTGATATGTACAAAACAAAAAGGACAACTGGAGTCTGTAGCCTCTACTCTTGCAGCTCCCTACTCTCACCTGAAAAAAAATAGAAAGGAAAGCTTGAGCTACTAAGCCCAGTGAGTGCATGTGTGCAGTGAAAATGCATGTTCCATGTCATGCTCCTATCATGCACAGGCTTTCTGGCTCGATACCAATAAAATAAAGATACAATGCATACGCTTTCAACATTTCCACAACTTTCCACATTTCTCAATTGGATCACCAGGGTCTAAAACAGAAGTGGGACTCATTATTACCCACTTGTGTAGACTTTTCCACCGTGGTCAACTACAGAGGTGGGACTACATAGTTCACGGGCTGAACTAGTCTAACCCACTTGTGTTAAACCTCACTATCTGCCTAACGGCGAGAAGTAACAAGTCTCCTGGCAAAATGATAGCGGACAATTTATGAGCTCGTCATACACAACCTATCTTTGCTTGCCCATAAGCAGGTCAGGTCAAACTTCTCAACCAATCGGCACACGTCGGTGGGAGTCGCTGCTTACTTTGGTATTTCAGCATTCCAGCGCTCTGTTCTTCCACCCGGTCTAAGCATTGGTCGCTCCCAATGGTACCAATCGGGGTTTAGGGACTTTCACCCATGGACCCTCTAATCATGTCCTGTCGAATTACACATTTACGGTGTGGTGTCCAACTCGAGTTATAACAAAGTATGTTCATATGCATAAATCCACATACAAGCACAATATGTCAGGGTTTTCAAGGCAAGCATAGGACAACCGTCCTCATGTGGTCTCCTCATACATTTAAGTTCCACATTTAAGTTCCTCATGATCACCATATCATGATATGAATCTGTAGACACTGAAAAATCGGGCGTCCACGTTGTTGTGAAAAATGTCTTGTTGTGGTGGTCCTGGGGGTGATTAAGCTGATTTGTGATTGTTGGAGTCGCCACTAGCCGAATAATCTCAGAATCCCGCGGTCGGCTAGAACCACGGAATACGTAAGGTTGGAGAAATCCGAAAATCCTCCGACCTTAGATTGACTCCTGGTCTACGATCCGGGATTCCGGGTAAGGGACCTCGGTTACAAAGAGGGAAGGTGTTAGGCACCCTCTCTGCCCGTACAAATGTACGGTCTCGACTTAGTGTGGTAAAATAATCTCAAGGGATGATGATGATGCTTCGGTCATGATGGGACTAGTCACATGTGGATTTCTGATGTAGCAAGATCCGAGATTTCGGCAGGCCACAGAGCATACATCCGACGATGTGTCTAGAGGGCGGATGTGATGATGCTTATGCAAAAACACAAGAAAAGTGGACTAGATCACTAGGAATTTCTGATGTGACAGGATCCGATGTACGGCAAGTCACAGAGCATACGTCCGCTAGAAATCTAGAGAAGCAAGGGGGTTGAGAAGGGAGTAGATGTCATGATGAATGCTTGTATGCAAATAGATCTTTGACTTGATTCTTGAAAAGGCTAAGATGTAGATTGAACCATGATCATTTTAGACTAGGCTTGTGGGTTGGAAGGGTTGAGATGAAGGCTAGGAGGTGGCTGGAAAATGTGGGCTTGAAGGCTTGGGAGCTCCTTCCTTTCCTTCACTCTCTTCCTCACTCTCTCTCTCTCTCTTTTCTTTTCTTTTCCTCTCACTCTTTCTCTCTCACTCTCTTCTCTTGGTGGCTCTCCTCCATATGGGTGAAAATGAAAGGGGAGAGGGCTATTTATAGCCCTTTCCAATGGTTTTTTGGTAAATAGAGGACAAGAGGAGGGTAAAGGTGATGTGGCACATGGTGATTGGTGGAGAGGAGAGAGATGCCACATGGCATGCTCTCATTGGCTAAAGGGACTGGTAAAACAGTAAATAATAGAGATGGGAGGGGTAAATTCCAGGAAGAGTTGACTTTGGATGCTGAGACAGCTGTCCCTGCTCAGACAGCACGCGGCGGAATTCCGATCACCGCCGGCGGTAATCGGATTACCGCCGGCGGTAGTCCGACTACCGCCCGGACCCGGCTGGATCCGAAACTCGTGTGGTTGACTCAGTGCTCGCTTTTTGAAAGGAAGCGGTAGTTTGACTACCGCCGGCGGTAGTCAAACTACCGCTTCGGTACATCTTTCCTCGAAATTCATCCGGTGGGTCCTTTTTTGGGTCCTTAGAGCGGGACAAAGTCCGTTTTGGATATTTTGCTCAAAATGGCTTGAAATTGGCTCGATCGTTGCCCGAGAGTGATTCAAGAAATAGATCGGTTTTGGACATGGTTTGGATTGAATAATGGTTCAGGTTAGGGTTAGGGATATGATCATGGTTCTCGGATTGTCTTAACAAAATCAAGATTTTTGCCTGGGTGGGGTGTCTACAGAATCATTCACTCTCAAGCATACAATGATACAACAACTATGAATCATGCATATGATATGCACATGACGTAGCCCAATCTAACTCCAATCTGGGATTTATTCTACTATAAGACTTTATGCTACAAGCATGCTTTTTCTCAAGAAGTAATTACATTAAAAGGATGAAGGATATTTCTTTGAAACAATTTTTCAAACAGGTAGCGGGCGGATATTGTAAGGGATAAAGAGAAAAACCGTTAGAAAGACGTATAACCTTAAACAAAACTAAGTCATATCTATCATCTAATCTTCCATTAATGACCTAATCAACTAACTCAGCAAATCCAGCCATACCCGTAAGAAAATCCAGCAATAACCTAACGAATTGAAATCAGAAAAATTAGTCTGCTTAGGGCTTTAAAAGAAAATCCAGCAACAAATTATCTTTTATAGGGCTGTCTTGGCTTTCAAGAAAATTGACTAACCGTAAATGAAAATCCATCAGTTTATCAAAACAGAAATCTTATCTTTTACCCCTATATTTATACCTAATTCCAGCAATACCTACTTCCAGCAATACATAATTCTAGCAATACCTACTTCCAGCAATACATAATTCCAGCAATACCTAATTCCAGCAATACCTCATTCCAGCAAATACCTATGAAAATCTATTAACCTTAAATGAAAAGCCAGCAAAAACCTAACCCTAAAACAGAAAAATCAGCAATTTTCTAACCCTAAATGAAAATCCAGCAAAAGGGTTTTGAAGGAAACCCCAACGCACACATATGCGTGCTCCTAATCTATGCACTCACCTGTAACTAGCAAAGGAATGGATCTCAACCTCAACTTCTATTTCCTTTTCTTTTTCTTCTTCTTATTTTCCTCAACTAGAGTGCTGGAAATGGAATGTTTGAAAGAGGTTTTTCCTATTTATGGACTTAAAAAGGGTCTTAAATAGGCTTTTGTCTAAAAAGGAGGGTTATGGGATGTTTTGTGTTGATTTTGAGAAGTTTAAACTTATGGTAGCAATAAACAAAAGGTTATGTAAATGATTTGAACTAAGGTATTCCAAAGATTTTAAAAACATCAAGGTCATTTGAGTATATTTTCTTAAAATATACATGTGCATCCCTATACATAACTTACAATCCGGGTGTCCTATTGACATATCGTTTTCGTCATTAACTCCGTAACTCGACTACGGTTACAACGGTTAAGCTCTCGGACCTAACGGATTTTGAAAACTCGATGGTGGGGCTTCGCCAGATAAAATAAGGACATAATTGTCATTTCTCAGATTGTTTAATTTTAAGTTCTTATCTTAAAATTCGAACATCAGGGTGAAATACGGCTTGCGGCTTGATAACAGAACAACATTATGATCAAGTCAAAACATTCTCGAGGCCAATGGACCTATAGTCAATGGCTATCCAGTGTACAAACCAGATTTCGAGATCACGGGTCTTACAATCGTCTTGATATTGCCCATGTTGTGATAACAATAATATCCCGATGTTATTGATATTATCATCGACAAATTGAACATTGCATAAAAGCATGTGCCTATAAAAAAATATATATATAGATTTTTTTAATAAACAAAATTTTGATGATATCGATACATTGGTGATCTTATCAACATATCGTTGAGAGACTGGCGATACGATACCTGGAATTTACACAATTGAAAATATTGGTGATACATTGGTGTATCGAAATACAAGCAACATCTAGAATTTACATAGTAAAAAATATTAACGATATCAATACATTGGTGATACTCAACGATACATTGCCAATACCTGGAATTCTTGATACTACTTGTGTTATCAGTATCACTACCAGTGTTATTAGTATCGTCAAGCTAGAGATATAGTTAATATTGGGGATATTTTGATAATATCGGAGATGCTTCAAACAATGACTGTGAATGCATTGCTTAAGGGATTTCAACCAATTCTTTTCATTTGTTTGGAGGGAAAAGGGAATTTGGGTGTTGAAATCTAGACTAGAGAGCATGTGGAGAGTTTTTGCTAATTTAAACTGTTCTCTTGTTTAAATTTGTTGGAATTAAGTTAGTAATTCATGATTTTGCATGTTTCACACTTTCAATTATGGATTTTGACCTTCAATTTTTGAATTTGGAGAAAATAGGCACCCATTTAGCTTGCAATTAGAGTGTAGAAAAATCATGTGAGAGTGCTTAAAGGCCGATTTACAAATTGATGAAACTTTTGGGAAGTTTCAAAAAATTATTTTTTAATTAAAAATAATTGAAAAATAAATAAATAAAATAAATTACTCATGCCTTGATGGTAGATTCACAAGAGTTTCAACAAGAGGTCATGGGTTCAAGTACCCATTGTGGTGAAATCTCACTGTGGTGTGAGTGCGTGGGTGCGTAAAATAAATAAGTAAATTGTTTGAAAAAAATTACATTGACCAGATGTTACTTATGTACTTATGAGTGTTGATCTTAACATCAGCTGCACTCATTTATTTACTTCAAATTTTTTTAATTATAAATATAATTTTAAATATATATATATTTTAAATATATGCACTGTATAGTGAAGGACAAGTTTGGCTTTTGAATGTATTGATTGTGTTTTCATACATGTCTTATATGAACTGATCTTGAATATAGTTGCATCACTGTTGTCAAACATCGTAGAGTTTAGGACCTTATACAAAGGAACTTATGATGTGTAGTACTGGTTTTTTATTATCTTTTGAGTTCTAAGCATGTATTAATGCCTATTATAATATCTCCTGAAGTTTCATTGAAAAATTTGACCAATATTCCGATGTTTCCTAAAGACAACAATACATTACACGATACACATGATATTTCCCATGCAATGCCTAATATGTTTCCATATCCCAAGGGTGTGATATATGCATTGATACTGACGCTCGAAACACTGTTCATATCTACTATATATAACGGGAGTAAACGGGGGCAAAATTTCCAGCATTTAGTTTCCTGAGAGGCTAAAAGCTTCTGTTACTTAAGGACATGATAAAGGGTTTTAGACTGAAATGATGGGCATGCAGGTAATTTGGAGAAGTTATTTGGCTGTTAGAAGGTGCTCCTCTCTCTTTACAATGAGAAATTCTCTTTACAATGAAAAAAACTTTGATAATCTGGCAAAGTATGATAGTTGATACACGGGCATTAATAAATTTGTGCAAGTGGCATGTAATGAACTCAAAATAAACCATACAAATCGTGGGTCCATTTGAATCTCTTAAACAGAGGATTGCATTGATTTGATTTCTGTTTGGTGGATGTTGAATGAACAGTTGAAATAAAAACAATTAACTGCACAAAATTCAAGAAATGGATGTTTATGGTGAGCTATTTAAGGTGGATCCAACTTGGAGGTCTTGGACGGTTTGAACTATTACTATTTTAAAACTGCCCCTCCACCGATTCCCACTTTTCTTACACCACTCCCTCTATTTATTACCGCCGCACACTGATTCCCACTTTTCTTACACACCACTCCCTCTATTTATTACTGCCGCACACTCTCTTTACCATCACGTGATACAGGGCTGTAATGCCTGACCTGTAAAAAGGGCCTTTAAAGGACTGATGTGGGGCTGATACATTTTTTTCCTTACAAGGCCACGGCATACATGGTATCTGTCATATAGCCGGCTGTTACCATTTCTGAATACCTTGCTCTGCATGCATTGTATGTGCTGTTATCTACTAGTATGTTTAATGTTACTCCATAATATTTGTTGATCGTGGAGATTTATGTTTCTAATTCTCATCGATCTTGTTTCTATTATTTGTTTTTGGAAAATTATGATTTTGTTTGCAAGCCAACTCCTGCCATTGTTATGTGATGTAATGCATTTTCTTACAGTGAAGATTATAAGGGGCATTGACATGTCCAACTTCAGCTTCTAATGCATCCATTTCGTACGGTAGCCAAAAACCATAGAGCATCAGAACCATTGATTCCATTCCTGCCCCTCAATTCTCAAAACAAGAGAAATCAAAAGAGAAGGCTAAGATGGTAGGGATTGAAACCAACAAAAACAGCTGGTATCGGAAAAGCAACCACTACAATTTATAAATTACAGCTGGTATCGGAAAAGCAACCACTACAATTTATAAATTTTCGACGGATGTGCCTGTGGTTTAGGAACGGCTTAAGTCCGTTTCAAATTTGATACGACTTTATACCATTATAAAATTAGGGACCTTACGTATAGCCTCATGTCTTACTCTCTCTCAGCAGCCCCTTCCTCGTTTTCTCACTCTCTCTTCCTCAGCAGCTTCTGGTCCTTGATCCCTTCTCTCATCCTTCCTCTCATCTCTGTTGACAGGTAGATTTCCAGAAGCAAATAAAATAAAATAAAAAGAAAAAGAAATTATAGATTTTTTTCAGAGGCTTTCAGATTCTCAGATGCTCCTCGGCGTGTATAAATAGTAGGGATTTCCGACAGCTTCTTACTCTCTCTCAAACGGAAGAAATCGGAAAGAAATCCTTTGAAATATAGGGATTTTGCTCCGGAGATGGGAATTCCGACCTTTTTAGAGCTTGTGGAGGGCAGGAGCACAAATGTTCTAGAGATCATAGGGTTTTCTTGGCAAGAACTGGAATTCTTATGATATTTTGGGGTTTGGAGGCGCTTCTGAGCGGTGGCGATTCGAAGATTTCGAAGATCTTAGGGTTTTTTCTCGGCAAAAACCGAATTCCTTTCTGTTTGTTTATTTTTTTAGTGTTTGGAGTGGGAAATGGGAGGTTATCATGGTTTTGAGCTGTAGAAATTTGAAGATTCATCGAAGTCTACAGCTTTTGCTCCGAAAACCAGAGGTTTTACAGATCTGTAACGGATTCGAGGGCTGTAGGTAGAGATTTTGGTGTTTTTTCACTTTTTGGAGCAGACAATTGGTGGAATTCGATATCTCTGGTGGGTTGTGGGGGAAAAAGCAGGTCTGAGCTGTCGAATTCTGGAAATTCGAGAGAGTCTGTATTTGGAGAAGTAAACGGGTATCAAGATATTACTTGGATTTTCTAGTGTGTGTGTGTGTGTGTGTGTGTCTATTTCGAGTCTGAAACCTGTTGGAATTGAGATCAGAGGTGACTTTTGTTCCGGAAACACAAAATTGGAGCTACCTGAAGTTGATAAGCAGCGACTTTTAGCTAATTTTGAGCTTTTTGGATGAGCATCAGCTATAATCGATGACGGGAGTGAGGATTGGGTAGCCGATACTTTTGCAGCAAGCTGTGCACCTATCAGAGAGCGGAGTGATAGGATTAGCTCTCTATACTTTCCCGCTTTTGTAGTTGGGGAATCGTATTACCTTGTCCTTTGGTATTTTTCTGGATATGAGGATCCAGTCAATGAGCCAGATTGCAGTACTGTTTTCTGAATGTATTGATGTAAGGATTTCATAGATATTTCGACTTCTTGATATGATCTTCAAATTCGCCATCGCTGAATTGTCGGTCATAATTCTCAGATCTTCAACAGGTATGCAGTTGTGTTTTAGGTAGGATTTAGGGTAGTTGTAGGTTGGTTGCATTTGATGTGTTTGTTTGATGGCCTGAATATATTTTTAGATCAAGCAATTTCCTAGTATGTATCTATATGTTTATTCAATACTTTGGAAAACATTGATTCAAGCCAAGAATATGCTTTATCTTGCATCTTCATGTTTGTATTTGGGTGAAACTCTTTGTTTTCTTCTTTGCATGAGCTAGTGGCCTCAGTTTCCTACTTCTCTGGTAGGAGGTTCATCTCCATGAATTTCTATTTAACTGTTGGTTAATGGATCACTATTTTTGTTAGAAATGCACTTTATGGTTGGTGGAGTGGAGTGTTTAAACTCTGATCTTGGATTTTCTTTGGCAGGCTAGTCAGTCAACCGGTAGTAAGAGTGAAAGGTGCCGTGCTTGTAGCAATAGCTGCTTCAATTGGTAACTTGTTGCAAGGATGGGAAAGTGCTACAATAGCAGGTATCTTGGGCTCTCATGGACATAAGAATGTTTTATTCCATTGCTTCCCTCATCTCATTGTTCCATTTAAGTTGGCAATGCGAAAGGGTGGTTGAGGGAGCAATCTTGTAGTGGGGCAACCTCTGCCCCTTCCATAGATATCTTGTTTCTGTTTTTTCAATAAAGTGTATCATCAATATTCAATAAAATGTTAAACCTTCCTACACCAAAAATGCTATTTAGGAACGGCAATGGTTTTTGTTTTTGATAGAAATCTTGTTGAAAAAACCAGGTTTTATTGCCTGTTTGACGGTTTTTGGGGCGAGGATTATTGGAATTTGATGTTGGTTTTCTCTGTAAGGTTCTTATAATGGCGGGAGAGGATCTGATTGAGCTCAAATTCAGGCTTTTCGATGGGACTGATATTGGCCCAAACAAGTACGATCCTGCTACCACCATAGGATCTCTCAAAGAAATCATTGTAACTCAATGGCCGCAAGGTTGGTTATAGATATCTGATCCATATTTTAGCTGTAGCTTCAGTCCTGGCATTTCCGATCTTTCATACGTGTTGTCGATTTAAATTGCTTTTTTTTTTGAGAGTTAAAGGATTTGATTTGTATCTGTCACATTTCTGAGAATTTATATCTTGGTGTGTGAGGATTTTCTGCTAAAATTCAAGTATTGTTTATACATCTTCACTCCATGCTTTTGCTTATGATTGTTACTTACGGCTGGTTGCATCAGAAGAATAGCTTTTCTATGCTTCTTTTAGTTAGCAATGATGTTGATTATGGCCACATTTGGATGCTATATATTGAAAAAAAGACCAGCCTTGGGACGTTCATCATGAGAGAATTGTGTCCCGAAATGGCAATTCAGGCCATTCATCATGAGAAAATTCCTACCCCAAATGGCAATTCCGAGCAATTGAAATCCAACTTGAAGGGAATGGAATCATGGTGAGGGTTTGGTCGTCACTATGAACTAAAATGGCCCCTCCATTTTAGTAATTTCCTCTATGTTTAATTGTAGTATTGGGATTTGTTCCAAGCGAGCATCCAAACACAACCTATATGTTTTCAGGTCCTTATATTGATAATCTAAATGCAAAAAAGCTAAGTGCGTTTCTAGCATTAATGAGCCATTCTCTGTAACTTCTTTATGATCTATAGATGCATTGATACATGGTGTGAGTCAATCCATTTCCTCAGTATGCAGAAGTTTAGAAGTTACCAAACTTCTAGTCTATACAAGTGGAGCTAACCATCTTAGTTGAGATTGTTTTGAAGAAAGGAAAATAAATCGTCTGGCATGTAAAGATGGGACAGGTCCTTATGTCTCAACATCTGAGCTCCAAGGTTTTGAATTCCAATAAGATGTTTTATTACCATTGACGAGGATCAGAGAAAATGAGGAATTATATGTTCCTTGACTTGAGTCATGTTTCAGTTTGTCCAAGTGGGGCCCATGGTTAGTGATCCCAAGCCGTTGCTCTGTGCGATCCACTGTGACCGTGCTCTAAAACATATGATTTTCATGAAAGATTAAGGCTGTTTGGATGGCTAGACTTTTTCAGAAGTGTGTGATGCTTCTCCACCTGATCCAATATTGGGTATGTTTCAGGTTGGACCTGAATGTGGCCTATATTGATGTTTCAAGTGGGACCTGGAATGTGTTGATATTGATCTTGGGCAGTGGTAAAACTTGGGTTCTGGTTAATGCAGTCCCAAGAATCCCATGCATCTGCGATATCAGAGCTGAGAGGATGATGGTTCATTCCATTGAGATATCCCATTCATTTGCAATTTAGGTACTCCAGACACACCCTATATGACATACTACAACTTATTAAATGATATAGTGAATGGACAAAATAGGTTTGGGAATAGTGTCTTCACCGCGTATTATTGGAAGTTTGGTTGAAATTTTAGTTCCATTTGACTCTTCTATGGTCGTTCTGCCATATTTCAAGTCAAAGTTGCATTCCATCTATAACAAAGAAAGGGAAGAGATGCTTCAAGTAAGTTTATGGGGAAATGGTGATACAACATTTGATGACAATAACTACTTTGTAAATGGGGAAGAAATTTCTCCTGTTCCAATGGAAGTTTTAGGTGCAGAAGTATCACGTGCAACGAGTATCAGAAAGAGGATTGAGGCAATTATCGGTGCTTGCTACCCATGGATACATGCAACCAATGAAGGTACACAGTTGCAGATGTGCCTGTATTTAGGTTTTAGGGTGACATTTATTTTGAGCACTTCCTGTTTGCGTCACCTGCTACAGGAAGCTAACATTTTCTGTCTGATAAAAGCCTACTTTTCAGCTAACCTTTTTTGAATGGCAACTTTTAATGTTTGTGAAATGGTGCATGTAAACAATCTTCAAACCTTAAAAACTGCAATGTAAGTGGTGTTATGATGTTTGTGCTACTTAGTCTTTTTATCCAATGACTACATCTAGTTCTTTGAAACTTGAACCATGCAGCTGCAGAAGCAACAAACACAACAGAGAAAGTTGGCTCTGTGAAGCAAGTAGAAAGTAAGGCCCAACCCATGTCTGGAATTGAGGACCTATTTAAATACTTGTCATCAGCTGCTTAACCCAACTCAGAACACTGCTGGCCATGATCACTAGTTTGGATGCTTAACTTTCATTTATTATGCAGAGCATTTATGTTGTGAATGCCTTTTCACTTAGGTTGATACTATGAATCAGCATGGTGCATCTTTTTCTTGATTTGAGTGCGCATATGTAGTCTTGCGAAGCAGTTGGACTTGCAGTATTTTGACTTCATGAGCTGTCATCTGCTTGACAGGGTGATTTCTTGGTTTATTTTATGGATATGGCTCGAGATGAGCTTGTTAAAAGTCCTGATGATATATCTGTAGAGAAACTGCAGGTTAGCTTCAATTTCACCTTTGCTAATAGTGAATTGATGTCTTCCTATTCTATTCTCTCTTTTTAAAGATTCTTTAAGACCTGAGGAGCAGCTTCAGATCCATTTTAATGTATGATGTTGTGTAAGAGTACATTCTCCTCTGGACCTTGCTTTGCGGACCACAGCTGCAGCAGCAGATCCTTGTCATGAGGAACTGACATGTTTTGTGGTAAGTGAATCCTTTTATCAGCTTGCATTAATATAGAGTTGGTGGGAATTAAATGAGTGTTACCTGCAGACACATGCTGCAAATGCTGACTGAAACAAACGATGCAAGGTTCCAGGAACGTTCTCTCTGAGTTACAAGGTATGTCATAATTCTTGCTTCTCAAAAAAAAAAAAAAAAAAGGCTCCCTGCTGGAGTTTGAAATATGCGGGTGAGTTTTATGTGGGCGGTGACACAAGACATTCCATCAAAATTTTAAATCCAATATTCTTCTTTTCTTTTCTTTTCTTTTCTTTTTTTTTTTTAAGATTCTGAATTTTATTAAAGCTCGAAGGGCATAAAAAAAATAAATTCAGCAGCCAAATGTACAAAAATGGACGGTACCATGTTTGCTGTTTACATTAAATGGACGGTACCCAAACGTTCCTAATTTTTATTTGCTAAAAAGTCCCTAACCTAACATGAAAATTTATTTTTCTATTGATTCAGAACCCAAGACCGACATGATTACAAGTTTGTGATTTTGGTGTAGTGGCAGTCCAGACCATGTACAACAAGTCAATACTTTTCAGCATTTGTATCAAGTAACTTTTTTTTTTTCGCTCCTGAGGATAGGCAGTAATTGATCTGGTAGCATCAGCCTTTTACTATAAATACCCATGGCCATCCATGTGATGTTTTCTTGAAATGGCACCGTTATCTTGAGATGGCACTCAATGAAATCTACGTGAGCTGTTCTTAGATTCTGTATTTTTTTCCCCCTCATTTCCTTGTCATTTTTAGCTAATGCTATCTTTTTTTGTTACAATTATGATTGTGCTTGAAATTACCTTTGATATTATCCAGACTTACACTGAAAATATTCTTATTGCCATGAATCCATTTCAAAGATTGCCTCATCTATGTGATGCTCACATGATGGAGCAATACGAAGGTGCACGATTTGGTGAGCTAAGTCCACATGTTTTTGCAATTGCAGATGCTGCTTACAGGTAGAATCATACTCATGTTTTGCAGTGTTTGCCAGATTTTTTATCATGAACGTAACTACCATTGCAAACGTCACATTGAAGGCCTCCATTAGGGATTATATTCAAGCGGCATAGGTCTATTTGGTACTGTTTCTTTCATTATTTTTTGGTTCTAGTCCTACGATTTCATGGACTAGTAAAGTCACCGAATGAGCCATAATGACAACTGAATGATTGAAAAAGAGATGAGTTAATATATGTTCTGAAGTCACAAATATCATAAGAAAAAATCATTACAAAAGGGGTCCCTCAATTATGGAATGGAAATTCCGAATTGAATTCATTATAGGAGTCCAAGCAATAGTTGTTAAGGTAGTCTGTTTATTAGTTTTGACAGGTAGACAGTAATTATTTTTACTGGTGCTCGGTGACTGAGTATTGCATGTCTCTCAGACAGCATTTGAAATAATCATTTTAAGATTTCATGTCTCTAATATGATATGTTTTATAATTTCTGTTAATTAGGTGCGAGAAGAGGTGAAACATGCATTTTTATGCTTGGCACCTTCAGCTCCCAGGTACTTGTTTTTGCCAAATGTTAGTCGCAAAATATATGCTGCATCCTGATCCAGCTTAATTGATGAGTTGAATAAACTTTCTAGCTTTCTCTATTTAGTTGTTCCGAACTTAAAAAAAGGAATCATAGTTACACCCTCTCTTTCAATAAATGCACCCCTTTTCAACTTCTGGTAACATAGAACGGCTGTATTATTGAATGTAGGGAAAACAGTTTATGAATTATGAAGTGCGAGTCTAACCACAGTGGCTCCTTTCAGTCTAAAGATAGTCTTAAAATCTTGCCTTACTTTACATGTATGTTCCGACAAATTTTTGCTTGACATAAACTCATAAAGGTGCTTTCTTTCTGTATATGCATCTGTTCAAGATATTAGATGCACTTTGTTGCATGTACAGGGTTTCTAATGCGATCATGTACTATGTGGTGTTTTGTGCATGAACATATGAATGGTGAATATGCCTGCAGATATCTAGGGGAGTGGCAATGGGGACCTTGAAATGGTTTTAGATCAACCTTTTCAGAGGGCTGAGTTGGGTCCTATTCAAAATTTGGGTTTCTCTCAGCCTGGGCCTGGCCCATTGCTAGCCCCAGTTTTCTAACAATGGCCTTGGAGGAGAACTGGCCTGATTGCCATGCAGTCATGTGGGGAATGAACTCTTTTACCCCTAGTTAGTATACTCTTCATCTCTAATCCCTAATGATAAGCTGTTTTTTTTTGGTAGAATCTCAATCAATCAGATTCAGGCATCTGATTGATTACTTTGAAAAGGTGTCATTTACTGATAATTCCAGTTGGACAAAAAGTTGGCGATTCAGGTTGGGTGTTAGAGTTACGCAAAGCAGTGGCATTGAGGAAAGGATAAGAGAAGTAAGGAGTCAAGCTTTTATAGTAAAAGATCACTGCAGAGAATGTAAGACTTTGTTTTTAAGACAAACTTCTAATATTAATCTTAGTTTTAATAAGAGGCAATGGTACCTACACTTAATAACACTTTTACTAGATATGTTGGCAAGGAGAGAAACTTGCCTATAAACTGCACCAAAAATGAAACTCTCTTTTTTGAATGGGTAGTACTCTATCAATGTGGAACATCTAGATTGCTCTTATTAATGTTACCAGTTTGAAAGGACTTTCAGGGTTTGTTGGGACAGTAGTAAAATTGCAGTTTAATTGTGGTTCTGTAGTTTTACAAATTTCAAATTTAGGATCGGGAAAAAGGCTGTTTCGACACAATAAAATTACGATTTAATTGATGTTTTGTAATTTTACAATTTTCAGGTCGGACGTCGGTCCCCAAATTGGACCCAATAACCCCGAGTTTGCATTGATATCAATTCTCAATATTTTCTTGTCCTGTAACTGAAAGTATGGTTTGCTTGGAGTTTGATTGTGTGCAAGAGTATATTTATATTGGTTCTTTTTCTTATGTAGGGAATGAGAGCATTATTGGATCTGATTTATGTTGTTGATGGTTCTGTAGCAAATGCAGCAAAACATTTGGGATACATGATACACGGCTTTTGAAATTTCTTGCCAATTTTAAGTTTTATGCATGCCTATTCAATGTTATAAATGCAAACCAGATGCCCAATGTAAAACTCTTTAGAGTCGCCTTCTTTGATCAGAGGACTGGCCATGGAATCTTTGAAGAGATCTAGCCCCATTGTTGTAGCCACAACTTCTGCTTGGCTAGAATCATGTCAATAGTTTTGACTTTGGATTGTTGAACTATCGCCTAAATAGATGCATTCATTACATAATAGCTTATTGAAGAAGAATATTTTGATCACTCTATTTAAAAATAATAATCGTAACTTATGCAATTAACAATGTTTTTTTAACTCTCCGAAATAGCCAAGCGAATTCTACATTAGAAACCAATTTCTCATAATTATTGGACGGTATTAACAATTATCTTAACTAAAATTGCTACTTGTGTAGGTTTCCTACCATACCATTTGAAATTATTTGTAACTATGAACATATTTGTAATTGAAATATTTGTAACTTTGCTACTTGCACATTTTCTGTCATCATGTTACTGGAATCGTCAGATAACATGATGCAATTGTCCTACCAAGGCAGGAAGTTGATGCATTTGATCACTTTAATGTTAATGCATTAATCTATTAACCCATTAACCTTAAAAATGTGCTCTTTTTTTTCGTCCTTTACTTCTTTCATATTAGATTTGGGGCTGGCTCCTTTTTTTGCAAAGACAGGAAGTTGGGTTCTTCACTAGTGGTGGTGGAAATTTTGAAAATTTACGACGGTTTTAAACCGTTGCTAATGCCCCTAATTTTTTGCGACGCCTTTTAAACCACGGTTGAACACCGTTCCTAAATAAATCAAGAACGGTTTTCAACCATTCCTGAATAGAGATATTGGTGTAGTGAACAGGAGCGAGCAGTCTAGTTTCAGCCACTGGCAAATCCTTTTGCAAAGGCATCTAATAGCGATGAGATGTCGAAAGAGAAGAAGGCAGGACGAGAGAAGATGGAATCGAATACAATTGTCAGTGAGGGTAGTGCCAAGGAAGATACAGTTTCAACAGCTTATGAATCCTTTCAAAAAGGCATCCAACAACCAGAAGAAGTCTCTGTTTGAGTCTCTCAAGAAGATGAAGAAGGTAGGCTATGTTAGGAAAAACAAGGGAGGAAAATAGGAGCGGGCGCTTTAGCACCTTTACCACAAAAGAACCAGCCCTGAAAAAGAACAGATGCCTTGCATTGCTCGCCACACTCGAGCTTCATGCAATTGTTGAGTTTCTGTTATTGCCATGAAGTAACAAAATGGTGATATGATTGAGATCACTGACATGAATGATGGCATATATTTCAATGGTGATGATGTAAAGTTTGCTATGTTCATCAATAGTTGTTAGCCATTCATTGTATGGCTGGAAATCTACTCTTAGATGTGCTTGTATGGGTGCAGCTCATGTATTGAAATGCTTGAGAAATAACAAAGAGAAATGCTGTCGTCCCATCATTCCCAGAATTTTAAGTAACATTTGAGACAGAAATGTCAAATCTGCATTTGTTCCTCGTCATTAGTGACTGGTCATGATGCAAAGATCGAACTGAGCTGAAGATCCCAGCCATCTGATTTAATAGCATGAAAGTTAGGAACTGTAGATTAAGGTTTTCAGTCTAGTATAAGCACTGTGTGACTTGTCCGAGTTGACTCAGACCTGATTAGAACAGATCCCTTTTGACACTGTGATTCAGAAATGAAAACAGGGGTGATTCGATCAACTTAACCAAGTTACCTCAACTAGAGAAGCGGATTGCCTGGTGTACCACACACCACCGACCTCAGTGGTGTGTTGACATCACCAAGTTCTGTGGGCCTGATCATGAGGTACGTGTTATATCCAAACTGTCCATCCATTTGGTGAGATTGTTGCAAGTCTTGAGCCTAAAGATAAGATAGATTCCAAAGATCAAGTGGACCACACTGCAGAAAGCAGTGAGAGATTGAACGTCTACCATTGAAACCTTCATGGGGTCACAGAAGTATTGGATCAATATGGGATTTTTTTATTTTTTTTTTCCTTCATCCACGTTTATGTTACCTTATGAACGGATTTGATGGAAAATAAACATCATGGTGTGCCTTACAAATGCTTTAACGCTGTGAATCATTGTCCCAACTTCTATTTGTGGTGTGGTTAACTTGATCTTTGGATATGACTCATTTTTCATGCTCTAAAATGATCTAGCCAAATGGATGGACGGTGTGAATATAATAAATATATCATTGTGGGGCCCACATAACTTTGATTTCCTTTCCACCAAGGCGTTCCGCTTTGCAGACCATTGAGGTCAGTGGTGTGTGGTACACCAGCCAATCTGCGTCTCACAACTAGGATGAATGGTGAGTGTGTCATAGAAGGGCCAGCTCCACTCAGCTCTCAGACCTAACTAGTTGAGTCGGTCCTATACTGAGTCACTCCTGACTTTGACTTAAGACCCAATGACTCAGTTTGAGTCAACGAGTCTTGAAACAACGGTCAAGATCGAGAATGAGACCAAACTTGTCTTGCTTATGATTTCGAAACACCTTTATAATTTTGAGAATTGGGGGTCAAGATCCGGTAATTCAGACCGTTGGTCTGTAATTTGCTCCAACAGTGCACTCTACGAATTCAAGATCCGGATACCACTGTTTTGTTTCTCTTGGTAACCATCCATATTTGGGCAAAAAAAGCCAACGGAAAACATTCTTCTTTTGAAGAGTCTATCCATGGTGAGAAAGCAAAGATCTATGGTCTAGATTACCAGATCTTGGAATTCACTTTTTAGAACTGTAGCTTGTGCATGCAAAAGTATGGTGGCCACACTAGTTTATTCCCAAGATTAGGTACTTCGGTCATTTATGAATTCTAGTGGTTGAAATAAATCTGGCCAGGCATTGGGTAGGGCGCCGATTGTGTTCTGCCCCACCAGGACCTACTTAGAGAGGGAAGGTCCCATGAGGGGATCGGTGGGACTCACAATAATGTATATATTTTATTCAGGCCGTCAATCCATTTTTACCTATCAATTTAGGACACTAATCCCAAAAGGAGGTAGATTGAAAGCTCAAGTGGACCATACCACAGGAATTAGTGGGGATTGAATTCCTACTGTTGAAAACTGCTTAGGAACTACCGAGATGTTTATTTGTCATCAAAATTATTAATAAGGTCACACAGACATGCATGAAGGAAAAAAACAAAAATATCATCGTGATCCAAAATTCAGTTCCCTCATAGAAGTTTTCAGTAGTAAGCTTTCAATCCCCACATGTGGTGTGGTCCATTGAGCATTAAATCTGCCTCTTTTTCCAGATAATGCCTTAAAATGATATGTCAAAATTGGTGTTTTATATGAATAAAACAGGTACATCATGGTGGGCCATGGAGCCCTGACCGGACCATGTCTCTAGTTAGGTCACGATGAGAAGCAATTTCGTCATCCTTCTGCCTAGATGTAAATTAATCCACACAGGGGATTTGTGGGGCCCACTGCGATGTATTGGTTTTATTCCGTTCATCTTTTTTTAGATCGTCAAAGGTGATAAGCCCAAAATTGAAACAAGTGAAAAGGCTCAATTGGACCTGGATGTTTATTTGCCACTCAAAATGTTCACAAGGCACATGGAGCTGGATGAATGGAAAGAACAAATCTCAATTGCGGACCGTGAAGTTTTTAATGGCGGATGTTCAATCTCCATCTTATGGCTTACTAATGCCTTGCATCTATCTCAATTTTAGACTCATATGCTTAAAATGGAAGCAGATTGTGTAGTAACTGTGTGAGGTCCACCATGATTTATGTATTTTATCTGCTCTGTCTATCCATTTTACCAAATAATTTTAATGAGGCATTTACAATGTTCATATGGACCACACCACAGTAAACAGTTGAATTGAATGTCTGCTGTTGAAAACTTCCTGGGGCTAACATAAGTTTTAGATCAAGCTTATATTTGTGTTTTCCTTTCTTCCATTTTTATATGATCTTATGAACAGGTTGGATGACAAATAAACATCGATGCAGGGCCTAGAAAGGTTTCAATGGTGGAAATTATTATCCCCATTGTTTTCAGTGGTATGATCCACTTGATCTTTAGATATGCTTCAATTTTAGGATCAAACCGTTAAATTAGATGGAAAAACAGGGGGTGGACCCCACCACAGAAAACAGTGGTGAATTAATTACTCACCAATCACACTGAAACAGATTGGTTACTGCCCCTCGACAAATTTCCTAATGTACGACCCACTTATGGCCCACGAAACTTTAAAAATGGGTCCTTACTCTTATTCCGGTGGTAGACTCTTAGAAGTTTCAACACCTGGTTGAGGGTTGAGTACCCATAGGTGGTGAAAACCCACCATGGCGTGAGTGTGTGGTGGTGTGTGTGTGTAACAAAAAAAAAAAAAAAAAAGGATGGAAAAACAGATGGACAGCGTGGTTTAACCACGTATATTCAAGGTAGGCCCAACTGAGTTTACTCACGACGATAAAAGCACACTGAGTAATCCGATTTCGCTCAAAATGATATTGAAAACACAGATAAACGACAATCCGCGTTCCTTCGACCACGCCCACCTGCCCCCAAATAAAATCTCACACTCACCGATGGATAATTTTCTACGTTTTCAGCACACCTATAGCCACGAAGGTGGGCTAGGCAGATTTGACTGGCGCTTTATTAGACTAGTCCTCGGAGCCTCGACATTATTTTTTTTTTGGGAAATTTAGGACTGTGGACCCTACCTTTTATCCAGCTGTTTTTATGAAAGAAGACAAACCTTGTTTTGCAACTTAGACCTCCACGTGCGGAGACCGAATTTTAGGATGAAAATACCCCTCCTTTTTACATACTCCTTTCATTGCATTGCTTTCAGCATTGCTTTCACTCCCCTTGACAAAAAAACAGGTGCTTCCAGCCCTACACTCTCTTGGAACTAAGAACTAAAGTATGAAGGGTTTTCTTCTCATTTTCCTAAATGAAATCTTTGTGAATCATCTAGATATCATCATTCTACATTTGTCATTTTTCATCTTAGCTAGGATTACGTGAAATCCCACGAGCTGGTTGCATCTCCTTGAAAAGGTTCAAAATATTCTTTCACTCTAAAGCACCTCTCTTCAACTTGCATTTGACCGATACTGTGGCAATCGGAGGTACAGATCTTGAAAAAAAATGCTACACTTATACAATGGCATTGCATACGAAGTTCGGTCAATTCCATGCGTTAGGCTTAGTCAATTTCATGCGTTAGGCTTAGTCAATTTTATGCGTTGATCAATTAAATCTATGTCAAACTCATTCAATTCAATTTGAAGCTCGCTCAATTCCATACTAGGGCTCACTTGATCTCATGCTAGGCTCACTGAATTCCATGTTTACCCTGCTCAATTTCATGCTAGGATCACTCAATTTAATGTTTACCCAGCTTAATTTCATGGTAGATAAGGTCAATTTAATGTTTGTCTCGATAAATATCATTCTACGATCGCTCAATTTAATGTTTGCCCAATTTAATTTCATGGTAGATAAGGTCAATTTAATGTTTGCCTCGATAAATTTCATGGTAGGATCGCTCAATTTAATGTTTGCCCAGTTTAATTTCATGCTAGATAAGGTCAATGTAATGTTTGCCTTGCACAATTTCATACTTGCCCTGTTGAATTTCATGTTTGCCCCGCTCAATTTCCAGTTTGTCCCGCTCAATTTTATGTTTGCCCCGTGGAATTTCATGTTTGTTCTGCTCAATTTCATGTTTGTCTCGCTCAATTTCATGCTTGCCCCCACTCAATTTCATGTTTGCCCCGCTCATTTTCATGTTTGCACCGCTCAATTTTATGTTTGTCCCGCTCAATTTCCAGTTTACTCCGCTCAATTTCATGCTTGCCCCGCTCAATTTCATGTTTGCCCTGCTCAATTTCCAGTTTGCCCTGCTCAATTTTATGCTTGCCCCACTCATTTTCATGTTTGTCTCGCTCAATTTCATGCTTGCCACCAAATTCATGTCCCCCCTCCCCCTCAATTTCATGGCTGCCTAGTTTGCCCCGCTCAATTTCATGCTTGCCCCGCTTATTTCCTAGTTTTCCCCGCTTAATTTCATATTTGCTCCGCTTATTTCCTAGTTTGCCCTGCTCAATTTCATGCTTGCCCCGCTCATTTCCTAGTTTGCCCCGCTCAATTTCATGTTTACCCAGCCAATTTCCTAGTTTGCCCCGCTCAATTTCATGCTTGCCCTGCTCATTTCCTAGTTTGCCCCGTTCAATTTCATGTTTCCCCCGCTCAATTTCATGCTTGCTTACGTTTGTAGTTTGGCTTGCACAATTTTCGGTATTTCCCGTTCCAGTTCCATCTCCATTTCATATGAAGCTTGTTCAAATTAATGAAATGCGTAATCCGCACGTGCAGGTCTAAGTTGCAAAAGAAGGTTCGTCTTCTTTCATAAAAACAACTGACTAAAAGGTGGGGTCGAGAAATTTAGGACTGTGGACCCCACCTTTTATCCAGCTGTTTTTATGTAAGAAGACAAACTTTGTTTTACAACTTAGACCTGTACGTGCG
Source organism: Magnolia changhungtana (assembly GCA_030180095.1). NCBI lineage: Eukaryota > Viridiplantae > Streptophyta > Magnoliopsida > Magnoliales > Magnoliaceae > Magnolia > Magnolia changhungtana. Next base: position 3,727,164 of record JASAUF010000467.1, on the reverse strand, counting down.
AAGACCGAATTTCAGGACGAAAATACCCCTCCTCTTCACTGTCGTCCACTTTTCCTCTCCTTTTCCACTGGTGCTTTCACTGCCGTTGCTTTCATCCCCTTTCCTCCCCTTTCCACCGCGGCTTCCGTTGCTTTCATCCATTTGCACCACTGGTTTTACTGTTGCTTTCACTGCCAGTTTCTTAACAACATTGGAGTGCATCCTCCCTGCACATCAGCAATCACACCCTCTTCCGAAAATGGTGGGTCCAGTAAAGAAAGCACGTACTACAGGTATATTTTAAACTCTATTGGCCCCACATTGAATGTATGTAGTATATCCATGTTGTCCATCTGTTTATCTATCTAATTTAAGGGGTTGAGCCCAAATTGAAGCATATGAAAAGATCAAAGTGGATCATACCATGGGAAACAGTGTAGATAATGATTTCCACCATTGAAACCACAGAAGGCCCAATAGTGATGTTTGTTTGTTATTAAACCGTTCATAAGATCATACAGACGTGGATTAATAGAAAACACAATTATAAGCTTGATCCAAAACTTCCGTGGCCCCTAAGAAATTATCAATAGTAGAAGTTTAATTCAAAATTATCATGTTGTGTGGTCCATTTGAATATTGGATATGTTTAGATTTTTGGGCTCAAGTCAAAAACTTATTAGTTAAGTTTGCCCTGCTGATTTTTGGGCTCACTTAGTTATTGTGCAATATTTCCTTTTGTCTTTGACAGTATTTTGCACACGCATGATGGTTTGGTGGCTCGATGGTTATTGAGTTGCACTATTCCCTATTATTTTAAAAGAAGATTCAATCGAGCATAAGTCATCGATAATATCAAGACATGATAGATAGTATTGATAACTCATTTTGAGTAATAACCATAGACCTACGCATAAGTTTTCCCCGCTCAATTTCTAATTTGCCCCACTCAATTTCCAGTTTGCACTGCTCAATTTTATGCTTGCCCTGCTAAATTTCATGTTTGTCCTGCTCGATTTCCAGTTTGCCCCGCTCAATTTCCAGTTTGCCCCCCTCAATTTCATGCTTGCCCCGCTTAATTTTCAGTTTGCCACACTCAATTCTTGTGAAAATCCTTTCAAAGAAAAAAGATTCCTAAATAATACACTTGAGAAAAGAACAATTGGACATTTTTTAGCTAAGACATACGAGGAAACTTAATATTTTACTAATATAGTGAGGAACTCATGTACTTGTTAATGAAATAACATGTTCATGTTCACCAATTGAATGACATGAAAAAATCAAGTGCCAAAATCAATGATATTGAGAAAGACTTGTGCATATTTGGAATTTTCAACAACATTCTCTAAAGACTTGTGCATGAAGCCTTCCTCCCTTGAGACTTTTCAATTCTTCTCTCATTAGCACTGAGAAGTGAGCTTTCAAATACGGTTCATCAAGAGAAATTTCACAGAGAATTGTTAATATTTTTTCCTTCTTTTTTTGTTGTGAAGAGTAGTTTTATAGATTGATTAAATGCTCAATTGGTGCAAAACTTGCTAACTGAATGAAGCAATTCTTTTTATGAAATAAATTTTTGTTGAGTTTGATCTTATTCCACTAGCAAGTGTTTCCCTCACAAAGGTTCATGTTGCTCACATGCATGATGGCAAAAAAGTTGTTATAAAGGTAATTTTTTGGCGTTCTTCCATTTACATAGGCAACTAAAGCTTCAAACTCCAGATTGGAAATCTCTATAGCATAAATTTGGAACTTTTCATATTAAAGGTTACATTTTCTATAGTGTCCTAATGCTTTGTTTCTTTTTTTAAAAAAATAAATAATTATTTATTTATTTTTGCATCAAGTGTGAAGAAGTAAGTTGATAAAGTAATAAAAAAAAAATAAATTTTAAGTTGATAAAGTAATAGTACTTGTGGGAAAAGGAGATGAGAAAATAACTGTAGACCTATGGCTACGGATTATAACTGTAGCCTAATTGTTGATAATTTCAACATATGATGGATAATATCGAACATAAGTCATTGATAAGATCGAGATATGATAGATAGTATCGACAACTAACAGTGACTAATGACTGTGGACCTATTGCTACGGTCAGTGGGACCCTATAGCTACGAATTATAACTGTAGCCATAATCGTAGCTTCGACATATCGAAAGCCTTTCGATATTATTGAAAAAGTTTAAAACTGTCCAATGAGTTTGCCTAAAAAATTCTGCAATTTTGGATACACTATCACTACGGATTATAACCGTAGTGATAACCATAGCCAGACTGCGCGGACGTCAGTGCCGCGGCCGTCTGTGTTTTGTTTTTTTGTTGTTGTTTTGCTTTTGTGGGTCCCATCATCAGGTCTGTGTTATATCCAAACCGTCCATATATTTGGCTAGCTCATATTAAGGCTTGAGACGAAAAATAAGATAGATCTAACCATCAAGTGGACCACACTGTAAAAGGCAGTGGGGAATTGAACGTCTACCATTGAAAACCTTTTAGGGGTTATAGAAGTTTTGGATCATATGAAATTTGTTTTTCCTCTTCGTCCAGGTCTTTGTGACCCTATGAATAAACTTAGACGGGGAGGATTTCTCACAAACATCACAGTGAGACCCCTAAAGTTTTCTAATGGTTGATGCTCATTCAACACTGTTTCCTGTAATTTGGTACACTTGAGATTTGGATATACCTCATTTTTTTGTCTCATATCATAAAATGATGTGGAAAAATATTTGGACGGCATGGATGAAAAGCATACATCATGGTGGGGCCCACAGATCACCGACCATCCGCCATTTTCTGGTGGCGGGAGAGTACCCAATCCGTTTCCGTGAAGGGAGGGGTATTTTCGTCCTCAAATTCACCGTCCGTACAAGCAGGTCTAAGTTGCAAAGCAAAGTTTGTATTGTTTCATAAAAATAGCTGGATAAAAGGTGGAGTCCACAATCCTAAATTTATTTATTTTTATTTTTATTTCCTTGCATTATCATTGGTCGGCATCATCTCTCATGTTCTGAGCAGTGCTGTACTAAATCCTGTCTGGGATGATGTGCCCAATTACATTATAATAAATAAGATATTCTTGTTTATTACACGCAAAGATTCGTATTCCGTTAGGGCTGTTTGATTTTCTAATTACAGAGGAAATTCTAGGTAAATTGATAATAATTATTTACCTATGTGTTTCCGGTTGAATTTCCAAGGTAACTTGACGGCCACCTTTCATTTATAGCACTCCTCATGTCACCCGAGTAGGAAAAAAGTTAAATTGTGGGGCCCACTTTAATTTTTGTGTATTATCCACACCATCCATCCTTTTAGCCAACTCATTTTAGGGCATGAACCAAAAAAAGAGGCAGATCCAAAGATCAAGTGGACCACATTACTGGAAACAATGGGAATTGAACTCCTACCATTGAAAGTATCTTGAAGACCCTGGAAGTTTTGGATCAAACTAATATTTTTGTTTCCACTTTATCCATGACTATGTAACCTTATTAACAGGTTGGATGACAAATAAATATCACCGTGGGCCTTAGGGAGAACAACTTTCAACCATTGACATTTTAATGATCCTTAGGAATGGTACACTTGAGCTCACATTTATTTTTTTTTATTTTTTTTTTAGAGATGAAGCTCACATGCAAGGAAGCCGATTAAGTGGGCCTTTCTGCCTCACCCAACACAGTGCGGTTGCGACGGTGGTCCCACCTTGGACCACATCTTATAAAACATTAATGATTAAAGGCCCATCTTTAAAATCTTACTAGGGTCCGACTAAAACTTCACCCATGCCCATGTGGCCATAAGACAAGTTAGATTTTAATTGACCATCTTGGTGAGTCCTATCAAGGTTTCAATGATGGGTATTATTATCATTGTTGCTTCCTGTGGTGTGGTCCACTTGAGCCTTGGAACTGCATAGTTTTTAGTTTGCACCCAAAATTGATATGGGAAAATGAATGTACGGTGTTGATGCAACCAACGAATCATAATTGCCATGTAGGTTTTGTTGGGCGCAGCTTCAGTGGATCCTCCACCATAGGCACACCATAATGTATGTGACTTACATCCTTGCCATTTATCAGTTTGAAAACTCATTTTAAAGCATGATGCCATAAATGAAGCACATTCAAAGTGGACCATAATGTAGGACTATTAAAAAGTTTATATGGAAATGGTAACACTGTGATGTGTCTAACATTTACCCCATTAGTCCGATGCACCATTCCATGGTGGCCGCGTGCTTAAAAATCAAGTCAATTCATGACTTGGGTGAGCCACACCACATACAACGGTGAAAGGAGTAATCTTCTCATTAAAACATTTATAATCATTTATTAGACCTACCGAGATGTGGTTCATTAATCAAGCCCATCCATTGTGTGTGTGTTCCACTTGGATGAGACGTCAGACCAAGTTTCAGCTGCACACAAAACTCGTGGACCCCACCAAGTACTTTTATAAGTTTTAGGCATGTCTTTACATGGTTTTAGATGGTATGACTCACCCGAGTTCCGTATATACTTATTACTGTGATATGCTCTAACTTAAAAGGAACCCATCAAATGCACGGTGTTGATGTTCAACACACTTCACAATGGGGCCCACACACAAACCACATATATATGTGGTCTCTTCATCCCGATCTTTATGACATTACGAGCAGATTGGATGACAAATAAACATTCCAGTGGCCTTTAAGAAGTTTTTAATAGCGGGGATTCAATGACTACAGTTTTGTGTGATACAGTCTACCTAAGATTTGGATATGTATCATCTTTTTCTTTAGTATTCTAAAACCAGCTGTTAAAATGGATGAACAATTTAAAGGTAAAGAATGCGCATCACAGTGGACCCCACAGATAGGGGTCCATAACCTTAGCGGATCCAAGGATCCACCTAAGGGTGCACATCGAGTTGGTAGAACCGTGGAACCGTATTGAAACTGACCAAACGGTCCGATTTGATCCGGTTTTAAAGTGCACCGGTTCCGGTTCAAAAAATCAAAGAACCGATTCCATCGAATTGGTTCTCGATTTGAGGGTATGTAGAATCGAACGGAACTGAACCGAACTGAACCGTGAACTGATCCGTAGAGTTGAATCGTGAACCAAATCGTGGAATCGAACTTAGAACCGAACTTAGAATCGAACCAAGAATCTTTTGATTGTTTCCATATTTGACTCATAATTTATGGTTTACAATGCACCATTTGAATATTTCTATAAACGTATTTTTACATACCTTATACAATATCTAAACCATTCATCAAATGGATCACAACACGAATGGACATGAACTAGATTATAAAATAAAAGATGTAATTGGATTGGATTATAAGAAATCCATGACCATGAAAATGATCTGAAATTGAACTGGTTTTAACGGTCTGGTTTAATTCTAGGGTGCTAACAATCTGGTTCCGGTTTCGAATATCTTAAAACCGTTACTAACGGTTCAGTTCCAATTTCACTACATTATCAGGCTGAACCCAAGCACCCCTGGATCCACCCAAACCACGCTAGGTTTTTTTTAGCAGCTGGGTCCAGCTTCACGGCTCAGTGCTAGACTGACTTTGTTTCAACACTGATATCTCGGTCAGAGTGACACGTGGCGTGTGTACAGAACAAAAAAGAGCTCCAAGTATGCGCTTACCAACTATCAGATACGAGATTACCATGTAATTCGAAGTTTGCTTTCTTATCACGCAACAGGCTTTCTCACAGCACGTATAGCCACCTGTCTAGCTTATTACATTCTCGGCTGATTTGATAAAAACAAACGCGGATTTCGAGATCTGCGACAGGAAGTTAGGTGGAGACTCCCGTGACGTTTTTTAAATATCCATACCCATCCATCGCTTGTTGACAGATCATGGTAGTTAACTATTTATTGGGCGCCGGCGTGATCTCCAAAATAAAGTATAATCAAATATCAGGTGGACCATAATGCAAGATACGTGTTAAATGTTAATTGATCAGTAAAATCTTTCCGTGGACCACAAAAATTTTGGATCAAGCTGATATTTGTTTGGTCCCTTCATACATGTCTCTTTATAGATAGGGAAAAGGTACTACGCGACTGGAGCGTAAAGCGGTCGTACATGAGGTCGAGCTGATGTGGGCCCACCGTGATGCCGTTCAAAAATCAAGTCAGATGCACCATTCCAGAGGGGGCCCACATGGCTGAAAATCAAGTCAATCCGTGACTTTTGTGGACCACACCACGTACAGAAGTTGAGAGGGGCCGTGCACCATTGAAACATTCAAAACCATTTATGGGGACCTTTCGAGACGTTTTTTGATGATCAATACCGTCCATCATGTGTGTCCCACTTGAATTTAATTTTAGACCAAGTTTCAGGTGGTATCCACAACTCAGGTGGGGCCCACCAAGTGCTTTTACATGTTTTTGCATGTATACTTATGTTTTCCGATGATATGGCCCACCTGAGTTACGTGGACGGCTGATTTTAGGCCGTGTGGGCCCACCCTGAGCTCATGCATCTGGTGGATGGTGTGGATCTTCGAAAGGCATCACGGTGGGGCCCACACAGCTCGACCTCACGTACGACCGCTTTACGCTCGAGCGCATAGTACCTTTTCCCATATATATATATATATATATATATATATATATATATATATATATATATATATATATATATATATATATATATATATATATATATATATATATCAGAAAAGGTACAATGCGCTCCAGCTGATTTTAACGCCCTATGAGGTTGAGCTGTTATATATATATATATATATATATATATATATATATATATATATATATATATATATATATATATATATATATATCAGAGAAAAGGTACAATGCGCTCCAGCTGATTTTAACGCCTTATGAGGTTGAGCTGTTAGGGCCCCACTGTGATGAGTTTCGAACATCTACCCCGTCAGTCAGATGCACCATTCCATCGTGAGTCTTGGTGTCAAAAATCAAGTCACCATATACAGAAGTGGGGAGGGGCCGTGCACCATTAAAACATTCATAATCATTTTTGAGGGCCCACCGAGATGTATTTTGCAAATTCAGCCCATCCATTATGTGTCTCCCACTTGAATGAGGGTTCAGAGCAAGTTTCAAGCGCATGTAAAATTCAGGTAGGCCCCACTAAGTACTTTTATATATTTTAACGGTGTCTTCACATAATTTTAGATGATATGGCCAACCTGAGTTCGGTATACGGCTGACCTTTTCCATATATATATATATATATATATATATATATAGAGAGAGAGAGAGAGAGAGAGAGAGAAACGCTCACCTGCGAACTAGTTCGTACGTACTACGTACGAACTTTTTTGAGAACCCATCATATGTGATGTGGATCCAAAATCTGAACCGTTCATGTGAAGTAGCACCTAGTGAAACCCCCCAGGACCAAGTTTTACTTTTATCTAAAACTTTTACCCTTACCATCCATAGCAAAGAGAAATTCAAATTAAGGAAAGAAACTATTTACATTTTTCACGGTCCACCAAAGTTTGGGATTAAAGTAAAAATTCATACTATGGGGTTTCATGAGGTTCTGCTTCATGTGGACCGTTCAGATTTGACGAACTGGTTCACAGGTGAGCGTTTTCCTATATATATATATATATATATATATATATATATAGAGAGAGAGAGAGAGAGAGAGAGAGAGAGAGTAATGGTCTCCTGCGCACCGTACCGCAGGAGAACTTTTGCGCACCAAGTTACCACCTATCATGCCAACTTAAACAAGTGTGTTGTAAGTGAACCTCACAATAATGTTTTCCTGGGATCCATTCCGGCAAATCAGTCCATGATATCAATTGAACCATAGGGTGAAAACAATATGGCTGATTTATGATTTACTAGGCCATAAAATAGAAAACAGTAAGAGAGGAAAAGCATACCTTTGAATTTTTACAGGGCTCACCATGATGTTTATGTGAAATCCATTCCATCCATTAATTGCCTCGTAGAGGTTAATTCATGGAGACCAAACATTAGACACGTACCTGATTTATGTTGATCACACTAAGTGAATTGATTTTGATAGTGGGTATTCCTTACACGGTTTCCACTCATGTGGCCCACTAGAATTATAGATGTGGCTAAAGTTGGATCAATACTCCTAAATTATCATATTGACCCATTATGGTTGGAGTGGATTTTACATACATGTCAAGGTGGGCCCACCTCCATTTGACCCATTGTCCTAGGTTGTGGATTAGATGCCGTGATCGCCATAAGCCACCCAACAACTGGTTGGTGCTAGTTGGCCCAACAATGATGTATGTGTTTAATCCAAGCCGTCCATATATTTTTTTCAGCTGAATATATGGCATGTTCCAAAAAAATGAGTCAGATCCAAATATCAAGTGGACCATGCCACAAGAAAGATTGTTGGAAAGCGCACCATTAAAAATTCTTTGGGCCAAAGTAAGCTTTGGGCCAAGCTAATATTTGTGTTTTTCCTTCATCCAAGTCTCTATGACCTAATCAATAGGTTGGATGGCAGATAAACTATACCGAAAAAATTTTAATGGTGGGCGTTTAATCCGTTTAATCACCACTATTTTCATGTGATGTGGTCCACTTTAAATTTGGATCTTATGCATTTTTGGGATCATACCATAAATTGAGCTAGAAAAATGGATGGACAGCTTGGATTAAATATATACATCATCGTTTGGTCCACTAGCACCAACAACTAGCAAGGTTGTTAGTTACTGACAAGGTCGGCATGCAATCCACGTCTCTGACTCGTCCCAACCACTACTAAGTCGGCTAGGGGTTGGCCCACCTTGATGTTTATTTGAATCCGCTCCATCCATAATGTGGGTGACAATAATTTAGTCATAAGTATAAAATATCGGCCATATTTATAATGTTGGTGGGCCACATGAGCAAAAACAGTGTACAAAATGCCAACTATCCAAACGGTTTCACTTGGTGTGACCGATATAAATCACGAATTTACCTAATTTTTAAGATATACTACTAAATTTCTATCATAGACCTAATGATTGGGGTGGATTTCATGAATACATCATGGTGGGGCCTAATCTTAGCCCATCCTTTTTACTTGTATTGGTTGGTGCGTAAAATATCTCATGCGGTACGGTGCGCAGGAGACCGAGACTATATATATATATATATATATATATATATATATATATATATATATATATATATATATATATATATATATATATATATATATATATCACACAAGCAAACACACCCCCACACACTCACGCCGCAGTGGGACCTCTTTGAACTTATCAAAGGTTAGATGGCAAGTAAACATTCCAATAGCCCATATGTAGTTTTTAACCATGGAAATTTAATCATTGTCATTGTTATTTCTTGCGGTATGGTCAGCCAAAGATTTAGATTTACTTTATTTTTAAAATCATGCCTAAAATGAGCTTTAAAAATGAATGGACGGTGTGAATTTAAGCCACATACGTCACAGTGCCCCCACTGGATCCGGATATCCACCCAAACCGCTTCCCTGTTTATTTATAAATTATAATATTCAGATAGACGGCAGCTGTGGGACGCACTCCATCCATGACAATGTCAGACGTGTAGTTTCCACGTCCCCAACTGCTCCCCTGCTCGTGGCTGGGGACAGGCTGAGGCTCCAGTGCCACTGGGGTCCAACATGATATATAAATTCTATCCACGCCGTCTATTCATTTTTAAATATTATTTTATATTATAACGTCAAAAATAGCAAAGATCTAAATCTAAAATAGACCACAAATGGGGATTAATACCGTTGAAAATTTCTTTAAAACCACGTACGTTTTGAATCAAGATGATATTTGTTCTTGTCATTTCGTCCAGGTTTATATGACCATACGGGTTGGATGGCAAATAAACAATACGGTAGACCCTGAAAAGTTTTCAATGTTGGGCATCCTTAGCACGGTTACTTACTATGGTGTGGTGTGGTTAACTTGAGATTTGGATCTGTAGTATTTTTACTCCAGTACTCTCAACTGATTATGAAAAATGGATGAATGGTGTGGATTAAATTCATACATTTCATTGCCACTTCAGTGGCCCTTGAGCCTTTGCCTATCCCTAGCTCCGGCAGGTAGTAGGAGTGAGAATTAACCTCTATACGGCCCGAGGATCCAGGGCTACTGAAGGGCCAAAACGTGATGTATGAATTTTATTCACACCGTCCAGCCAAGGGCCACAGAGGAGCCAACTGTGATGTGTGAATTTTATCTACACCGTCCATCCAATTTTAAATATTATTTTAGATTATCATGCCAAAATAGCAAAGATAAGAGGTTTAACTGGACCACAACGTGAGGATTAAATTACTACAGCTGGAAATTTCTTGGACCACAAAAGTTTTGAATCAAGATAATAATTGTTTTTTTCACTTTTATGCAGGTGTATATGACTATCAACAGCTCGGATGACGAATAAACAACACGGTGGATCCTAAAAAGGTTTCAATGGTGGGCATCCATAGCACGTTTGCTTCATGTGGTGTGGTCCACTTGAGATTTGGATCTACCGTTATTTTGGTCCAGTACTCTAAAGTGATTTGGAAAATTGATTGGACGGTGTAGATAAAATTTATGTATCAAGTTGACCCTAGCTATCAGAGGCGGCTTCCAAACAGGAGGGGTAGTATTTATCACTATCTTTTCGAGAGCGGATTGCCTGTGATGCAGAATATCTCAATGTCCAGAGCTGTGTAGGGCCCATGGAGATGTCTGTGATAAATCCACTCCGTCCATCCGTTTTGAAAGACCACGATAGGACGGGATTCTAAAAATCAAGCAGATCCAAAACTCACATGGACCATACCACAGAAAATAGTGGGGATTGAATGCCTAACGGTTACAGAAGTTTTGTATCAGGATAATATTTATTCCAAGAGTTTATCTGAGTGTTAATAATTTTATGAACGGTTTGGATGGCATATAAACAGCATGATCAGCTCCAGGAAGGTTTCAACGGTGGACGTTGTTGTTCCCACTGTTTTGTTTTGTTTTGTTGGTGTGGTCCACCTGAGTTTTAGATCTGCCTGATTTTTAAAATCCCATCCTATTTTTCTCTTTCAAAACGGATGGTCGGAGTGAATTTGTCACGGAAATATACGTGGACCCAACAACCCCGGCCACAGGCAATCCGCTCCCAGTAATTTCATGGTTTAGGACTCCAACGTTAGTTTAGCACCTCTTTGAAATGGTGGTGACACAACCTCCTCAGACGTTTGATTTACTGACAACTATCCAGACCACCGTAATGGGTGTTACCGTTACCTTTGGGGGCACCTTGATGATTCGTTGTATATCCACACCGTACATTCATGTTTTTCCGGTACATTTTTTTACGTAGTCCCATTTTCAAGTGGACCAAACTATAAGAAACAGTAGTGATTGAACTCTCACCATTAAAAACTTCCTAAAACCCATGGTAATGTTTATTTGTCATCCAACCTATTAATAAGGTCAAACAAACATGGATAAAGGGGAAATGCGAACATCGGCTTGATCCAAAACTTTTGTGGCCCACCAAAAGTTCTTAATTCTCATTCACCAATGTTTCAAGTGGTGTGATCCATCTGCTTCCTGATTGTAAAATTTTTAGATCCCATCATGAATCGGTACATATTATGATGCATGGATGAGCATGATGAGGTTGATAACCGTCTTCCTCAAGGATAACTACTTCGAATCTATGGAGCTTCTATGGACTCCTCGTAGAGACTTCTCGAATCCATGAGCAAAAAGTAAGAAAAATAGAAAATAAATTCTATAAAATTCGTAATGAAATAAATGAGTTCACAACCCTTTAAATATGGATTCTAAGTCATTGGAGAAGTTTTGGAATCAAACTACCACTAAAACTCCTAGCTTTCGACCAAAAATAGTAAGTATGGCTTCACCACGTTGTTCTCTTAATTATTCTAAGCACTTTTCACATTGGCACAACTCCTAAAGTCCAATAGATGAAGAGTTATAATCAAATTAAAATTTACTATTTATAATAAAAACAGAATTAAAATAGGAAAATTGCCGTTGATTTGATGGTATTTCGTAAATCTGGCTTGCGCAACATGGCTAGGTTGGGTGGCTAAAGTAGCTCGTCCTACCCCAAAATCATATATTTTACGTCCGATAACTCATTCCGGATTGTAAGATATGCCCGATTTAAGATCTAACAGTCCGGATCACTTCTATCGTCGACCAGGCCTTTTCTGATCTATCTTGGCCATGAAATAGTCCACGGCCTACTCTACATCATATCATATGATAAATGCTAATCAAATGGATGATTATGTTCCATCCACAATTGGGCAAATTCTCAAGGTCTGGATTGCCCAACAACTATGCCATATGTTCATTTGGAGAGTCACCAGCATGTTTTAAATGGTGCAAAACTAACAATGGGTACTCGAATCTCTTGTGAGTCTACCACAAGTATGAGTAAGAACCCAGGGGTGCACATTGAACCGGTAGAACCGTGGAACCGGACTGGAACTGACCAAACGGTCCGGTTTGGTACAGTTCTAAAGTGCATCGGTTTCGATTCTAATTCCAAGAATCAAAGAACCGATTCTAACGGTTCGATACTCGATTTGGGGGTAAGCAGAACCAAACCGACTCGTGAACCGATCCGTAGAACTGAACCGTGGATTCGAACCGCGGAACCGAACCGTGGAACCGAACCTAGAACCGAACTTGGAACCGAACTAGGAACCCTTTGATTGTTTCCATATTTGACTCATGATTTATGGTTTACAATACACTATTTGATTGTTTTCATAAATGTATTTTTGCACACCTTATACAATATCTAAATCATTCATCAAATGGATCACAACATGAATGGACATAGGTTAGATTATAAAATAAAACATGCAATTGGGCTGGATTATAAAAAGCCCAGAACCGTAGAACCGATTCGGAACCGAACCGGTTTGAACGGTCTGGTTCCAGTCCAGTTCTAAGGTGTTAACGGTCTAGTTCCGGTTCTGAATATCCTAGAACCGTTAAGAACGGTTCAGTTCCAGTTTCACCCCAAAATCGGACCGAACTGACCTGTGTGCACCCCTAGTAGTACCCGAGGCATGGTGAGAAACCGGACAGCCTCATAGATGCTTGACCTGCAGGAAAGGCGTTATGTAACGCCTTAAAAATCGGGGATCGAGTAGCAACTCAACACCCGAGTTCCAAAACATCACTTATGCAACATAAATGCTTATGATTGAATGTTGTCTGTGTTAGTGCAATAATCATGAGTGAGATTATACCAAAACAGTAATTCATACTTCAGATCAAATTATAAAACGCAAGCGGAAGACAGAAAGATGTATATAAATGTATATAAAGCCAGAAATGGTCACAATCGGTCTCCAGAGTATGAACACCTTACTGAGTCACCATATACATGTATTAGTTTCAAAAATCAAAACGCCAAAAATGGTACAACTATCATGGTAAACCTTGTAGTCCCATCATCTAAATGGCTTAAGCGAAACCTCCAGAGAACTGCATATAGGAGAACTCATCCTGATCATCATAATAATCAGGCTCAGCCTCCTGCGTCTCGTCGATACCTACATTTAAGACAGAGTCTGGTAGGTGTCCAGAACACCGTCCTGTAACGTGGGAGTGAGTAGCTAACTCAGTGGAACAATAGAGCATAGGTTAACATGTTATCAATTCAATCAAGCAGTAATGATAAAGCAGTACAATCAACACTCCTAAATACTCTTGTTAATGCAAGTATGGAATGCAGTCATGATGCATGCTCTTGCCAAACCTCCCTCATGCAACACCATCTTACGTCCGCGGCATGCGTTCATCCCTCAGTGCTCCACAACGCCAGGCACATGCAGTGCTATGTTATGAGTGTGACTACTGAGTTGTTATTAGTCCTTTTCATACAGCAGTATTGGGAAACTAAAGTACCTCCCTTATATCATTCCTAAACAATGATCCATTCTAGGGTCGTCAGTCCTAGATAATCTCATACGATGATGCAGTTCTAGTCGTCGTAAAAAGGGTCGCCAGGGTACATGCACTCGTTGCACCGCTCCCCCATCACCTTATCAATACAGGCCTGGTTTATACTCTATTTACTACGGGAAGGCTCGTTGCCTCTCTGCAAATTCAGAGTATACTCAAGGTCATTACAAAGGGCTGTCAGGGCTGTTACACGCACTCGTTGCACCGCTCCCCCATCACCTTATCAGTGTAAGCCGATAGCTCGAATACAGTGTCCCATACCACCATATTCGGCTCACGAGTCTGGGTTGCTCACTGGTCACTACGAGGAGGCTTGTGGCCCTAGCGTAGGCCGACAGCTAGACCACGGTGTCCCATACCATCATGTCCAGCTCATGAGTCTTAGCGGATCGAGGTACCAAGGTTAAACGGGATTTCACTGGTGAGTTTGGTATCTTAGGTTCAAGCAGTAGTGTCCATACATGGTGAACATACATAGGGCCAATCGGGTTACTTGACGAGCTCGATTAATACGAGCGCACATTACATCGATCGATATGAAGTGCATAAGCACTTCGTATGGCCTAACCACTGCCGATGACCAACACACAACTCATGTTCGTCAAACACATCCTACGTGGCGAATGAATCTCAGCCACGACTTCAAGCCTGTTACCGATTGCCTGGACTAAATCGTAGTCCCAATCACATTCAAACCTTAACTAAAAAGCACGTATAGTAGTCAAGTAGAATTAACAAGTAATTCAAACATGTGAATAAGCATGTTATAAAGCACAATATAAACAGGAAGTATAAACACATACATTTCATAAGTAAGCATTTAAATTAAACAACTTGCATGAAGGAAATCATACATATCTCTAAGGTAGTTGAGAATCCTATCTCAACACCTACCTAAAGCACAATCATCTAAGTATTTACTCTTACAAGTATTTTCACAAACACTTAGAATACACTTATTAACATACATAACGTATATTAGCCAAAACATGTATTTGGGTGAATCCTTTCACTGAGTAAGTATCATACATATATATAGCATATACATATAGTAATTTATCATGGCAAATACACTTTCATAATTCGTACGTATACGGTATTTTCTACAAATATACATAATACATTATACGCCATAATTTGCATACGTAACCGAATCGCAAAACAAAGATCGCATTTTGCATGTACAATAACACCCAGATCATGAATGTATCATTATCTGACATTGAAAGCTTTGAAAACCTTAACCTATACGTCTAAAGTCTGCACCTTACGCCGTAGAAGCGTAACGAACTTAATAGAAACTTTATGCTTTCGTCAACGTCGATATGATGACCTATAACACAAGGTAAGTCAGCTATTTCGCTACTTGTACCAATAGAAACCCTAAAACATGTTAGGGTTAGTGTTTTCTTACCTAGAAATGAAGCCAGAATCGCCGGAAAAACGATTAGATTGTGATGGTTAAGCATGTATGATAGTAGGGTAGAGTAACAGGAAGATGCTCCCACAACACTCACACTTTCTCTCTCTTTTCTCTCTTCTCTCTCCTAGGGTTTCTCTCAAATTCGTATGGTGAGAATGAGAGAGGGTTTAAGGTCCTTATATAGGCCTAAACTTGCTAAAAATAGGCCCAGGACTAAGGTACACTTAGGTTATGTCCAAAGGGCACCTGTTTCAGCTCAACGGAGCATTTTCGGAACCTCCCCTTGAGCCAAAGGTCGGACTTAAGCTCACAGACCTTGGATCTAAGTCGAGTTAAGTTTTCATTTCAGTTGAGTTTCCAGATCACTCGTGGTGGATCAGTTTCAGTTCAATGGTCACCGAAACTCGATCAGGGTCACAAGTACATTGCCATATGTATGAAATTTCCCCTGATCCGAGGGTATATTTAGGTCAGATTCTGACGGTCTGATTGCTTATATCAGGCCCACAAGTGACAAGTCTTAGATTACTTAATTGAGATTTGATTTCTAAAGAAAACCATGTTTCCTTACACTCCTCGCTCCGGGCTCAAGCGAATAGCCCTGGGACACCATCTAGTTTTAATTTCCGAGATAATTATCAAGCCTAGTAAGGCGGTCGTAATTCTATAACTTCGTATTATTCGGACTTTCGATGTGCGGTCCAGATTTGATACGGAGTTTCAATGTGCTCACGAGAGCAACTGGGCAATGAGATTGATCCTAAAATTTAAGGGTAACTTAGCATCAATGATTCTACACGTTTTGGGTCTTGCAGATCGTATTTAAAGTGATTAGTGCGAATTTCGTATGTAATTTAGTTTAACACTTAGTTAACTTTGTCTAATTTTTAAAGGATTTGATCCTGAGTGATTTCTGCCTGAGGTGGTACTCGGGCCTTTGGACGAGATTTTTCGAGTCGTTACACGTTAATTCGGTGACGCGGATTAGCTGCTGACAAGTTGAGTAGGTAGACTCGCTACTCAAGTAAAGTCACCAAGTTCCGTGACACCCACGATGACCTATGTGTCTCATCCACACCGCCCATTCATTTGGAGATGTAAATTTAGGACATGAGCCAAAAAATAAAAGTGTCATATCCAAATATGGAGCGGACCCCACCACATAAAACAGTAGGGTCCACTATGATGTTTATCTGAGATCCAATGTCTAGAGTGGACCCCACCACATAAAACAGTGGGGTCCACTAGGATGTTTATCTAACCTTGTGAAACCTTCCTAAGGTCCACTATGATGTCTATATGAGGTCCAATGTCTTTGTGGGGTTAAAATAGACATGAAAGAAGAGAGAACACAAAGTTTAGCTTGATCAAAAACACAAATTTCAGCTTGATAGAAAATTTTAATGGTGGGCGTCACTCTCTCCCCTATCTTTTGTGGGGTCCACTTGAGCTTTGGACATGGCTCATTCTGTAGCTCATACTTTAAATTTATATCTCCAAGTGGATGATGGTGTGGATACAACACATACATCATAGTGAGTTCCACATAACTTGGTGGTATCACTTCATTACAATGTCCCTACTCAACCTGTCATTAAATAAAACACATACATCAGTTCCCATGGAACTTGCCGACATATCTTCAATAGGGAGTAAAGCTACTCAACCTGTCACTATCTAATCAGCCTCCTTGATTCGGTTCATTCAGATAGGACACGGATTAGCAACTGATAGATACAAAGAATGATTAAGATCCAAAGCTCCACTAAACCCACCACGTGAAATAGAGGGGTGAGTGAAGCCCACCATTAAAAGCTTCTAAAGCTCAAAAAAGTTTTCGAGCTTATATTTGTTTTGTCCCTTATTTCATGTCTTTTTTAACTTATGAATAGATTAGATCTCAAATAAACATAACGGTGGACCTCCAAAAGGTTTCAACCGTGGGCGTCACTCTTCCCACTGTTTTCAGTGGTGGGGGTACACTAGTGCTCTAGATCTGCCTCATTCTTTTTCTTGTGCCTTGAAATGATCTCTCCAAATGGATGTACAGTGTGGATAAAATGCATACATTATGGTGGATAAAATGCATACATCATGGTGGGCTCACGAACTAGGTGACCTTACTTCTTTAGGGAGTCTTTCTACTCAACTTATCATTAGCTAATCTGCCTCCATTAGGATAACCACCAACCATCGTGGTTCGTGACGTGGCATCATTTGACTGAATATGTAGACCGGCTAACATAATAAGTGGGACGCGGATTTACTGCGAAAGCCTTTCGCAGGAAGTTCCTGAGCTGGAAAATTAGGTGGGGCCCACTGTGATGTTTGTGGGAAATCCTTTCTGTCCATCTATTTTGTGAGCTCATTTTAGAACATGTTACTAATAAAGAACCGTATCCAAAGCTCAAGTGAGTCGAAAATATGATAATTAAATTTCCACAATTGAAATATTAGTGGGGCCACAGAAGTTTTGATTCATACTAATATTTTTGTTTTCAGTTCATCCCAATAGGAATGACATTATTAATGGTATGGATGGTATCTAAACATCAATGTTGAACCCGAAAAGGTTTCAATGAAAGGAATTTCCGTAACCACATTTTCCTTTAGTACGCTCACTCAAGCTTTTGAATACTGTTAATTTTTTATGACCTAAAATGAACCCACAAAACGGATGGATAGGAAAGATTTCTCACAAATATCACAGTGGGCCCCACTTAAGTTCCCAGCGCAGAAAGGCTTTCGCAGGAAATCCGCGTCCTAATAAGTGAACTAGCAATGATTTTTGGACTAAGCATTTACATCGAGGCCCATGTAATGAACGGTCCGATGTTACACAGACATTCAATGTCAGCACGTGCAAGGCGATTGTCTGTTCTCTCTATTACAAATAGAGAATATTCCTCTGCTTTATTGAAGCCAACAATAAAAAGCCAAGAGTCATGTCTCATAAGCGACGTACACCGTACACGGAAAGGGAAGCGGACTTTGGTGGTGTACCTAGCGACATCATCAGAGGTTCTGTAGGCCCCACCACGATTTATGTAATACATCCACACAGTCTATCTATTTTTTGAGATAATTTCAGGGCATGAAAGGCTAAATTAGGCAGATCAATAGACCAAGTGGAGCATACCACATAAAGGAGTGGGAACAAGGATTCCCACCGTTGAAACCTGGCCCACCTTGATATTTATTTTCCATCCAAATCGTTCATAAGGTTATAAAGACTTAGATAAAGGAAAAAACATATATCAGATTGATCCAAAACTTTTATGACCCTTAAAGCTTTCAATGGTATACGTTCATTCCCCTTGGATTTATTTGGTGCGGTTCACTTAAGCCTTGGATCTCTCTCATTTCAAGCCCTAATAAGATCTTGAAAACTGAAAGGTCGGTTTGGATGCAAGAGAGTTACCGGTATTTTCGCCTGCATACGACAGTCTTATAATAAAATAACAATACATGTGGTAAATATCAACTCAAAATAGGGCGGATTAAGTGTTACACGGTAAGGTGGACCACACCACAGGAAACAACGGTGATTGAGCGCCTCACCGTTTAAAATTCCCAAGAGCTTATGTAAGGTTTTTGTAATTTTATTTGCAATGAAACTGGTTGATAATGTCAATAACTGATAATGCAAAGATCAGCTTGATCCAAAATTTCAGTGGCCCACAAAAAGTTTTTAGTAGTCGTTAATCACCATCTGTAGTGGTATGGTCCACATGAGATTTGAACCTTCTTAATGTTTGAGAGCACGTGCTAAAATGAGATTAAAAAAAAAAAAAAAAAACACGGATGGACAATTTAAAAATACAACAAATACATCAAAGTGACCCCCACATAGTTAGGATAATTAACACCCCTAATCAGCTACTTCTACAATAAACCAACTAAATTCTATGAACATCTTGTATCAAATTGGTTAAAAAAATGAAAATTGTGGAGTCCATTCATAAAATGGCTACATTGGTGCAGATGCAGTTATAATGGATGAGACAAAGGCGAAGAGATTGGAGAAAAGTTTAGAAGAGGGTTTGAATGGAATCCAAGGTGAGTACTAATAGATGAGACAAAAGCTAGGAAAAGATAAGCCAGAAGAGTTTGGGTAGAAAATCTTAGTTCACGTATTCTTTTTATAATATTATTAGTATGTAGCAAACGTATAGGATTATAATGTCGTCCTCTAAAATTTGGGTACGGAATAGAGTATCCATGCCCCGAATTCTAGACCCGTGACCTGTGAAAAAGATAAAGTATGATAAGTAAATATGTATTTCATTTCTTACTATCATAGTTCACAAATTTTAAAATCCAAACTATATATTAAGATAAATAATTTTATAATATGTTATTATATTGATGCGTAATTATTTAACTTAATTCAAAGTAATAAAATTATAAATCAGGTTTAAGACTTTATTACATTTATAATTTCAATATAAAATTAAACTAATTCCATGCATAATGGCATATCATGTGCATCCAATCGCATCTAATGCTCCTAATACTAATAGTATCATCTTGCATTTTCAAAATATTTATGGCATGAAATGATTAAAACATAATGAGTTGACAATTTAATATGATCGCATCAATCTCAAATTGAAAGCTTCACAAATATTACTAAATATAAGTCCAACATATTAATCAAAATAAGGCAAGTATTGGATTTAAGATCATAATTAATCATTCGTCATTTATGTATATAAATGAATAATTTGTTCTAACACAACTTTCCTAAAATATTAAGAATATGAGTATTTAATTTAAGATCATAATTAATCAAAATATAAGCCCAACATATTAATCAAAATAAGGCAAGTATTGGATTTAAGATCATAATTAATCATTCGTCATTTATGTATATAAATGAATAAATTGTTCTAACACAACTTTCCTAAAATATTAAGAATATGAGTATTGGATTTAAGATCATAATTAATCAAAATATAAGCCCAACATATTAATCAAAATAAGGCAAGTATTTGATTTAAGATCATAATTAATCATTCGTCATTTATTTATATAAATGAATAGATTGTTCTAACACAACTTTCCTAAAATATTAAGAATATGAGTGGGCGAAACACCTACATGTGCTGATCCTTTTAGAGAATGACTCATGACAGAGCATCAGTATTGATACTTTCAGAGTATGACTATCGACAGAGCACCGGTACAACTTTTTAGGGACAAAAGCCCATGGCAGAGAATCCAAGTGTGCATGTTTTTTATGGAATCGCACAGGGCGGAACACCCGTGCTGATCATTTTGGAAATGACCCTGGGTATAGCACCCGTATCGTGCTGATCATTTTGGGAATGACCCCACGCAAAGCACCCGTATCGTGCCGATCATTTCGGGAATAACCCTGGGCAGAGCACCCGTAAGAATCATTAAATCTTTCCATTAAAATAAAATAGTTCACATATGACACATTAATTCTATAAGTTTACAACTTACATGTCGATTCACCGTTTAAGATTTTTAGACAATATTATTTACCATACACAACATATCAAATTAGCAACATCAAATAGACATGCAATTTCAATTCAGATTATGCATCAATATCTAAACATAATAATGTCTACACTCATTCATATTTAAACTATGATAGCAATACATCTAACTAAGGCTTACATTTTCACATACAGTAATCAAAGATGCAACATATATAGTATCTATATTTACACAAATAAATTCTATTACAAAGATTGGATAATTTATAATATCAAATGAAAAAATAATATTTATATTGGCTCATTCCAGTCAAGAATGTCTCAATGTCTAACTCGTATAAGGTAATTATTTATGAATTTTTCAATAAGAAATGATCACCTACTTGGTTTAGGCATAAGAGGCTAAGTGACTTGACTTGAACTAGCACGAATGTAATTTGTTTGAATCAGTTGGTTAAAATTAAAACTAAACACCTCGGTTGGGTGATGACTTTGGAGAAGATTTGTCCAAACTCATGACCAGTCTACACACGGAATTCAAAGATTAATGGTGATTTCATATAGGAAATTATTCATGCATATAAAAATTTTAAAGATATAGATTTGAATGCCTGATTTATATACACATGATTCATGCGTGCCAGAAGAATACCTATTACGAAATTTGAATCAAAATGTAGTTGATAAATGATACTATGGATGTCGTTTAAATGAGGAAGAATTGATGCTTCTCAAGAGGTTCCAGCTTATCCAAACGATGAAGATCGATATCGAGGAGCTTGATGTAACGAGAGGCGAAGCTTTAATGGTGATTTTCCAATGGGTTCAGTGGTTTGTGGCTTTGGGGCGGCTAACGCGCATGTGTGTGTGTGTATTGTTAACGAAATCTTCCATGTGGACAGTCTGGATAAGATCGGTGTGAAGCAGTTACGCTGTAAAGCGACGGAAAAGGAGAGTGGGAGAGGAAGTCGGTTATACTGATTTTATAGAAATGTGTGTTCTACATCAAGTGCGTGTGTGTGATTTTTTGGTATGATAGGTCAAAATGGTAGGACCCACCTATTGAATGGTTTGGATTGGGTTGTAAGCCCACATTACTGGTGGTTTAGAGGGGGTAGTGGTCCCAGAACCCTTAAGTAAACGCGGAGAGGGGATAGGAGAGAGTCGGGAGTGGGAAAGTTATTTCACCAGCTTTCATTCATTCATTTTTCTGCGTAGTGGACCTCATAATGGTGTTACGACAAATCCATTATGTTCATTTGCTTCACTTGCCCATATTAGGGCATGTGCCTAAAAATGAGTCTAATCCAATGCTAAAGTGGGCCACACCAAATAAAACAGTGGGAGGGGTTCCCATCGCTTATTTTGAAATGCAGGTTGTTACATATAATGTGCTTTATTACTTAGGCTCAATGGCCTAATTCTTTCTGACATTCACCGATCTAATACTAATGTGTATGAGGAAAAACACAAATATCAACTTGATGGAAATCTTTTGTGGCTCTTGAGAATTTTTCAATAGTAGACATTCAATTCACTCTATCTCCTATAGTGTGGCCTACTTGAATTTTAAATACGCTTCATTTTTTACTCCAAGCCTAAAATTATTTAGTAGAATGGATGGATTGAATGGATAAAACACATGAATCATGTTGTATCCTACAAAGTTTACTCAGTATACGTAGGGGTCATTTGGTACTATAGATTTGGGAGGGGTCTGAGGGGATTTCAAATCCCATGGTATGTTTGACACGTAAAATAGTTCGGGTTTCAGGTACAGGGGGTTTGAAATCCACCCTGAAGCTCCGATTACATCTAAAATTATTCCAAGAGTTAGCATGTGTAACATGTGTCATTAGACTATCAATCTATTAGGCATGTAACTCACTAATGATATCCCAAAATGGTTAGATTATCAATTGCATCACTATGATTACTTTAATACGATGATGTGCACTGTCCAAACATTATCCATGTAAATCAAAGGTTAAAAATCGTTGGTTAGTCATTGGGATGTGATCTTGTGCTTGTGGCCTATATGAGACTTAGAGTTTTATCATTTTGAGACAAAGTATATATTTCAATGGGCTTATTACATCCATTGCGCTAAACATTACATACACACTAATATACTAATTAGAGATATTAAAGTTAATTTAATAATTAAATTCAAATCCCTGTAAATATAATATGCATAGCTGTTCTTGGATCAGAGGGATTCTAATTCCCGTGCCAAACACAACTGGAGGATTCCAACTCCAAGGGAACTCAAATACAGGGGTTCCGAATCCACGCTCGCAAACAGGCCCTAGGCTCTGAGTTACTCAGCAGGCCATCGGGTTCCGCAGCAGTTGAGCAGAGCAAAGTGCAAAAGAAAAGAGAGGGAAGAGAAAGATTCGGTTTGCCAACATTCATCTAAACAAAGGTCCCACACGCACGCTTCCCATTTCCCCACCATTTTCAATGCCGAAAAGAAAATTGACTTTTTGAGCAGCTGAATTCTTCTGGTTGTGGAAGCTTCGTGCAAGAAATTCCACGAGAAAATGAAGAATCTTGAAAAGCCTGAAAAAAGCTCACCTACGATGTCAAACGCCACGGCCTACTCTATAAATCAAACATTGTACCATTCTTTCCATATTTTTCATCAAATCCGTCTCCTCTTAGAAGCTGATTGATGGCCCAATTTCCCCCTCATGAGGTAAAATCTAGTTCAGTCAATTTTCGTACTTGTTCTTCATATTTCATCACAAATCAATAATTAGGGTTTTGATTTTTGCAGAAAGGGGGCTTTCATCAAGATATCGAAAATGGCGGGGTCGATGTTCCAGGGTCGTCAGAGAGTCTGAACATTGCACCGCCGTCGTTGGAATTGATGATTACGATCATCAGTATAGTATGGATGATCGTGGCGTTCCTCTTGAATCTCAACTATCCACTCAGTGATGGCAACAAAGTCCTGAACGCTTTATACCTTCAGCATAAGATGTCCTTCTACTCTATTGTCATGATCAGCGTCGCAGCCTTCTACTCCACGTCCGTGTGGTTGATGATGATAGTGGGAAGATACCGGCCCCCCATAGCCAGAAATCTCATCCTCGTCATCTTGGTTCTTGGAGTACTAGCTTCCACAGTATTACTGTATGCCCTGCTGCCAGAGAAATCCAGTTGGATCGTATGGTTCTTCTTTGCACTGACCATCTGGGTCATGTTGGATATGCAAGAGCGTGACTGGGCCACCCAATTGAAGGGCAAGATTTGCAAGCCGGTTGAGGAAGGGTGTAAGTTGGCCACCCGATGGACCGTAGACAAGATTCACACCCTTTATGGTTATTGTTTCTGTTGTCTACCTATTCGCAGTTGCAGTGTGAGTGGACGCAATTCCTATCTGTTGAATTCATGGAATTTCTTTCCCAGACTTAAATTGTGTCTAGATTGCTAACTTATGATGGTTGCTTTTGTAGTGTAGAACGAGCCAGACAGTGGCAGTCATCCTCATCATCATATTCATATGAGATTTCTATGCCGATGGATCGTTTATACAGGTATGATCTAACCCATGCAATTTTAGATTTGTTGAGAAATCTAATATGATCATGGATGGGAGGTATTGGATAGATGGGTTTTGTTTCTAAAATGCAGAGAAATGTTTTACTCAATTGCAATCTCCCCCTGCAAAAAAACCCCAGAGTAGGTGACCTTGTTGATCATAAGAGCAAGAGTAAGAGAAAAGGTAAAGGGAATTTCAAGAGGCTTTATGGGAATACAGGGCACTTTAAGCATTAGTGAGAAGCAAAAGCATAGCATAAAGTAGAGATAGTGTAGGGATGGATTAAGGTTGATATCATTCCCCAAAATCTGGCTTCTGGGTTGGCCAGACCCCGATCCTGCATCCCTGGACATGACTCGAATATATAAACATAAATTACAATTCATTATACAATATCATTCCACACAACATACACTTCCTTAGTACAAATATTAAAATATCTAATCACAACCATCTAAAAACTTAACGTCTTCCCACTATAACTCTTCTTATAATGAATTTGAACTTGAAAAGGGAAACTAGGCTAGACAGACAAAAATAAAAGGCTAGAACTTTGCTCCACTTCCTCCCCTGATTTGATCTTGATCCTGAAACTGAATTCCCAAAAGGGTGAGCTTATACGCGCTTAGTGATTTTTTTTTTTTTTTTTTTACAAGTTAAAAAAAAAAAAAAATCTTTCAAATCTAGTATGAGTTCAAAAAATAACATGTTCTAAATATGCTAGGTTTTCAAATGTAGTAAGGTTCCAAATATGTTAGGCTCACAAATATAGATTTTTTTTTTTTTTTTTTTTTTTTTTTTTTTTATAATAGAAACTAGCACTTGAACAAAAACGAATAATACAATATGGTTGGAATCATGAATGATCACAAGAAAGAGCTAGAATTCGATGCTAATAGAAATCATGATATCAAATCAAATAGTGCATGAATGTAGTATACAAGAATTGCGCCATTATTAACAAGTACGGATCATCAATACACAAGGGCCTTTTTATCATCAGTAGATCAAAACTCTCTTAACCCTGACCCTTTGCAGTTTCTATCATGCTCATTCATGTGAACTCAGAGTGAGGGACACAATCAGCTCGTTTAGGCAAAATCTACCCGCGGTCTTGTGTAAGTGACATACGCTCACTATACCTGGGCCAAGGTAGGCCAATAAGATCCAATTAGGGTTTAAGGTAGGCCAATAAGATCCAATTAGGGTTTAAGGATGTTTCAACTTTCAACCACAGGATCATAGAGCCCTCTTATTGTGCTTTATGGGATCTTCAACATAAGAGAGTATTTTCCTCCCTACTATTTGCTATTGTTCCAAAAATCCATGATCAATTTTCAGCATAAGAACTTTCTAAAAATAAGACTTCCCTAAAGTGGACTTTTCATAAATAAACTTACCAAAAATAGAATTTCCATGATCAAAAGTTTCTAAATCTAAACCTTCCATGAACGTACTTTCTAAAGATAGAACTTTCAAAATATTTATTTCGTTAACTTATTTTTTCCAAAGCAAACCTTTCAAATTCACATACCATTCCATGATTATTTTCAAATCATGATAAAAATTAACTTCCATCAACATACATGCTTAACCAAGCAAGAATCTAAACCCTTTCAACACATAAATGAAACATGTATGGATTTCTAAAAATTACAGCAACAAAAGACTTAATAAAATCATTGTTGGACTTTAGTGAATTTGAAATAAAAATCTTTAGAATTAGTTTATTTCACATCATTGTTATAAGATCACAACTATTGAACAATACATCATAGTTTTCAAGTCTGATCACTTGAAAAGTGTGCATCACTATCCCTAACGTAATTGGGATTCAAAGAAATTTATTAATTAACCCTAGAATTCTAGAGAATTGGGGGAAAGAACCCTAGACTTCTTAGGTTTACAGGAAACTGTGCATAATCTCCACATACGGGTGAATTCGGGGTTTATTGTCCAACGAATCTAGCACTTGGGGGTTTTATAAAAATTTCTCTATTCCAACATGGGTAGGTTTAGTACATGCTCAATGGTTAAAATTGAACTAGTTTATGAATGAACATGTGGCTTTATATGCATGAGTGGTGAGAATGAACATGTACACACACCTACATATATTTATACACATAATTATATAATTACTAACTTTAAATTAATCTAAGTCATAAGTGGGTCCGTTTGGTATATAGATCAATGGTTATAGACAGGTCTAACATACATATCAACGGTCACACCTAGCATATATTGATGGATGCATAGTCGATCATGTATATGCTTTGATGAATGGATAGATCTATGCATTTGTGCTTGGATGAATGCAAGTGCACGTTTATTTGTGTACGTGAATGCATACAAAAATCCTAGGTTATTGCATTCTACCCTCTTTAAAAGATTTTTGTCCTCAAAATTCAAGCGTGCTTACCATGTGAATGAAAGAGGATGCTTCTCTCTAATCAACGGTGTGTCTAAGTGTCTGCTATATTTTGTGTGATTTAAGTTTGTGTGCGCACAAACGTGTATGATTACCTACGAGAATATGGGTTATTATAGTTGATGACCTAGTTTGATACTTTGGTTTATGGACCTAGTTATTGTTGTCCGTTTGTTTGAGAAATGGAAGTTTTAATTGTTTATATGGTTGGCCATGATTTCTCCTGATATTACTACTACTCTATACTTACTAAGCCTTATATGTGTGATTCATTATGTGGATATGTTATAATTGGTTTTCTCCACTCTCCAAGGGAATTTTGAATGAGGGATCATGTACTAAATACTATCCATAGACCTTGGAGAGATGCTGCGCACATGTGGCTCAATTCCATTGATGACATCTAAAATATAACTCCATTGATGCCTGATGATGTCTAATGAGTGGAAAGCATGAGTCTGCACAATGTGCTAACCTTCAACTAATCACATATCCAGATCTTCTTAGAGGATGGGTGTCACTGCCTATGATCTAGGTGCTGATGAGAGCAATGATTCTGATTGTATCACTCGATGATATGTGTTGAATTACAAGTGTGCTGAAATCCCATAATTGCAAGCATATATGGATGAGTGATATGTTGATCTTACCCTGATCATGAGCACTAGGTAGAGATGTTGATCACTTAATGTGATAACAGTACCGTTCTTTCCTCTCACTTTAGTTTCCACGTATAAATGTTCATTGACATGGACTAACAAACTGTTAAACTGTTATTTGGGCAGAAGATATGAAGGAAGGAGGAGGAAAGTGAAGCCAAGGTCGATCGCATATCGGTCAGGAGTGAGGAGGGGTACAGGCTACGAGTATATTAAAGAGTAGTATTAATGGAGGATTGGTTTAGGGTCATTGACCAATATAGTGTTTTAATTTTTGAACCTTATCCATTCTCCTGAGAAACAACAGTTTGATCATTCTTATGACTGGTTTTTATTACTATTGCTCCTGGTAACTGTTACTACAATGCACTTTGCTTATATTATGTACATGTGTATGTGTGTGATTCATGTAGTGGATATAAGGTGATTGATTTTTCTCCCCTCTTTAAGAGATTCTCGCATTATGGATTATATACCGGATTCCATCCATAAAGCTTGAAGAGATACCACAAGTTCATTCAATTTCATTGATGCCTTTACTTGTATCATTTGATGATATATGTGGAATCACAAGTGTGTTGACATCCCACAACTGAGTGTATATGTGAATGAATGACATGTTGATCTTATGCTGATTGTAAGCACTGGGGAGAGATGTTGATCGGTTGATGTGACAAGGGTTCATTACTAGTGTGGTTGTTTTTCCTACCATGATTGGTTGGATCTAAGGCTTTACTAAAATGAAACCAATTGAAAAGTGTTACTTGGGAACAAATGTTGAAAGGCAAGTCTTGCCTGCTGACAGAGGTTCCCAAAATATACTGATGTACACATGGAAATACAGATAACAGTATGTCTTAGTCAGTGGGAGGAAAAACCACACACTGCAATAACCCCGATCTATGATGGAGGTTGTTCATGTTAAACAACCTTATGTTTCCACATGAGTGGATGAAGTGCTTCTCGTGATGATATGATGTGACTATAGCATATCTATGTCTCTTGTAAGGTGATAATGGTCGATCAAGCATGTGACATGCTGGGTAGTTCCATGACAATCCAAGTGTACTTATATGGCACAAGATCACTTCCTCGTGGATCATGAGGTTCTTGGTTGGACATGAGTTGTCGGGTGATCAAATCCTGATCATAAAGGATAAATAGGCAAGCATGTAAGATAATGATTGAACTAGGTATACGTAGCTGCATTTCTTTGACAGTGAAAGTTACCTTTTGAGAGACTGTGTGAACTTTAATAGGATTAGTATGATTCCGTAATCTTCTTGGCTAAGGAGTTCTGGTTCGACAAGAATCCTTAATGGATTTGAGCACAGATTGGTTTTAGGGCTAGTGAGAGATTGTTGGAGTATATACCCTAAGAAACTTTGTGAGCCCTAATCCACTAGCCATGTGGATGGGACAAGCTATTATACCTTAGTGTGTAGTGTCACGTTGAACTTTCGTACATATATGGGTTAGTTGATGAGTGAGTCCTTTGGTGGTCCTTGAGAGCTAGAGATTGGACACTACTGTCATTGGCTTAGAAGAGTTGTGATTTATGGATTTTAGTGTCTGATATAGACCATGGTCGTCACAGATACATAGGACACACCTGTGGACATTCATTTATGAGATGTACTGGTAATCTTATGTGAGGGAATTGACTTGGGTCAAGATGGACAATCTACACTATCAGGTTGTCAGCTTGGTATCATTGTGCCTTCGCCCTTAACCCACATAAGAGTGTGTGTACTACAGATGTAAGATCCAGTTCAAGACCTTTAGACCCTACATTGGCTGAATTGAGTTCAAGTCACTAGTCTGGGGGCCAAGATACTTCTCTCAATTAGCTGAGATAAACCCTACGTAGAGCTTCTTTGGCTAGAATAAATATAGCCCTAACTTGAGGAGTACTTCGTGGAGACCTATGGATGGCTTGAAGAAACTGAAAATCTTATAATTGACCAAGCGGCCAAGAGCTTCAAGAAAATCTTGTAAATGCTATTGTAGAGGCTTATTGGCTGAAAGTCCGACAATATATATATATATATATATATATATATATATATATATATATATATATATATATAACTTCGTGATCTTAGGAATCATGTAGATGAAAGAGCTACCAAAGGCTGGCGGATTCTCTCTCCCCCTTCCATGAACTTGCATACTAAATTAAGAATATCTTTCCCCACAATTTCCTAGAAGAACGAGAAAAAACTGCTCAAGTAGCCATCTAGTCTCGACAAACTATCTTGGGGAGTAGAAAATGTTGCCGCCTTCGCTTATTCCATATCCAGAGCATGCAAAAGGTCTTCATTATATTGGTTGGGAACTAAGCTTGGGATGCTGCTAAGGATGTCATTTGTTGGACCAACACCTTTTGATGTATAAAGGGAGCTGTAGAACCTGGCTACTTTTGTCTCTATCTCTGATTGAGATTCCAAAATAACTCCCAATTCTGTGTTTATCCTGTTTACAAATAATCAACGTTGCTTCTCCATGACGGAGTCGTGAAAGAATCTTCTCCATGACAGAGTCATGAAAGAATCTATTGCTGCATTCTCCTTCCGGCAGCCACTGGTTTCCTTACTTTTGCTTTTATAAGATTTCTTCCTGAAGGATAGCTGTAACCAGCTTGGATTTTGCATCCTCAAGGGCCGTACTACGTTCCTTTGATCTGGACAACGTGAGATCATGTTTAGCCTGTTTGTAGGATAGACAACAAACCTACCATATATTGTTGTACCATATATTGCTGTAATTAAGAGCTGTAATTAGGGGATATAGATGTTCTGTTATGCTGTAATTAAGGGCTGTAATTAGTAGATATAGATGTTCTTTGTTATGCTGTAATTAAGGGCTGTAATTAGGGGATATAGATGCTTGTAATTAGGGGATATAGATGCTTTCTTTGTAATTAGAAGATATTATGCTTTGTAATTAGGGGATATAGATGTTCTTTGTTATGCTGTAATTAAGGGCTGTAATTAGGGGATATAGATGCTTTGTAATTAGGGGGATATAGATGCTTTGTTGTAATTAGGAGTTTATCTTTGTAATTAGGGGATATAGATGCTTTGATGTTATCTGTAATTAGGGGCTGTAATTAGGGGATATAGATCTTCTTTGTTATCTTTGTAATTAAGGGATATATTGTAAGTAGGGAAAATGATTTCTATATAAGAAAAGGACCACTTGATTGAGGGTCATTGAGCAAATCTGACATGGTATCAGAGCCACTCTCTGCAACCTTGTCTTTGGTTCAATCTTCGTGGTTTTAGGCTCTGGTTTTCTGGTTTCTTGGGTGCGGGTTTTGGTTTGCGCTTTTTTTTTTTTTTTTTTTTTTTTTTTTTTGGTGCATTTTGAGAGATTCTAGTTATGGCTAACAACACCAACTCAGAAGTCTTTCAAACTCGGTTTATAGGGAAGAATTATGCTTCCTGGGAGTTTCAGTTTCAACTTTTTGTCATGGGAAAGGAGTTGTGGGGTCATGTTGATGGGAGTGATCCAGTGCCTACCGATCCTAAGATGTTGGTTCAATGGAAGGTGAAAGATGCTCGCGTGATGACTTGGATTCTTGGGTCTATTGATCCACTAGCCTTCAAAGCTGCATCATTTGCGACTCCGACACTTCAGAAAATGTCCCCAAATTCCTTGTTTCATTTCCTCAGCTTAGATTCCAACTTCTTCATTTTTAGAAAGACTTTGACAATCAGTGATGCAAACAACTCCGTCTCCCATATTTGCTTCACCACCTCTTTAAATCTGATTTGGTTTGTCCACATTATCTGAAATCTAAATGGCTTCGAGGAGCTGTCCACTAGTTCCTTCATAGGAACCAGATTAGGAGAGTGATTGGATAAGAGATGAGAGAGGTGAGAGACTTTGAAGGTAGAGATTCCCTTACCCACTCCAAATTAACGAGTACCCTATCAAGTCTTATTCATGCTCTCCTATGACCTTGTTTGTTTTTAGTTTTTACACCAAGTAAACCTTGAACCTTCAAAACCCGCATCTATTATATGCCAACCTCATCTATAACTTGTTTGAATTCCTCCATAGCTCTAACTTCTGGAGTGTTGCCCCACGCCTCTCTTCAATATCACTACAAACTAGCCATGGACCCGTGATCAAGCCTCCCAGCTTTGCATTTCTACTCTTGCACCTTGATTGTGGAACTTTGCTAATGCAGGGGCATTTTCACACCGGGCTCGAGTGGGGTCGCTTGTGGGATGCAGGGGCACACTCGGGGTGGGTGCGGCCCACGGAGGAGGTCTCGTGTTCGAGACTCCTCATCGGGGGTGATTAATGCGCATTTTACACTAGGCTCGAGTGGAGTAGCTCGTGGGATGCAGGGACACACTCGGGGTGGGCAGCCCATGTGATTTGGGGCCCACAAAGGGGGTTCGACCGAGGTCCTAACCCATGCGATGTGGGGCCTGGGCTATAAGGTAAATGGATTAATTCGCCATACTCTAACAGTTTGAGCTTTTAGAATAAGTGGTTAATTGTCCTGCATCATTTGCTCGGCGGCTTCTATCAAATCCCTATTCCCATGCTACTTAAGGTAACTTAGAAATGTTAACCATAGGCTCTTGAAGCATAAGAATACAAGCCTTACGGTTTCTCACCAAACGTCATATCACCAGCTTATACTTGCATTGTCCGGTTCCCAAATTTTGTCCAATTCCCAATTTTTTCTTCACCACCAGCCTTTTATCATTATTTCTAGTGCTCACTGTCAGCTCTAATTTGCCCTCTTTTTTCATAGTAAAATTGAAGAGGATATGCTCCAAGGAATCCCCATCATTTGGAAAGCCCAGAAATTACCGAACTGCAACTTGAATTTGAATGTTACTACACTCATGCAAGCAGGAAACTCAAATAATATGCCCTTGTACACATCCACCAAAAAAATGCAGCGGGGTAGGGGATGTAACGAAGGGCATTCGATCCAGTTAATGGATCCAAGCAGGTTCTTATGACCCATTTGGCTAAAGGCTCTATGTCAGCAGTTAGTTAATGGCCATACACAAATGAAAATCTAATAGACCAAAATTATTAGGTGATAAACAGCTCTCCTCATTCTCTCAGGTAATGAAATGCTCACCAAACATATTCATGGCCCCATGAACCAATACCTCCCTCTGTACCTAACAGCCTGTAGTTGAAGCTTTCCTGCAATAATAGACATAGGAACCAAGCCAATCACATCAGCTCTCCAAATAGTAGGACAATATTGCAGAACCAAATAACTCATTAAAATGAAAATGATTCAAATACGTCTATCCACCCAGTGAACAACAAGCTTAGTAGCAAATTTCTAACAGTGGATATGATTTGTAGAAATCAATGTTCTGCTATCAAATGCTAATGGGATGGTATACAGTAAAATGGTACATGAGAATCAGCAATGACCATAACAAAGCCCAAACACATAAAGGTGGATAAACTATGTCGAGATTGATCTTTGAAATACAGTTCCCCATTGCATGATAAAAATAAACAGATCTCCAACTTCAATAACTCTATATCATTACTGAATAGAAATAGTAAAAAACAATGAAGAATTGAATAGTCTGACGTACTCTTTCCCCTTCTGCAGACATAGTCGAGGCCAAAACTTAAAGTATGTAAGTTAAGGTATTTCTGTAATTGGTAAAAATGATGATGAGCTTGACCAGTGATTACTAAAAGAAATGGTACAGATAGCAACACCGAAATAGAGGGCTAGTACTTTCAAATCCGAATCTGCCATCATTTCATAATGCACTAATGGGGATGAATGAATTTCAGAGGCTTTGAAACAGATATTGTTGAGCTTGTTGTCATCAAATCATAAATTAATGTTTGGCATTGTAATATTGCACTGGCAATTCCATATCGTTCCCATGCTTTATCTAGTACATTTTGTGGTAATCCTAACCTTTTCAACAATATTTATGGTGGTCCCTAAGAAGCAATGACCTTGGACTTTTCTAACCTTATGGTTAATAAATAATACAAGGGGGCATAGTAAGAGGAAATAATGATGGTTGGGATCTCAAAATCTAGAAGGTTTCTTGCTTATCCTTGATCCACACTGCATTAAATAACATCGATGGTCTAGATCAATGAAATATTGGTCTCCCTAATATGAAATGGGCACTCAGGATGTTATTCCAGTTGTGATCATGGTTGTAAAGGCTGTTACGTAAAGGTAACGGTGGCAACTTTTACACGTTACGGGGTCGTAACGGCCATAACAACTGTTATGGAAAAAAATGACTGGTAATTGCTGTTAACAGCACGTTACATCCCCTATAAAGACCATAATAGCCCCGTAATGGTCTATTACAGGACATATACATGTTTTTCATACTTTTTAATCAACATTACAGGGAAGACATAGGTTTTTTGGGAGTTTTTTCAATAAATAAAAAAATAAAAAAGATAGATTGTAACGACCGTTATGGGGCTGTAACGGCCTCATATCGTAAAGGTAACGGTGGTGGCCGTTACGGCTACCGTTACCGTTATGGAACACCTTGGTTGTGATTTATTAACACTCTATGGTGTTATTTGGATTTGGGCAAACTTGTGCTGCAACAAGTAGTTAGAATAACTGTACATG
Organism: Magnolia changhungtana; assembly: GCA_030180095.1. Taxonomy (NCBI): domain Eukaryota; kingdom Viridiplantae; phylum Streptophyta; class Magnoliopsida; order Magnoliales; family Magnoliaceae; genus Magnolia; species Magnolia changhungtana. The sequence goes on along the minus strand of JASAUF010000467.1, from coordinate 3,693,020 downwards.
TCCATGATTTGTCTAACTCCTTTGACAGGAACTGCATTTTTGGGCTAGTTATGGTTATACGACCAGTAGACCATGAATTGGGCGTCTCCGATGGAGAGTGGAACTACTTGTCAATAACAGTTTATGATTTTGATGCTCATGAAAATTACACTTATTCGTGCAGTTATGTGACATGTTCAAATGTGTCACGTGTACAATCATCCAACTCCAAGCATCCCACATGTGCATGTGTCATCATCAATCTTTGAGTACTAAAAAATGTGGCACATGTGCAAACGTGCCACTAACCAATCAAGTTTGACAAACAAGGGATGAAACTACTTCTTATTGAATCTAAAACTCTTTGTCCATCCGAATGCCCCTATTGAGCAAGACCCTATCCAAATCCAGTTATCGTAAGCAAGTCTATTAGTACACTTAACTTGTTTATAAAAGGCGAATAACTTCAACCGTAGTGATAGCGATGCTCTGTGTCTTTTGGTACGAACTTCATAGAGCTTTTAAGTCAAAACTTAAAGCGTTAGGCAAGTCCAGTGCTATCGGGTTAGAGAATTCCCTCATCTAAATATGTATAGACTGTGGAAAATTATTGTTATTAGGGTTTGCAACCATTTGATTCATTGCTGCCATCCTGTAACCTGTAGTTCCAGTAGCAACAACCTGTCCATGACCCTACTAGCCTTAACATGTAGTGGATTGCTGATCATACACAACTTGCGCAAAGCCAAACAGACCCCATGATTCCTTTTAAATTTTTATGAGAGAAGACTAAAAGAATTGAGATATGGTAAGGAAATGAAAGTTTTGAGAATGTTGATCTTAGGTGTCCTAGTTTAATTGGAGTTGGCCATTCACGTGGTGCAGACCACTGTCTGGTAAGAGTACCCAAGGTTTTCGATTGGTCTTATCACTGGACTACGACATTCTATGCTTATCTACAAGCGTGTGGCATGTGTGTTTCATTTGTTAGAATTTTACCCTTTCCTTTTACGATGATCTTTTTATTATAAAAGGTCTCTACAGTGGTACTGATGAATTTATCCAAATTTTCAGGCATCTTCTTCCAATGTGTTTGTGTCCACATACTTAAATGCTACCGTCACTTTCTTCTTAGTAGTACACACCCACAACAAAGGAACATTGAAATCTTCACGGTTTATATTAGGTTAGCAATTTTTTCGACACTTCCATCCACTAATAATGACTTTGATTTTTTATATTTCCTATACATATAAGTGTTAGTGTAGTATCTACTTCTTCATTTACCTCTTCTAGAAGTTTTGATTTTTTTGCTCAGTCGTGGTTAATCCAATGGTCCGGTTGTGATCCACCAAGTTACTAGGTCTGTATGTGTTAAATGTAACACAATTGTGGTGAAAACAACCTCCTGAGCCTCACCATGATGTGTTGATGACATCCACTTCGGCCATCATGAACACCCTCCCATTTTTGGCCAGGGACCCAAAATCATACCAATCCATGGCTTAGGTGGGATACACCATAGGGAACACTTGAGAGTGCACACCCTCCTCCCAATCATTCTTGCTCGTGTGACCTGAGTCATGGGTTGGATAGAGTGAATGCCATTAACACATCATGGTGAGACTCACACAACTCATTTACACTATAATTATAGTTAAAGCATTTGCACTAAAGAAAGGTTGAAGCTGTTCTTTGAGCATTTCCAACTGCTCAAAGTCTCTCTCTCTCTACAAGCTTTGATATGCCAGTGAATTGTGCCTTAAACAATGACCTTTTCTTGAAATGACTTGCTTGACTCTGCTTTCCTCATAATGGCTAGAAGTTCTTAGGATGCCTGCATGTTACTGTGGGTAATGGCTAAAGATAGTGTTCTAACAAATATATGTATTCCGTTTGTTTATATATATAAAATTTCCAACACACACACACACATGGTAGCATCCAGAAAAGGTACTATGCGCTCGACCACATGGTAGCATCCAGAAAAGGTACTATGCGCTCGACCACATGGTAGCATCTTGTAAGGTTGAGTGTTGTCGGTGCATGAGTCGTTGGATGGTGAGTTTTACTTGTTATATTGAAATAAGAAAACTGGTGATACTAGTTATTTTGAAGCTGAGTATATACATGACCATATAAAAAGGGGGTTTTACCCCATTGCAACCCTAGCCGTGCAGCCCTCTCTCCTTATGTCTCCCTACCAGCATCCCTCTCTCTTGCGATCTCAAGCGGCAATGGTGGACAACAAGCACATGCAATCTCCTTGTCTTAGGTCTCTCTCTCTTTCTATCTATTTATGTTTTGTTCATATTGGTGAGCTTGACCAAATTATCAAGTTTGATGAAGGATACACGACATGGTAGCCTGATACAAACCTATGGTCGGCATCCCATTCCCACTATTCAATTCAATGCAAGTCATAACTCTCAATTTTTATTTTTAGCTAAAAGAAGATCCCTAGGGGATTTGCAGCCATTTTATTAGAGGAATTACCTTGGTATATGATTTTTTTTTTTTTTTTTTTTTTTGAAGACACAGGGTGTCCCCACCTCTTTTTTGAAGTGAGACTAATCCCCGCGGATACACGCAATCACCCACAACCACGTGTATTGGGTAAAGCCAAGGAGGGGAATCGAACCCTCACCTATAACCCTTGTATATGAAATGCGAGAGGACCTGGTGCTAATCTCTCTTGTCTATGTTAGATCCAAGCCATTCATCTCTCTGACCATTATATTAGCAGCCCATTTTCCGTAAAATAAATTAGTGGCTATGGATTTTTTTCCCTTGTAAATTTCATTTCTAGAAAGACATTCAATTGTTAGCTAGGATCATCCAACCAATGCAATCTTTGCCATGTGGTCCATCATTTTGATTTTCTTTCCTACCTAAATGCTTTGGCCTTATTTTGGGGCTTTTGATTTATTAGGCCCATTTTTGGCCAATGATCCAAACCACTTTGTGAGTGCTTTGCTATTTAGACTATCGATCAAAATGCTCATGGTTGAAAGAGCATTTTCCATGATTGTTACCAATTCATGGACTAATCTAAGGCATCTTGTCTTTGCAACATTCACTAGGTTTGTGGTCCATTTTGCCTCAAAATGGTCCATCGAGTATGGGAATTTTGATATATTTTGCTCATCAAAATGACCTATGCCATTAATCAGTTAAGCCTCGGGACCAGTAAACATTGATAGGGTTGCCAATGAGTTGGGTTTGGGCCCCCAAACTTTCTTTTGCCAGGTCCGGTTTTCATTCTTGAAGGCCTAGACTTGGATTCAATGGGGTTGGGGCATCCCTCGGTATCTATTGGGTTTTTAATTTAGGCTTCTAGTTGTGTTTGGGACAAGTAAGAGCATTTACATGATTGGCCCCACCCCATGAATGGATTAGATCTCATAAATATGTGCCACTTTGAGACGTGTGTGGTGTAAATGGTCTCTCTTACATGTAAGTTTTCTTCGTAAACCTTGTTAATTTTCTAGAATAATACATATATTTAACTAGCTTACACACGTACTATTCAACTAATGCAAATCAGACCAATAATTCTGGGGATTTTAATTTTAAAAGGCCTATTGTAGTCATCTATACCAATGATTGGTCAGGCCCTGGAGCATATAGACAATGGCAATAATATCTGTCCATACCATTGATCAGTGGTTAGGATTGTTTGATGCTATCTGATTTGTCTTTTTCATTTTAACGGTCCTTTTGTATGTTTGTGTCCCACCATGCAACGCATTGGTGAATTGTAGTTAAATTTGAATTGTGGCTAAGAACAATTACATAGCATACTAATAAATATGACAGGGTACCCAATTGAAGCTATGGTTTGGTAACTATTGGTTTGATTATGAAAATGAGAAAAGGTATCATGGGATCAAATGAATGCATGCTCCTATTAGTTTGATTTTTTGCTATGAAACTAATGATTTTGTGGAATCCATGTGGATGGCTCTTGTGCATTTCTTTATTATTATTATTATTATTTACTTTTGCCCAGCAAGGGAGGCCTCGCTACACAGTGGTCGGGGGTATTTGGGCTAATGGTGTGTTTGGCAACAAATCAGACTATTTAATCAAGAAATAGCTTGAAATTTCATGATTTTTGGGGCAATGAAACACGTAATCTTGATCAGTACTATTGAAGTTGCAATATAGGGTGCTTATTGACACTAACTATCATGAAATTTCATGATTAATGATGTTATTTTTCATGATATTTCATAAAGTTCTACAACGGTCACAACCATTTAATGTAAAATGGGCCAAACATAAAAAGAGAACCTCTGATCCAGAATATGTTGGGACCATCATGGATATATTTTAGTGGATGGACATTTTAGTTCTTATTCCATTTCACAACAGATGACTTTTTCACTGGTTCATGTCTTTGTAATCCATCTAAAACAATGCATTTTTAAATTAATTTTTATAATTGGATTGTAAACCATCTTTTGCTATTATGTTTTTCAATCATGAGGATCTCAATTCCCAACTAGTGTCAATAACACACATTCTTCGCATGGATGTCCACAACACAATAAAGTGGAAGCATGAATGATGGTCCTGTTGCCAAGGTTTACTAGCTGGGGATTCTCTTTCGGTGACAGAAGAATGATGGTGGTTCCTTGCAATGTTGGTCCTGCTGAATTACTTTAGTAATTGGAGAGACTCTGTTATTTTTCTTTCTTTTATTATTATTATTATTATTATTATTATTATTATTTTCCGAACAAAGTCAGAGACCACGCTTGTCGTTGGAGTTGTTGATTATGCAACTGATGGTGTTGGAAGATGGGATGGTAGTTAATGTTGACTAACTGGGGCAGTATGTAGAGATGGTTATTATTATTATTTTTAAAATTTTCTGGTCTTACAAGGTCATTGTGATCAGCTACTTCTTGAATGTGTCCTTGGCACATCAAATTGTATGACGATAAATATAACTTTCAATTCCTTAGTGATGTATTTGGTATTGTGGATGTTGCATATGTGGGTTGGATGCAAGGCGTTATGTAACGATAGCGGTGGCCGTAACGGTCACCACCGTTACCTTTACAATATGGGTCATAACGGCTGTTATGGCCCCCGTAACAGCCGTTACGGTCTCCCTTTTTTATTTTTAAAAATAAAATTTTATATTGAAAAAAAAAAAAAATCCTGAAAAACTGTATTTGCCCCGTAATGTTGATTAAAAAGTATGGAAAACCTGTATCTGCCCCATAATACAATTACGGGGCTGTTATGGCCTTTATAGGGGACGTAACGTGCCATTAACAGCAATTACGGGTCTTTTTTTTTTTTTTTTTTTTCCATAGAGGCTGTTACGGCCCTTACGACCCTGTAATGCGTAACAGTTGCCACCGTTACCTTTACGGCCTTGTAACGGCCTTTACGGCACACCATGGTTGGATGGCTTCCAATTTTTATTCACACATGTTTTAAGTCTTCTAGATATGCAACTGCTAGTGTTGGAGCTGTTGATATGCAACTGTTGTTATGGAACACCAACATCGGATTATGCAAATCTGATTGTTTATTGGCTGCTGCTACAAACTAGATCTTCGACCTTAAATTGGGATATTATTTTAAACTTGGAGGCAATCAAAGATGGAGTGGTTGCTTTGGCAGAATTTGTTGTATTATGAATTCAAAATATCTTTATAATGGGCTGGTCTTGAGAAGTGTAAGCAATCTTTAGCATAGGCATTCTGTACGACAAAAGCTGCTTGAAGAAGGCAAAACACAAGTGTGTCCAATGCTAGAGTTACTAGGTCTGTTTGGTTGCATCCCAAATGTCAATCCATTTATGGATGTCAGTTGACCAAACATGAATTCGTTTCATGGTGGTTATTGATAAATAAGACTTGCAAAATGGAAAGTGGGCCTGATAAGACCATGATTGCACGTCACCCACAGTTACCACGATCGGGTTTGCCTATTAGAGATTAACTCATTCCAATCACAAAAAGCTTTGATCCATTGCATTGTAGAATGGACGCAAAGATCATAGCATTGAATTTATTACAAAACATTAATCTCCAATAAATGAGACAATTATACAAATTAAAAATGTACTTATTTTGAAAACCTTCAAAATATTTTTGATGGGATACTTGAGCCTTTTTTATCTTGGCGAAAGGTGAGAGCACATCACACCACCTGAAATTTTATTACTCGGAAAATATACACATTCATTTGGGCGGGCGTCAATAAAAAAATTCTGGCCTCACCTATCAAATATGACCATTGAGTTACAACATCGGCACAAGAGACCAACAACAACTAACACAACAAAATTAACCGCCCATTACATCTCATGCACCTCAAAACTCATCTCACCTTCAGATTCCAAACAGCTACCAAGGATAACTTATTTGTGATAAAATCTTACATTCAAAATCTACGGAAGCACACAAAGGCACTTGCACAAGAGCGCCAGAGACTAACTTTGTCAGCTCAACATCTGGATTAATTCAGATAACATAGAAGGTGCCCCTTCAGTAGACATTTTCACAGCCTAGACCAAAGAGTTTGATGCAAATGCAATGTTTTAAGTCATTGGGGGACAACCTCAAGTTTTACCTCTCACCCCTGCCTTTGCAACCAATGCTAGCCATGATAGAGCACACCTTCACTAGGACGAATCACAGACTGGATATTTTTAGACAGAACCAGCAAAAGGCTGAACCTGACTAGCTGAGCAACTTTAACAGAAGCAACAATCTTCATCTTCATCGGTCCAGGAGCATTGTATGGATGGCAGAAACGACACCTTATTAAAAATGAAAAAAGAAAAAAATAAAAAAAATTTGACAACATGATCCTCCACCGATTCACATATCAATAGGCAAATGGACACCAACACACTAACCACTTCCGCAACCAGCCTACAATACTATGGCTAGAGAGATGAATGGCTTAGATCTAAAATATACAAAGGAGCTCAGCATTGGATTGTCTTCCTTGCGATCTTTACATCTTAGTGGGAATCAGTTGAATGGGAATATCCCTGCAACTCTTGGAGAATTGTCTTCCTTGCAAACTTTATATCTCTAGGGGAATCAGTTGAATGAGAACACTTTGCCCTTCATCCTCTCTTGCCATGCACCCATAAACATCCAACATTGCCCTCCATCTGCACTTGCACCTGCAAACACATCCAACAAGCAACCTCTTCCTGTGACGGTAACCAAATCCACTGCACATACACTAACAGCTGTGACCAAGAAGATGCAACAACAACTTACCAAGTCTACAACATCCTTCCCACATTTGACCCACATGTTAAAAATAATCTTTCCACATTTAATCCAATTACATAATCAATCTAGATTCATACTTCATTAAACCCATAAAAGAAAAGAAAAAAAGAACAAAAGAAATAAAAGACCAGCACATTCATTCCACATTTAATCCAATTACATAATCAATCTAGATTCATTCTTCATTCAACCCATAAAAGAAAATAAAAGGAAAGAAAGAAATAAAAGACCAGCACATTCATTCCAATATTTCCCTCTGTACCCCACAACCCGCACTTCAAGCTTTCCTGCAAAAATCGACATAGGAACCAAACCAATCAGATCAACTGATAGTCCAAATAACTGGAAAGTATTACAGAACCAAATAACATATGAACCAAACCAATCACATCAACTGATACTCCAAATAACAAGAAAGTATCACAGAACCAAATAATCCAGAATAGATTGCAAATAATTTAAATACAGCTATCCAGTGTTTGCGCTTTGTAGAAGTCAATGCTCTGCTACCAAATGCAAATGGGATGGTAGACAGTAAAATGGTATATTAGAATCTCAGCAAAAATCAACAATGACCATACCAAAGCCCAAACCCAAACACATAGAGGTGGATAAACTAGATCGAGATTGAACTCTGAAACACAGTTCCCCATTGCATGATAAAAATAAACAGATCGCCAAACTGAAATATCTCTATATAATTACTGAATAAAAATTGAAAAACGAAAAAGAATTTTATAGTCTCACGCGCTCATTCCCCTTCTATAGACATAGTCTAGGCCAAAAGCGAAAGTGATGCAGGTCGCATGCATGTGGCTAAATGATTAAGCGATATCAATCAGCAAATTAAATTAAATAACCAAAATTCAGAAATCACGCCAAACCATCAAGTATATCAAGATTCTAGCATGAAACTATGAATAGTTTAGGCCACACAAGCCAAACTAGCATGATTGCTGGTTATGCTCAGAATGATCTCGCAAAAGAAGCTGTGTCACGACCCTAAATTTAGTGTTGGTAATCCATGATTACTATACACCAAATTTTGGTTGACAGCCTTTGTAGAACTCCGATTTTGGGACTTCTAACTATCACATACTAAGTCCCAGAAGCGGGGCTCCACAAGGAGGATTTCTGAAAGTAAAGACGACAAACACGTATCATTTCTCAAAATTTCATCATATTCAACACATATTACTGTGTACAACTGAGCACATCATTGCAAAACCAAAACATAAACCATGTCATATTTACTATACCTGATGTACATATTCAGGGTATTACAAAAAAAATATATACACTGATATGTACAAAACAAAAAGAACAACGGTAGTCTGTAGCCTCTACTCCTGCAGCTCCCTACTCTCACCTGTAAAAAAATAGAAAGGAAAGCTTGAGCTACTAAGCCCAGTGAGTGTGTGTGTGCAGTGAAAATGCATGTTTCATGTCATGCTCATACAATGCATAGGAGTGCACAGGCTTTCTAGATCGATAACAATAAAATAAAGATACAATGCATTATGCCACTTTTTATGTTCCAAATCATTTTTATATACAGAGGTGAGACTTCTACCCACTTGTAACATACATACTCTTTCAACATTTCCACAACTTTCCATATTTCCCAATTGGATCACCAAAGTCTGAAACAGAGGTGGGACTCGCATATGATTGCTACCCACTTGTATAGACTTTTCCACCATGGTCAACTACAGAGGTGGGACTACATAGTTCATGGGCCGAACTAGTCTAACCCACTTGTGTTGAACCTCACTATCTGCCTAACAGCGAGAAGTCATAAGTCGCCTGGTAAAATGATAACGGACAATTTACGAGCTCGACATACACAACCTATCTTTGCTTGCCCATAAGCAGGTCAGGTCAAACCTCTCAACCAATCGATACGCGTCGATGGGAATCGCTGCCTACTTTGGTATTTCGACATTCCAACGCTCTGTTCTTCCACCCAGTCTAGGCATTGGTTGCTCCCAATGGTACCAATTGGGGTTTAGGGACTTTCACCCACGGACCCTGTAATCATGTCCTGTTGAATTTTACATTTTCGGTGTGGTGTCCGACTCAAGTCATAACAAAGTATGTTTCATCGTATTTACAATCACCATATGTATGAGTCTATACACAATCACTATATATATATATATATATATATATATATATATATATATATATATATATATATATAAGACAAGCAAAGGATAACCTTCCTCTTGTGGTCTCCTTATGAAGTTTAAGTGTCTCATCGGGGTCTCATATAATGCATCATGTATCTAGACGGTTCACATACTAATTATAGACACATCGTCTGTCGCAACACAACCCACTATGATCACCATACCATGATATGAATCAGTCACTCTAAATTATACATTGATACAACACCTATGAACCATGCATATGATATGCACATGACTTAGCCAATCTAACTCCAATCCGGGATTCATTTCTCTATAAGACTTCATGCCACAAGCATGCTTTTTCTCAAGAATTAACTACATCAAAAGTAGGAAGGATAATTCTTTTAAACGTTTTATCAAACAGGCAGTGAGCGGACTTTGTAAGGGACAGCGAGAAACCGGTGGCAATTCGTATGAATTTAAACAAAACTAACTCATCTCTATCATCCAACCTTCCATTAATAATCTCACTAATTAAATCACAAAAATCCAGCAATAACCTTCAGAAAATCCGGCAATAACCTAACCCTAGATTAGTAAATTCAGCAATCACCTAACCTTAATTGAAAATCCAGCGATAACCTAACCCTAAAACAGAAAATCTAGCAATAATCTAACCTTAAAACAGAAATTCTAGCAATCACCTAACCCTAAATGAAAATTCAGCGATAACTTAACCCTAAAACAGAAAATCCAGCAATAATCTAACCTTAAAACAGAAATTCCAGCAATCACCTAACCCTAAAACAGAAAATCCAGCAATAATTTAACTTTAAAACAGAAATTCCAGCAATAGGGTTTTCAAGGAAACCCCAACGTACACATGCGTGCTCCTAATCTATGCACTCACCTGTAACTATCAGAGGTTTGGTTCTCAACCTCAGCTTCTATTTCCTTTTCTTCTTCTTATTCTTCTCAACTAGAGTACTGGAAATGGGATATTGAAAGAGTGTTTTTAAGTTTATATTTATGTTTGGGAGGTGTTTTGTAATGTTTTTGAGAAATGTATGCTTATGGTAACAATATAACAATGTTATTTAAGCAATTTGAACTAATGTATTCCAAGGAGTTTAAAAACATCGAGGTCATTTGACTATATTTTCTCAAAATATACATGTGCATATCTATGCATAACTTACAATTCGGGTGTCCTATTGACATGCCGTTTTCGCCAGTAACTCCGTAACTTGACTGCGGCCACAACGATTAGGCTCTCGGACCTAACGGATTTTGAAAACTTGATGGTGAGGCTCCGCCAGATAAAATAAGGACATAATTGTCATTTCTCAGATTGTTTAATTTTAAGTCCGTATCTTAAAATTCGGATATCGGGTTGAAATACGGCTTGCGGATCGATAACAGAACAACATTATGATCAAGTCAAAATATTCTCGGGGCCAATTGACTTACAGTCAACGGCTATCCAGTGTACGAACCAGATTTCGGAGCCTCGGGTCTTACAAGCTATTGAGTTTTTTAAAAGGATGGTGGTGGATGGTGTTAAACCGGATGCTGTTGCGATGGTTCAGTGCTCTCCGCTTGCATGCAATTAGGGGATTTGGATTTGGGCAAATGGGTTCATCAGTTTGTTGATAGAGGATCAACATTACTCAAAATTTGGGTGTTGCTTTGATTGATATGTACACAAAGTGTGGAGATGTAAATGCTGCATGCCAGGTTTTCGATAGAATGGTTTGGAAGATTGTAGTTGCTTGGAATGCCATGATCGATGGTTACTGTAAATTAGGTGATTTTGAAAATGCTTGTCTACTTTTTGATCAAATGGGCCAGCGTGATCTCATCACATTCAATTCGATGATCACAGGCTACATCCAAAGCAGTAGCTTCATGGAGGCCTTATTATTGTTCCCAGAGTTGCGAGCTTCGGATTTGAAGCCTGATAAGTTCATGATGGTGGGTCTACTCACTGCTTGTGCGAACTTGGGCGTGCTCAATCAGGGGAAGTGTTTGCATACTTTAATCGAGGAAAGTCCAATTGAATCAGATGTTTTCCTTGGGACGACACTTGTAGACATGTATGCAAAGTGTGGGAGGATAGATCACGCCACATTGGTCTTTAATAGAATGCATGAGAAGGATGTGTTAGCTTGGATCGTGATGATTTCAGGCCTAGCAATGCATGACGATGGGAAATCCGCTCTCACCCACTTATCGTTGATGCAAAAGGAAGGGATTCAGCCTAACAGAGTGACATATATTGGTGTTCTAAATGGCTGCAGCCATTCGGGCCTCGTTCAAGAAGGTCGGCAACATTTCAGTGAGATGACATCTTTGTACAACATAGAGCCTGAGGTTGAACACTATGGATGCATAGTTGATCTTCTCGGCCGTGCCGGTTACCTAGAGGAAGCAGATGAGCTTGTTCAAAACATGTCGATGGAACCAAATGACGTTATATGGGGGTCGTTGTTAGGCGCTAGTAGAGTTTATAGCAATGTCACTTTTGCTGAAAATGCAACAAAGCATCATCTTGTTCTAGAGCTTGATAAGGATGTTGTATATGTACTCCTATACAATGTATATGCGAGTACGGGAAGATGGGCCAATGCCGCCCAGATCAGGGGCATGATGGAAGAGAAGGGGATAAAAAAGATAGCTGGGTGTAGTTCCGTTGTGGTGGATGGGCAAATACATGAATTCACTGTAGGCAATAGATCGCATTCTCAATTAGAGGAAATCCAATTGATGATCGGTGAAATGGCAAAGCAACTGAAGTTAGTAGGACATGAGCCAGGCACGTTAGAAATCTCACTGGATATTGATGAGGAGGAAAAGGAAGATGCTTTGTTTAATCACAGCGAAAAGATGGCTATTGCTTTTGGGATCATGAGATTAGGGGCCAATCTGCCTATTCATGTACTTAAGAATCTGCGAGTGTGCAGAGATTGCCACTCTGCAATCAAGTTAATTGCTAAGATTTGGAATAGAGAGATTGTAGTTAGAGACTGGAGTCGGTTCCACCATTTTAGAGAAGGTGTTGTTCCTGCAAGGATTTTTGGTGAAATCTAACTGAAACGATTCTTAAGATTGCAATAGCTTACCATTTTAAACTCAAAGTGGAACATTCATTGTGGCAGAACATTATTCATCTCTAGTATATATAATGCGAGCAAAAGTGGACCACTTTCCCACACAATTAGTCTTTTGGGAGTTGGAACTTTGAGATTTAATAGGGCATTAGAAGGGATTTACAACATACTTGAGAGTATTTAGAGAACCTATGCTCATGGTTTGTTTATGTTTTCATAAAATTATATTTTGTTCAATTTATAGAAATATTGAACCTATGCTCATGGTTTGAGTTAGTTGCATATCAGACTCTAAAACTCACTAACTCGACTTGAAATCAAGTTAAAGTGAGTCAATCGCTTACTCGAGGAGTTGTTCTTGGCAGAGACCTTTGGATGGTTTGAAGAAACCCAAAATCTTATAATTGACTAAGAGGTCAAGAGCTTCAAGAAAATCTTGTAAATGCAATTGTAGAGGCTTATTGGCCGAAGGTGTGACAACTTTTTTTTTTTGACTTCGTGATCTCAAGATTCATGCAGAAGAGAGCTACCAAAGGCTCGCAGATTCTCTCTCCCTTTCCATGAACTCGCATACTAAATTAAGAATATCTTCCCCCACAATTTCCCAGAAGAATGTGAAAAAATTGCTCAAGTAGCCATCTAGTCTCAACACACTATCTTGAGGAATAGAAAATGTTGCTGCCTTCACTTATTCCATATCCAGAGCGTGCAAAAAGTCTTCATTATATTGGTCTGGAACTAAGCTAGGGATGCAGCGAAGGATATCATATGCTGGACCAATGCCTTCTGATGTATTAAGGGAGCTGTAGAACCTGGTTGCTTTTGTCTCTATCTTTGACCGAGATTCCAAAATAACTCCCAATTCTATCTTTATCCTATTTACAAATAATCAATGTTGCGTCTCCATGATGGAGTCGTGAAAGAATCTTCTCCATGATAGAGTCATGAAAGAATCTATTGTTGCATTCTCCTTTCGGCAGCCACTGGTTTCTAGACTTTTGCTTTCAGAAGATTTCCTCCTGAAGGAGAGCCATAACCAGCTTGGATTTTGCATCCTCAAGGGCCGTACCTCGTTCCTTTGATTTGGACAATGTGAGATCATATTCAGCCTTCAAAACTGCATCATTTGTGACTCCCAAGACTTTGGAAAATGTCCCCAAACTCATTGTTCCATTCCCTCAGCTTAGATTCCAACTTCTTCATGTTCTGAAAGACTTTGACGATTAGTGATGCAAACAACACCGTCTCCCATATTTCCTTCACCACCTCTTTAAATCTGATGTGGTTTGTCCACAGTATCTGAAATCTAAATGGCTTCGAGGTCAGGCACCAGAATAGGAGAGTGATCAGATAAGAGATGAGAGAGGTGAGAGAATTTGAAGGTAGAGATTCCCTTACCCACTCACTCCATGTTAACCAGTACCCTATCAAGTCTTACTCATGCTCTCCTATGACCTTGTCTGTTATTACACTAACCTTGAGCCTTCAAAACCCGCATCTATTATATGCCAACATCATCTATAAACTTGTTTGAATTCCGCCATAGCTCTAACTTCCTATGTGTTGCCCCAACCCTCTCTTCAACATCCAATTGACATTAAAATCACTACAAACTAGCCATGGACCCGTGATCCAGCCGCCCAGCTTTGCATTTCTACTCTTGCGCCTTGATCGTGGAACTTTGCTCGGAGGCTTCTATCAAATCCTGATTCCTTTGCTACTTAAGGTAACTTAGAGATATTAACCATAGGCTCTTGAAGCATAAGAATACAAGCCTAGTTATTTCTCACCAAACGTCATATCACCAGCCTACTCTTGCATTGTCCAATTCCCAATTTTCATCCTTACTATTTCCCTCTGGATTTGTTTTTTTGTAAATTTCCAATAAATAGCATTATATATATATATATATATATATATATATATATATATATATATATATATATATATATATATATATAAAAAGCTTGATGTTATCAACTTTAGCTTATTGCATTGTTCAAATGTTGTTTTCTGCCATACCTCTGTTTTGATCTTTGATATCTGAATTAATTACAAATCTCAGTTGAAATATACACGTAACATGAACACATTCATACATATGTACGTTATGTAAAAGACCACCCCAAGTTTTTTACCCCTTTAATGGTTAATTGAATGGTTGACATGTATCTTGACCATATCACTACAAGAGCAAAAGCTTCATGAAGATTTCTATGGTTAGCTAGTCTCATGAGTAGTAGATCAAGCCACAGGTGAGCAGACACAAGTTTCAGACAATCAAATCATATTTGTGATCTTAGATCCATAGATAGAAGTCTCCATCTACTCTTGGATATCATACATAGCCCAAGGAACGAAGAAAAGGTCATCCAAATGGCACCATACATTTACCACTAAAATGGCTCAAAATCTGGCAAGCAACTGGCCCAGCCACACAACTAAATCTAAGCCACTAGCCTTGGTCGCACAACTAGGGCCATGGAGAAAACTTTGGTCACACGGACAGAACCCGAGTGACCAGCTCTGGTCATGCAACCAGAGCTCAGGAGACCAGCCTTGTCATTCAACCCAGGTTGGGCTAGCACGGTCTGATTGTGTTCCCACGATTGCTATTTAGAGGTTGGTTTCCAATGGTTGCAACCACCAAGAACATGGGATTGTGCAATCTCCCCTTCTGCTTGCTAACACATCGATTAGAGGGCAATAGACATTCCCTCTTGCAAACAAACAAAAAAAAATTATTTTTTAAAAAAAAAAAGAAGAAGGAAGAAGAAGAAGGAGAAAAAATTGCAATACTTATGCTTGATTGACAATCTTCAACAGACCACAAATTGCAAATTCTTCAAATCACGGCCACTCACCTTTTATTTTAAATCTCTTGTTAATCACGCTGTAAAAATGTAATAAATTGCTTAGGAAGAATAAAAGACGAGAATCATACTGCTAATCTTCATTGGATTGAAGAATCACTTGTTCGAGATTAGGAACCCACTTTCTTACAAAGCAGTTTTCTTTATTCAATGAAATCCTCTGTCCCCCCCTGTAAGATCTAAACTTTGATAAGTTTTCAAACCCCAAAATTCTTGATAAGAAACAAGTCTGTACAATCGTATATACACGTGCACATAGTTTGAACATAAAGCAAATGGAACATAGAAGATATTCAGAAGCTCGTTCGACCAAAATTCTTGTTTCAATTGCTTTCTGATGGGTGGAAAAATGTACTTGATGACATGAGCGATGGAACATGTGCCAATGTCCTAGACTCATGTGCACAAGATGTAAACCATATACTAAGTTGGTTCTAAAATATGAACATGCTCTCTTTCGAAACGAGCCATGTACTATTGGGTTGCATTTTTTTTTTTTTGTAGTATAGCATTTAGCGGGGATTTGGAGGAGAGATCCCTTTTAGGTGGATTCCTTTGTCTGTGAAAGCTCTAATCGCAAGCTTGGGTTGGAAGCCTCTGTATTCAAATTTTATAGAAAACCCATGTCGACCATGATTTTCTTCGTACCCAAACATGCCAGTAGGCAGCCATATCCTGGAATCCTTTGTTATTTGTGAGCGATGGTTTCCGTCCATTCAAACAACTCATGTTGTATGTTTTGATCATTGGACAAAATTTGATGGTACACATCTAGACACCTGTGTCTATCGAAATCACAGTCATGATTTAGTTACCACTCTATCATTGCCTTTCGCTTGTGACTTGATCGTGAAAATTTAGTCAGAGGCTTCTATGTCACCTGAGATGCAGTTTCATGTACTCCATACTCAAATCCCAATTCCTTTGCTACTTGAGGTAACTTAGGGGTCGTTTGGCACCGTGGATTGGACGGGGTTTCAAATCCCCTGGTTGTTTGGCATTCTAAAGTAATTGGGGGTTTCAAATCCAGGGGGTCTCCAATCCCCTCTTTGAGGGGGTTTGTAATCCACGGTGAGAGCTTGGATTACACCTAAAATCATTTCAATAGTTGCAGATGTAACATGTGTGTCACTATACACTATCATTCTATTGGGCACATGGCCCACTAATGATGATCAGCACCGTCCAAACATTGTCCATGTAAATCAACGATAAAAAATCGTTGGTTAGTCACTTAGACATGATCTTGTGCTTGTGGCCCATCCGAGACTTGGAATTTTATCATTTTCGGGCAAAACATATATTTCAGCGGGCTTATGACAACCATTGTGTCAAAAATTACATATCTCACTAATTAGAGATATTAAAGTTGATTTAGTAATTGAATTCAAACCCCTGTAAATATACCATGGATAGGTACTTTTGGATTAATGTTGATTAAGACTCCAGGGTGCCAAACACACTGGGAGGATTGCGAATCCAGGGGGTTCTAAATCCACGCTCTCAAACAGGCCCTTAGAGAAGTTAACCATAGGCTCTTGAAGCATAAGAATAAAAGCCTTATGATTTCTCACCAAATGACACAGGTACAAAATCGTTGGTGCATTCCCCATGCCCCTCGCATTCTAGGATATCATTTTAATCATCAGATACCCATCCTTATTGCACAACCTGAGGCCTATGCTTGCATTGTCCAATTCCCAAAATTTGCCTCATCACCAGCCTTTTATCTTTCTTTCTAGTGTTCCTCATTGGCCGTAATTCATCCTCTGTAGAATTGAAGAGGATATGCTCCAAGGAATCCCCATCATTTGAAAAGCCCAGACATTTGCCCAACTGCATCTTAAATTTGAATGTTACTACAGTCATGCAAGCAGGAAACTCAAATAATGTGCCGTTTCTACACATCCACAAAAAAAAAGATGCAGGGGGCAGGGGATGTAACCAAGGGCATTCCATCTATTTAATGGATCCAAGCAGGTTCTTATGACCCATAAGGTTATGGGCTCGAAGTCAGGAGTTTAAGTAAATGGTCATAAACAAATGAAAATATAACAGGCAACAAAATTATTAGGTGATAACCAGCTCTCCTCATTCTCTTAGATAATGAAATGCTTACTGAGCTTATCCATGGACCCATGAACCAATATCTCCCTCTGTACCCAACAATCTGTACTTGATGAGCGACTAGTGATTTCCAAAATAAATGGTACGGAATAGCATCATCTAAATAAAGGGCTAGTACCTTCAAATCTGAATCTGCCATCATTTCATAAAACGCTTTTAGTCCCATATTGGGGACGAATGAATTTCAGAGGCTTTTAAACAGAGATGTTATTGTCCAGCGTGCTTGTTGTCATCAAAATCACAAGTTAATGTTTGGAATTGTAGTATTGCACTTGCAGTTCCAAATAGTTCCTGTGCTTTATCTATTACAATTTGTGGTAATCCTAACCTTTCAGCAATATTTATGGGGGTTCCTCAGAAGAAATGGCCTTTCGACTTTTTAACCTTATGGTTAATAAATAATAGAATAAGGGGCCATATTAAGAGAATATATGATGGTTGGAATCTCATAATCTGTAAGATATTTTTTGCTTATCCCTGATCTATTCTGCATTGAATAACATCGATGGTCTAGATCGATGAAATATTGGTCCCACTTATATGAAATGGGCGCTCAGGATGCTATTCCCATTGTGATTTATTACAGTCTATGGTGTTGTTTGGATTCAGGCAAACCTGTGCTGCAACAAGCAGTTAGAATAACCATACATGTTCATGATCTGTCTAACTCCTTTGTACGCGGGAAGTGCTGCATTTTTGGAAGTCAGAAGAAGAGAACTACTGGATTGTATGCAAATCCCCTGATTCGTACCCACTGGTAGTATGGCTCTCTCTCCCCTTTGATTCCACTTCATTTATCATCCATTAAAACCATGGAAATATTTTATTATTGATTTATTTATTTTTGCAGGTGATCCCAAAGCCAGTTTTTATGCTACTTAGCTTTTCATTTCCCCTTGCATCTTCTGATTTAGGAGCTGACACTCCCGAAAAAGAGTTTATAATGAACTACCTACATCTCTCACAGGTTCATTGTCTGCTTCTTTACTAGATGTGTAATGCTAGCAGTTGATGTGCATCTGCAGACTCCAAAGAAATCAGCGCACATGCTGACGTGTCACAACTGCATGAGATTCAAGTCATTCGTTAGGATGGCATGCCTTGTCTCAATGATAGGCTGGTCAACTCATCAGGTGGGCCACGTGAACAAATTACAGTCAGTTACAGAATGGATAACAGATGGTCTACATTCAATGTACATGTGCTGTTCACTTGGGTGCATTCACTGCAGGGTCTACCTGATGAGCGGCTTGGAGTTTTATACATGTGTCATGTGTGGTGCTTGTTTAGCATTGAGAGATGCATGTGTGCATGTAGCAAAGCTCTAGCTAAGTTATTAATCTGTTCGGTATTCAAACCACCTCGCAGACTCAGAGAAAGATTGAAGACAGAAGTAGACACCACAGTACTAGATGATGAGGCTTTCAACATGGAAGCAGCGCTTGACAGATACATCTTAAGGCTTATCCCAGCTGCTGCAACGGTAAGAATTTAAAGATTAAAGATTTCACTATGGAAAATGAACGATCTTTCTGGGCTCATGATATGAAAGCTGTTCTTGACTGGATGAGTTGTTATTTCAGGTGATAAAGGGCTATGGAACTTGCCAGACTACTGTCACAAGTAGCCGAGGGGTGCGATCAAGCTTGTTACTGCCCTGAAGCTTCCGATTTCAGCAGAGTGGTTAAATGGAATACTAAAGGTAGGCATGGCCTTTACTTGTTCATCAGTTCGTTATGGAGTAAACCATGACTGATTCTAGCTGCACATTATTATTTCATCTCCATTATATGGAAGGAATGTGATGCCTACCCCCTGGAGTAGGATTTGGATTCCACACTCCATATGTTCCAGTACTGGAATGTCTGACGTCCATGCCATTCATCTGGTGGGTTCTGTCGTCAGGTGGTCACCCAAAAAATAGGATGGCTAATCAGGATGGACCCAACCATGTTTGACAAATGGGTGTTCCCCATACTGACCAGACCAGCCTAGTACATACTGGGTTCACCTGATAAATGGCTCAGATCTTGCACACGTTTCACATTGGCATGTGTGGGGAGAGTAGGATTTGTTATCCTATTCCCTTGAGTAACCATTATGTGTCTTGCTACATTGCATCTGTACCGTCTACATATAACTAGAATTGGGAGGGGCAAAATAAGTTATCGTAGTTAGAATAGTTAAACCATGCAAATATTACAAAAAAAGAAAAAAAAAACTACGGTGTAAGCCATCTTTCCAAAAAAAAAAAAAAAAAACCTACCAGGTAAGCCGTTGTCCCTTCCCACCGTAAAGATACTTATTACAGCTTTCTCGTCACCTCTCCCACACTTAACAATTTCCTCTCCACACGCATTGCATGTGTCAGTTGGGATCATTGTGTATGTGCTAAGGCAAAATCAAGCCAGTAGTCATCAGATGGGTCACATGTGTATGAAAGAAATGAATGGTTAAATAGGATGGATCAACAGTCCATAGTCAACTTATGTGTAGGTGTAGCACACCTAATGATCAAACTGGCCTGACTTATTGGCCACAGTGGGATCACCTAATGAATGGCTCAAACCTTCCACGTGTGTCACATTTGCATGTGTACCGAGAGGAGAATGAAATCGTACTCTATGAGTAGCCTTTACATGGCTGGCTATTTGATGTTCTCATATCCAGTGACTGCAACATTCCCAGTACGGGTTATATATTGGTTGATAATATGGATGTCACGCAGTGCCAATACAAAATTGGGTTGTAGTTGGGGAACTTAGAGTATCTGTCAATGTACCGATGATATCTCGATATTCTAAAATTCGTTGTTATAAGTTTCTAAAATTCTTTGTTATAAGTTTCTTGATATCATCAATATATATCACAAGTATCAGCGATATCGCACTTGCGTCGGTCTTACTGTGAAAAAATTTGGAAACTTCACCAAAAATCCACAAAAAATGATTTTTTTCTAAACTTTTTTGCTAGGATTATGTTGTTAAGGAGATTTTGACAAATCCTTTTCATTTGTTTGGAGAGAAAAGGAGATTTGGATGCATAAATCAAAATCGGAGAGCATGTGGTCCCAGAAACTCAATCAATAAGTTTTTTCTAATTTAAATTGGTTGCAGTTTGTGTAATGAAGTTAGTAATCCATGATTTTGTATGTTTTGCATGTTCAATTATGGATTTTAACCTTTGATTTTTAAATTGCAAAAAATGGGGGAATTCTGATTTCACCCATTTAACTTGTAATTAGAGTGCAGAAAAATCAGGTGAGAGTCTTTGAAGGCTGATTTACAGATTACAGGTTGGACATCTTTCCTGGATCTACATGGGTGTAGGCACCCCAGCCGTGCTAGTTCCCAAGCAGCTGCCTCTAGTGATGCTCTAGGGTCAAGGAACATGGTTGATTACCATTTTAATGCCCTGTAGAAAGAGGTAGATGGAGAAAGGCTAGGGTTGTGATTATCAAATTGTGTTTTACTGATTGGTTAGCAAATCTTCTCGTCTCTAATTCTGTCTCTACAAATTTAGTAAATCTGCTTCTCCTCTGAGCCTCTGCTACATAGAATGCTACAGTAGCATACTAAAATACTTATTCAGGGCTTATTTAGTGTTTTCCACTTGTGAAAAATATACGGCTTTGATAGAATAAACAACAGGCTAAGTTTTTATTTTTATTTTTATTTTTAATTCTGTAATTGCTGGATTTATGATTGGTTTTCTTTCTCGACTATCCATTTCAGTTGTGATTTTGTTTTGTGGGATCATGGGTGAATCAGAGGATAATTTGAACAACCAGCCCTAGTTTGCACCTGAAAATTCTCTTATTAGGTTTGCTTTTTTGTGTACGATGTGATTGAGCACACAAGTTTTATGTTTTCTTGTGATATTTAGTTTTACACTTGGGTTATGATATGCACTTACAGCTGTAAACGTTCATTTTTACATTGACTAGATGTTATGTACTTATGAGTGCTGATCTAACATCACGTGCACTTATTTATTTACTTCAAAAAAAAATATTTTGTTAAAATTATAAAAATAATTTTAAATATATATATTTTCAATATATGCACTATATAGTGAAGGACAAATTTGGCTTTTGAATGTATTGATTGTGTTTTCATACATGTCTTTTAAGATTTATATTATATGAACTGATTTTGAATATACTTGCATCACTTTTGTCAAACAGGGTACAGTTTAGGACCCTATACAAAGGAACTTATGACGTGTAGTAATGGTTTTTTATGATCTTTTGAGTTCTAAGCATGTATTAATGTCGATTATGTGTATTAATGCCGATTATAACGTCTCCTGAAGTTTCATTGAAAAATTCAACCAATTTTCCGATGTTTCTTACAGACAACAATACATTACGCGATACAAGCGGTATTTCCCTTGCAATGCCTAATATGTTTCCATATCCCAAGGGTGTGATATATGCATCGATACTGACATTGAAAATACTACTCATATCTACTATATATAACGGGAGTAATCAGGGGCAAAATTTCCAGCATTTAGTTTCCTGAGAGGCTAAAAACTTGTGTTACTTAAGTACATAAAACGGGTTTTAGACTGAAACGATGGGCATGCAGGTAATTTGGAGAAGCTATTTGGCTGTTAGAAGATGCTTCCTTTCTCTTTACAATGAGAAAAGCTTTGATAATCTGGCAAAGTATGATAGTTGATACAATGGTATTAATAAATTTGTGCAAGTGGCATGTAATGAATGTCGTGTTTTTATAATAAAAATAAATTTCAAAAATAAAAGTCATTTTTAGAGAGTAAATAAATATATTAATTATTTAAACTTTCCATAAATAGTGTGTATAGCCAGTTTGTAAGAGATGGGGTTTTTGCTCATGCAACCAGGGTTCAAATCTCCTTGAGAGTAACTGTGACATGATTGTCCATATAGCACCTATGCCAGGGGTCACTCATGTGGAAATAGTATTATACTGTTGGATGACTTTTTTGTTTAAAAGGAATAGAAATAACTTCCATGGGACAAAGAGTTATGTCCTTTCATGGAAGAATGTTGTTTGCTGCGAATGGGTGTGGATGTTTTGAAGAGACACATTGGTATCTCTTCAAGAAGAACTCCATGACCATTCAATTGCTATAAATCCTGGATACGATAATCTAGAAATTTATTACATTTTCTCCATTTTCAGATTTATCATCCATTGTGAAGTTATCTCAAATCTGATCTCTTGATGTGTTTATTCAAAACCTTTTTTAAGGCATATCGGTGTCAAAACTAGAGATTTGTTCAACACTTAAATGTGCAAATTTTCGTATTGAAATTCGGATTGAGAGTTCATTGTATTCTAAAGATAATTTGCAAATTTTCTTTGTTTGCACTTGCTGGAACTACCAGAAAAAGGGCAGCAAATCTGTCTCGAGAAATTGACTATTCGAGTCGAGCCTTGAACCCAATAGATCTGATCATTTCATTATCTTTTTCATCCATCCTCCGTTGTGCACTAGATTCTTTGCTTTCTAACAATGAACTCAAAATAAACCATACAAATTGTGGGCCCATTTGAATCTCTTAAACAGAGGATTGCATTGATTTGATTTCTATTTGGTGGATGTTGAATGAACAGTTGAAATAAAAACAATTAACAGCACAAAATTCAAGAAATAGATGTTTTTGGTGAGCTACTTAAAGTGGATCCAACCTGGAGGTCTTGGATTTTTTGAACTATTACTATTTTAAAACTGCCCCTCCACCAATTCCCACTTTTCTTACACACCACTCCCTTTATTTATTACCCCTGCACTCTCTCTTTACCATTATGTGATATGGGGCTGTAACACCCGACCTGTAAAAAGGGCCTTTAAAGAACTGATATGGGGCCGATACATTCTTTGACCATTACAAAGCGGCACAGCCTGCATGGTATCTGTCATACAGCCAGATGTTACCATTTCTGAATACGTTGCTCTACATGCATTGTATGTGCTATATCTACTAGTATTTTTAATGTTACTCCACAATATTTGTTGATCATGGAGCTTTATGTTTCTAATTCTCATCGATCTTGTTTCTGTTCTTCGTTTTTGGAAAATTACGATTTTGTTTGCAAGCCAACTCCTGCCATTGTTATGTAATAATGTGATGCATTTTCTTACAGGAAAGATTTTCAGGGGCATTGACATGTCCAACTTCAGCTTCTAATCATTGCGTACAGTAGCCAAAAAACCATAGAGCATCAGAAGATTCAGAACCTTCGATTCCATTCCTGCCCCTCAATTCTGAAAACAAGAGAAATCAAAAGAGAAGGCTAAGATGGTAGGGATTGAAACCAACAAAAACAGCTGGTATCAGAAATGCAACAGAAGCGAGCAGTCAGGTCTAGTTTCAGCCACTGGCGAATACTTTTGCAAAGGCATCTAACAGTGATGAGAAGTTGAAAGAGAAGATGAAATTGAATACAACTGCCAGTGAGGGGAGTGCTAAGGAAGATACAGTTTCAACGGCTTACGAATCCTTTGAAAGAGGCATCTAACAACCAGGAGAAGTTGTCTCTTTTTGAGTCTCTCAAGAAGATGAAGAAGGTCAGCTATGTTAGAAAAAACAAGGGAGGGAAATAGGAGCGGGCCAGTTTAGCACCTTTGCCACAAAAGAACCAGCCCTGAGAAAGAATGGATATGCCTTGCATTGCTCACCGCACTTGAGCTTCATGCAATTGTTGAGTTTCTGTTATTGCCATGAAGTAATAAAATGGTGATATGATTGAGATCATCGACATGAATGATGGCAGATATTTCAATGGTGATTATGTAAAGTTTGCTATGTTTAGCCATTCATTGTATGGCTGGAAATCTACTGTTAGATGTGCTTGTATGGGTGCAGCTCATGTAATGAAATGCTTGAGAAATAATAAAGAAAAATGCTGTTGTTCCATCATTACCAGAGCTTTTAAGAAACATTTGAGACAGAAATGTAAAATCTGCATTTGTTCCTCGTCTTTAGTGACTGGTCATGATGCAAAGATCGAACTGAGCTGAAGATCCTAACCATCTGATTTAATAGCATGAAAGTTAGGAACTGTAGATCAAGGTTTTAAGTCTATTATAAAGTGTTGTGCGACTTGTCTGAGTTGACTCAGACCTGATTAGAACAGATCCCTTTTGACACTGCGATTCAGCAATGAAAACAGGGGTGACCCGATCAACTTAACCAGGTAACCTCGACTAGGGAAGCGGATTGGCTGGTGTACCACACACCACCGACCTTAGTGGTGTGTCGACCTAACCAAGTTCCGTGGGCCCGACCTTGAGGCATGTGTTATATCCAAATTGTCCATCCATTTGGCAAGATTGTTGTAAAGCTTGAGCCTAAAATTAAGATAGATCCAAAGATCAAGTGGACGACATTGCAGAAAGTAGTGAGAGATTAAACGTCTACCATTGAAACCTTCATGGAGTCTAGGACTTCTAGGACTGTACACGAGTCGAGGTAGCTCGAAAAGCTCGCTCGAGGCAAGTCAAGCTTATTTTCTAAAGCTCGAGTTGAATATATATATATATATATATACATATAACTTAGAAAAAAAAAAGTTGTAACTTAAAAGTTAAAACAAAAAAACCCTACCCGACCCTATCTATCCCATTCCCTCTCTTTCTTTCTCTCTTTGTATTTTTTAGCCAAAAATATAATAAATTGATATATGAACAAGCTCGACTCGACTCGAACTACTAGCCCGACTCAAACTCAACTCGACAGCTTTGGCAAACAAGCCAAGCTTAAATGTTGAGTTCGAGCTGGAACTCAAGTATAGCACACTGGTGCCTTAGTATCAATCCCTAGTTGGGTTGGCTAAGAGTAAAGTGTCAACTGACAATGGGGTGTACTAACAAGCTAAGAGAAAAAACAAAGTCATGCATAGATGTTTTTATGCGAAGAATCCCGGATAAAGTCGAATATCAGTTCTTTCCCACTTTGGGTGGGATGTCTACGGTGCTGGTGCCCTCCAAAATGGATGGACGGCGTGGATAAAACACATACGTCATATGGGGCCCACATAGTACAGTCGAGTAGCGAAGCAGTGTAGCATGCAATCTGCATCGCCGCCAAATCACTACTGAAGTGACGTCACCAAGCTCTGTGGGCCCATCATGATATATGTGCTGTATCCACCACCATCCATTTGGAGAGTTCGTTTTATGACATGAGCCAAAGAAATAGGTAGATATAACCCCACCACAGAAAACTGTGGGCAGTGACACCACCGTTGAAATATTTCTAAGGCCCACAATAATGTATTTTTTAGGTCCAACTTGTTCATAAGTTAACATAAAGAGATTAAATGAAAATACAAATATTAGCTTGATTGGAAACTTTTATGGCCTCATAGAAGTTTTGAACGGTGTATGTTGTCCCACTAATTTCTACAGTAGGATCCACTTGAGCTTTGGATCTGCCTCATTCTTCGGTTCATTACTTAAAATGATCTCTTCGAATAGATGGACGGTCTGATATCACGCATACATCATGGTAGGGCTCACAGAACTTGATGAGGTCACTTCAACACCCAATCTCGGTACTAACAGCCAATGGCTGGTGGTAGGTGCTCTGTGAGCCCCACCATGATGTATGTGTTTCATCCATTCCGTCCATCTACTTTTCCAGATCATTTTATGGTAGAAGGCCAAAAACGAGGTATATTCCAATCTCAAGTGGACCACATTACAAGAAACAGTGTTGAATAACCGTCGACCATTAAAAACCTTTCAGGGGCTATAAAAGTTTTGGATCAAGCTGATCATTGTTTTTTCCCTTCATCTGGGCTTCTATGACCTAATCAACATATTGGATATCAAATAAACAGTACAGTAGGCCTTAGGAGTATTTTAATGGTGGATATCCAATCACTATTGTTTCCTGTGCTGTGGTCCACATGAAATTTGTATCTATTAATGTCTGGATCTAGCCCTAAAGTGATATGTAAAAATGGATGAAACAAATACATCATGGTGGGGCCCACAGAGCACCGACCATCAGCCACCGGGCTGGTGGCAGGGGAGCAGCCAATCCGTTTCCCCCGCGAGCACTTACCGAATTAAACCGATCCATTCCTCGCCGGACGCGGATTAACTACTCACTGGTTGAGTAGCAATCTCGTCACTGAAGTGACGTCATCAGATTTTTCGGGCCCCACCATGATGTATCTGTAGTATCCACACCGTCCATCCATTTCGAGAGACCATTTTAGAGCATGAACCAAAGACAGAGGCAGATCCAAAGCTCAAGTGGACCCACCACAGAAAACAGTGGGGATTAATACTCTACCATTAAAAATTTCTTGGGGGCAAAAAGGTTTTCATCAAGCCGATATTTGTGTTTTCCCTCCATCCATATCTGTATTGACTCATAGACAGGTTTTACATCAAATAAACATCATGGTGGGCCTAAGAATGAATTAACGGTGGGCACCACTATCTCCACTGTTTTCTATAGTGGGGTTCACTTGAGCTTTGGATCTGTTTGGTTTTTTAATTCATGCCATAAAAGGATCTCTCTAAATGGATGGACGGTGTGGATACAACACATACATCATAGTGGGGCCTACAAAAACTGGTGGCGTCACTTCAGTAGCTAGATTGGCTACTGAACCAGTCAGTATCTAATCCGCGTCCTTCCTCGCCGTCGCCGGGAGCTATCAGTCACACCCACTCACCACACTCCTCCTTCCTTCATTATAGAGAAAAAAGAAAAAGAAAGAGAAATGCCTCCGCCATTTTTCACTCCATGCAAAACTCTATTCCCGTTCCTCCCCAACACCCTTCTCTCCTCTCTCAAATCCCTATCTTCCTCTTCCCAACAACAACCACAACAAACCCACCTCCCTCTCCAATCCCCTATCGGGTCCCCTGCCCGCATCCAAAAGCTCATCGCTGCCCAATCCGACCCGCTCCTTGCCAAGGAAATCTTCGATCTCGCCTCCCTCCAACCGAATTTCCGCCATTCCTACCCTTCCTACCACACCCTAATCCTCAAGCTTGCCCGCTCCCGCCATTTCTCCCTCTCTGATTCTCTCCTTCGCTCGCTCCGCTCCCAACGCCTGCCCTCCGTCGCCCCAGGCCTATTCTCCGCCCTTTTCCAAATCTACGCTGACGCTGGCCTCCCCTCCAAATCCCTCCAGATATTCGATTCCATGCTCCATGATTTCAACTGCAAGCCCCACGCCAAACACTTTAATCGCCTCCTCCTCGTCCTCGCCGAACGCCCCCGTCTCCTCCCTGCTGCCCTCTCCCTCTTCAAGTCCGCGGCCCGCCACGGGATCGCCATCAACACCAGGTCCTACAACATCCTCATGCGTGCTCTCTGCTTCAACGGCAGATTGAGCGTCGCCTACTCCCTGTTCAATCAAATGCAGAAGCATGACCTTGTCCCTGATGTGGAATCGTATCGGATTCTGATGCAGGGGCTGTGCCGTAAGAGCCAGGTGAATACTGCTTCTGACCTGCTTGAAGATATGCTCAATAAGGGTTTTGTCCCAGATGCACTGAGCTACACGACGCTGTTGAATAGCTTGTGTAGGAAGAAGAAGTTGAGAGAGGCGTATAAGCTCCTTTGTAGGATGAAGGTGAAAGGATGCAACCCAGATATCATCCATTATAACACGGTGATTTTGGGTTTTTGTAGGGAGGGTCGCCCGCTTGATGCATGCAAGGTTCTTGAAGAAATGCCGTCGAATGGGTGCATTCCAAATTTAGTGTCTTTTAGGACACTGGTGAATGGATTGTGTGAGCATGGGATGCTCGATGAGGCGAAGGGTTATATGGAGGTGATGATTGCGAGAGGCTTGTCGCCGCACTTCTCAGCTTTTCATAAGCTTGTTAAAGGCTTTTGCAATGTGGGTAAGATCGAAGAAGCTTGCCACGTGCTTTCGGAGATGCTGAGGCACGGTGTGGCCCCACATCTGGATACATGGGTGGTGATTGTGCCGAGGATTTGTGATGAGGATGGAATGGAAGTGGAGGAGATTGTTCGTATGTTTGGGAATGGAGATTGGAAACGCGAGACAAAGATTATTGATGCAGGCTTTGGTTTGGGGGGTATGATCAGAAGGGAACGTGCCAAAATAATGAAGTCTTGATTTTCCTGTGATGTTTGGTGGATTGATATTTTTTTGGGGTGTGTTGATGTGAAGAATGGCAACTTCACCTGCTGATTAAGGTAACAGGATGAACTCTTTCCTTGTCCTTCAGTTATATATAACTTGTTTGGATGGCCTGGTTATCATGCTAAAACCATGAACATAATACCTGTGTAATCACATGTTAGATTCTCCGGTGTGTTCGGCACCCCCGATAATCCAGTGGAACCAATGGAATTCCATCCCTTCACATGATAGAAAATGATATGTTTACTATCACATTAGAGGTGGCAATTTTCCTTATCAGATGTTCATCTGAACGAGCCCCTACTTGATGCTTTCATTATGGATTTGAAGAGCTTATTGCATCTGAAATTTCCTTCTATGACTTGCTAAGTAAACCCGCATTGAGGAAAAAAATGAAATTTTAGGGATGTTCCTTCTACACTGATTTGAGTGCCTGCCGTATGTATGACTCATATACCTCCAGTTTTGTCTCCCTCAATGATTAATATTATTCTTTTGTGGCTATTTCCAGCCCTTGTTGTCTTGGCCTGTATTATGTTCTTGAATTTGTATATTACTTTAGTAAACTGTACATCTTTATGTTTGTTAGTAGATACACAAATTATTAGGAAAATGTCGGAGATCTAGTCCTATCCAAAGAACCATTTCCATTTTTTGAAATGGCTGATGCAGGCTTGATATTACATATCATTATTTCTAATTATTTAATGTAGCCTAATTTCCAGACAGTTCTACATGTCTGCGTAGGATTATTTGACAGCACAAACAGCTACGGGACTTCTGAATGAGTAATCTCGATGCACCTTGCCAGTAGAAGTGAAGATTACTTTGAAGGGAAAACTGATGGTGGATGAATCGAAGGACAAGATATGAGTTTTGACTGCCATCTTAACACCATAAGGAGCCTGCACCATAGCTTTGTACAAAAGACATGGAATTAGCGGGGCCGGCATTTTTTTACAGTTCTTGAGATTGTCATGGTTGTTTTAAGGTTGGGGATGGAAATGGAAGGGAGGTTTAGATCCAGTACCACTGGATGGCTGTTCTTCTTGCAGAATGTTGGCTTATTGGTTAAACGGCTAAGGGCAGCATCGCTTTAGCCCATTGAACAAAGGAATTAAATGTTGTTCCTAATGCTCAAATCATAAATAAGCCCTGGATTTGCTGCTCTGCTGGGGTTTACAAGACCACTGCTGATGTCAAAAAGGTCTGCTGGGTTGCAAGTACCATCCTCTGCCACTATCAACTCCCCATCTTTGCCAGATCGAGAGGCTGCATTTTGTAAGTCGATTTGAAAGAGGTAGAATAGTGCACTTTGAGAAAACGTAATCCAGGTAACTGTTACTCACTGGTGGTGATGAGTGCCAATTTCAGTGCTGCAGGAGATCAATCTTTGTTGATGCATTTCATAAGGGTAGCTATTTCTGCCACATGCAGACAAGCCATTGAGGTTCGTGATAGCATGATGAACTCATCGCTGTTCTTCGGATCGTTGGATGGTGGATATGCAGCTAAGATGTTGACACCAGGTGCAGATATGTCAGGCTGCCAGAGACATTCATCAATAATATGAAAAGCAACAGGAAGACCAGAGGTAATCATGAAATTTTGATAATTAAGACAATTTCCCTGATAAACTTGCTTTTGCATTAGCCAACAATACTTGTATTGTTTTAGCATGCAGTAGGCGACAACATTTTCTATGTGATGTGATAATTGTTTAAAAGACCATCACCCATAATCTCATTATGTTATATTGAACATTCTCAATATGTGAGGTTTATTTTTATTTTTATTTTTCGTTTTTGAAAAATTTCTCAATCTGTCAGGTTCATTTGTATATCCCTGAAAATGTATATATATATTTTTTACATCTGCTTTTTGGTGGAACCAATTCATGAATTTTTTTTGGTGGCTTTGGAAACAGGAACTGCAGCTATGCCGGTTTTAATTGTACTTCTTTTTCTTCCTCTGATTGTGAATGGGATATTTGGTAGAGCACATCCCATCTGCCACAAAAGGAAAGCTTCCAAAAACACCCTAAAACCAATTTCTTGAGTTGTTTTCCACTAAATGCTTCCCAAATCAGTACTTACTAAAATAATCACCGTTTAGGCTAATTTATATGCATTAATCAACTGCCTTGTATTTGATTCCCCTTAATTGAATCCAGTTTAGATCTCTTTCCATTACCAGGAATTTGGGGGCAATCATGGATTCTTCAAAACCAGGACATCATTTTTACCATTCAAAGTGCTTGAGATATTATGCTTTACTTTATAAACTAAAGAGGACAAGCTATTGAAGCCTCCTAAAATTTTCGAAGAGATAACTATATTAGAAAAGAAACACATTACATAAAAAAAGGTGAGAAATCTTGATACAAGGAGAAGGGTGAAAGTGTTTTACATAGCTGACGCTTCATAGCATGCAGCTCATGCTACATAGGTAGCTTAGCCTTCACACCACATCGGCTATTAAAATAGCTTGAGTCACCATGTAGCCTACGCTACATGCTAATTAGCGCACACTACACAGTATGTGACCTGTGTTACACGCTTACACTACTAGTTATTTTTTTTTCTTCTAAACATTAAAACTAGTTAATGCTTTAATGATTTGTTTTATTTTTCTATTTTCAATAAACAATAGTTAATGTTTTCAACTATTCCTCTCCTTTACTAGGTTGTTCCATGTTATGGCTTCTTAACCTCTAAGTCAAGGGTTCAAGGAGTTGATGTCATCATTGTAAAATAATAATAAAAAATAAAAAAATAAATAAATAATAAAATAATGCTTTCAATGATTTTAGTAAAATAATATAAGTAACAGTATTAAATAATTCCCGTTCTGTCTTTGTCTTTATGATTAATCTTTGCTCTATTTTTCCCATTATTTTAGGATGTGTTTGGTTGCACCTAATATCTTTAAGTTTCATTATTGTTTTTAGTCTAATTTGGTGCAAAATATCATAATATTTGGTGCAACCAAGCGCAACCTTAATTAACAATCTAGAAGTTGCATATAGCTTATGCTGCAGTCTACATAGCATATGCCCTACACTACAGAGGGGCGAACGTTATGCTACGCGCTATTCGTTATTTAAAACACTTTCCTGAGTCAAATCACCCACCACCTCATTGAAGTGGCATTTGATCCAAGATTAGAGGGCATTGCTAGTTAGACTTGAATGGAAGTTTAAAGATGCTGTTTTGATTTTGTTCCACCGTTTCATTTAGCGTCTATCTTATCTCTAGTAAATCCAATGAAATTTTGAGCAACAAAAAGAAAATGAATAGTCGAGGCTTGGAGATGGACCATACCTTTAACATGGCAGGAGACAAGGAACTAGGCCCTCTGGAAGAGAAAATGCCACTTTCCTGAAGACAGTGTTTGCACTGCTCGACTTCACGACTGGTGACCTACTGAAGGAAGAACAATTATTATGCATTTCCACACACACGTTGCCTAATCCTATGGTACCATCTCAGAAGCTGCTTACTTCAGCTGTTTGATGGTGGACAAAACCTCTGTTCTATCTTGTAATTTACTCTAACACAGGCGATAATTTTACATGCTTCTAGCATATTATCTTGACCGCACGCGAGGATGACACCAACTCGATGTGCGATGTACACATACAAAGTTGCTTCATAAGATGGTGAGAAACAGAGGATGACCTTCCCCGCCACTAATGTGGCATTGAGAGTTCCAGTTCTGCAACTCTTGCTGCTGACCAAGTGACCTCAACAACTTACTCAACAAGGTTACATAAACTGGAAAGTAGGGAAAATCATCTTCAGAGAAAGGTCTACCTATCCGCATTTGATGCACTCCGATAGCACTGTTATCTGCTTGTACAAGTCCTTAGTCACATTCATCCCTCTCGGTGTCCAATGACTGAACCTGCTCAAAGATGGGGTGAAGGGAGCATGCTTGCTAGACATCCGTGTTACATGATTTAACTGGAGAAATGATAAGGAGATTCATGCAAATATGGTAAGTGTTGTGTTCAGGATACGTGTACTCCGAGAATTGCCAGTCATTATGTGTGGCCCACCATGATGCCTTGTTCCAGGAATTAGACTGGTCTACTCATGAAGTGGGTAGCTTGTGCTGCTGTGCATGGTGAAGATGTACCCATTTGACCATTTTTTTTTCCAACTGCTCAGATTTCTCATACATGCACGTGCCACCTGATGAGTGGACCAGCCGAATTTTTTGGGCCAGGGAATGTTCACAGTGGGCCCACCTGATTATCAGGTGTCATTCATGTGTAGTGTGAAGAAAGTTAATGCAAGGATCTCCTTAGTATTTGTCATTTAACCATTGTTTCCTGAGACAATACTTCAGAGAAGGGAAGTACTAGATGAGAACTCTTCATTAACAAGAGAGTGTGATTGTTTCGAAATGTAATAGCTGTTGGGAAGGCCCTGTTGATGGTGGTAGCTGCGATGGTTAAGATCCAGGGTGCTGTGTTCTCGACTGTCTGAGAGGAAGGACCCTCATTTCCGGCCGAACAGACTACAGTGATCACCTTCACCACTGCACGAAAGGATCCAATTACGATCTCATTGTGCTCAACATATGGAAAGAGAGGAATTTGTTTGCTGACAGAAACAGAGAATGGCCACTCCACCATGCATGGCTCCATGAGAAGTTATCTGATCCCTGTTTGCATTTCAATGGGTTGGTCTGGTATGAGAAGTTATCTAAACCATTCATTACATCCCATGTACGTTTTATGCGCTGCATTATAAACATAATACACATCCAACAATGTTAAACAAACATGATCAATAACCATGAATATGGATCATGAAGATCTTTTACACAAAAATGGTTCCCATGAATAATTTGATTCTTCTATTTGCTAGGTCCCCTTATGGGTTGCTCATGTTCCTAAAAGATCACTTCTGCTAGCTAATCCTAGCCATCCAATTCATGACCTGGAGAAAGAGAAAGGATGCCAATTTAAGGATGAATTAGATGATCCCATCAGAATGATTTTTCCATGATTACTGACGAAATATTTTTAAACTTAAATGGACAGTTTATATCTATTGATTGAACTATTGAAGTGACTCAAGGGGCACTATAACTTGGACAGGGATTGCATACTCACACTGCTCTATGAGTCCCACCATGTTGTCTATGTATTTAAGGATGAATTGGATAATCTCATCATAGTGATTTTTCCATGATTACTGATGAAATGTTTTTGGTTTAATGCACAGTTCATATCCATCGATTGAATAGTTGAAGTGACTCGAGGGAAGATACAGTTTCAATGGCTTACGAATCCTTTCAAGAAGGCATCTAACAACCAGGGGAAATTGTCTCTTTTCGAGTTTCTCAAAAAGATGAAGAACGTCAGCTTTGTTAGAAAAAACAAGGGAGGGAAATAGGAGCGGGCCAGTTTAGCACCTTTGCCACAAAAGAACCAGCCCTGAGAAAGAATGGATATGCCTTGCATTGCTCACCGCATTTGAGCTTCATGCAATTGTTGAGTTTCTATTATTGCCATGAAGTAACAAAATGGTGATATGATTGAGATCATGGACATGAATGATGGCAGATATTTCAATGGTGATTATGTAAAGTTTGCTATGTTTAGCCATTCATTGTATGGCTGGAAATCTACTGTTAGATGTGCTTGTATGGGTGCAGCTCATGTAATGAAATGCTTGAGAAATAACAAAGAAAAATGCTGTTGTTCCATCATTACCAGAGCTTTTAAGCAACATTTGAGGCAAATGTAAAATCTGCATTTGTGACTGGTCATGATGCAAAGATCGAGCTGAGTTGAAGATCCTAACCATCTGATTTAGTAGCATGAAAGTTAGGAACTGTAGATCAAGGTTTTAAGTCTATTATAAAGCGCTGTGTGACTTGTCCGAGTTGACTCAGACCCGATTAGAAGAGATCCCTTTTGATTCAGCAATGAAAACAGGGGTGACTCGATCAACTTAACCAGGTTACCTCAACTAGGGAAGCGGATTGGCTGGTGTACCACACACCACCGGCCTCAGTGGTGTGTCGACCTAAACAAGTTCTGTGGGCCCGACCATGAGGCATGTGTTATATGCAAATTGTCCATCCATTTGGCGAGATTGTTGTAAAGCTTGAGCCTAAAATTAAGATAGATCCAAAGATCAAGTGGACCACATTTCAGAAAGCAGTGAGAGATTAAACGTCTACCATTGAAACCTTCATGGAGTCTAGGGCTGTACACGAGTCGAGCTAGCTCGAAAATCTCGATCGACTTGGCTTGAGTCAGCTCAGATTGACTTGGCTTGAAAGGTCGACTCGAGACGAGTCAAGCTTATTTTCTAAAGTTCAAGTTGAGTTCGAGCCGAGTTAGATCATGGTGCATTTCAACTCGACTCGAACTCGACTATATATATATATATATATATATATATATATATATATATATATCTCTTTAAAAAAAAGGTTAAAACTTAAAAGTTAAAACAAAAAAACCCTACCTGGCCCATTCCCTCTCTTTGTATTTTGTAGCGAAAAATATAATTAATTGATAATATGAACAAGCTCGACTCGACTCAAACCACTAGCTCGACTCGAACTCGACTCGACAGCTTTGGCAAACAAACCAAGCTTCAATGTTGAGCTCGAGCTCGAGCTCAAACTCGAGTATAGCATGGACGAGTCGAGCCGAGCTTAGCTTGGCCCACCTCAACTTGACTCGGCTTGATGTACAACCCTACATAGAGTCATAGAAGTATTGGATCAATTTGAGATTTGTTTTTTGTTTTTGTTTTTTTTTTTTTTTCCCCTTCATCGTCGTTTGTGTTACCTTATGAATAGATTGGATGGAAAATAAACATTATGGTCGGCCCTACGAGTTCTTTAATGCTGGGAATCATTGTCCCACTGCTATTGGTGGTGTGGTCCACTTGATCTTTGGATATGACTCATTTTTGGAGTCTTTCTATAAAATTATCCAAGCCTAATGGATGGACAGTGTGGATATAATAAATACATCATTTTGATCTCTCCAAATGGATGAACCGTGTAGATATAATAAATACATCATTGTGGGCCCGTGTAACTTTGATTTCCTTTTCACCTGTTATAGCACAAGCGTTCGACTTTGGATTGGCTGGTATACCACACACTAGCCAATTAATGCAAGGGCATTTTCACATCGGGCTTGAGTGGGGTTGCCTGTAGGATGCAGGGGCATACTCGAGGTGGGCGGGGCCCATGGGGGAGGTCTCGTGTTCGAGACTCCTCACCGGGGGTGATTAATGTACATTTTACACCGGGCTCGAGTGGGGTAGCCTATGAGATGCGGGGACACATTCGGGGTGGGCTGCCCATGTGAGGCGATACCCATGTGATTTGGGGCCCACGAGGGGGGTTCGGCTGAGGTCCAAACCAATGAGATGTGGGGTCTGGGCCATGAGATAAAGGGATTAATTCGCCATGCTCTAACAGTTCGAGCTTTTAGAGTAAATGATTAATTGTCCTGCATCAAATTAGTATCAGATCGAGAGGTCTCGCTTTCGAGACTTCTCATCGGAGGTGATTAATGCATCAATATTGTTTTCCTGTGGTGTGGTCCACCTGAGATTTATTTCCCTCTCATCAATATTGGTAATCCTAGCCATTCATACCTCTCCACATGAGTTAGGGCTTTCATCTCTTTGCAATAAGGAAAGAGAGCCATCGCAACTTAGAGCTTGAAACCTACCTAGTTTCGTGGCTGTCCGTCCAAAAGGCGGGCCCCACAATGATTAGTGGAGTCATCCAATCCGTCCAGAATCCACAGATGGCTTGATGGGGCCATGGATCGAAAATCTCCATGGATGACCATTTCATCTTTTTCGTCTAACCGTGGATACCCATCACTAGGAAATGGGCCCCATCCCTTGATCTAAGCCGTCCATCTGGTGACTCATGGCCCTAGATGTCCATCCATAATGTCCGATCACAGCCGTGCAAGCCAGATCGTGAGCTGTGTATGTGAACTCTCTCTCGATTTGAGTAAATACTCTAACTAATCCCGTGATTAGTTGGCACATCCGACCCCTCTAGAAGAGGATTAAGAAAGCCTATAAAAGGTTGCCATTTAGGGCAACCCTTCCAGAAAAAAGAAAGTCAGAAAGAGAGGAGAAAAAGGCGCCGTCTGTGGTGCCACATCGAGCCAAGCCAACTCGGTCTGGTTTGCGGTGAGTCAAGCTGAGTCCATGCATCTCCGACTACTAGACATGAAGGAAGGCAGAAGAGAAAGGGAAAGAGAGAAAAGAAAAAGAAGCAGAGAGAGTTCGTGAGAGAGAACGGGGCGCCATTCGTGCTGCACTGGGTCGACTCAGCTAGATCGAAACTGAGTCGGGTCAGCTTGGGAATGGGTTGTTGCTCTACTTTCCAGCATAGGAAAAGAAAGGAGAAGGAGAAAAAGAGAAGTAGAAAATGAGAGAGGAAGAGAGAAAATCTGAGAGAAAGAGAGAGGTCATGCAACGTTCCTCCTTGCTCCACTGAGTTAGTTGACTCGGTTCGTGTTGCTGCAATCCCGGGCTAAGTGCAACGTTGTTTCAGATCTTCCTAACAGAGCAAAGGAAGGAGAGGAAGAAGATCAAAAGAAAGAGAGAGAAAGGATGCAGGTGGTAAAGACGCGGTCCGAGCCTAGATTGAGTTTCTGTGGCGGGTCTGTCCCCGAGTCGCGGACTCGCTGACCCATTCAATCCAGGAGTCCTGGTGAGTCCTGTAACTTTGCTGGATGGGGGATTGCTAAGAAGAAAGAAGGAAAAAAGGAAGGGAAAAAGAAACAGAGTGGAAGGATGAAGAAGGGAGTTGAGGCTGAGAGCTTAACCCACTGTCGAGTTTTGACGGATTGACTCACTGAGTTGGACTGTCTTGTAGGTCTGGTTTGATAACCAGCTGTTATTAAACATTTCAAAGAAATTTGAGAGAGAGAAAGAGAAAGTTAGAGAGGAAGGAAGAGAAGAAAGGAAGGAAAGAGGGAGAGAAAGAAAGGGAGGCGAGCCACTGAGTTGACTCGGTTCAAAACCGAGTTAGGCCTCCAACTCACTGAGTTTTCAAATTCCAGACGCTATCGGGTCGAGTTTCGCAACATGGTAATTCGAGGTTTACCTTTTGTTATTATTTTTGGTTATTATCATGTGTTATTATTATCATTAGAATAATTAGTATGGCTAGATTCATTATTATTAGCTATTATAATTATAATCATTATCATTATTAGATAATATTATCATTTCCATTTTGGATTGGTATAAATATTAATAATTTATTGTTAATAATTATTTTATCATTTTAGCATATATTAAACTCTCATTTTTATGAAAATGATATTGGATATTGTTGGGGAGAATTAATACCAATTCATAAATTATCATTAGTAATATTATTTTATTTCTTATGCAAAAAGTTAGAGTTCAAGTTCTAATACCTATACTCAGATTTAAATGGTTGGATAAAACCCTAAAATTTACATGATATAAACATTAAACTTTAATCCTAACCATATAAATTTTGCTACGTTGTAATCTAACCACTCCAAACATTCTAATTTTGTTAGATCTTGATTCTAGGGTGTTTACAACTATCTCTAACATTACCGGGAGACGAACCGAGTCTTGAAAGGTGAGGATCACCCTTCAAACTTTTCCTACATCATGATGGTTATCTTAGCTCATTTATTTCACTAATTGCTTAATTTGATATTAATAGAAGATGGTGATAGATGTTAGTTCCATTCGTATAATTCTTCATGGATGATTGATGACTAGATTTAGAGTTCAAGTATGATATGAAATATTCCTATTCTGGTTTGAAGTACTCTTGATGTCGCACGTGACTTGTCTTACCACCTTTGATTTCTTTACGGTGTATTTAAAAGTCCTCAATTAGTGGCCATTCCATAATAGATTAAATGGAATTATCTGGTGGACTTGCCATCCTTTGGATCATTTGTTGCCTAAGTGGCTTTTGGGATATTTCCTTTTTATCACATTGTTGAGATGAATTTGTTTGCCCTATGCGGCTTGATGTAATATTTGCCCTACGTGGCTTTAAGGAACCATCTTCATATAACCTTGCGATGATAAGTCTCACTTATACAACTATAATTGGCCACTAGTTGAGTAAGTCACCTTTAAAACATCCTGTTGTTAGTCTCATGAGCCAGGGGTGGTGGAATGGGACACTATGCTTGAGCTGTCGGCCCATATTGGGTGACCAACCCCCATAGTGACCTTTGAACTTTTCTAAATTGATTGTTTGAATTTGGAATAATAATGGTTGGGCTAATCATGCATTTTCATGGCATGAGCTCTTTTTTAGGTGACTATTTCTCCTTAGGCGTACTTCAAGTACTTTTTTGGGTGGCTATATCTCCTTGGGCAATCTATATATTATTATGGTCTTTTCCGGGTGACTAGTTCTCCTTAGGCGTACCTTGTGTACTTTTTCGGGTGGCTAGATCTCCTTGGGCGATCTATATATTATGATGGTCTTTTCCGGGTGACTAGTTCTCCTTGGGCGTACCTTGTGTACTTTTCTAGGTGGTTAGATCTCCTTGGGCGTATATTTATTATGGTCTTTTTCGGGTGGTTGTTCTCCTTGGGCGTACCTTCGTGTACTTTTTCGGGTGACTAGTCTTCCTTGGGTGATCTATATATCATAGTCTTTTTCGGATGACTGGTTCTCCTTATGCGACTTTTTACCAGTTGGATGTGCATCCCCAGGTCTGTGAGCATGTGCATGCACCCATGTATTTAAATAAGATTATCTTGGATGATTTATTTAATGAATGTGTATCTGATGAACCTTATCTAATTTCCATGATAATCATTGTGTAATATTTATTATACTATGTCTTTGATAACTATACTTAATTATCTTGATGATACGATAAATCTTGGGGGTTATACTTCACTGGATAGCCATTGACGCTATCGAACCGTATTTAGTGTGCAGTAGACGCAGATGATGCATATGCTGATATTCATGTGGAACGGGAGGAGCTAGATGATCTTGCGACTCTTCATTCTTGACTTTATTTGTATTTAATTTATACTGTTATGTTGATAAAGGTTAAGACATTGGTTTGTATGAGTTTTCGGGTAACTGCTTGAAAACATTTGGACTCTCTCTTATGCTTCAATTGTTTTTATTCCGCTTAAATTGTTAACTCTGATAAAGGAAAAAAAATGTACGTGAAATTTGAGTTACAGTTAAAGGTTAACACTTGGGGTTTTGGAAAGCGAGTAGTGTACTCGGGTTCCGAGAACTGGGGTGTTACGCCTCTGAACAAGAGGAGGTCATTCGAATCACCGACGCGATGCTCTCTCCTCCCGAAGTCAGGGATGATCACAGGGCCGAGGCCTAAGTTTTGGCTGGCAGCGGGACTGGGGCATGGGGAGTAGCGGGGTCTTCCTGGGTCAGAACCAGTGGGGGTAGATTTCCGCCCTGCTATCACATGTTGGGCTTAGTTTGTTGGATAGCGAAACATGCTCCAGAGGAGGAGATCGCTGCCCTCCTTGACAAGGCAGATGAATCCTTCGTGAACGATATAGCCTCTGTCTTTTACAGGGTATCTTTACTAAACTTTCTTGCCTTGATTATCTCCTTATCACGTTTGTATGCTCACATTCTTGTTTTGATTTAGTCCGTCCCGAGGCTCCTGATGACTCGGGAGAGGCTGAGAGAGATCACACAAAAGGAAAAGGAGATAGTCGCTTTTAGGGGCGAAGTCGGGACTCTCTAAGACGAGGTTGCAGTCCTTCGAGTGGAGCAGGCAGAAATGCACGGGCTACTGGATGAGGGGAAGGCGAAAGAGTTGCAGCTTCAAGGGGTCGTCAACAACCTTCAGGCACGTTGCGCTGCCGCTGTAGCTGAGCTGACGGAGGTCAGGGCCCACGCCGAATCCCTCGCGAGGGAGAACGCCCGACTGGCGGACTCACTAGAGCGAGCCAAGGCTGAAGCGGCGGAAGAGCTGAGCCGAGCAGTAGTGGAGGCGAAGGCGGTTCAACGAGTAGAGGATGAAGCTTCCCTGGCGTCGGTGGTGGTACTGCAGTAGATGCGTTCAAGACCTTAGAGGAAAGGACCACTGAGGCCAACGAATTCTACAATTATGGCTTCAACGCTTGCATTGATGCGGTCCAGGAACTCTACCTGGATCTCAACCTTGAGGCCCTCGCTT
The DNA here is from genome assembly GCA_030180095.1 of Magnolia changhungtana. Classification (NCBI taxonomy): domain Eukaryota; kingdom Viridiplantae; phylum Streptophyta; class Magnoliopsida; order Magnoliales; family Magnoliaceae; genus Magnolia; species Magnolia changhungtana. Next base: position 3,652,191 of record JASAUF010000467.1, on the reverse strand, counting down.
TCGAGGATGTAGAGAAGAGACCGACTGAAGACGTCCCCCCGGGCCCAGCTGCTGACCCTCAGTTCCCTCTAACTGACTAGCTTTTGATACCCCCCCCCCCCCACTCTTTTTTTTTTAAAAACTCTTTAAGCAGTGGTTTCTTAATGAATAATTTTTTATGGATAATCTTTTAACCCTTGGGAGAGGGCATGATATAACAGGGTCGATTTGTTGAGTGACGATTCTTAGATGCTGAACTATTGATTGACGAGTCGACCCCTTTGCAGGTCGGCTCATCCAAGGACTGCCCTCCCATACCTAGGAGGCGCCCCTTGGCTGTTTTATAGAATCTTGTGGTGTTAAAATTATAAGGACCAGGGGCCAACCCCCCCGAACAACGAGTGACAATTGCTTTTGTAAATCCGTTGGTCGTATGACGAGCCGACCCCTTCATCAAGGGATCAGGTCGTCCATGCGCTTTTCCCCTGAATATGAGGGGATCCCTTGACGGATTTTTGTGGGTTACCGTACTAACCCCTTCTTTAAGGGATCAATCCGTTGAGTGCTCCCGCTTGTGAGAGGCAACTTTTTTTCGTTTCGACAAATCGTGCAAGTAGATTATATAGAAAGAGCTTTTATTGAAAGCCTTAAGAGGCTAGCCGCTCTGAACTGTACACTTATTGGGGGCCTTCAGCGGCCAGTACATCAAGGGTAGTAGATTTTTAGGTGCTTGGCGTTCAAGGGGTGGGGGAGCTAACACCCTTCGAGATCCTCCAAGTCGTAGGAGCCTGGCTTGGTCGATCTGACCACGTGGTAGGACCCCTCCTAGTTGGGTCCGAGTGCCCAAACCCTTGGCTCTGCAATGTTCTAGAAGACGTGGTGGAGGACCAAGTGGCCTGGTCAGAATCGTCGAGTCTTGACCTTGGAGTTGTAGAATCGTGTCACCTGCTGATGCCGAGCAGCGACTTAGAGTCTGGAGACATCTCTAGCTTCCTCGAGTCGGTCCAGATTGACAGCAATTTCTCGGCGTTCTGATCTTCTTGATAATTCCTGACCCGAGCTGTAGGGAGGCCAATCTCGACTAGCATCATTGCTTCCAAACCGTAGGACAGTGAAAATGGAGTTTCCCTAGTAGACGACTGAATTGTAGTCCTATAGGCCCATAGGATGAATGGGAGCTCTTCGGCCCAGCTGCCTTTCACTTTCTCTAACTTTGTTTTGAGGTGGTGCTCGATGACTTTCTTCACTAACTCCACTTGTCCATTGGATTGCAGGTGCCAAGGTGAGGAATATGCATTTGAAATGACGAGCCCCTGACACATGTCTCGGAACTTATCGTTATCGAACTGCTTGCTGTTATCGGAAACGATAGTGCGCGGGATCCCAAACCGATAGATGATGTTCTTCCAAACAAAGTCAACCACCTTCTACTCCATAATTTTTGCGAAAGGCTCAGCCTCGGCTCACTTGGTAAAGTAGTCGACCGCAACAATAACGAACTTGATCTGTCCTTTCCCAGTTGGCAGAGGTCCAATGATGTCGATTCCCCATTGGGCGAACGGCCATAACCCGATCATGGGGGTCATCTCTTCTGCAGGTTTTCTTGACACAGTCACGTATCGCTGACACTTATCACACCTCTAGACATAGTTCTTCGAGTCCTCCCTAATGGTCGGCCAGAAATACCCTTGACGGAGTATCTTCAGAGCCAAAGCCCGACCACTAGAGTGGTTTTCGCAAATGCCTTCATGAATTTTCCGAATCACATAGTCTACTTTATTGGATCGGAGACACCTGAGGTAGGGCTGTGAATGTCCCTTCTTGTATAAGACCCCGTCCAAGACTATATACCGTGCAGCTCTGATCCTCAAACATCTTGCCTCTAGCCTGTCTGAGGGGACCTCACCAGATGTGAAATAATTGTAAATCGGATCCATCCAGTTTGGTGTGACTTCCATCGGGTTGACCGTTTCTTGATCTGTTCGGTCAATGCTCGGATGTTCTATGAACTCCACAGGGATGACCCGAGGAATCTTTCCCTCCGTGGCCGAGGCTAGCCTCGCGAGGGCGTCGGCCCAAGAATTCTCTGTTCTAGGTATTTGATTGATAGTGCAGCTCTAAAACTTTTCTTTCAACTTCCTGGCCTCGGCCAAATAAGCCACCATCCTAGTCTCCTTAGCCTCATATTTAGTGAAGATATGATTCACCACCAGCTAAGAGTCGCATCGCACCTAGAGTGACTGGACCCCTAGACTGGCCGCAAGTCTAAGTCCATCCAACAGGGCCTCATACTCTTCTTCATTGTTCGAGGCTTTGAAACCAAGTCTAATTACGTACTGAATAGGTGTAGAGTTGGGTGCGACTAGGACGATCCCTACTCTAGCGCCCTTGGCGTTGGACGACCCGTCCACGAAAAGGATTCATCTCTATTCTGACTCTGTATTTTGATTGGTTGGAGGAGCGAGTGAAGTAGTTGCTTCTACTTTGGCTCTCGTCTCCTTTTCGCTCGGAGCAGTGAACTCTGCAATAAAGTCAGCCACAGCTTGACCCTTAATCGTGGTCCTCGGTCGAAACTGGATATCAAACTCCCCGAGTTCAATCACCCACTTAGTTAGCCTACCTGATACCTCAGGCTTTTGGAGGACTTGCTTGAGGGGAGAGTCGGTTAGGACAATGATGGATGTGCCTGGAAGTACGGGCGTAACCTTCAAGCCGAGACAATTAGGCAGAGTGCTAACTTCTCTAGAGCCGGGTACCTCGTCTTAGCAGGCACCATTGCTTTGCTCACATAGTACACGGGGTACTGCTTGCCACCCACTTCCCTGACTAGCGCGGAGCTGACGGCTGAGGTTGAGACTGCCACGTACAGGAACAAGGATTCGCCTTCTTCAAGCTTAGATAGTAGGGGCGGCGAGCCTAGATACTACTTCAACCATTGGAAGACTTGCTCACATTTCGATGTCCACTCGGCCTCTTATGACCCTTCCTGCTAAAAGAAGGGGATGCATTTGTCCGTGGCTCTAGAGATGAACTGTTCGAGCACTGCTACTTATCCGGTGAGACACTATATCTCTTTTATCGTCCGAGGCGAGCTCATATCAAGGAGCGCCTTGATCTTGTCGGGGTTTTCTTTAATGCCCCGTTGACTTACCTGAAAATCGAGGAATTTGCCGAAGCCGACTCCAAAGGCACACTTCGTGGGATTCAACTTCATATGGTATTCTTGGCTGATGGAGGTCTCTTCGAGATCCGCTAGGTGATCGGACGCCTTGATGCTCTTGACAAGCATGTCGTCAACGTAAACCTCCATGGTGCGTCCTATTTGTTTGGCAAGCATTTGGTTCACCAATCTCTGATAAGTGGCCCTAGCATTTTTCAGGCCGAACGGCCTAACCCGGTAATAGTAGAGCCCATTGTCAGTGATAGAGGTATCTGCCTGTCTGGGGAGTGTATCGCAATCTGGTTTACACAGAATAGGTGTCCAGGAAGAAGAGTAGTTCATGCTTAGCCGTACTGTCTATCAGCTAGTCGATCCGAGGCAAGGGAAAACTATCCTTGGGACAGGCCTTATTTAGGTCCAAGTAGTCCACACAGACTCACCACTTCCCGTTTGCTTTCTTGATGAGGACCACATTTACGATCCAATCTGGATAGTGTACCTCTTCGATGAAGCCATCGTTGAGGATTTTGGAGACCTCGTCGGCTACAGCTGCATATCGCTCGGCGTCGAACGCTCTTATCTTATGTTTTACTGGCCTATAATCTGGGTCCACATTCAGTCTGTTGACCATGACATCGGGAGAGATTCCCGGCACGTCCTCATGTGATCATGCGAAGACGTCTTTATGCTGCTGTAGGAAGGCCAACATCTGAGACCGTTGCTCGGAATTCAATGACAAGCCGAGCTGAACGGTTTTGCTCGGATCTGCTTCATCAAGCGGCACGGCCTCCAAGTCCTCCACGGATGAATCCTCTGTAGGACCACTGCGATCGAGGACATTAATGGTGAGGGCCTACTTCACTGACCTTTTCTCATTGCTATCGCATAGTATTTCTGAGCTTCGTGCTGATCACCTCGGAGATATCCTATTTCACCCTCGGCGGGAAACTTCATCATTAGATGGTATGTGGACTCAACCACCCTCATTGCATTGAGGGAGGGTTTGCCCAAGATGACGTTGTGCACTGATGGCACGTTAACAACAAGGAAGTCCACCAGGAGAGTGACTTGATGCCGTCCTTCTCCCGTGGTCACAGGGAGGGAGATGGCTCCCTCAGAGATCACCATTTCTCCGGCAAAGTCGTGCAGATGAGTCTTCACAGGTTTGAGGCGTGACCTTGGAATCCCCATTCTTTCGAAGGCCTCCGAGTAGATGATATCAGCCGAGCTCTCGGTGTCGACCAGGATGTGGTAAACCTTGTGGTTGGCCATGGTCATTGCCACCACCAAGGCATCATCGTGCGGATGATGGATTCTGGACGCATCGTCTTCCATGAAGGTTAGGGTGTAGGAACTGACTCGGAGCTCTTTCTTTGGCCTCTCGGTCATGTGGACGTAGTGCTCCGGATCAGACTTCCAAGAGTGGGCTTTACGAGCCCTGTTTGAGTCTCCTCCACCTGATGAACCGCCAAAGATGGTATGAATTTCTACCGGTTCTTTTACAATTTTGCTCGGCTGCTCTTCTCTTTGAGCTGATTTCTCCTCCTTAGTATATAGGTGCAGATGACCCTTACGGATGTGGGTCTCGATCTCGTCCTTGAGATCCACGCAGTCACTTGTGTTGTGACCGTGGTCACGATGGAACTGGCAGTATTTGCGCTTATCTTGGTGTTCCACATCGGCTTTCATGCAAACGGGCCAATTCAGGAGTTTCTGACCCTTGATGTCCAACAATATCTATTCTGTAGACGTGTTGAGGGGAGTGTAGGAACGAAACTTGCCCTCAGACTTCCTTCTCGGCCGACGATTACGAGGAACATAGTTGTCCGCTTTCTTGTTGGATAACTGGGGCTCTTCGTTCCTCAGCCTCTTCCCTTTAGTTGACGGCTCCGCTACCTAGATATTTTTACAGGAATTGGAGAACTCCTCAGCATTAGTGTATTTCTGAGCTCTGTCGAAGAGCTCGGCCAACGTCTTCGACACATTCTTCCCAATGGAGAAAGTAAACTTCCCCTCTTTCAGCCCGCTAAACATGACCGAGAGCGTCATTTTGTCATCATAATCCTCCACCTGTAATTCCTCCTCGTTGAAGCGGGCGATGAAATCCTTTAATGACTCTTTAGGCTCCTGCTTGATGGTGAATAAATGAGTAGTCAGCTTCTGACTCTTCTTACCACTTATGAACTAGGTAAGGAACAATCTGCTGAGTTCTGCGAAGGAGCCAATCGAATTGGGCTTGAGTTGCCTATACTAATTCCGAGCTGATCCAGCGAGGGTGATCGAAAAACCCCTGCACATCATCGCGTCCGTGGCTGTCTGGATCTGCATCCACGAGTGATAGGCCTCTACGTGCTCGAACGGGTCTCCAGACCCGGAGTACTGGATGACGAGAGGTATCCGGAACCTCTGTGGCATCACCTCGCTCATGATTGCAGAGGTGAAGGGAGGTTCGGTCTCTTCCATCATTGCCTAAACGGCGGCAAGGACAGATGAAGGATGCTGATTCTGTTGTATCGTTTGAATCCAATTGCTGAGTTTCACGAACCACATCTCCCACGGATCCCTATTTTCGGCAACTGTCTCCCACGGAGCCTCTACCTCAAGGGTCCTTCCCTCTCTCCTCCTCTCCAGCTCGTGATGGAGGTCCGTCGGTGCGAGGGGTGAGGTGACCGAGGCATTTATCAAGGCTCAAGTCGTTGGGTTTCGAGCTAGAACTGGGTTTTGGATGGGAGAGGGGTTCTGGACTGAAGCTGAAACTCGGGCGGATTGATGATGTGACCCCTTAGTCTCACACTCCGCGGTGCGGACTCGACTTCTACCACCGGTCCGACTGTTTCCAGGATGGGGTGCGGCTGCTGCTCCTGTCGTTGCTTCATCTGATTGATTTCGTCATGTAAGGCTTGAATCTCGTTTTGTATGACATGATACTTACTCCCTCGGTTGTGAGAGCGCTGGGATGGTCTTGGAGCCAACTCGGCGTGAAGTAATGAGGAAGACCGAGTCTAATCGTTTGGCTCCAGCTCCATAGCTACAGATTCTTCTTTCCTCTTGCCATTGCACTAGAAAATAGGAAACTGACTTTAAATACTTGATTCCCTCAGGCGGCGCTAAAAATGTTGCAGTCAAAATGTTGTCCACCCTCCTGGTCCAGACAATGATGGAAGAGACCGAATCTCCCTTCACCTCAGAAATCATGAATAAGGTGATGCTGTAGATGTTCAGGATGCCTCCTGCAATCTAGTACTCCGGGTCTAGGGACCCATCGGAACACGTGGATTCTTATCGTGTGTGGATGCAGATCCAGTCGGCCACGGACATGATGATGTGTAGGGCTTTCTCGATAACCCTATCCGGGTCGGTTCGAAGTTGGTATCGGCAGCTCAAACCAAAGTCGATCAACTCGTTCACTGAACTCAATAGATTGTTCCTTACCCAGTTTATCTCTGGTAAGAAGAGTCGAAAACCGACTACTCATTTATTTACCCTTAAATAGGGGAACAAGGAATCGCTCAAGGATTTCATCGCTTGCTTCAATGAGGAGGCATTGTTGGTAGATGACTACGATGATAAGATGACACTTGCTGTCATGTTCAGTGGGCTCAGAGAAGGGAAGTTTGCCTTTTCGATCGGAAAAAATCCACCAACCACTTTGGCTGAGCTTATTAGTCGAGCCCAGAAGTACACTAATGCCAAGGAGTTCTGCAACTCTTCAAAGAACATATAGGTAGCTGGGCAATCGTCTAAGGAGAAAAGACCGAGGAATGAAGAGCCTCAGTCAGCAAGCAAAAAATCTGACGATCGAGCCTATTGTGATCGTCGTCCGAATAGGAAGCCTGAGGGTAAGTTTCACTCCTACACACCCATCAACACATCTCTAGAACAGATCTTGCTGGACATCAGGGATCAGAGGCTCCTACAGTGGCCAGTTTGTATGAAGGTCGACGCAGGGTAGCGAGTTAAACGCAAGTATTGCCAATTCCACCGGGACCACTGTCACAATACGAGCAACTGCGTCGATCTCAAGGACGAAATCGAGAGCCTCATCTGTAGGGGTCACTTACAGTGGTACACCAGAGAAGAGAAGCCGGCTCAGAGAGACGAGAAGCCGAGCAAGACTTTAGAAGAGCCCGCCGAGATCCGTACCATCTATGGCGGCTCGTCCGGTGGAGGCGACTCGAACATAGCTCGCAAAGCGTATTCAGGAAGCTCGGATCCCGAGCATTACGTCAATATGGTCGAAAGGCCGAGGAAAGAGCTCCGAGTCAGTCCCTACAGTCTGACTTTTACAGAGGATGATGCACGTGGAATCCAACATTTGCACGATGATGCCCTCGTGGTGGCGATGACCATAGCTAACCATAAGGTTTACCGTATCTTGGTTGATACTGGAAGCTCAGCCGGCGTTATTTATTCTGAGGCATTCAAAAGAATGAGTATTGACAGGTCACGCCTTCGACCTGTGAAGACCCCTCTGCACGGCTTTGCCAGAGATAGGGTAATCTCTGAAGGAGCCATTACTCTCCCCGTGACCGCAGGAGGACAACATCAAGTCATACTTCTCGTGAACTTTTTAGTTGTGAATGTGCCATCAGTGCACAATGTCATTCTGGGTCGACCTTCCCTTATTGCAATGAGGGTGGTTGTGTCCACGTATCATCTTATGATGAAGTTCCTCGCCGAGGGTGGGGCGGGATATCTCCGAGGAGACCAGCGTGAAGCTCAGAGATGCTATGTGATAGTTGTAAGAAAGGGGTCGGTGAAGCAAGCCCTCATGTCAATGTCCTTGACCCTGGAGTTTTTACGGAAGATCCTCCCGTGGAGGACCTGGAGACCGTCCAGCTTGAAGAAGCAGACCCGAGCAAGATTGTTCAGCTCGGATCCTCTATAAATGCAGAGCAGAGGTCTCAGATGTTGTTTTTCTCGAGGCAGCATAAAGATATCTTCGCATGGTCACATGAAGACATGCCGGGTATCTGTCCTGACGTCATGGTTCACAGGTTGAATGTTGATACAGATCATAAACCGGTGAAGCAGAAAAGAAGAGCGTTCGACGCTAAAAGATACACAACAATTACCGATGAAGTCTTCAAGCTCCTCAGCGTCGGCTTCATCGAAGGAGTACATTATCCAGACTGGATCGCCAACATGGTCCTGGTCAAGAAGTTGAACGGGAAGTGGCAGGTTTGCGTAGACTACTCTGATTTGAATAAGGCCTGTCCTAAAGATAGCTTCCCCTTACCTCGGATTGACCAACTTGTGGACAGCACAACAGGACACGAGTGACTCTCATTCCTGGATGCCTATTCCGGGTACAATTAAATCCTGATGCACCCCCCAGACAAGCAGAAGACTACCTTTGTCATCGATAAAGGACTCTACTATTACCAGGTCATGCCATTTGGCCTGAAGAACACTGGGGCGATGTACCAGAGATTGGTGAATCAGATGTTTGCAAAGTAGATCGGTCGGAACATGAAAGTTTATGTCGACGATATGCTAGTGAAGAGCGTTAGAACTTTCAACCATATTACAGATCTCGGAGAGACCTTTTCGATCCTCCGGGAATACCGCATGAAATTGAATCCGACCAAGGGTGTCTTCGGAGTCGGATCAGGCAAGTTCCTTAGGTTTCAAGTTCGCCAGAGAGGTATCGAGGCGAATCCTGAGAAAATCAAGGTGCTGCTTGATATGAGCTCACCTTGGACCACGAAGGAGATCCAGTGTCTGACTGGTCTGGTAGCAGCACTAGGCCGATTTATCTCTAGAGATACAGAAAGGTGTCTCCCTTTTTTTCTAGCAACTGAATGGTAACAAGAAAGCCGAGTGGACCCCTGAATGTGAACAGACGTTCCAACAGCTGAAGCAATACTTGGGATCGCCTCCCTTACTGTCGAAGTTGGAGGAGGACGAGCCACTACTCTTGTACCTGGCGGTCTCTACCACGACCGTCAGTTCCGCACTCATCAGAGAAGTAGGAGGCAAGCAGTATTCTGTCTACTATGTCAGTAAGGCAATGGTACCTGCCGAGACCAGGTACCCGAGCATAGAGAAACTAGCACTCAGTTTGATCTTCTCAGCAGAAGGCTGTGCCCATATTTTCAAGCACACACTATCATCGTCCTAACTGACTTCCTCCTCCGGTAAGTCCTCCAAAAGCCGGATGTCTCAGGACGGTTGACGAAATGGGAGTTAGAACTCGGGGAGTTCGACATTCAATATCGTTCGAAGATTACGATTAAGGGCCAGGCAGTGGCCGACTTCATAGCCGAGTTCACAGTTCCGAGTGCAAGTATCGAAGCAAGAATAATCCCCGTGACCCCACCTGTTCCTTTGCCTATCAAGGACACGGAGTTGGAGCAGGGGTAGGTCCTTTATGTTGATGGGTCATCCAATGCAAAGCGCCAGAGCAGGAATTGTCCTGGTCGCACCCGATTCTACGATTATACATTACAATATCAGGCTCGGCTTTAAGACATCCAATAATGAGGCAGAGTATGAAGCCTTGTTGGTAGGACTCAGGCTGGCAGCCAGTTTGGGAGTTCAGTCCCTTGAAGTGCAGTGTGACTCTCAACTTGTAGTGAATCATATCTCCACTGAATACGAAGCCAAGGAAACCAGGATGGTGGCCTATCTCGTCGAGGCCAGGAAGTTGATAGGGAGATTCTGGAGCTGCGTCATCAACCAGATTTCGAGGGCAGAAAACTCTCGGGAGGATGCCCTCGCAAAGTTAGCCTCGGCCACGAAAGGAAAGATTCCTCGAATCGTCCCCGTGGAATTCATGGAGAGTCCGAGCATCGATCGAAAAGATCGGGAAAGGGTCAACCCTATTGAAGCCACCCCGAGTTGAATGGATCCAATTTACAATTACATAGTGTCTGGTGAGGTACCCCAAGATAAAATGGAGGTGCGACGCCTGAAGATTAGAGCTGCCCGATATATCGTCTTGAATGGGGTATTATACAAGAAGGGGCACTCACAACCTTACCTCAGATGCCTCTAACCCGAAGAAGCAGACTATGTGATACGTGAAATTCATGAAGGCATCTATTGTAATCACTCTGGTGGTTGAGCTCTGGCTCTGAAGATACTCTGTCAGGGATACTTCTGGCCGACCATTCAAGAGGAGTCGAATGATTACGTTCAAAAGTGTGACAAGTGTCAGAGGTTCACCGCCATACCGAGGTAACCCGCAGAGGAATGATCCCCATAAGCAGGCCGTGGCTGTTCTCTCAATGGGGAATCGACATCATTGGACCACTACCCACGGGGAAAGAACAAGTAAGGTTTGTAATTGCTGCGGTCAATTATTTTACCAAATGGGCTGAGGCCGAACCCGTTGCCAAGATCACCGAGCAAAAAGTGATCAACTTCATCTGGAAGAACATTATCTGTAGGTTCGGGATCCCATACACGATTGTCTCTGATAATGACAAATAGTACGACAACGATAAGTTCCGAGGCATTTGCAGAGGGTCGGTATTTCGAACGCTTATTCCTCGCCTCAGCATCCGGAGTCCAACAGACAAGTGGAGGCTGTAAAGAAAGTCATCAAGCATCATCTAAAGACAAAATTGAAAAAAGCAAAAGGGGCACGGGCCGAAGAACTTCCGTTTGTCCTTTGGGCCTACCGGACCATAGCTCAGTCGTCTACTGGGGAGACTCCCTTTTCACTATCTTACGGCTCGGAGGCAATCGTCCCAGTCGAGATTGACCTCCCAACGGTTCGAGTCAGAAGCTACCAGGAGAATCAAAACGCAGAGCAGATCGCAACAAATCTCATCTTGTTAGAAGAAACTAGGGAGGTTGCCAGACTTCGAGTCGCCGCTCGGCATTAGCAAGCAGAACGATTCTATAACTCCAGAGTCAAGATGAGGCGGTTCCGACCAGGAGATCTCGTCCTCCACCACGTCTTCTAGAATACTGCCGAGCTGGGAGCTGAGACACTTGGACCTAATTGGGAAGGGCCTTATCGCGTGGTCAGATCGACCCAGCCAAGTTCCTACCACTTGGAGGACCTCGAAGGGTGTCAGCTCCCTCACCTCTGGATGTTGAGCATTTGAAGATTTACTATCAGTAAAAATTTACTGGCCACTGAAGGCCCTCAATAAATGTATCGCTAAGAGCGACAAGCTTGTTAAGGCCATCAATAAAAGTTTCTTCTGTAGCAATTCGTCTCAGGTTGTCTACATTAAAAATTACTTCTCATAAGCAAAAGTTAACGGACCGATCCCTTAAAGAAGGGGTCGAGACGTAAAACCCACAAAAATCTACTGAGGGATCCCTCCATACGCAGAGGAAAAGCTCGCAGGAAACCTGATTCCCTAAAGGGGTCGGCTCGCCATATAATCACAAATCTATGGAATCGACCAAAGGACGCACGCCATTCGCGGGAAACTAACCCCCTCAGGGATCAGCTATTAACACCAACAGATCATTACGACAATCAGCTCACAAGAACACGCCCTCTATTGAGGAATACAAAAAACCATCATCTATTCGTATAAGTTCATAAATTTACATCAAAAAGGGGGGAGAAACACAAAACATCTCATTCCCTCCGAGTAGAGGGCCCGACTGTGGAGCCAGGGGGCTGAGCGTTAGGCATAGCTTCGGCGCAGGAGGGGCATTCGCAGTCTTGGCTTCCTCGACCTCGCCGCGGCGAGAGCGTTCAGTCGACCATTGGATAAAGCCTACGAACCTCATCAAGACAAGCGTCGACGCCGGTATGGTAGCCAAAAAGGTAGACTTTGTCCAACTCCTTGGCCCTCTCGGTTGACTCCTTGTACTCGGATACAGCTACAACAATATGTGAAGCTACCAGAGCCTCGAGCTCCTCCAGCAGTTTCGCCCAATCCGCAGAGGTTGCGGCTTCAAGGACAATGCGCTGTTGAGACAGCTGGTCCTCAACCATCCACCGCTCCATCGTGAGCCGGTCCTTCTCTCCCTCGAGCGCCGACTCGGCCTCCATGGCCCTGAACTCCAGGTTTTCATTAGCCTCGTGCAAACGCTGGATTTCATGGTCGGCGACGTCCAAGCGAGCCTGAAGTTCATTTACCTTGCCCTGAAGAGCTGACTCCCTGGCTCGGCCTGCGTCCAGTAGCTTCTCAAGCTCAGCTCTCCGCATTTCGAGCTCGGTTCTCAGCGCATCTTGCTCTGCCTTCTCCACTACAAACTTGGCCTGCTCTTCTTCGAGCAGATCTGCCTCCTTCAACCTCTCCTTTACCGCCACCATCATCGGCAGTGACTGATAGCAGAGCGCTGCGAAGTCATTATAGAACTCGACGTAATTTCGAGAAAGAGTGTCGGTTATACTCGACTTTTGTGCATGCTTCGCCGCCCAAGGGTTCAGCAGGGCCATGTGATAACCGGGGGGCTGAGTCTCCGGAGTGGGGTTCGGAGTCCCTCCGGCTCCGCTGGTTGCAGAGGTCTGAGCGGTCGCCTTAGGCGCAACGGTGGCTTTAACAATAGTATGGTGGGCCTCAGACCGTGCAGGGGCGTTGGCATCAGGGCTCTCCCCGACCATCTCCCTCTCCCCCGAGAGTGGAACCTCGGGGACTTGTTCCTCCGGAGATGGTGTCGAGATGGTGATGGGCTCGACCCTGACAGGAGCTTCGGGAGCTCGTGCTTCGAGAGCAGGGCTTCGAGCTGAGGTGGGTACGGGTTCGAAAGGGGTTGTGGCAGGTATGACCTTGGCCGAGGTCGTGACTGAAACCTGAGCAGGTTCGGCTTCGAGAGGTCTTTCTCTTATTCGACCCGCTTGCCTTTGCCTCCAGCTCAATTGAGATGATGACGTCTATCGGAGGACGCGATACAACTAGCTGTCTCCTCTTCGAGCCACCTGCCTCCATCCCTGTGTAAAAAGAAAGGAAACCAATCCAAGGTGAAAACCTAATCGATGGTTACTGAAAGGTCGACGGATAGATCCTTATCCTACTTACCAAGAGCAAAAGGAGTAGAATAGAGCGTATAGAAGCCGGATGATACTAGGTTCGACCCGTTGATAAGGTCGAACCAAACGCCCTGCTCCCCAGCGAGCACACGAGCTCGAGCTTGAGCTTCTTGATTCTTCTGGAAGGGACTGAGGTCAAGGGCCCATTTTCGGTTAGTAAAGTGTCCCTTTTAGTTGGGTACAAAAGAAGTAAAGTGCGAGTTAAAGCGGAGAAGGACAGGCCATAAATACATAATACGACAAGATGAAAGATGCGGAAGCTCCCTGGTGGGAATCCGAGTACATGCTAATTAAAGTATAAAGTAAATACATAAGTTGCTTGCATGTGGATCATCAGACAAAGGCATATTTGACTAGGCCGCGTGGCATCATCATAGATGAAGCTCACACCTTCGAAGGCAGCTCTTTCTACGTTTTCAGAACACCTCCAGCCGCGAAGTTTAGCGAGAGGGCCCCTTGATTTGACTAGGCGACGGAGGGACGCGGATTGCCGACTACCCCCGCCCATCCCTAACTCCGAACGGGCAGTTCTGTGAGCGGGCCCACTGTGATGTATCTGTAGCTGTTTATCCCTTTGCTCAGATTATTTTAAGGCATCAAAACAAAAATGAAGCAAATCCAACGGTCAAATGGACCACACCGCATATGACTCTTATATTTAATGCAACTGCATTTTAATACAACTTAGCTTAGTATTTGGTGTGGTCTACATGAGCGATCGATCTACCTCATTTTTATTTCGACGCCTTAAAATAATCTGAGAAAAGGAATTGACGGCTTGGATATACAGATACATAACGGTGGGCCTGCCTACAGAACTGCCCGACCGGAGCTAGGGACGGGCGGGGGGTAGTACGCAATCTGCGCTCGCGACGGAGACGGTGGCAGGGAAGTAGCCAATCCGTTTACCATCAGAGATGAAACTCAGACCTTTCAAGGCAGGTTTGACTGCGCGCGGATTAGGTGCTACCCCCGCCTGTTCCGAGCTCGGGACAGGTGGAGGCTCAGAGGGTCATTGAGGGGCCAGCGTGATACATGAACTTCATTTACACCGACCATACATTTTTTTCATATTGCTGTAGAATATTATCTAAAAAATAGTAAATATCCAAGTCTCACATGGGTCACCAGGTAGAGGTTAAATTACTACCGTTAAAAAAATTTTAGAGGCCACAAAAGCTTTAGATCAAGATGATAACTGTTTTTTCACTTCATTCAAGTGTATATGATCATATCAAGAGGTTGGATGGAAATTTACCGACAAAGTGGGCCCTAAAAATGTTTCAACAGTGAGCGTCCTTAGTAATGCTGTTTCATATGGTGTGGTCCACTTGAACAATGGATCTATCTTGTTTTTGGTTACTTTAGAATGGTATGAAAAAATGTATGGACGGTGTGGATAGTAGTCATATATGATGGTTGCCTCTCAATGGCGCTCGGATCCTAGCTCGGAACTGGTGAAGGAAGGAACTAATCCGCGCCTTGATTTGACTAGGCCATGTGGGCTTATTAAAGGGAAGCGGATTGTGTACTGAGTAACTCAGTATGCTTGGTGTACTGAGTAAACTCCGTGGGGTTCACCATGATCTATGTATTTTATCCACTCTATCTATCTATTATTAGATAATTTTATTACATGGGTCCAAAATTGAAGGATATCTAAAGCTCAAATGCAACGCAAACAGTTTGAATTAAACTTGTACGGTTGCAAAATTCTTGAGTGCCACAGAATTTTTGTATTAAGCTTACATTTATTATTTTCCCTTCATCCATGTCTTTGTGATATTATTAATAGCTTGGATGACAAATAGACATTGCTGTAGCGGATGACAAATAGACATCACTGTAGGGCCTAAGAAGGTTTCAATGGTGGAAATCATTATTCCAACTGTTTCCTATCTTATGATCCACTTGAGAGTTGGATATGCTTCAACTTTGGGCTTAACTCCTTAAATGAGTTAAAAAAACATATAGACGGTGTGGATAAATCACTTATTTCACGGAGGGCCTAATTGAGTTTACTCAGTACAATAAGAGCGTACTGAGTAACTCAGTACGCAATCCGATTCCTATTAAAGAAGAAGAGCATGGGACGCGGATTTCCAGCGAAAGGCTAGCCGATTAACTACGCCGGTACCTCACCCAACACGGTGCGGCTCTGACCGTGGCTCCACCGGCGCGGATTAGCTACTGACAGGTTAGGTTGAGTAGGGAGACTCTCTACTCAAGTGTTGTCACCGAGCTATGTGAGTCCTACCATGATGTATGTTTTGTATCCATACCGTTCATCTATTTGGAGGGATTAATTTCGGGCATGAAACAAAAATTGGGTTAGATCCAAATGTAGAGTAGACCTGCCACAAATAAAAATAAATAAATAATAATAAATAGTGGGGAGAGTGATGCCATGGTTACAAACTTCGAAGCCTAACAGAAGTTTTAGACCAAGCTGAAATTTGTGTTTTTCCTTCTTTTATCCATGTGTTAACTTATAAATAGGTTGGATCTCAAATAAATGTTATGGTGGACCTTAGGAAGGTTCCAGCGGTGGGCGTCACTCTCCTCTCTTTTCTGTGGTGGGATCTATTCCAGGTTTGTATCTGCCTTATTCTTTGCATCCTCCCTTAAAAAGATTTCTCTAAATGGATAGATGGTGTGGATACAACACAGACATTATAGGCAGCCATGTCAACCCGTCAGTAGCAAATCCTCGTCCGGCCCAACCTTGGACCACATCATGGATAAGAGGAGTACCGGTTAGCCAGGTGGCTAGTGGTCGGTGTTACTGAGCCCTACCATGATCTATGTGGTTTATCAATACCAGTCATCCGTTTTTACGCATCATTTTAAATATTTATCTCATAAATGAGAGAAATCAAAATCTCGTTTCAACCTGTGGTCTTGGCGTCGATTCCCATGGTGGGGGTGGCTAACAATGAAGTGGAACTGACAGTGGTTGTACTAACAAACTAACAAAAAAAAAAAGAATTAAAATCTCAGGTAGACCACACAATGAAAAAACAGTACTAATTGAACGAAGCGAATTGACTGGTGTAGTAGGTACATGTCGTGCAAGGAGGAGCACGGATGCTCCTCAACCTCCTAGTTGTACGGACGATTCAAAGGAGATCAAAGTTACAAGGCGTTACAGTGATGTAGTTATTATATCTACAACGCTCGTCTAATTTTTACAGGTCATTTTAAAGCATTATCCAAAAAATAATCATATCTAAAGATTATTCTGATCACATGATTTTCACTGTTAAACAATTCATGGTACCTGCTATAATATTTATTTTCCGTTGAAAAACAAATTTTATATTGATCCAAAACTTCTATCACCCAAAAAGGTTTCAACAGTAGATGTTTAATCTCCCACTACTTTTTGCAGTATGGTCCACTTGATTGTTATATCGGTTGTATTTTTCGTCTCAGTCCTTAGGACGAGCTTGTAAAATGGATGGACGGTTTGGATATAACGATCATACCTACGGAACTCCACTAACGTCAATACAGCGGCTATATTTGCTGGTGTGAGGTCAACCATTCCGCTTCCCGCGTACGTGCCGGCTGCTTTTCCATCAGCATCATAACATGAGTGCCGTCAAGTCTAAGCACTATCAAGACGTGTGCCACGTTTTTACCGAATATTTATTCCCGTACAACATTTTACTCCTGTACAACTTGTGGGCGTAAAAGGACGCGGACTCCGTCGGGTACTTCACACCAGCGATACAGCTGCTCTAGGGCGTGTTTGGCCGGACCAATTCTACGGGGGATTAGGTGATGGAATGGATTTTAAGGTAATGGTAGTGTCAGTGTTTGTCCCTTATCCCATGGGATATACAGCAGCCTGTTTGAAGTCTTTAGCCCATGGGCAGTTCTATAGGCTAAAGACCTGCCTATAGAACTGTTCGTACGAGGCTAAAGACATGCGGTATAGGATGCAATCCACGTCCACCAAAACAGAAGTGGATTGGCTGGTGTACCACAAACATGCTATATAACCATTGGCTGATGGGAGGGGAGTAGCCCATCCGTATGCGCGGATTAGAGGAGCGAATTGCCCAGTAATTTATTATACTTAGCGTATCGTGTAAACTCCATGAGGTCCACCATGATTTATATATCTGATATGATACTTCCATCAATTTTACTAGAAAATCTTATGATCTAAGCCCAAAAATGAAGCATATAGAATGTTCAAATGAATCACACCACAGGAAACAATTGAATTGAACGTCTAGGGTTGAAAAATCCTTCGAGGCCATTGATTTTTGAGATCAAGCTTATATTTTTATTTACCCTTCATCCGGTATGGTCTTATGAACAGGTTAGATGACAAATAAACATCATAATGGAGCCCAGAAAGGTTTCAACAGTGGAAATCATTATCCCCACTGTTTCCAGTGGTATACTTGATCTTTGGATATACTTTAATTTTGAGCCCAACTCCTTAAATTAGATGGAAAAACAGATGGAGACTACGGACATTTAAGGTGAGCCCAATTGAGTTTCTCAGTACTATAAGCATATGGGTAACTCAGCGTCATGATGTATGACTTTTACCCACATTGTACATCCATTTTTGAATATCATTCACAGTACTTGACCAAAAATAAGTCGGATTCAACTGGACCACACAATTGGAAGCAGTGGTGCTAAGGACGCTCATCGTTGAAACCTTCTCCGGGCTCACTTTGTCATTTATTTTCCATCCAACCCACTTGATATGATATACACCTGGACGAAACGAAAAAACAAATATCATCTTGCCAAAACTTCAGTGGCCCCTTAGAAGTTTTCAACAGTATGAATTTAATACCCACCGTGTGGCCCATTTGAGACCTTTATCTTTCTTATTTTTTGGCATAATGTATTAAAATAATATGAAAAAATGTACGGACAGTGTGGATAAAGTTCATACATCACAGAGGCCCCTCAGTGGTCTTATCAGCCTCTGCCGGTCCCAAGCTCCGAACAGGCGGGGTTCATACCTAATCCGCACGCTTTATAACTAAGATGGTACAAGGAGTTGTCATTTGTTGATGTAAGAAACTATATTTCGCTCATCTACACCGTTGATCTAACATCCATAGTGCA
The DNA here is from genome assembly GCA_030180095.1 of Magnolia changhungtana. Taxonomy (NCBI): domain Eukaryota; kingdom Viridiplantae; phylum Streptophyta; class Magnoliopsida; order Magnoliales; family Magnoliaceae; genus Magnolia; species Magnolia changhungtana. The sequence goes on along the minus strand of JASAUF010000467.1, from coordinate 3,634,000 downwards.
TATACTGCATCTGTACGTTGAATAGAAGCCTTTAGAAAGCCATGCATTTTTCTTCCCTCCTAGTTCTCGCCCACCTAACGGGAGGACTGCCGTAGCTCATTTATGAGAGTACGTCTTGCCTGTGGCCATTGAGAATCCACCTTGTGGAGCCGCTTACAGGCAGGGCCGGCTCAACAACTTTTGGGGCCTAAGGCGAAAATTTTAAGTAGGGCCTTTTTTTAATATTAAATATTAATTAAATTATATTTATTTTATTTTTTATTTAAAATTTATTTTTCTTGCTTTTTGAGATGCAAAATTACTGATTAAGTTTTTGCATTCAAGTTCCTCTAACATATTTTTTTCAATTGATAATATAGCTAATCCACTTAATCTTTCTCGTGACATAGTTGACCTTAAATAAGATTTTATTAATTTTAATTTTGAAAAACTTCTTTCTGCGGATGCAACTGTAACAGGTATTGTTAGTAATATTCTATAAGCAATATATGTATTTGGAAAAGAATCTAACCTTTTAATAAAATTTAATACATTAATTGGAGTATTTTCATTTATTTGTAAAACTTCTTTTAAAACTTTTAGTTCGGAAAATAAATCTAAGCCATCAATATCAGAATAAATATCATGTTTGAGAAAACATTCGAGATTAAGACAATACGTTTTCAAACTATCATCTTCTAGTGCTTTTAGTTTATCAAAATTAAATAAAAAATCAAAAATATTTTCATATATTTGAAATTGTTCAAACCTGATTTCAATTGAAGAAATAGCTTGATCTATTATATATAAAAAATAATTAATTTTAAATGATTCTTCAGCAGATTGTGTTGTCTCATCATTGCCATTCTCATCAAATTGTTTCTTTCTACGAATTATTCGTTTTTCACGAAATAAAGGCTCTATTTCCATTTTGGTTGCAATCTCTTTATATGAAATCATAGCAGATGTAAATCCATCTTCTCTATATTTCTTTAAAAAAGAGATGAGACCCTTTAATTGATCAATAGCAATATCAATATGCATGTCTTTCGATTGTAAATTTTTGCTAACAGAGTTAACAGCAAATAATATATCATACCAAATAGTCATGCCTAACAAGAACTCAAAACTTTTAATCTCATATGTTGCTAAACAATCAGTTTCACTCTTTGTTTTAGGATCTTCGCTTGTTTTTTGCTAATTGTAACAAAGCATCTCTTACTTCTAGAGCTTGAAATTTTATTGCTTTTACACTTTCAATTCGACTTTCCCAACGTGTTTGTGACAATGGCTTAAGAGTTAAACTTGGCACATTATCTTGTAAAATTTTCCATCGCTTTGTGGAAGAAGAAAACAATGTATATATACGTTGTACTACTCCAAAAAAAGATATAGCTTTAGGACAAGAATTGGCCATATCACATAGCACAAGGTTAAGATTATGACAACCACATGGTGTTTAAAATGCTTTAGGGTTTATATCAAGAATTCTTTTTTGTACCCCTTGTTTTTTCCCTTTCATATTGGACCCATTGTCATATCCTTGCCCACGTATATCATTAATATCAAGTTCAAGACTCTTTATTGTATTTATAATTTCATTAAAAAGACCTTTTCCAGAAGTATCATATACTTTTAAAATTTCTATAAAATGTTCATCTATTTTTATTGGACTTGTCGAAATATCAACACATTGTATTACAAGAGTCATTTATTCTTGATGACTTACATCGGGAGTACAATCAAGTATAATTGAAAAATATTTTGCTTCTTTAATCTTTTTAATAATTTTACTTTTAATTTCATTTGCTAATAACTGAATCAATTCATTTTGTATATTATGCCCAAGATAATGCTTATAGATTTCTCCATTTTGAATACGTCGAACATGTTCTTGCATTACTGGATCAAATTCTCGTAATCATTTCAATTAGACTTAAAAATTTCCATTATTTTCTTGAAAAATCCTTTCATTTGTTCCACTAATGCCAAATTATTTTTTCCAAGATTTTTAACTACAAAATAATTCTTAATAGCACTTTTTTCCAATGATCTTTCTCTTTGTTAATTTGTTCTTGGACACTTTTATCAATTGTTTTATTTTTCAATAATCTTATTTCTAAATCAATCCAAGAATTCATGTTAGTAATATGCTCATTGGTTGTTTCATGATTTTTAAGCTTAACGCTAAGATTTTTCCAATCCTTAGTTCCTTCATTAGCAAGTTGAGTAGTACTATGTTGTGAATTAAACACCTTGCAACAAAAACAAAATACTTTATCCAAATCTTTTGAATACACTAGCCATTTTCTATCAAATTTCTCCCCATTTGGTAATTTCTTAGAATAATATGCAGTAGAAAAATGTCTAGAGTTTTCATCTTTAGGAAAATTTATATCATTGTTTCTAATTGGACTATTTTCTACTAATAGATCTCTTAATTTTGTATCAATATTTTTCCATTGACTTGGATCATAGATATTATCTTGTGGTGGTAGATTAGTAATATTTTCATTTTCTTCTAAATTATTTTGTTGTTCATTATTAAGAATTGTTACATTAGATATTTGAACATTATTATGATTATTTTCATTATTATCTTTTTGTTGTATAATTTCATTATCTTCTAATTCATTTTGATGAATTTGTTGTTTATTTGTAACATTTTCATCCAAATTTTCTGTTGTATTTTGTTTAATACTAGTAACAAATTTTTCCATAGATCCTTTTTGAGATTCAATTTGTTTTTCAAATTTTCTCTTTTTTTTTTTTGTTTTTCATAACCAGATAGATATTTTCTAGTAGACATTTATAATGACAAAATATTTATAGATAATTAAAATAAGATTTATAATAGAAAATTATAATTTAACTATAAGAAAAATTAAAGTATAGAACAATAGAACCTGATTAATCAAAAGCAATATTGCAACTTGACAAGCTGAATGATGTGATCACTTTATACTTTAAACCTGCACAAATAAAAATTTATTTATTACATAACTCAATAAATTAGTATTAATACAAAAATGAAATTTTCTAAAAGAATGATTAATAGAAATATAACTAAAATATACTAATTAAATAAAAGGCTGGAATATTTAAAAAAATAAAAAAAAAAACAAAAACAAAACATCCATACAAAAAGGCTGAAATATTTTTTTTTTTTTTAAAAAAACAAAGCATCTGTACAAACTACTAAACTACAAAAGTCAAACTAATAACAAAATAAAAAAACTTACTCCATAGAATTATTATCCCATGTGATAAGTGATAAAGCTAAATTAGATTGGAAAGTATAAAATTTATCGGAGATTCACACTATCACAAATAAGAAGAGAAAGTGAGTAGTTAGAATTAGAACTTACAAACAACCAGAGGCTTTCCAACACAACAGCAGCCCACACTACATGGCCACTCCACACAATTTACAAAGAAAGCGTAAAAAGAAAAAGATCAAGATGGAGAACAATAAGGTGAGTAGTGGAAAAAAAAAATTGGAATTTCTTCAATAATTAAGATGGAGAAATAGAGATAGAGAGATGAGAAAATATTTTTGTTTTCTATGTTTTTTTTTTTTATAATCACTCTTTTGGTATAATCACTCTTTTGGCAAATTTTCGTTGGTGGAATACCAACGGACGGTTTCCTATAATGAATGCTCGTTCTATCATTCAGCTTGTAGCCACCGTTTATGCCGTGCACAGATAAACTCCTTTTTCAGTTTTTTTTTTTTTCACTCTCTCCTGTAATGAATGCTCGTACAAGTGGGGCCCACAAATGGGAAATCGAGACCATTAACTCATTGGTTTCTACCATGGATGGACCAATTCCTGAAATAATTTTCCATCAGATTTTCATAACATTTGGATTTATGGCCTACAAATAAACGGTGAAGACAAGAAACCAATGATATTCCACATGCAAATGAAAAACGGTCACGATTAGTGGTTTTGATCTTCTAAACCTGTAAATATTTCAGATCATTTATACTTTCTATGTGAGCCAAAATATCAACGGCCCTTGACATTACTTGAACTATGGGTCCAATACTACAAGCTCAAAGCCTTAGTATAGTATGCATATCCTAGGTCGAGGACCTATGATTTGGATAAAATTGAAATGGGTTGCGGACGTGGTTAGAAAACTGGGAGAGAGTAAGGAAAAAAAAAAAAGAAAAAGAAATCGGATTGTGTAAACTTAGTTGGGCCCACCGCCAATGCATGTGGTTTGTCCACGCCGTCCATTCGTTTTTTCAGATCATTTTATGGGTTCAACCAAAAATTGATGCATATGCAAAGCTCAAGTGGGCCATACCATTGGAAAAAGTGGATCTATTGATTTCAACCGTTGAAAATTTTCTAAAGCCCCAAGTGATGTGTATTTGTCATCCAACCTATTCATAAGATCAGAAGTACATGGATGAAGGGAAAACACAAATAGCAGCTTGATCTAAAACCTCTGTTGTCCTCGAGAATTTTTCAACGGTAGATGTTCAATTCACACAGTTTACGGTGGTGTGGTCCATTTGACGTTTGGATATACTTCATATTTGGAGTAAAGGCCTAATATTTTGTGTTAAAAGATATGGACGGAGTGGATATAATTCATGAATGACACAGGGGCCCGCAAAGTTTACTCAGTATCTTACCGTACTATGTGACTCAGTACGCAATCCGCTTCCAAAAAAAACTGGAAAAGTCCCCTGTTCACGGCAGAAACGGAGGCTAACGGAACGGCAGTGAACAAGCATTCATTATAGAAAACCGTCCATTGGTATTCTACCAACTAAAACTTGCCACGTCACTTCCACTCCCTAGGTAAAGACGTTCATTTTAAATATATATTATATTATATTCCTTAAAATATGGGGCCTTCTTAAATGTGGGGCCTTAGGCCATTGCCTTGGTTGCCTTGATAGTAGAGCCGGCCCTGCTCACAGGGGTCCACATGCTAAGTGTTATGATGATCGGAACCGTCCATGGTGTGGAATCTATCCCATACAGGCCATCAGAAGAAAATTCCATTGAAAGGATGATCGTGACCATCACTATGGTAGGTAATGAAAAGAAAAGTTTCTATGAATCACATTTTAGTTCTAAAATTTAAAGACTAGGATTACATACGGTGGCAAAGAGAATACAAACACTTCAATGTTTGGGGATCCACCAAAGAAACCCCAAGTTATAATCAAACAATAAGAGATCAATCTAAACAAGTACAAATGAATACAAGATTTTACGTGGAAAAATCCTCACACGAAAAAATTACGGCACAAAGCGATAGCGAATACACTATAAAATCAATGTTTACAAGAGATGGAAGAGTTTACCAATCAAGAATACACCATGGATATCACAAAACCCTAGCTTTTCTTCCCCGTTTACTCTCCAAAATCCCTTTACACGTTTCTTCTACCATAATCCTCAATTACAAATCATTTAATATGTTAAAAATTGAAATAGGAAACAAAACACACAATTTCATAAAATTGTGCAAGTCGGTCGATGGGAGCTTCGATCATATTGAGTGCCATCGACGTCTATCGATAGGATCAAAGCCACCTTCGATCATATCAATTTGGACCTAAAAACTGTCCATCGAACAAAGGCAAAAAATCGGGATTATCTCGATGGGATCGAGTGGATTGTCGATCCCATCGACATACCTGGTTACTGACATATTTAATAAAGACATCAGACAACAATCTCTACCATGTCTTCAATCTTTACAAACCACATATCTAATTAAGCTCCATCTCTAATTAACTCCATCATAGCTACACCATCATCGTCGTTTCTCATGCACACTCCACATTCATCAAGCCTTCAACGAGTCCAGAGAAGTCGCACATAACTTGAACTTCTCCGTAAGAACCACCTTCGTAAACATATCAACCGAATTCACACTTATGTGGATCTTCTTTAAAGTCATGCCTCATTCCTTAAGCACTTGATGGATAAAATGACGACAAACATCAATATGTTTAGTATGTGAGTGATAAATAGAGTTATTCATCAAATTAATCGCACTTTTGCTATCACAATTAATTGGAACGACATCCTGTTGAAGCCAAAGATGATTTATCATTTCTCTCAACTAAACATCTTCTTGGAGTGCTTTTGTCATAGACATATACTCTGCTTCGGTTGTGAAAAGAGCTGCTACTGATTGAAGCTTTGACATCTAATTGATTGCTCTACCCGCCAGTACAAATGAGTAGCTGAAAGTTGATCTCCTATTATTCATGTTTGATGCGTAATTGACATCAACATAGCTTATCAACTTGTACTTTGACTTTTCAAACGTTAAGACGTATTCTACTTTACCTCGAATATACCCAAGTAACCATTTCACTGCATCTCAATGTTGTTTGTTAGAGTTAGCCATGTATCTGCTCATAACACATACTGTATATGAAATATCTGGTTTCATTGAAAGCATAACATACATCAAACTACTAACGACATTCAATTTGGGCACACGAGACATCACTCGCTTTTTTTTTTCCATATGTATTAGGACATTTTTTAGAAGAAATCTTAAAGTGAGTAGCATGGGTTGTGCTAACTGGTTTCGCCTTGTCCATACCAAACTTTGTCAATATATTCTCAAAGCATTTAACCTGTGACAATTGAGAATCTTCATTGAAGCCCTTACATCTTTCATTTCAAATGTCCTTGAGAACTGAGTCTTCAACGTATCGATCTTAAATATGTTATGGCTGGCAATAAATATGTCATCTACATACAATACCGGTACAATGAACTGTTTATCATCAAGTATTTTGTAATAGATACAATGATCATACTTGTGGTAAATCACTGGCCCATCATGAAAGTATCAAACCTTTTATATCACTGCTTAGGTGAGTGTTTCAAGCCGTATAACGACCTCCTCAATCTGTAAATTAATTTTATTCTCAACCCCTTTTACTCTGAACCCTTTTGGTTACTTTATATAAATATGCTCTTCTAGCTCCCCATGTAGAAAATCGATCTTCACATCTATCTGTTCCAATTCTAGCTTGTATTGGACAACTAATATCAATACAAATATGATAAACACATGCTTGACTATAAGTGCAAAAATCTTGATGAAGTCGACACCCTCTTTCTGCACATCCCCTTTTGTGGCTAATCTTTCTTTATATCTATCTTGTTTCTTCTTATAAATCCACTTACACTTGATCAATTTTCACTCCATTGGAAGTTCCACCAACTCCCATGTCTCATTCTTATACAGAGAGTCCATCTTCTCATGCATGACCACCATCCGCTTCTCAAAATCAAAACTATCTAATGTTCTTGAAAGGTAGATGATTAATCCCCCCTTATCCGTAATGAGGGCTAATACGACATTCGAGTCATCCCTATATCTGAATGGTAATCTACGATTGCTCAGTGGAATTCTTTTAAGAGGTGATTCCTCCACCTACTCTTGTACCTTTTCCTACAACTCAGGTTCTGCCCATGTATCTTCATTTCCAATCTCGACATTAATGACCGTTGATTTCTCTCGTTCCTTGCGTTCGTCATTTCAAAACAAGGAATCTTCATCAAATCTGACATCTCAACTAATTATGACCTTCTGTGTGACTCGATTGTACAACATATACCCTTTCACGCCATCACTATAATCCACAAAAATACACTTTTTAGCCATTTGGTCTAGCTTATCTCTCTCAATTGGCGGTATATAAGAGTAAGCGTCACAACTAAATACCCACAACTGTGAGTAGTCTACCTCGTAAGCACTCCACATTTTTTTAGGAATCTTATAGTCTATCGGCGTAAACGGGGAGCAATTCACAAAGCAATAAGTTGTGTTAACAGCCTCTGTCCATAATTCTTTACCCAATTCAACATTGCTCAACATGCTTTAGGCTCTCTCCAAGAGAGTCTCATTCATCTGTTTTCCTACACCATTCTACTTTGGTATGTGCCTAACTGTATTATGTCATATATAATCCACTCATCCTTCTAAAACTGGTTGAATTTCTTTGAAGTAAACTCACCACCATTATCTGTTCTTAAAAACCTTTAGTTTCTGCCTTGTCTCCTTGTCAACCCTTGCCTTCTGCACATTGAATGTGGTGAATACATCAAATTTATTTTTGTAGGAAATAAATCCACACTTTCTTAGAGTAGTCATCTATGAATGAGACAAAGAATGATAACCTCCTAGCAGAAACAATGGGTGAAGGGCCCCATACATTTGAATGCACATACTCTAGCATTTCCTTATATACATGTTTTCCAATATTAAAAGTTAGTAGTATACACAATATTCACATATATGAAAAATCAATGCCTTTAAAAACAACAATCAAACTACGATTAGAAAATACCTTCATATTGCGCTCGCTCACGTCGCCTAGACGCGCATGCTACAAATGTGCTGATGTGCACTCTACTACAGACACTACAGCTCTACCCAATACAGTATTCTTGATCAATTTGTAAAGGTTACTATTCTGCTATGCTTTCATTACTATGAGCACCCATTTTGAAACTTTAAGGACCTTGTCATAACTAGTGAATTTGCAACCAAGTGTCTTAAGAGCCCCAAGAGAGATAAGATTCTTCTTGAGGTCGGGAACATGTCTCACATCCATTAGGATACGCTCCATTCCATTGAACATCATAATCTGCATTGAGCCGATACCAATCACCTTATAGGCAATGTCATTGCCCATAAAAACCTTTCCACTTTCGTACTCGCTATAACTGGTGAAACAATCTCTGTGAGAAGTCATGTGGTGTGAAGCTCTCGAATTTAAAATCCAGTTATTATTGAGGTAACCAGATTTAGATGCGATCAATACATCACTACCATCCACCCGCTTGCATGATTGCACTATGTTGGTATCTTTTGGCCCATTCTTAGATTTTTCTCCCATTTAAGCCTTAGGGTTCTTACGGTCCTTCTTCATATGTCCTATCATCTCATAATTCTAACATTTCATATCTTGTCATTCCCTTTCGATTTGTATTGCGATTGAGAATTCCCATTCTCCCGCTCAGAATTCCTTCCTCTTGCTAAACAACACATCGGTAAAGGTACCATTATGTAACGCCTAGGGGTGTACACAAACTAGGCCAACCCGATTAGCCCGCTCGACCCGGCCCGAAAAAGCTCGACTCGGCCTCAGGACGGGTCAATTTTCAAAGCCCGTTTTGAGTTCAAGCCGAGTTCGGATCGACCCAGGCCAGGCTCGACTCGGCCGGCTCCGACTCGGCCCGACCCGACTCGCCCGACCCGACCCGGCCCGAAAAAATTTGCATTATTGCATGCATTGAGTAGCTGTTTTCCACACATACAAACTTGACTTTAGAAGTTCTTAAAAATGCGAACTGTATAGTCATAACTGAATTTAAAAAAAAGTGGACAAGCTAGATGGGCATTAAAATTACTATATGAATTTTTTTTTTTGAATATTTCCTCATTTAGGATATTCATGCATATCTTTTGGAAATAGATCCATCTAAGCTTAATTAAAATTTCAATGAAGAAGTAAAAAAAGACTTTAGAAAAATTCAAGGAAGAAGACTTGATTGCAAGCACATCTATGTTGACCTTTATATAAGAAGATTTCATTAAGATCTTTGAAGGTTATAAAACCTCTAAGGAAATAATAGAGAATTACTTAGGCCAAGGATTTTAGTAGTTAATGACAATGAAATTCTTGAGCACATGCAAATGTCATTTATTTTGAATAGTTTACAACTTCATAAAAAATAGTTGTGATAGTCCTAGGTTGAAAGCAAAATTCTTAAACCTAACCAACCTTTCTCTTCAACTAGCTTTGGCAAGGAGTTTATTATCGTGGAACATGTATGACATCCGAACTATCCAACAGGTGCATCCTACAACCATGATTAGACGACTCAAAAGTGAGGTCTATCCAATTATATGGCACACACCTTAGAAATTTGTGTACATCACTCAAAAGTAAGGTTCGAAACTGGCCCGAACTCAGGTTCGAAACTGGCCCGAACTTGAAGGTTCGAAACTGGCCCGAACTCGGCCCGAACTCGCCTCGGGCCCGGTTCGAACTGGAGATGTTGGCCCGGTGACCAGGCCCGGTCCGGCTCGGACCTGGTGCGGCTGTTGAACGGGCCTGGACGGGCTGAGGCCAGTTCGACTCGGCCCGACCCGTGTACACCCCTAGTAACGCCCCGTGTTTTCAGGACCCAAGTATATGGACTCGTTTCCCAAAAACCCGAGTGTTAACCATGAGAATTCAGTATAAATTTGAACCACTTATCATTAATCAGAGTTAACAGCAACGAAGCTAGAATAAGTCATGCATTGACTAAAAACATTCCAACCATAATGAAAATTTAAATGTAGCGCCTATACAGGACTTATACAATTCCAAATGCAAAGTTCATTAAATAGAAACAAAATGTATTATCTAATGATGAAGCTCTACATGGGCCGCATGGACCCCGCCTAGCTCCTCAGCTACCCATTAGGCTCTAGCAACTTAGTGCACATCATTGGCTCACCCTACACCTGCATTAACTGTTATGGTTTGATAGCGTTAATGGCTATCGCAGTGAGGACTCACCCTTTAAGCTTCCCACTTAAATTCACCAATCTGGACATAAAAGATCTTACCATCTTGCAGTCTATGGTTTCCTTACATGGCTTGGATCACACTTTATCTTACATGGCTTGGACCGCAAGTTGCCTACGTGGCTTGGACCATCTAGTTGCCTTCGTGGCGTTGATGTATTATTGGTGCTCTCTTGTGGCTTGATGGTTACATTCATATATCCTGTTTCTTCCTAGCCATCTCGCAGTGTTTAGTCGGACCATGATTTCCGGGTGGAGCTAAAGTTCGTTTATCAATTTTCTAGCCATCTCGCGATGTTCACGTATGACATGATTTCCGGGTGGTCTAGAGTTTGTATGTTGTTTGTCTTTTCATCTCGCGGTGTTCAGTCGTACCATGATTTTTGGGTGGAGCTGAAGTTTCCTTATCAATTTTTTAGCCATCTTACAGAGTTCATGTACGACATGATTTTCAGATGAAAAAGAGGTTTGATGGTTGATTTTCTATTCACCTCATAGATTTTGCTTGTACAATGATTTTTGGGTGGAACTGAAGTTCGCTTATCAATTTTCTAGCCATCTTGCGGAGTTCGCGTACAATGTGACTTTCGGGTGTAATAGAAAGTCGTATGGTGAATTGGTTGGGTATCTGGACATGTTTCCTTATACTGCGATTGCTATTATGTTTTGCTTATGATGAGATTCTATTGATTGACTTAATTCTTAAATGTATGCTCAGGATTATGAATTGCCCTGTTTAACATTTCTATTCTCATGACTTGCAATTTATAGTGGATTATGAATTATGAGTGTGCAATCTTAGAGGGTGCTCCTCACTGCGATAGCCATTGACGCTATCAAACTGTAATAGTTTATGCAGGTGTAGGGCGAGCCTATGATGTGCACCGGGTTGCTAGAGCCTATTGGGTAGCTGAGGAGCTAGGCGGGGCCCACACGGCCCATATAGAGCTCCATCATTAAATAATACATTTTGTTTCTGTTTAATAAACTTTGCATTTTGAATTGTATAAGTCCTGTATGGGTGTTACATTTAAATTTTCATTATGGTTGGACTGTTTTTAGTCAATGCATGACTTATTCTAGCTTCATTGCTGTTAACTCTGATTAATGATAAGCGGTTCAAATTTACACTAAATTCTCGAGGTTAACACTCAGGTTTTTGAGAAACGGGTCATATACTCGGGTCCTGAAAACACGGGGCGTTAAACATCACCACTGTCTTTCCTTCTCAACTGCTTCTTATGAAGGGCTGAGATAACAATTTTCACATCGATGACATCCCTACTGTGGATCAGAGTGTCTGCGATATTCTTGTAAGATGGTGCAACCAAATTCATCAGAATTAAGGCTTGATCTTCATTTCTGATGTTGACCTCCGCATTTGTGAATTTATTGTTCACAACCTGAAGTGTAGGGTTGCGATATAGTAATAATCTCGATAAGACCGAGGTCGAATCCATAGGGACTAAACTTGTATGTATTTTGAAAAGAACTAGAACTAAAACTAGAAGAAGAACTAAATTAGAAATCTGGAATAATTGGAGTAATTGTGATATTGTAGATTGAAACTTGTGAATTTAAATGTGGGAGCTAGGGTACCAAGGATCCACTTGTAGCTATTAAGATGCTACCTTACTTGATTCAAGAGATCCAATTGGAATCAGAGTCCTATCTTATCCAGTTGGAGAAAGAGATGGCAAGTCTCTGAACTTCTCATTGATTTAGTATCAAGGAAGGAGAATTGTGAAGATTTAGAAGGGATTCCATCACCCAACCATGCCCAGGAGACAATGACAAACAATAAGATTTACCAATCCGACAATCTCAAATAGAAAAGAAGATATTCAAAGTTATCGCAGCGCCTATTATAATTTTAGTAACAACAAACCATTAAAAATTGAAAATATTCCTTAAAATCAACTAGAAATCAATGAAGTTCAATATAAATATGAATCAAAGTAAAGTAAACATCTCAATCACGTTACAAGCTTCACCTCTTAGTCCTAGCTAAGAGATTTAGCCAACCATAGACATGATTGAACTAAGAACTCCTAAGAAAAGCATAAAAACAAACCAAAGAAGAAAAAGAAAGCTCTTGGCGGTGGCTCTCCACCCTTGTGCTCCACTCCTTAAACCCTAGAAGATACCTAAGGACTCCTATTTATAATTGTGAAGCTCTACCTTAGGCACCGACTTGAAATTTAAGCAAACCGACTTGAATTACGCAATCCGCAGCTTTTCCGCGTTACGATTCAATCAGACCAAAGTCAAATATGAAATCGAGTCTAAATTTGGAAAGGGTTCTGTTTCAACAGTTGCTCGATTTTGGTTGGACCAAATGTGTGTGTGTGTGTGTGTGTGTGTGTGTAATCGGGATTTGGGAAATATAGAAGTATTTCTAATTCGTTCTAAGGTTTCAAAGGTATAGATTGGGAAGATTTGTTGCTTGTTCATATTTGGGTAATCTCTTTCTCTTGTAGTTTTTTGCTTTCATAGTGTATTATATATTGTCGCTTTGTGCTGTGGTTTTTTCCCGCAATGATTTTTTCATTTTAAATTCTGAGCATTTGTAATTGAAATTGATTGCGCGATTGGAATATTTTGCTTAATTCTTTTACGTGTGCTTCAGCTGTCTCCCAACAGAACCTTCCACACGCCCACTCCTCCCCCCTTTAATTGGGGCAGAATCGTGAAATCCAAAGGTATTGGGGTCACTCCATACAGTGGAGCCGATGAAAATTTCCACACGCCCAACCCATTAATTGGGGTGGGGGCTGGTGCAAAATTAACATTTTAAAGTACTGGTCTACTGGATGGACGGTGTGGAAATAACACATACATCATGGTGGGGTCCACAAAATCTGGTGTCGTGGTAGCTAATCTGTGTGCCGCTGTATATTTCCAGAGACAAAAAGACTAGTTTGATCTTCTCTTTCAAGACTTTTACACCTATATCTCATATTAAGTTTCTAGGAAATACACCGAGCCCAATCTATAAATACCACGTACATCATTGTTTTCATCCCCAACTCCCCCTCTATCACCCTTACATCTGAACGTTGCACGTACAACTGGCTCAATCTCACCCTCGATCACCCGAACGTTGTACAACCGGCTCAATCTCCACCTCGATCACCCATGCATCTGAACGTTGCACAACCGCCTCAATCTCCCCCTCAATCACCTATACATCTAAACGTTGCACACCTGGCTCAATCTCCCCCTCGATCACCTGCTCATCTGAACGTTGCACAACTGGCTCAATCTCCCCCTCCATCACCCATGCATCTGAACGTTGCACAACCGCCATTGCAAACGATCATTGCCATCATCAGTATTGTATCGACGATCATGGTGGGCATCTTAGGCATTAACTGTCCGATCAACAACCATATACCGACTGCTATATTCCATCAGCATCCTACGTCTTTCCTCTTTATTCTCATGAGCAGCGTAGCAACCTTCTACTTCATAACTATCGGGACAATACTGTCTGGAGTCCAGCCCGCCATTGCCAAACATCTCAACCTCATTGCCTTGGTTCTTGCAGTGCTTTCCGTCACAATGTTATTCTGTATGCTGCTCCCCAAGAAGTTCAGCTGGGTTGTATGGATCTTCTTCGCATCCACCATCTGGGCTGCGTTAGTTGTGCAAGACTATGAGTGGGACACACGATGGACGGACAAGATTTGCACTCAGGGATATGAGTGGGTTACACGATGGACGGACAAGATTCGTGAGCTGGATGTGGAAGAGTTTGAATGGGCCACCCGATGGAGAAACAAGTTGCACTCCCTTAATAGTGATTCTTCCTGTTGCATGTCTACCTATTCGCAATCCCAATGTGACCGCGTGTAGATTGCAGCCTTATGATGGTTCATGTAAGTAAGGGTTTATTATTATTATTTTTATTGAAATCGGATTGCATACTGACGTACTCAGGATGCTCTTATCGTACTGAGTAAACTCAGTTGGGTCCACTGTGAATGTATATAATTTATCCACACTGTCCATCCATTTTTCCTGATAATTTTAGTGGTTGATACCAAAGTTTAAGTAAATCCAAAGATCAAGTGGACCATGCCACAGGAAACAGTAGGGAATATTGATTTCCACCATTGAAACCTTCCTAGGGTCCATAGTAATGTTTATTTGTCATCCAACCTATTCATAAGATCACAAAGACATGGATGAAGAGAAATAACAAACATCAGCTTGATCCAAAACTTCTGTGGCCTCTAAGAATTTTTCAATGGTAGAGGTTCAATCACACTGTTTCCTGTGGTGTGGTCCACTTGACCTTTGGATATGCTTACATTTTGGTCAAGCTCTAAAATTATCTATTAACATGAATAAACGAAGCTGATAAAATAAATAAATAACGGTAGAGCCCCCAGAGTTTACTGGGTACGCTAAGGGTACTGAGTTACTCAGTACGCAATCCGCTTCATATTGAATAATAAAGGAAACATTCGTTCTGCCAAAACAACATTTTTGATTTATTATTATTTTTTTAAAAAAAATTATGAATTTTTTTTTATGGACCATCAGAGATTTTTACACCATTGGATTGTCCATCAAGTTTGATCTAAACCATTCATGTATATATTTATAAATTTGATATTAGGAATTTTGTTTGTAGAATGTGGAGAAATGTTTTAGTCAGTTGCGATCTTACCACGAAAACTCACTCTTCATATCATAGGGTTTTGGATTTTTCTAGTTAATCCATTCATGTTCTTTCGTGATGAGAATTAGATTGATGGTAGCCCTCCAAATAAGGATTGCACATAGATGGTTGTGATTGATCAGATGAGATAGACCATTGATCATCGATGTTTTGATTTAGAAATTATCGCATATATTCTAAATCTGGTGAGAACCGTCTTGAAAGGATCAGATTCACCGGGATGAATATCAAAATATGATATCTAAGATGGATTCATGAAGGCCCACGATTGAAGGAGAAATTAGAAAAAGGGCTTTAAGCTTTCCAAACGCGTGGAACTGTTGAACTGAGTGGATCCTGTCTCATGTGATTGTGGTGGGCCACTTACAAAGAGAGGAGGTCCCGTGTTACACCACCTCTCTCTCTTTTCCACTCCTAAGTAGAAAGTTCTCTCCATTCCCACCTTCTCTCTTTCATCTTTTCTCATCTTTAGAAATTGCTAGCGTAAAAAATAATAATAATAACAAATAAAATAATAATCTTTTCTCATCTTTAGAAATTGCTAGTGGTATGATTGGATATGTGAAAGGGATTTTGTGATGGGGTTTTTCTCTCCAGGCTCGACCAGTCGAGAGCCTCACTCGACCCGAAGGTAGTGGTCGACCAGTCGAGGACTGGATCGACTCAAAGTCGAGCGACTTTGGATTTATTTTTTCCGTGGTGCTCAACCAGCCAAGGGAGGTACTCGACCGACTGGTCGAGGACTTTGCTCGACCAGTCGAGCTTACGCAGATTTGAGTCCAGATCTTGTGCGGACTACGAAAATTTGAGGCGATTTTCGTCATAGTGCGGAAGGAAGTTGCCTAAACTATAAATAGGGGTGCCTAAAGCTGTTCTAGGTAATGCAAGAGGGTTTCCTAAAACTTTGCAAGGGTTTACTAAAGGGTTTAGGGCTATCAAAGGTGTGAGAGAAAGAGAGAAAGAGAGAGGGGAAGCTTGTGGAAGGGAGGTTATGTTCGTAGAGGTGATCTACTATGCACTCGACATCTCAGCGCTTATACGTCCTCGTGATCGATGAGATCTCTCTATTTTTCTTTTATTCTCTTATTGTTTATCCACTCCTGCATGAGTGAAAAAGGTTATAACGTTCTACTTCATAGTGGATTGTTGATATGAACAAGGTCCCGTGGTTTTTACCTCTTTGAGGGTTTTCCACATAAAAATCTCTTGTGTCGTGTGGTTTGAGCTTTGATTTATTTCATTGCTTTATTATCTCATAATTCTAATTTATTTTGGGAGGCTAGATCCTAAGGTTTTGTGCAAGGCCCCCAACATTTTGACCGTACCAACATCATTGTCTGGTCAAATTCTCGAAAGAGGTTTGAACTTCCAAATATTCCAATAGTAGACTTATGACACGTCTTGAGAAGTTTTTTTAGACCGAATTTCTCTTGTTCTTGGTTCAGTAGTTGTACAGTTTTTTAGTGAATAAGAAGTTACGTCGGAGAAAGTGATGTGGATGGAAGCCTTTTTGGGCATGGGCAAGGCTAAACTCGTGGGACCCACATTGATGTATGTGTATAATCCATGTCACACATCCTTTTTGTTGTGCCATTTTAGGGCTAGGGCTCAAATATCAGCTTGATCCAGAGCTCGTGTGGGCTACATAATAAAAAATACTGGTAACAATGGCACCCACTATTGAAACTTTTCAGGCTTACTTGATGTTTGTTAGAAGTGGATACAACCCAAGTCAGGACTTTTTGGGCCCACGACGAGCTGGCCGACAAGGTAAACGGAACGGATCACCCCATTGTAGGCCATGACTCCTATTATTTAAAAATAATCAAATTATTAATTACATCAACCTAACAACCACGACCCTTACCACATTACAACCAAGATCCTTACCATATTACAACCACAACCCTTAACATGTTATATGGGTATGGGTCGTGGTTGTCATGTTATATGGGTCGAGGTTGTCATGTGATGTGTGGAGTTCATGGTTATAATGTAATAATAGTCAAGGTTGTCATGTTATAAGGGTAGTGGGTCCTGTCGTGATTTATGTGTCGACTCTAATCCGTCCATTGGATTTAGAATTTAATTTAATGTGATGGGCCAAAAAATGAGTTACATCCCAAAAAAATTATGGTCCCCAAAAGGTTTTCAATTTCACTGGTTTCTATGGTATGGTCCACATGAGCCTTTAATATGCCTCATTTTTGGGCTCATTCCTTAAAATGATCTTTCAAAATGAATGGACGGCCAAGATAAAATATATGCATCATAGTGGGCCCAATAAGACCATCCATCATATGTGGGGAGGGTAACCGGACCTTATGTAGAAATGGATGGTCTTATTGGACCTATGTCCAATGTGCCTGAGTAAGCTCCATCCGACCGTACGACCTCTCGCGTATTGTGAGATGCAACCAGGCTTGAATTAAATAGAGTACCTCCATTGCTGACTACCAGACCAGCTCGTAGGACCCACAAATCGTATGGACTTTGGGCCCAGTACAGTCTATGTTAAGTTAGCAACTTGTGGGCAGTTTTTGACCTATAAAATGCATTTCTTAGAAATCTGAACCGTCCATTTGGTGTGTCCCATTGAGACCTTTGATACTATTAGTCATGTATATAGAGCGGATAGCACTGAGATCTTGGATGATCAATATCATATATTGGTACACATGCGTTCTCACTTCCAGAAATATTGTCTACCTTACGTGACCTAGTTTTGGGAGTGTCATGGCTCTCTTTTGGGATCTGGACCTTCCATAATGTCCAACACTTCTAGGCCTTTGAAATTTGGGGTTGCGCCTCTAGATCGTAGCATGGATCTTGACATGGACAACATCTCATTATTAACCATTTCTTAAGTGGGTAATGTCTCTTAATCTGTTAGACGGATTTGGACAAAACTTGGTTTGAATAGGTTTCTTCATACACTCTTCTCTTTGAGATGTTTTGATCGGATTGGATAATGAATATTCAGATCTAATCAAATGAGATTATAGCCATTTGATCTTTATTTTGACAGATTCAATTTAATTCATATTAGATTGGATTGAAGTTTTCTTCCCAGACCAATGGACCCCCATTGAACACATCAGACGGTTCAAAATGACCAGATGATGGCCCGATATGGAGATCTGTGTTGTGAATGTCTAGGCCCATCATGCGACAAGATCCTAGTGGCTTGTTTTTAAGGTTTGATTAGTTTTTCGAGATGGCTTTGATTATCTATATTGTCTACTTTTTTAAAAATCTATTATGGTTATCCTTGATTGGATGTCCACAAGTGTAGGATGTGTTGGGGCACATCCCCTGTTAGTGAATGGTGGCACCACGTGTTCTGTATGGTCTTCATTGTGTGAGTGTGAGTGTACGTGCACTTATTTAGATTGTCGTAACTTCTTAAATTTTCACTATTTTGGATTTTCCAAAAACATTGAAAATTTTCACTATAATTAGCTTACGTTGTCATAATTTATATATGTAGGCGGTACCGTTAAAGAACCACACAAATCGGGTTAATTAACCATCGGAAGCTAACGAATCTGACCGATTACTTAAAATTCGAGACTAGCCTCGTGATTTATTCATATGGGGCTCCAAATCAAGCTGACCTATCACTGAATAATCAAGACAGTTGTAACTAAATGAAGACCTACTTAAAGTCGAGACAACTAAGGGTTATATCTTAATTAACAAACCAAATTGACCTAGTTACTCCTTTAGCCAAAGAACTAACGTTTTAGGGTGATTATGATTGAAACGCCGTTACCGTTTCTACTAATTGCGAATAAACCACACTATGAACTTAGTTAATTCAAACCTTAATCATCAGCCACAAAAAATCTCGTTATCCAATTTATTTCAGAAATACTTCGATTTTTCGAACAAGCTTTACACTACTTGCTAGTGGGCCACTAAACCCAAGACTATAGAAAATGTTCATCTTAGTAGGCTTGACGTCCATCGCGAGTCATCGAGCTGAAATCGTGTCTCAAATCACTCAACTTGGACTTGTAAGGTCAGTGCATGAGATGTGTGAATATTTTTAAAATTAATTAAGAATTTGAGTTAATTATTTGTATCTGGTCTTTGTAAAAGTTGTGGCTTTTGGACCATTAGATCATAACCAAATTTAGGGCATCAACTTAAGTTAATACCCTGCATATATCCTTATAGCCGCATCCCCGATCAACCATTAGTGATCGTCGAACTAACTTTTGATCATACCCGTTGATTGGCACATCCAAATGGTTGACCGATCATATCCATACGTAAATCATCACTAGAGACAACTATCCTATAGTGTATATCGACCCTTACACCCCATAGTGGACTCCAAATATTAGAAACACACTTTCATAATATTAGTATAATGAAAACTTAGCCCTTAAGGCTATTACACCATTTCTGATGCTATAAATAGGGCATTTTAGGGCAACCCTTGCTCCCATTCGATTTTTGTCCAAGAGAAAGAGAGAGAAAGCAACTAAGGGAGAGATTAGTATCCTTCACCGAATCCTTCAATCAAAGCCCTAGCCTTGACCATTTTCCTCTGCCAAGTCCACCCCACTCGTAATTGAGAGGTAAGAAATGAACCCTAGTTTTCAACTTAGGTTTTTCTAGGTGGAATTGCATGAATCTCACCTAATTCCTTTGAATTTAGTGTAGGAATCGTTTTTTCCAAAATCCTAATCCTAAGAGCTCAAAAATAAAAAAAAATTATTTTTAAAGTGCAAACCATTATTCCTAGGTTGTCATTTATTGACCCTTGATGGTCTCAGTTAATGATTTATTGTTTGTAAATAGCTTGGTGTATGCTAACATATTCACTTTTCGATTTGATTACAACATGTGTTATTGCTTATTTATGAATGCTCACATGTTTGATAAAATATATAAGTGATTGAATGTGTTGTTCTATTAATGCTCACATGTTTAATGGAAGGCCTAGGTGAATGCGTGGTTTTATTGATGCTCACGTGTTTGATGAAATGTTCAAGTAAATGTGTTGTTTCAATTAATACTCACATGTTTGATAAAATGCTTAAGTAGTAGTGTCATTGAATTTATGTTTTATATAAAACCTTGTTATGACTACATGAGGAATGGTTAGTCCGTGGTGATGATTAGAATTGCTTAAAATGTTAGGCTAACTGTATGAAATAAGGGGTGACTCGAGTTGGGTCGGCCATGTTAGGCTTGTTCAATCGACCTAAGTCAAACACGGACGACCGACAGTAGTTGGACCACGAAAGATGCTTGCACCCAATGCCAGTTGGGCCGAGATTATCACAGGTCAATCAAATTAGTCCAACAGCCGATTGATTATGTATGTTCATAATGAACAACATGATCAAATGAAATCTAGGATACCCCATTCCCATTGAACGAATCTACTTATAACCATTAACGGTACAATCCACAAGACTCATGAGCCGGGCATGGTGGTTTGGGACACTGTTTCTGAGTAGTCGGCCTATGCTAGGGTGACGAGCCTCCTCGTAGTGACCAATGAAAAGTCATGAAAGCTATGAGCCTACTATATAAAAAATCGAATGTATGTTGCAACCGTACCACAATTGCATTTGAGTGACAACTCTAGCATCACTTGCGGTCTTCCTCCACCATGTCGATGAGATGACTAACCCATGACTAACCCTATGTCATCCAAGCTGTGTCATCTGGGTCTTTGAAGATCGGTCGGGCTAGTTAGTCGGGCCAGGTTTAGTCTCACATTAGTCAAGGAATCATCTCTTGGGTGATGAACCCATGGATTAAGGGACACAGGTGAGGAGCAGATACGACCGCCTCAACCATTGTGATCTGGTTGAGACCATAATAAAATAGTGGTACCCTAACTTCCCCAATATGCTAGATGAATGGAATTTAATAACTACTCGGCTAACATATACATCAATTGTATTTTATTAGATAAGATGTGATTAGACGGTGGAGTCGCTTGTGAGGGAGTGTTGGCATTTGCGAAATAAGGATTGAAGTTGCTTGTGAGGGAGTGTTGGCATTTGCGAAATATGGATTAAAGTTGCTTGTGAGGGAGTGTTGGATTGTAAGGGCATGCATCATGTTATAATTTCATACATGCATTTAACAAGAGTATTTAGAAGTGATTGTTTACCTGTTTATCGTTACATGCGTTGATTGTGTTGATAACATGTGTAACTTAGAACTAATGGAACCACTGCGTTGGCTATTCACTCTCACCTGGGATAGTATTTAATTTAAAATACTAACCAGGCAACGTTGTTAATGCAGGTGCTATCGAAGTTTTTGGCGGGTAGGCGTGGATAGGCTTGCATTTTCATCGTGATGTATTGGGAGTGTCAGGCGAAACTAGAAGACCTTATTTTTATTTAAATTTTATCCAAGTATATGTTGGAGTGTTTGACTGGGCATGCCATATGTGTTAATTTTGTTATATTATCTTTGTGGCTTGTATAATCCCCATTTTGGGCGATCACTCTATCGGAATTATACTTTTGATCATTAGCTATATATTTATATATTTTAGTTATTTTTACCTCGCTTTGGATATGTTAAGTTGAATTGCGTTACTTTAATTATTCATATATAGAATGAACGTGAATTTGAATGAGGTCACACATGTATTTTCATTTGATTCCGAGAACTCGAGACCGGAGTCTCTTTACTTGGATGATGATTTTCGAGGTATGACAATTATTGACGTAAATTATTTTATTGATTGTGTAGTCATAGGATTGGCCAAGCTATGTGACTTGATAGACCGATGTTTTAAAATTGGACACTGTGGGGGTGGATGCCCAATCTATGAACATTTCACGGTTTGATTAGTGACCTCACCTTCAACCTGATCCTACTTGTTATGGGTCTGATCAACCTAAAATTTAACAGAGAAGTGTTATTTCATGTGATGTATTTATTGGATGAAAAAAAAATCTTATCGTTGATCATCTGATCCGCCCAAGATTAGTTTGAGGCCGTTTGGATTTGTTTTGGATGGGTCTCATTCATCAAAGATTGGATTGGGCTGAAAATTGATCCCTAGCCCAATGGTAATGTATTCATCATACTTATTGGTTCAGATTATCTAGTAGGAGTATTGATCTTGAGCTTTAGTTAAGTTCGCACCTGTAGCGCACATAGAGGTGTTTGCGAGGTCCTTTATGACCTGAGCATGATAGCGCCAAGATTGTAACTCGAGTTGCATTTTAAGGCCTTATAAAAGCTGACAAATGTCTTAGTTGTATACAATGGATGCCCATCCAATGCATGAGAGCGGACGAAACAGTCCAATCAACAGGGCATTTGGTCAGACATTTGACTATATTACACATGGTTACGTGGTATCTCACGGTGGGCAAACTCTGCGTTTGTATGCTTAAAATGAATCTTCATATTGTGGTGGTGGTTTTACATTGCTCCCTGTGTTGTCTCCCACCTGAGATATTTATGGCTATATATGATTCTTTAGATATACGGTACCCATAAACAACTTCAACATATGAAGCGTTTAAGTTCTACATAAAAATTAGGAGTAGGTTCAACACAGCTCTAATGTCCGGTAATTATCATGTAGTAGAAATTACATACGGCGTTCGGTGAACGGAAATATAAGGGAGAAACTATGATACTCTGGCAGAGTGAGAGATCTGATACGTACGCATTAATGTACGCGTGGCACGCAAGTAATTCAAATTAAAATTTCTTTACATTGATTCAACTTTTTAATTGGACCACTGGCAGACATTTGGTGGATGGTTAAAATGAAAACTACCCAACTATCATAATTCAATAAATAAAATGCAATAAAATATATCCGAGATCGTCTCGTTCAAACACAAGTGCTTTGCACGTGATGACATGGCATGCGTGTACCAAATCGGACCGTTCATCAGGTGTGCGTCAGTGATAATTAATCTTCGTAACCTAAAAATTGCATGTACGGTCCAATCATCAGGTGGGCTACACATGCATGAAGAATGAGATCATTAAAAATGATAATGAACGGCCAAAGTTCAACTCACTTGAGTTGCTAACATGATGAACAGTAGCTATTCATTTCTAATAGTTCGATAGATGGATAGAAGAGACCATAACAACAAATGTTCCAGATCACATACACGAGTGACAAGAAGGATATATAGTGTGATGCTCTTTTTTTTGATGCATCTTCCTTCTTGGCTGCGGAATGTATGGGAAGCAAAATAGGGGACCCGGCTTCGGTGGATCCTTGAGAGGCCCACTTTGATGTATGTTCTTTACATCCATACTGTCCCGATTTTACAGTTGATTCTATGACATGATATAAAAAATAAGCATAACCAAATCTCAGGTGGACCACAACAGAGGAAACAGTGGTGATTGAACGCCCACGGTTAAAAACTTCCAAGGCTCCTCCATTAAAAAAAACTTTCTAATTAAGGATTAAATATCAAACTTGATATTGGTGTTTTACCTTTGTCCAGGTCCGTGCGGCCTTATGAAAGGGTTGGGTGGCAATTAAACATTACCATGGCCCTAGGAAGGCTTCAACGGGCATTATTATTACGGCCGCCTGTGGAGTGTGTGGTACACTTGAGCTTTGGATGTGCCTGTATTTTGGTGTTGTTCCCTAAAATGATACGGCAAAATGAATTCACGGTGTGGATAAAACCCATGTATCGTGATCTCCCCATAGAGACCCGTCTATTCCTAGCTACCCAATCTGCGTCCTAAATTAACTTATCCAATAATTTGGACGGTTGGAAATTACTATGTGTAACGTATAGGTTCCGAGGGACGAAGTTTGGCTGGTGACGCTGGCACTAGCCAGGTGCAGTGTGGCCCCACCATGATGTATATTATATGTCCTATCCATGCCATTCATTCATTTTTACATATCATTTTAGGGTTTGATGCCAAAAATGAAGCAGATCTAAATCTTGGGTAGACCACACCACGGAAAAATAGTACTGATTGAATGTACCTTGTTAAAAACATTCTAGGGTTCACTGTAATATTTATTTGACTTCCAATCTATTAATTAGGTCATTTATACGTGGATGTAGGGAAAAAGCAAATATCAACTTTATCTAAAACTTTTATGGCCTCTAGAAGTTTGGCAGGTGGGAGTGTGGTCCAATTGAGATTTGGATATACCTCATTTTTGGGCTTTTATATAAAATGAACATTCAAAATGGATGGATGGCATGGATGAAACATATGCATCATGGGGCCCATGGAGCACCTACCACTAGCCATTGGATCATATACTATGATGTACATTGATTCAATGAATCAATGGTAGGCATCTTTCTCCAAAATTTCCTCTCCGGTGGCTCACGGAGTTTTGGACGTGCCTCATTTTAGTTAGATAGCTTGCAAAATAGATGGAGTACATTTCTCACTAATGCCACGGTGGCCCCACCCGGTATCCCAGCTCAAGAATTCCAAGCTTTGTAGGAAATCCGCATTCTTGCCAGGAAAGTTCTTCTATCAAGACACTGGGTGAGGCCCACCATGATGTTTTTGTGAAATCTACTCTATCCATCCATCTTGCGAACTCATTTTAGAAACTCTGATAAAAAATGAGGTAGATCCAAAACTCAAGTGGGCCACATAAGAAGAAACAATGGGGATTAAATGACTATCATTGAATATTAGTATGGCCATGAAAGTTTTGTATCAAGCTAAGCTTCCTGTGTTTACACTTCATCCCAGTGGGAATGGCTATATAAACAGTTTGGATGGCATATAAACATCAAAGTAGAGGAATATTTCAACTGTAGGCATTTCTTTCCCTAAATTTTCCTCTTACGTGGCTCACTTGAGCTTTGGGATGCCTCCTTAAATGAACTTTTTAAATAGATAGAGTGGATGAATTGCTCACGAACATCACGGTGAGCCTCACCCAGCATCCCAGCACGGGATCTTCTTGTGAAAGCCTTTCACAGGAAATCCCGGTCCGGAAACGGGTTGGCTACTCCCCTGCCGCTAGCCCAGTCGCTGGTGATCGTTTCTCTGTCGGCCCACCATTATGTATGTGTTTCATCCAGTTTTACAGATCATTTTAGGGCTTGAGCCCAAAAATTACAGGGATATAAATCTCAGGTGGATTACACCACAGGAAAACAATATTGATTGGATATCCACCATTAAAATCCTCCTAAGGCCCACTGCACGGTTTATTTGACATCCAATCTGTTGATTAGGTCATACAGACCCAGATAAAGGGAAAAAACAAAGATCGGCTTGACCCAAAACTGTTATAGTCCCCAGTAAGTTTTTAATAGTAGACACTCATTCAACACTCTTTCCAGTAATGTGGTCCGCATGAGATTGGGATATACCTCATTTTTCGTCTCATACCCTAAAATGATCTTAAAAATAGATGGACAGCATGGATGAAACACATACATCATGGTAAAGCCTACAAAGCACCAACCACCGGCCATTGGTAAGTGCCAGTAGAGCCGGGCATTGGACCGAGTCGAATCGGATTGGGTCCAATGATGAGTGTCGAATGTTGCATATCAGACCCCAGTAATTGCCTAATTTTACGTACATGATAAGGTTTAATGGAGTGTTTTAATCGTGTTTTTATTACAGGATGAAATCAGGAGCATGTTTTGAAAAATGATGTTAAAAGCATGGATTTGACGCTCCGAAATTACCAGAGCACGGGATGGACTCCAGAAAACCGATAATGAAGATTTTGCACGCCTGGGATTTGAGGAAAGCAAGCCAAAGGGGCCCGAAAAGGGTCCAGAATGCAAGATCACATCTTTCCCGTCACCCGATCAACTCGAAACTTCATATATGTGATGGAGGCCGTAAATTAACCGTACATATTAAATTTCAGCCATTGAGGATCTCGAGAAGTGGTCCAACGGACAGATCAGCCCTCAGAATCATGATTCTGGGCCCACCTGATATCTGAATATGCCCCAAATTTAGTCTCAACTGTTTAAATAAGATGATAAAAGAGATGGACGGAGTGGATGTCTCACATACATCACAGTGGACACCACGTGTACATGAGGGAGTGCCCAGGCGGTGCACTCCCGCACCGCATCGGACCGCCCGGACGGTCAGCTAAGCGCTGACCCGCGCCCGTCTCCTCAAAACAGCATCCGCCGTCCAGCGTCCCGCAGACCGGCACCGGTTTTCGCTTGTGGGCCCCACCTATCATCCAAATGGACAATCCAAGCCGTCCATCCGCTTCCTGGGGCAGCCATTACCATTGCCTAGGTGGCAAAAATTCAATTGAAAGCATAGATCAGATCCCAGCCGTTCAAACGCAGGTTGGACGACAAGACAGAAAGCCACGTGGATTGCACCGAATCCACCCTAAAACCAATCAATTCCTACTGATTTTTCGAGCTGAAACCAATGGATGGCGTGGATTCCTGTGAAAAGTCCAATAATGAACCCCACCATCATCGCAGCGTCGGTTTGGCGTCCGCGAAACGCACGGACGCTGCCAGTTTTGCGGAAATTAGTGGGCCCCGTACGTCGTCTGTACAGTCGATCTGATCCGTCCATCGTGTAGAGGGCGTTGAGAACTACAAAACCATGCTGATATTTCACTCTCATGCGTACACATGTGCGTGATACAGAGGCCACAAAAGGGCTGCCCTGTGACGTTCAAAACTGTTTTTGTTGAGATTTCTTCTCTGGGCCGCGTTAATGGATGTTCAAAACCACCCATTCTTGACTGAAATTTCGTCATGAATCCAATGGACGGAGTGAATTTTCCAGAAAACACCTCTGTGGGGCCCACCGATCACGGCTGCGAAAATTTGTACTCCGAGTCCTTCTACGACTCTGCCACCGACCCCAGCCATCCAGCAACTATAAAAGGGGAGTTTTGGACGTGGGAAAGGCATTCAGAACCAGGAGATTCCAGATCTGGAGCAAGGGAGAGAAGAAAGAGAAGAAAGAAGAGAGAGATTGTTTGGTTTGACGTTCTTTTCTGAATTTTATGGGTCACTAATCTCTCAGCTAGGGCTGAGATAAAGCCCCTAATTTGATTAGTTCTTGTATTGGTTGATTTACTTTGAATATTAATTAATTTGTTTCTTTCTCTAAGTGGGCTTTATGGGTTTAAATTCTATACTCCTCCATCTATGAACTTGACCAAAGTATATATATGGATGTTGTATAGATGCTTATTATAGGTGCTTGGGTCTGATCAAGAACAGGTTTCCTATAGAGGAAGAAACATGGTGCTTTAATGAATGTACATTCCATGTACCCGACTAAGGACATGGGATATGTTGTTCATGGCATTGCTTAAAGGAATTAGAGAGTCTGTATACCCGATCAAGGACACAGATTGTGCTTTCTCTATATAAGTGGTATCAATCTAGATCAAGGTGAATCAACAGACAAAACCAGGGTTAGGATACTTAGGAGTGGATTCGGAAGTCCTAGTGCTCTTTCTCTGATTGAATTTTCTTCCCTGTTCTTAATTGTTTTTTTTTTTTAAGAATTGTGCTTAGTAGTTTTAGTTCATTCCATTATTTGATTGGATTAGTTAAGGAGAATCATAGATTTGAATTGCGACGACCAGTCCTCGTGGGAACGATCTCGTAATACGTACTGTATCTACATCTGATTCGTATACTTGCGAGTTTAAAAATCATTTAAATCGTGTTGGTTTAAATAAAACATCATCCAACTCAACCAGGTCCAAGTTCAGCATGGCCTGATCTGAACTCGGACCGATCCTGGACCGAGTCGAGGTCATATGATTCGATCAGATCCTAACACCTACTCCCCTGGACCAATCCGAGTCGGATCGGATTGGGCCAGATTCGGATTCATTGTTTTTCTGTGGCATTCTGTTTTGGTGCACGATTTGCATTTGACAAAAGATTTGAAATTACAACTCATGGGCTTCTGAAATTAGGCCCATCCAGATTTTGGTCTGGTAAGCAATTAAGTGCCTGTTTGGGCGTTACAAATTTAAGCCATTTTGGGCGTTTTTGAATTTCCGAAATCTCTTTTACTTTGGACGTTTCTTAGGGTGCTTCTACGTTAATGAGGACAGAATACCGCGTCACATACACCTGTGTAGAACACACGTGTCAGAGATTTGGGCCATTCATTAGGTAAGGCACAAACTGAATATGCTTTGTGTGTGTGTGTGTGGATTACAAGCTAAGGTCCACTCAAATCTAACCCATCCAGTAGCTTTGACCCACCAGGATCTCCTCATGCAAGAATCAGCCGTCCATTCATTGAGTAGACCACACCATAGAAAACTGTCTAGCCATTAATCAACGGCAAAATACAAGAGTCAATATGACTGGTGGGGCCAAGCTACTGGATGGGTTGGTTGTCTTCTGTACTTGAATAGGTTGGAAGTTATCTGCTTGGTGGATTGTAACTTTTGCCTCTCTCACACACACAAGATGACTTTACACTTGATAAATTGGAAGTTATCAGTTGGGTGGATTGTAACTTTTGCCTTACACACATGCACACGCACACATAGGGAAATGGTACCATGTGGTCGATATCATGGTAGCTTCCCATGAGTTTGAGTTCTGTGAGCCCCACCATGATACGTGATAGACATCCACCCCCATCAATTAGATGCCATTCTATAGTGGTCCACAGGCGTAAAAATCAGGCAAATTAATCATGCACCAATTTTAATTGATATTCTGGGTACATTGGCCCCAATATGCTGTTAAAAAAAAAAAAAAAAAAAAAAAAAAAAAAAAAAAGACGATAAAATAAAAGAAAACATGAGCAATTTGATGGTGGTTCATATTTTGGTGATTTGGCCAATTGATCAGTGCCTTTTGTTTTCTGTTCTCCATCATAGAGGGAATTTACATTATGTACTTTCGGTATTCCATTGTTTCTCATATGTGTCCTGTATAACATGTTATGATCACTTAATAATTTGGATGGGAAGCTGTGTCATGCTTTTAAAGAAGCATAAAGTGCATGCCATGTTGTTTGAAATGCATTTCTTATTAAAGAAACAGGAAGTTGTTTGAAAACTCACGCATGTCTCGTCTGTTGATTGATTATTGCCTTGCTTATTTGCAGTTTGGACTCATGGATAATCTGTTTGTAAGGGCCTTTGGGTTGAATCCTTTTTCTCTAGCAAATGAAAGTTCTCTGCTATAGAGATGGAGTAAGGGAGGAATTAGAGTCACTATGGTAACTAGCATTTTCTAAGATTAAGAGTCACCTTGGTAAAACACATCTTCTAAGTTTCAGACTCACTCTGGTAAAGAGCAAAAGTTCCTGTATAGCTTTTTAGATGGTCAATAAATGCTCTTTTTTGGGGAGGAAGGTGTACGAGTTCTCCAAGGAAAACTTGGGGGAGTGCCTGCAACGGATGGGTTGGCACTTGGCTGTCATGTACGCATTATGGTGGGCCTCACAATTCTCGTTTGTAGGTTAAGCTTACCGGTCGTGACCTTGATGAAGATGAGTTCAGGATGCTTACCTTCTTCCAGCGGACAAGATAAATTTGATTCGGCTCATTGTCTGGCTCCTTTTCTACAACGGGGAAGGATATTGGTTGTTTCTGCAACATGTAAGGCTTTTGTTGGTAGCTTAGTTATAGCCCCAAAAGGAAGAGCTGAAAGTGATTCAATCAAACTCGGAAAGCCAAAAGCTTGTGCATGAACTTTCGGTCATTCGCTTCCTTATTTTGGAAATTACCCTGATTAGTGAAAGGAAAAGTGTTATCATTGCAATTTTACTGTACAGTAATACAAAAATGTTATCATTACAAGTTTACTGTCGATAAACCAAACACAGGACTTGACAGTAAAATGCATTTGCTGTTAGGAGATATATAAAGTAATTTATAACCATTGAACATTTCCTTTATATTACACCAGAAACTGGCGAAAGAAACAGGTCCTTAGCCACCAAATCCACATTAAAAGATGCACCAGCTGCACAACTTACCAGCCCATAGAGTTTGAACAAATCACTTTTAGTTCACAAAAGCCAACTTCGTTCACAAAACCATGACCACCCATTTCCTACTAAGGTCAGCTTCTTCCTCTCACCTTTTTTATTTTCTTCTCTTCTACTAAAGATTCCAAGGTAAGGCCAGTGCTTGTTTTGGAATATCTACTTGGCCCATATCAATAACTAAATGCATGTCTTCCCTTATGCATCAAAGGTCTTTTCTTACACCAAGGATTTTGCCTTCCATGGCATGCTAACAAGGCTACAAATCAAAAGATTTGGGTTGGAATGCATCACAACTGAAGCCCGCACCCATACAGATGTATGGGTTGGAATGTGCGCGTAAACACATGGGGTTCGAGTGAGAGGGCCCCTAAAGGTCTGTGTTGTGTATGCATTTGATGAGGGCAAGATTTTTAACATGTTCTTAGCTTATTGCGGTCCGAAAGGCGAAATAAACAAAGGGCTGTAACAGCAAAATCATGCAATATGAGTAAATAGCAAACATATATGAGTAAATCTGCTTCCAAGCATTTATAACAAGTAGGGCCCAACAGTAGCTGCATCTAATTCAACTCCATCCCAATGATGTAATTACAATTTTTTCAGATATATCAACTACACTGCAACTCTAATAGATATTTCATAATCTAGAATCAAATAGGTAATTGCCATAGCCAGAATTCAATTTTAGTGACCAGCAGCACAAAATTCAAGGAGAAATTCAACAAGCAAAAACATAAGATGTCATTGACTAGAATACAACCCATATGATGTGCTTCCACGAAAAACCCAAAAAAAAAAAAAAAAAAAAAAAAAAAACACCCAGGAGAGAGAGAGAGAGAGAGAGAGAGAGAGAGAGAGAGAGAGAGAGAGAGAGAGAGAGAGAGAGAGAGAGAGAGAGAGAGAGAGAGAGAGAGAGAGAGAGAGAGAGAGAGAGAGAGAGAGAGAGAGAGAGAGTGAACGAAACAGAAGTGGAAATAGCAATAATAGCAAAACAAGGCAATCATGTCTTATCAGTTATCATGATTGGCAACAGGACCCAAAACCCTGCATGCATAAACCAGATGAAGTGATGAAAATTCTATGGTTGTTTGCCTCCTTGGAATCTAGGAATCATTCTATGAGAAAGATATTTTGCCAATTATGTTTAGGTATTGAGAAACTAATAATCTAAGGATTTTGGACACTGTTTGGGTGTGGGGAGGGAGGGAGGGAATTTAAAAAAATTAGACCGTTGGGAGGGAATATGTTTCCCTGGAGTTCACGAGCTAGGTTTTATGGAGAAAACAAAAAACCCCTCTTTTTCTTGAAACCATTTCTAAATACTTCCACGGAACCAAACACAAGAAAAGATCACAATTACGGATCCATTTCCATATAGGCTACTTTTAGAGTAGCCAAATAATTATCAACTAAAACAGGATATCGTCTTTTGGAATTGCTCTTTATTTTATCTTCTAAGCTAGTCATATATGCTGGCCGACCACTGAATCATCTTAGACTCACAGGATGGATGAATTCCCTGGCTGCAATCTCAATTTAAATTAATGGGAATGTCTGGATGCTCAACTGAACGGAATAATCATCCGATTCAGTATAGAAGAAATGACAAAAGAAGTGGCCGGCCGCCGTTTCAATCCATAATGAAAAGAAGGCCCATAATTGAAATTCCATGTCTTTCAAATTGGACCTGAAACAAGCAATTTTCAACTACGCCAGCCAGTTATCAACAGTGTACAGCCAGCATCACTTTGGTAATTTACACTTTATTGAATTGGGTTGTCGCAATTCAGTTCAATTCGAGCATCCAAACACACCCTAGAGTTTTTCAATGCATGCCCATGACCATCGTTAACATGCACATAATCCAATATCCAAATTCCTTTGCAGATTAACAGGCATAAAACAACTTAAAGTCCATGATCGGTTCAATCATACCAGATTTATCTTCGCTTACTAGTGATCAGATAGGGAAGAAAAACAGAGAGAAAAAAGGGTAGATTACAGAATTCTGTTACGATAAGGCTTTTTCTACATTTTCTTTCTGGCAATGCCCATCGATAGTTCCACTCACCCAAAATCATTGAGACTGCGTTTGGCTGCACCAGATTATCATAATATTTCATGATCAAGCAGTCTAATTTTTTTGTGAAATTTCCATGATATTTCATGAACAATAAGTCTAATTTTGTGAAATTGTCATGATATTTCATAAACTTTGGTGCAACCAGCACAACCTTAATCAAGTTTTGAGAAAGATTCACAACCGAAATTCACATACCCAAAACTGAAAATTGCAGAAATCAGTACTTAGTAACTGTAAATCCAGAGAGAAATATTATCCCTAACTTGGACACCAAAACCTGGTGTGTCCTTTGACACTGGTGTGGATAATAAAAGGAATATTATCCCTAACTTGGACACTGGTGTGTCCTTTGACACTGGAAGGACGGCGTGGATATCTGTCAAAACAGATGAATGGCATGGATATAAGGCAAATCACATGCATCAGATTCACTTCACAGTCAGGGATTCATTAGAATAAGAAGAAATAAGAAGAGGATTTATAAGAAGAAACTATCAAAGATTCAAAATAGAATTCTCACCAAAACCTGATTCAATCGAGGAGGAGAGGAGACTGGCGTCGGGCGACGGGTAGGCAGCAGAACGGGTGTTGAAGAAGAAGAGGAGACTGGAGAGGAAGAAGGTCGTCCGTGGGCAAGCAGCAGAACGTCGGGCAGCATTCGTCCGTCGTTCGGGTAAGAAGAGGGGAAAGGGAGAGGCAGTAAGAAAAAACAGGGTTAGAAAAGTTAGGGTTAAAAAAAAAACTAAAAAAAATATTTTATAGTACCCGCCCGCTGTTCGGGTCGGGTCTGTTCAGGTTGAGTCGGGTACATTCGGTTCAGGTATACAGGTCGGGTCGGTCCGAACATAGGGCTATCCGGACCCAATCCGAAAAGAAACGGATATGGAAATTCCAACCCGATCAGGCCCGATCTTAGCCGTCAGTTCTGTTCGGAATAGACCGGATCGGGTCGGATCCGCCGGATAGGGTCACAAATGTGCACCTCTAGGTGCCAGTGGGAGTAGCTCATCCATTTCCATGATTGGACGCGGATTGCGTACTACCCCCACCCATCCCTACTCCGAACGGGCAGGTCTATGGGCAGTCCCACCGTGATGTATCTGTACATCCAAGTTGTCAATCCTTTTTCTCAGATTATTTTAAGGCATCAAAACAAAAATTAGACAAATCCAACGATCAAGTGGACCACACCAAATAATAAGCTTGGTTGCATTAAAATGTACAAAGCATTAAATGTTAGTTACATTAAATGCCAGAGTCATCTGTGGTGTGGTCCATTTGATCGTTGGATCTTCCTCATTTTTGTTCTGATGCCTTAAAATAATCTGAAAAAAGGGATAGACGGCTTGGATGTACAGATACATCACGGTGGGCCCGCTCACAGACCTACCTGTTCAGAGCTAGGGACGGGCGGGGGTAATAAGCAATCCGCATCCTCCACGGTCGGACTACCGCCACTGGGACGTAGCTAGAGACTGGGTACTACCCCCACCACGACATAGTTGAGACGGATGCTATATGGGGCCACCGTGGCCTATGTATTCTATCCATTCGTCCCACCAATTTTGAAGGATATTTTATCGTGCCAAGATGATAAAATATCAACGTTATGTGGGATCCATGATGATGTATTTATCATATCTACACCGTTAATCTATTTTTTGAGATCATTTTAGAGCATGAGCCAAAAAATGAAACATATCCAAAGGTCAACTGGACCACACCAAAAATAGAAGAGTGGATAATAATTTTCACCGTTAAAGCATTTATTGGGACCACCATAACATTTATTTTCCATCCAATCTGTTCATAAGGTCACAAAGACGTGGATGATGAAGAGGAAAAACAAATATCATATGATCTAAAATTTTTGTGACTCTCAAAAAGATTTCAATGGTAGACTTTCAATCCCCACCACCTTTTGAAGTGTGGTCCACTTGATATTTAAATTTGTCTTATTTTTAGTCTCAAGCCTTGAGACGAGCTCACCAAATGGATGGACAATTTGGCTGGAACACATACCGGATGATGGGACCCACAGAACTTGCCAACGTCAGTACGCTAGCTGGTGTGCGGTACACTAGCCAATCCGCTTCCGGATAAAAAATATAGATTATGGTGGACCCCACAAACACCTTGACATACCGTTGTTCCAGACTCGGTACTGCTTGAGTAGTTATCTCAAAAGCTGGAGTAACCTCACCAAGTTCTGTACCCACCATGATGTATGTTGTTTTCACACCGCCCATACATTTGGAGAGACCATTTTAGAGCATGAGCCAAAGAACTTGAGGCAAATCAAAAGCTCAAGTAGGCCCAACCACAGAAAATAGTGGAGATTGAACACCTACAGTTAGAAACTTCTCAAGCGCCACAGAAGTTTCAATGTTTTCTGTTCTTCCATGTCTTTTTGAACTTAAGAACAGGTTGGATCTCAGATAAACATTATGGTGGGCCTTAGAAAGGTTTCAGCGGTGGACGTCACTGTCCCTACTATATTTACTGTAATGGGTCCACTTAAGCTTTGGATTTACTTCATTTTTTAGCTCATGTTCTAAAATGATCTTACCAAATCAACAAATATCATGGATACAACATATACATCATGGTGGGCTACAAACTTGTTGATTGTAACTTAAGAATAAAGATATCTACTGAAGCTTTCAGTAGCTAATCCACGTCCGATTTTGTACTAAACATTTATCATGAGGCCAGCGAAAAAGTGTAACATTCATGCTTTATTGAAGAATAAGCTATCAGCGTTCATATGCGAAACTGACTTAGATTCTGAAAAAGTTGTAGTTAATTAAGTTACCGCTAAAAAATCAGATTGGTAAAAAGAGAGAACCTTCATGTTCGTTGGTGGATGACTACATCGCGTACATCGTATATGCTGAGGTGCAGCAATAGTAGACAAGAGGAGAAGAAATGGGAGAGAAAAATGAAAGAGGAGAGGAGGAGAGAAAGATGGTAGAGAAGGTGTTAATGGAACTTGAGGTAAGGAATTGGCTTGGAAACCCTAACCCTAGCATTCTTTTTATATTACTTTTCACGAGTATAGAAACTGTGTGGGCACATATATAGTGGGCTTTATTACTTGGCCTCAATGGCGTAATTCTTTCTGATATCCACAAATCTAATACTAATGCATATGTAGGTGAATGTTGCCTAAACTGCGACTTAGGAATTTGGACTGCTGAAATGAGAGATCATATTTTCAAATAAAAAATCAACATTCACTACCATTTTTCACTATCGTTTTTGTACCACAAGTCAATTCATATAGTACCCATGGGATGAATGCTTCCAATTATCCAATCATTTTTTTCATGTGGGCCCATGTAGCAGAACATGCACATGATCGGACGCAGATCGCGCATATTAAGTAACTCAGTATACTGAAATCTATTGAGTAAAGTCGGTAGGCCTGTCTTGTCCATGTCGTCCATCCATTTGATCAGATTATTTTAGTACATGAGAATTGAAGCATATAATATCTAAAGCTTTGGTAGACCACACCAAGAAACAATGGGAATAATGACATTCAAATTATTGAAGCACATCCAAAGCTGAACACACCACAGGAACCCGTAGGAATAATGATGTCCGCCGTCCCATTGAAACTTCGTAGGGCTCACAGTGATGTTTACTTATCATCCAACTTGTTCAAGACAGGGATAGAGTTGGGCACGAGACGGCTTGACTCGACAAAGTTGACTCATCTGACTTGATCCGAACCATGTGCGTGAGTCAATCTAAACCGACTTCATCTATAATATGAACTCAAACCAAGTTGTATTCAGGTCACCCAGTAACTCCACTCGGCCTGGAATCCAACTCGATACTGACTTAATTCAATCTAAAACTCAGCTCGTGTGTGTGTGTGAGTGTGTGTGTGTGTGTGTGTGTGTGTGTGTATATATATATATGGGAAAAGGTACTATGCGCTCGAGCTCACTATAAGTTCCCATCAGGTCGAGCTGTGTGGGCCCCACCATGATGCGTTTCGACCATCAACACTGTGCATTTCATGGGTCCCCTTTAAATTATGGGATATCCCAAAAATCAGCCGTATACTGAACTCAGGTGGGCCATTCCATTTAAAATCATGTGAAGACATGCCAAAAACAAATAAAAGCACTTGGTGGGGCCCACCTGAGTTTTGAATGCTGCTGAAACTTGGTCTGAACCCTCATCCAAGTGGGACACACATAATGGATGGGCTGGATTTGCAAACCACATCTCGGTGGGCCCAAAAAATGATTATTAATGTTTTAATGGTGCACGGCCCCTCTCCACTTCTGTATGTGGTGTGGCCCACACAAGTCACGGATTGACTTGATTTTTTAGACCTAGGCCCACGATGGAATGGTGCATCTGACTGATGGGGTAGATGTTCGAAATGCATCATGGTGGGGCCCACATAGCTCGACCTCATGGGACGTTCCCATCAGCTCTAGCGCATAGTACCTTTTCCATATATATATATATATATATATATATATATATATATATAGAGAGAGAGAGAGAGAGAGAGAGAGAGAGAGAGAAAAAAACTCAAGTATGAGGTTTCAAATCTGAGATGTTGTGTAACTGATGGAGAGGCTGTGATTCTGGCATGTGCACCTAGGTTTTGGGTTGTGATTTCAGCTCGAGGATACCCATTGCACCCGACCCAACTCGGTGCCAAATTGACCTGACTCGGTACTTGTGACTGGGTCGGACTCGGTCTGGATTAGTCTGGGCCAGACTCGGACTCAGATCGGGTCAAGCATTCTGGACTCAGTACTGAGTCAGGTCAGGCCGAATTTAAAACCGAATCGAGTCAGGTCAACCCTAACTCGGTTAGACTCGACTCGATGCCTAGCTCTAGACAAGGATGAAGGAAGAATACGAATATCAGCTTGATCCAAAACGATTAGTTACTCCTGGCCTCCAGTGGCTAGTGGTCGGTGCTCTACGAGCTCCATTATGAAGTATGTCTTTTATCCATGCCATTCATCCATTTTTATAGATCATTTTAGGGCTTGATCCCAAAAATGAGAGGGATATAAATCTCAAGTGGACCACACCACAGGAAAACAACAGTGATTGGATATCCACAATTAAAATCCTCCTAAGGCCCACTATATTGTTTATTTGACATCTAATCTGTTGATTAGGTCATACCGACCTAGATGAAGGGAAAAAAAAAAAAAAAAAACCAAAGATCAGCTTGATCCAAACTTTTATGGTTAGAAAAATAGATGAACGGCATGAATGAAACACATACATCATGGTGGGGGCCACAAAGCTCCAACCACAAGGGGAGTAGCTAATCGGTTTCCGTTCAATTGCCCCGGTCTCATGTAGTGCCGTACATTTGAGCCAGGGAAATGGTTCAATGCAGGTCCAATGTCCTGAAATGAGCTGGTAAAATGGATTGACTGCATGGATAAGACACGTTCATAATGGGGGACTCCACAGGGTTTACATCATTACACAGTCACTTCGCTGTAGTCACACTGTAACGTTGCGGCAAATCAAGAGCAAAAGCAAAAGAGAGGGAATCAACAGATGACGATCGCCGAAAATCACTTTAAACAAAAGTGGCATAGAATGGAAGGGAATTGGCTGGTGTACCACACACCAGCTATATAGCTGATGTAGGTACGTGTGTGCGAAGATGAGCACTTATGTTCCTCGAGCTCTGAGTTGTGCGAACGGTTCAAAGGAGATCAAAGTTACATAATTGCCATACTGATGTATTTATTATATCTACACTATTCATCTATTTTTAGAGATCATTTTAGAGCTTAATGAACCATATGGAAAGATCATATGCACCACACCACAAATATCAGCGAAGATAATGATTTTCACCGTTAAAAAAATTTAGGGCCCACCATAACGTTTATTTTCCATACAATCTGTTCATAAGGTCAAAAAGACCTGAAAGAGGAAACACAAATTTCATATTGATCTAAAACTTCTGTGACCCCAAAAAGGGATTCAATTGTAGACATTCAATCCCCCACCGCTTTTTGCAGTGTGGTCCACTTGATAGTTAGATTTGTCTTATTTTTCTTCTCAAGCTTTAAGACGAGCTCGCCAAATAGATGGATGGTTTGGATATAACATAAACCTCATCATCAGACCCACAAAACTTGCTAACGTAAATACAGCAGCTATGTAGCTGGTCTGAGGTACACAAGCCAATTAGAGGTGGGCATTGAGCCGAGTCGAGTAGAGGTGGGCCAAGCTTGGCTTGGCTTGTCCATGATGTACTCGAGTTCGAGTTCGAGCTCGAGCTCGAGCTCAACATTGAAGCTTGGCTTGTTTGTCAAAGCTGTCGAGTCAAGTTCGAGTCGAGCTAGTGGTTCGAGTCCAGTCAAGTTTACCTCGAGTCGAGCTCGAGCTTGTTGGGTGAGAGAGTAATGGATTTTGTTCTTGATCCTCCTCCATTGATGAAAAATTCAAAAATCTTAAGAGAATCAAAGCAAAACCCGATGAAAAAATCAAACAATTAAAGCTTCAAATCGGATGAGGAAACCTGTAAGAACCGATCTGTTCTTGATCTTCTTCCACCAGCAAAAATCTAAGTACTAAAAAAGAAACAGAGCAGAACACAGATCAGAAATCCAAGTAAAGAGCTCTAGCCAATCAGATCATTAGATTTCCTTGGAACTCTAACAAATCTGAGAAGAACCCATCTCGAATTTCTTGGGTTTCTCGCCTAAGAAGTAGATCTCAAGAGATTGAAATCATACTATTGTAGAGCTGAAATGAAAACTAGTGGTAGTGGTCGGGGCGGACGTGCGGCTGGCAGTGGACAGGGAAAGAGAAGAAAGGGAAGAGGAAAGGGGTGCGTGCGGTCGGGTAGAGACTCTAGGGTTTGTTTTTTATTCTTTTATTTTTAAGTTTAAACTTAAAACTTATATTAATATTATATATATAATATAATATTTAATATTTAATATATTTATTAATCGAGCCGAGTCGAGCTCGAGTTCGAGCTTCGAGTCGAGTCGAGTTCGAGTCGAGTTGAAATGCCCCCTGGTCGAACTTGGCTTGAACTCAACTCGAGCTTCAAATAATTAGCTTGGCTCGGCTCAACTCGAATCGGCCATTCAAGCCGAGTCAATCCGAGCTGACTCGAGCCGAGTCGAGCGCGCTTTTCGAGCTATCTTGACTCATGAACAGCCCTAAAGCCAATCCGCTTCCGCATGGAATCGCGCGCACAAACTAGTGGTTTCGGAGTTGAACACTTTTGCTAGTGGTTTCAATCGGAGTGCACAAAAAAGGTAGATTCATTCAACAAAGTTGAGAGGGAGAGATTAAGCTTCGAGAGCAAGAAACAATCTCATCAACCGTACGTGTCAAAGTCTGGTCTCCTCTATAAATAAATCCTATCTGCTATCATCCGTTCTTTAATATATATTTTTTTTTTATCAAATCTCTCTAATTCATGGCCTAATTTCTCGGGAACGGATTGGCTACTCCCCCTGACACCAGCCAATGGCTGGTGGTCGGTGCTCTGTGGGCCCCACCATGATGTATGTGTTTCATCCATGCCGTCCATCTATTTTTACAAAAAATTTTACGGTATTAGACCAAAAATGAGATATATCCCAATCTCAATTGGACCACGTTACAGGAAACAGTGCTGAATGAGCGTCAACCATTAAAAAATTTTGGTGATCATAAAAGTTTTGGATCAAGCTGATTTTTGTTTTTTCCCTTCATCTGGGCCTGTATGACCAAATCAATAGATTGGATTTCAAATAAACGGTACAGTGGACCTTAGGAGGATTTTAATGGTGGATATCCAATCACTATTGTTTTCATGTGGTGTGGACCATCTGAGATTTATATACCTCTAATTTTTGGTATAAAGCACTAAAATGATCTTTAAAAATGGATGAATGGAACGGATGCAACACATACATCATGGTAGGGTCCACAGAGCACCGAACACCAGCCACGGGGCTGGTGGCAGGGGGAGTAGCCAATCCATTTCCCAATTTCTCCCTCTTGAGGTCAAATCTTGTCCACTCAATTCTTTAACCTAACTTATTGTTATTGATGTTTCATCACAAACCAATAATTAGGAGTTTGATGTTTGCAGCAAGGAAACTCTCATTGAGATATCGAAAGTGGTGGCGTCCATGATCCAGGCCCATCAAGAAGCCAAGGGAACCCCACCCATTTGAACGTTCCACAACCATCGTTGGAAATAATCATTACCATCATCAGTATGGTATGGTTGATCATGGGGTTCCTCTTGAGCATTAACATTCCAATCAACAGTGGTGATGGAAACAATGTCCTGACCATTTTATTCCATCACCATCCCATGTCCTTCTACTTTATTGTCATGATCGGCGTGGCAGAGTTCTACTTCACGTCGTGGACGTCGATGATGATGATAGTGGGCAGATTCCAGCCCTCAATAGCCAAAATTCTCATCCTCGTTTTCTTGGTTCTTGGAGTACTGGCCGTTACAGTGTCACTAAGGGCCCGTTTGGCCAGGCAGAATGGAAGGGATTGGATGGTATTGGAAGGGATTGGAAGTTAAATCCCAGGATTGGCCAAGCGAGCCAAACAGACGAGGTGATCTGATCCTGAATATAGCAATCCCATGGATCTTAAGACAATCCACTGACAACACCATCATTACCTTTAAATCCCATCCAATCCATCCTAATCCGTTCAATTTTGCCTGGGATGTGTTTGGTTTGAGGGATTGGAAGGGATGGGAAGGTTTGATCCCGGGATTGGTGGGATGTGCCAAACAGACTCGATATAGCAATCTGGGAATATAGCAATCCCATGGATCTTAAGACAATCCACTGAAAACACCATCACTACCTTGAAATCCATGTCATCCACCCTAATACCATTCAATCCCTTCCAATCCTCCCATCCAAACAGGCCCTGAATGCCCTGATCCCCAAGTTCAGCTGGATCGTATGGATCTTCTTCGCAGTGACCATCTGTGTCATGTTGGATATGCAAGGGTGTGAGTGGGCCACCCAATTGAAGGTTAAGATTCGCAAGCAGGTTGAGGAAGGGTGTAAGTGGGCCACTCGATGGACGACGGACAAGATTCGTAGCCTTTATGGTGATTGTTTCTGTTGTTTACCAATTCGCAATCCCAGTGTGAGTGTGCGCAATTCCTCGCCTTAATATCTGTTGAATTAGTGGAATTTCTCTCCCAGCCTTTAACTGTATCTAGATTGGTAACTGATGATGGTTGC
This sequence comes from Magnolia changhungtana, assembly GCA_030180095.1. NCBI lineage: Eukaryota > Viridiplantae > Streptophyta > Magnoliopsida > Magnoliales > Magnoliaceae > Magnolia > Magnolia changhungtana. The sequence continues at coordinate 3,592,485 of JASAUF010000467.1, read as the reverse complement.
TTTTTGTAGTGTAGAAGGACCCAGACAACAGCAGTGATCCTCATCATCATATTCATATGAGATTTCTATATCGTTGGATCATCTATACTATACGGGTACGATATAAACCATTCAACTTCAGAGATTTGTTGAGAAATCTAATCTAATAATGAATGGGAGGTACTGGATGGACGGATTTTGTTTCTAAAATGTGGAGAAATGTTTTACCCGGTTACGATCTCTCTATTGAAAAACCTGTTTTGGTTGTGCACGGTCATTGCAAACTGAATATTTTTTATGGCTAAGTAAAAAAAAAAAATTGTCTTATCATGGGTGCCAAAAACCTATTGTGGTTCGATTTGTAGTTTTTGTCATGTAACAAGTGCAAGCATAACATAATTGAATTTGCCGTTTAATTCAAAACGAACAACTATGACCTCAAGTGCCGAGATAGGCAGGTACATATTATATGACCAAGATTGAATGAGATCGATTGCCTATTTAGTCACTCGCTCAGTATGTAAATAAGATCAGGTGATATTCAGAGAGTAGAGTACCTCCTCTAATGATAGGTTACACCCTATGCCTTCTGTACGAATAGATATAAAAGAAAATACTAGATGTTCAAAGAATGAGTGGCCAGCTCGGGACCATTGAACTTCCAGACATGGGAAAGGGAGAAATTCCATATAAGAAATGGGCAGACCCCCCCTTCTCTCAAAGCTAAGGGTCCGCCTAGAATTGACCCCATAACTGTTCAAAAAAATGTCCAACAGAATGTCAACTTGGGAGACAGAACAACGAGGGACCGATAGCAGTTATGTCACATGTATGTGGAAAAGCCTCAAACAACATCCGTCATAAACACATAGATGATAAAGAATTCAGATCGTCAGTCCCTTCTCCACCTGTTTTGGAAGCATCTACATCCCATTCAACAAAGCCTTCATCTCAAGAGAACCATCCAACTCCTCTCTAGCAGTCACACAAAGAATCAAGATTGATAGACAAACTGGGCACAACACCTCTCCAGTAAGATTTTCCGACAAGAGATTCCAGTACCTTTCAGAGGGAGCCAGGCCAAGGAAGGAAAGGGAATTACACAGAATCACCTACTTCCCTCAAGTGAAAGAAGGAAATGTGACCCCTAAAATTCTCCCACATGGACAGAGGAGGATCTCCCATGGAAGCAGTCCATCTCCTAGTAGACCTGACTTCCTTTTTCTCAGACAACGAACAGGAAGCAGCTGAGGAAAAGGAAGCAGACCTGCAAACAACAGAAGATAGGCAGGAAGAAGAGATTGGTTATGTCCCCTCAGATTAGAGCAGCAAATTCAGATCAATGTATTACCCACAGATTCAGAGCACCAACTGCGGACCACTATAAGGCCTTCGGACATGAACGGGAACAATGAAGCTCCTCCAGAACAGTACCTCCCTCCAACAACTCAGAAGCAGGTCACAGATACCACAGGTAAAACCCACATGGCAGCATGGTGGCCCCTCAGCCAACCAAACCAGCAGATAGCTAGGAAGAAAAGATCAAACAGAAGGGACGTATAATCCAGAAATCTGTCTGATGGATAGCATCCTAATTTGGAACGCCCGAGGTGTGGGTAATGCTCCCACCATTATGTCTATCAAGAGACAAATCAATAAGAATAGGATTGCATTGGTGGCGATCCTGGAACCAATGCTACCAAACTCGAAAAGAATCCAAACAGGGCTCAATCTAGGATTATGTTCATCCTTCTCGAATGCAGCTTCAGGAGGGAAATATGGGTTTTCCACAACCAGTCAATGCCTGTTGACCTCATTGAAACGTTAGACCAAATGCTTACCTTCAGAGTAGATATGCAAGGAAGTCGTCCAAAGCTGATTTTCTCTATTATATCTGCAAAATGCTCCTTGGTGCGTAGGAGAGAATTATAGGCTGATCTTGTAGGGATAGCTAACACAAGGACTGAGCCTTGGATTGCATGTGGAGATTTCAACAGAGTGGTTAGCCAGAATGAAAGAATTGGGGGGAATTTCCTTACAAATCAAGCTCCTATGATTTTGTAGAAGCAATCAACCAAGCTAACCCGATTGACGCAGGATTCATTGGGAGTTCCTTCACCTGGTGCAACAATCAAGCAAGAAGGAACCGAAAGTGGGCCAGACTTTATAGGGCCCTTTTTGTTTTCAGTGGAATGGATGCAGACCTTCCCCCAGTTCCAGGTGCTTCACCTCCCAAGGATTCATTCAGACCACTCTCCCCTCTTAACATTTCCAAATCCTACTCCATCAACCCCTCACCCCTTCCACTTCCAACAGATGTGGAAGCTTCAAGAGGAATTCAACCAAGTGGTCTCGTCAGCTTGGATAACAGACGTCGATAAGAACCCCATGATTTCCTTGCTTTGTAAGATGAAGAAAATTAAAGCAGTTCTGAAGGCCTGGAACAAAGATGTATTTGGCAACATCTTCAGCAACATCAAACAAGCAAAAGAATCCATGAACCTATTAGAAGAAGAATCAGTTTCTCATCCTCAAGGCTAGACCTTGGAAAGGCTGTCTGAAGCTAAAGAGTCATTGAGGCATCTCGAAATTATGAAGGAAATTTTTTGGAAGCAAAGGGCTAGGAACAAGTGGATTCAAGAAGGCGACAAAAATACAAAATACTTTCACTCCATAGCAAATGAAAAGAGAAGGAAAGCCTTCATCAGCGAAATAGAGTCCCAAAATGGAGATCGCATAACAGATCAAGCAGAAATGAAAGAAGAGGTGATTCTATTCTTCTCTAAACTCTTCTCAGCTGAAACCATTGACCCTCTTGGAGACTTCATCAGCCCCCATTCCTGAAGCAGTGTCACCAGAAGACAACTCTGCTCTTCTAGTAGAGACTACGATTGAAGAAGTCAAAAGAGCAGTGGCAAACATTTTGGTAGATGGCACCCTGGGTCCAGATGGATTCTCAGGGACATTCTTTTCCTCTTGGTTGGAGATAGTTGGCCAAGACTCGCTGAACGCAGTCATGTTCCTCTTCAATGGTGGTACGATCGCTTGAGCCTTCTCTGCTTCCCTTATTTGCCTAATCCCGAAAAACTCTGCTCCAAAAAAGTTTTTTGAGTTTCATCCTATAAGTCTCTGTAATTGCATATACAAACTCTTCTCTAAATAGATTGCGGTTAGGCTCAACCTCTTATTGCCTAAGCTAATTTCCAGGGAGTAATTGGCCTTTGTCCAAGGCAGGTCTATTTCGAAAAGCATCGCATTGGCTCAGGAGCTTCTTTGTGACATTAACAAAAAGGTTCGGGAGAGTAACAACATCATGAAAATCGACCTTGAGAAGGTGTACGACAGGGTGGACTGGGCTTTTCTGAAATCAGTGTTACAACAGTTTGGATTCAGTTACCAATGGATCAATCACTACAAGAAAACCCACTTTTACCAACGAAAATTTTCCTCGGTAAAAGCTATTATTTTGTGGGTAAAGAGTTTTGCCGACGAAAATTTTCGTCGATAAAAAATAATTTAAAAACTTTTACCGACGATTTTTTTCGTAACTAAAAATAATTGCAAAACTTAGAAACTTTTATGTACGAAAATATATATACAAAACTTTCACCTACAAAATTTTCGTAGGTAAAAGTCTTGTTTTTTTTTTTTCAAATTCCGGCACAAAATTCCTGATATACACATGTTACAAATTTCATCATATTCTTCCTGATATACACCTGTTAATATATTTCTACATTCACATCCATCTAAACCCAAACTAAGAAATCCATCCAAACATAAACTACATTCATCCAAACACAAACAATCTTATCCACATCACATTCATTCATGCATAAATACATATAAGTTTAACATCATAAATAAAAATACAAAAAATCACTAAATGAAGTGATTAAAGAGCCTCTAATTGCAATTATGGGAAGACTAACGAGCAGTTGCATGTTTTCATTTTACATTGGGATTTTGGAAACCTGGGAATGTAACTTAGAAAAATAATCTGAAAAAAATCATCATGTGGCTCTTTTGTGAATCTGAGTGCAATTAGTGACTGATATTTTTCAATATGTTACTACCAAAATTTCATAAACGTTTATGTTACAAATTCAGAGTACTGGAAAGACAAGCAAACAATAACTTGCTTAACTAAAACCAAAAAATAAATAAATAGAATGCAACAAGCTTTCAGGTAAAAAATCATATAAACAATGATGAAGTCATTCTTTTAAGAAGTGCAATTTAACTATGATGAAAGTGCCATGATCAAGTCCGTAGAGTAGGCAATCTTACCCGTTGATGCACCGCTTGGAACTGCAGCTCTAGACAATGTACCATCTGATAGAGTAATATACACCTACACAATTCTCTTCCAAATACAAATCAATTTCTTTTTCAAAAATTTGAGAAACAAGGAACACTTGTAAAGAGGAAAAATAAATTCAATAAACAGAAAGAAGAAGAGGAATTATACGATTCATGCATGTCCACTGGAGATGTTATATGTATGGGCTAAACCCAACTGTTCTCATTGTGGGGCAAACTGGATGGAGCCTGGGCTGAAAATTTTACAGCAACCATCTGATTTCACTTTTCAACTATTATCTGCTTGATGGGCCACCAATTGGATGGTTAGGATCATCTCACATGTACAGTGGTTGCAGGCACATGTGACACACCACCTGGGAAACTGAGTTGGATCATATTCATGTAACCATCCACACGCATGAGATGCAAGAGCATCAATACAAACTCTTCATATTATAGGTCCACTTTGGATGGATCATGGCCTGAAATTCATAGCAACTGCATGATACGAACTGATTTTTCTCAATCTGTTTCATCACCTAGGCGACTGAATCAATGATTCAATGGGTGGCCCTTTTACTTGGCCGAGAAATAAAAAGTAAGAGCTGCCAAGAAAGCTATTTCTACCTACCTTTGCATGAAAGGTAAGATTTTTTTGGGAATGTTGCAGATACACAACAGGGCCTAGATGGAATGGTTTGGATCATCATGCAGTGGGTCAAGACGGGGTGAATCTCTTTGGCACCCTCATAAAAATAGAAGAAATACATGACACTGCTTCGAAAAGTCTATATAGTACCATTTGAGATTTCAAACAAGCAGCCTGTGGTTTAGTGACCCAAACCATTGGCACTATGGGCCCACTTTCAGATGTCATATGCCCCAAAAACAGTTATGTAACAGGTCATCATGGACAGTTTTTTCCATGAAGGCTGTTACAACCCCATGACGCATAATGGCCATTACATAACTGTTTTTGCATACCTTGATCCTAACGCTTCAATGGATGGTCCAACAAATAGATGGTTAAGAAAGAAGCACTTAATATTCAACCATAAAAGGGAAATTATTCTATAGCCATGGTCTTCCAATGAGTGGTATTTTTGCGGAATGGAACAAACACCCAGGGTGTGGGTCATTATATCAACAGCTAGACTACAACGCCAAGGGCCCCACTTGTACAAGGTGCAAATCTAAATCTATTGTACAAGCTCTTAGCCCAAGCAGGACTCCCATGTTTCCACTACACCCTCAATCTCATATTAAGTCTTTAGGCACTTTCAACTATTACATGTAAACTAGTTATGCCCTCAAAATGGATTAAGAAAACTTTTGTCTAGACCCCATGTTTCCACTACACCCTCAATTTAGACTAGTATACCCTCCATATTGATTGTTTAACCATTCATTTGGACTAGGACACTCGATATCATCTACAAAGTCTATCAATTCCCAAAGTAGAGCTACCCTTTCTAGATGGATCCTCTACCAATCAAACAAACAAGTCAACTAGTCAAAATGGAGGGACTGTCAGTCGAATATAAATGTATACCAGTCCTATGAGAGGGTCTATTATTCCCAAAAGATAGGACCTACTAATCCAAATGGAGGCTCTACCACTCATAGGTAGCCTCTACTAGTTCAAAATACAGGGTCTAAATGCCCACAAAGAAGATGTACGGCCTACCAGTCTATAAAAGGGTTTTCGACCAATCTAAAACCTTAAGTATGTTTCATGGTTGAGGGTATGTAAAATACCAACTTCAAAAACTACCTGTAAGAATAAAATCTGATGCTTTCTTCGATAACTGAACCATAATCACAGCTAGAATTCTTAATAGAACAACACATTCCCAAAATCAAATTCACTTTTTATCTGAAGACACGCCCGAGAAATTAAGATCCAAGACGCAACCCAAGATGAACACTTTTAGTGCAAAGAGAGGGATTTAAAGGAAGATGATTTCCTACTACATGTATCATGTAAATTTATTTATTTTTACACACCCACACCCACACCACACTCACACCCACTCACAAGTCACACCACACACACCCACTCACACCACATGGGCACTCAATCCCATGATCTCAGTGTTGAAGTAGAGTCTGTCTACCACTTACCCATGAAGCTGGACCCAGTTTAGTTAAAAACAAGCACATGTGGTTGTTAACAGTCCAATCGTTGAAAAATCAAATCATGTGATTCGAATGCACTTGATTGAAACCCAATTTACATTTGGAAGATGATGGTCACTTGGAAGCCATTGCTCAGCTCATGTCAAAACATGAGCCCAAAAATGAGGTAGATCAAAAGCTCAAGCTGGACACACAACAAGAGGCTTAGGTTTAGGTTTAGGTTTAAGTTTAGGTTATAGGTTATAGCTTTAGGGAATTGAGAATGGGCTAAGGTTTAGGTTTAGGAAATCGGGTTCGGGTTCAGGTTCGGGATATGATTTAGATTTGGGTTTTCAAGTTTAGGTTTAGGTTTAGGTTAGGGAGTTGAGATTAGGATTAGGTGTAGGTTTAAGTTTAGGAATTTGAGAATACATTTAGGTTTTAGGTTTAGGTATGGGTTTTAGGTTATAGGTTTAGGTCTAGGTTATAGGTTTAGGTTTATAGCTTTAGGGAATTGAGAATAGGTTAAGGTTTAGATTTAGGAATTTGGGTTCGGGTTCGGTGTTCGGGATCGGGTTTAGGTTTGGGTTTTCAAGTTTAGGTTTAGGTTAAGGAGTTGAGATTAGGATTAGGTGTAGGTTTAGGTTATATGTTAAGGTTTAGGTTTGGGTTTTCAAGTTTAGGTTTAGGTTAAGGAGTTGAGATTAGGATTAGGTGTAGGTTTAGGTTTGGGGATTTGAGAATACATTTAGGTTTTAGGTTTAGGTTTAGGTTTTAGTTTATAGGTTTAGGTTATAGGTTTAGGTTTAGGTTTTAGGTTTAGGTTTAGGTTAGGTTATAGGTTATAAGTTTCGGTTATATGTTATAGGTTATAGGTTAAGATTTAGGTTATAGGTTATAGCTTTAGGGAATTGAGAATAGGTTAAGGTTTAGGTTTAGGAAATCGGGTTCGGGTTCGGGATCGGGTTTAGGTTTGGGTTTTCAAGTTTAGGTTTAGGTTTATGTTAGGGAGTTGAGATTAGGATTAGGTGTAGGTTTAGGTTTAGGGATTTGAGAATACATTTAGGTTTTAGGTTTAGGTTTAGGTTTTAGGTTTTAGGTTAATGTTTAGGTTTTAGGATTAGTTTAAGGTTAGGTTATAGGTTATAGGTTAAGGTTTAGGTTGTAGGTTTAGGTTTAGGGATTTGAGAATACATTTAGGTTATAGGTTAAGGTTTAGGTTTTAGGCTTAGGTTAAGGTTAGGTTATCGGTTATAAGTTTAGGTTATAGGTTATAGGTTAAGGTTTAGGTCATAGGTTTAGGTATAGGTTTAGGTTTAGGTTTAGGTTATAAGCTATAGCTTTAGGGAATTGAGAATAGGTTAAGGTTTAGGAAATCGGGTTCGAGTTCGGGATCGGGTTTAGGTTTGGGTTTTCATGTTTAGGTTTGGGTTTTCGAGTTTAGGTTTAGGTTTAAAGATTTAAGAATACATTTAGATTTTAGGTTAAGGTTTAGGGAATTGAGTTTAGGTTATAGGTTCGGGTTATAGGTTATAGGTTTAGGTTAAGGTTTAGGTTTAGGTTATAGGTTTTGGGATTTGAGAATAGGTTTAAGTTATAAGTATAGGTTTAGGTTAGGGTGTAAGTTAAGGTTTAGGGAATTGAGTTTAGGTTATAGGTTATAGGTTTTTGGTTAAGGTTCAGGTTATAGTTATAGGTTTTGGGATTTGAGAATAGGTTTAGGTTATAAGTATAGGTTTAGGTTAGGTTATACGTTAAGGTTTAGGGAATTGAGTTTAGGTAATAGGTTCAGGTTATAAGTTATAGGTTTAGGTTAAGGTTTAGGTTTAGGTTATAGGTTTTGGGATTTGAGAATAGGTTTAGTAGGGGAGTAGCCAATCCGAGCTGGTGGTAGGGGAGTAGCCAATCCGCTTCCGTTTCCATTTGGGATTCAGGGCACACATTTAGTAGTGAGACTCGTTATTAAAGTGATGTCACCTATTTATGTGGGTCCCTCTATGATGTATGTTTTGTCTCCACATCGTCCATCCATTTGGAGAGATTATTTTAGGGCATGAACCAAAGAATGAATCAGATCCAAAACTCGAATGGACCCCACCACAGAAAACAGTGGAGAGAGTCACACCCACCATTAAAAACTTTCAAGGGCCACAAAAGTTTTCGATCAAGCTGATATTTGTGTTTTCCCTTCTTTAATGTCTATGTTAACTTATGAAGAGATTGAATCTCAAATAAAAATCACGGTGGACCTTAGGAAGGCTTCAACGGTGGACATCACTCTCCTCACTAGTTTCTGTGGTAGGGTCCACTCCTGCGTTGGATCTGCCTCATTCTTTTGATCATGCCCTAAAATGATCTCTCTAAATGGATGGACAGTGTGGATACAACACATACATCATGGTGGGCCCCACAAAACTTGGTGGCGTCACTTTAGTAGTGAGTCTAGCTATTCAACATGTTGGTAGCTAATCGGCCTTCAATTTATTTCTTTTGAAATTTAATTAGGCCACGTCATCTCACAACAATTTTATAAGATAAAAAAAATATTTACAAAATCTACTTGATTAGCAAGGAATATTAGTTGCGACCCAGGATGAGTGATGTCCGTAGGATCTTCAACGTGGGCCCACCTTGATCTATGCATTGTATATCTACCCCATCCATCCATTTTCTCATATTATTTTACAGAATTGTACAAAAAATGAAGCAAATACAAATCTCAAGTGGACCACACTATAGGAAACAATGATCATTGAATGCCGACCATTGAAAACTTCATTGTCCACCGTAATGTTTATTTGTCATCCAATCTGTTGTTGATAAGTTCACACGGCCCGGACAAAAGAAAAACACAAATATAAACTCTCTTTACAGTTGGAGAATATGGGGGATTGAATTTTTAACGGGGGCCCACCATGATGTGTATGCAAAATCCACTCTAACAATTAGATGCGTAATCATTTAGGCCCGAATCCAAAAAAATTAGGTTAATATGAGATTCATGTGAGCCATACCAGAGAAAATATTTGGAAAAAGATATCTACCCTTGAAACTTATAGGACCCACCATAATGATTGTATAAAATGGACACATTTGTTTATCTAACAGAACCCCATCATTTTGTGTAATGCAACCTTATCACTTTATCAAATGAACCCGTCACTTTGTCTATTGAAACCCGTCATTTTATTTGACAAGCCGCTACTTTATCTAGTGAAATTATGTCACTTTACACAATAATATCGTCACTTTGTCTAGTGGAACCAAGTCACTTTATTCGAAAACTCGTCATTTTATCAAGCAAAACCTATCAATTTGTCTGGCAACCACATCACTTTATCTAGTGGAACATTAATTGTCACTTTGTCTAATGGAACCCCATTACTTTGTCCAATAATCATGTCACTTTGTCTATTAGAACCTTGTCACTTTGTCTAGCACTCCTTTCACTTTATCTGGTGAAATCCCGTCACTGTCCAGCAACCTCATCGCTCTCTGTCTAGTATAAACCCGTCACTTGATACAGTAGAACTTTATCACTTTGTCCTACTAAAGTCTCTTTGTCTAGTAGAACCTCATCACTTTGTCTAGCAACCCAATCACTTTGTCTAGTGAACCTCATCACTTCGTCTAACAACCTCGTCACTTGGTCCAGCAACCTCATCACTTTGTCTAGTGGAACCCAGTCACTTTGTCTTCCAACCTCGTCACTTCGTTTAGTAGAACCAAGTCACTTTGTCCAGCAACCCATCACTTTTTCCAAGAATCCATAACTTTGTCTAATAGAATCCTATTTGCTTCGTCTCGTTTAACCTTCTTACTTTGTTTAGTGGAATCATGTTGTTTTGTCGAACAACCTCGTCACTTTATTTAATATAACTTTGTTACTTCGTCTAATAACTCCGTCACTTTGTCTAATGACTAACAAAAAATTATCGACAATAGATTGTCTATATTGTCGGTGGCCCCACATGATTTAAGGCCCACATTGAATTGTCTTATTACCATGAAAACTATTCATTACATATTGTTCCTGAAAACTATGCTTAATTATCTTGATGTTTGGTAAATCTTGGGGGTTGTACCTCACTGGGATAGTCATTGACGCTATCAAACCATATTCAGTGTGCAAGAGATGCAGATGATGGGCATGTTGGTGTTCACTCGGGTTTCGGGAACCGAGGTGTTACAGACATGATTATTGGTCTAGGGTTTGATCAGACAAAGTGACAATGTTCCACTAGATAAAGTGATGGGGTTGCTAGACAGATTGATAAAATGACGAGTTTTCGAATAAATTAACTAACTTGGTTCTACTAGACAAATTGACAATGTTATTCCGCAAAGTGACAGGATTTCACTAGATAAAGTGATGGCCTGTTCAATAAAATAACAGGGTTTTAATAGATAAAGTGACGGGTTCATTTGATAAAGTGATATGTTTCCATTAGACAAAATAATGAGGTTCCATTAGATAAACTAATGTGTCAATTTTATATAATCATCATGGTGGGTCCTATAAGTTTCAAGGGTGGATTGTCTTTCTTCCAAATATTTTCTTTGGTGTGGCTCACATGAATCTCATATTAACCTTTTTTTTTTATTCGGGCCTAAATGATTACGCATCTAATTGTCAGAGTAGATTTTGCATACATATCATGATGGACCCCTGCCACAAGTTCAATCCCTCATATTCTCCAATTGTAAAGAGAGTTTAAATTTGTGTTTTTATTTCATCCGGGCCGTGTGAACTTATCAACAACATATTAGATGATAAATAAACATTACGGTGGACAATGAAGTTTTCAATGGTCGGCATTCAATGACCATTGTTTCTTATAATGTGGTCCACTTGAGATTTGTATTTACTTCATTTTTTGTACAATTCTATAAAATAATATGAGAAAATGGATGGATGGGGTAGATATACAACGCATAGATCAAGGTGGGCCCACGGTGAAGATCCTACGGACATCACTCATCCTGGGTCGCAGCTAATATTCCTTGCTAATCAGGTAGATTTTGTGTATATATATATATATATATATATATATATATATATATATATATAATCTTATAAAATTGTTGTGAGATGACGTGGCCTAATTAAATTTCAGAAGAAGAAATTGGAGGCCGATTAGCTACCAACAGGTTGAATAGCTAGACTCGCTACTAAAGTGACGCCACCAAGTTTTGTGGGGCCCGCCATGATGTATGTGTTGTATCCACACTGTCCATCCATTTGGAGAGATCATTTTAGGGCATGATCAAAAGAATGAGGCAGATCTAACTCTGGAGTGGACCCTACCATAGAAAACAGTGAGGAGAGTGACGTCCACCGTTGAAGCCTTCCTAAGGTCCACCGTGATTTTTATTTGAGATCCAACCTCTTCATAAGTTAACACAGACATTTAAGAAGGAAAACACAAATATCAGCTTGATCGAAAACTTTTGTGGCCCTTAGAAGTTTTTAATGGTGGGCGTGACTCTCTCCACTGTTTTCTGTGGTGGGGTCCACTCGAGTTTTGGATCTAATTCATTATTTGGCTCGTGCCTAAAAATGATCTCTCCAAATGGATGGATGGTGTGGATACAAAACATACATCATAGTGGGACCCACATAAATAGGTGACATCACTTCAGTAGCGAGTCTCACTACTCAACGTGTGCGCTTAATCCCAAATGAAAAAGGAAGCGGATTGGCTACTCCCCCTACCAGCAGCTCGATGGTGGTGGTCGGTGCTCTGTGGGCCCCACCATGATGTACGTGTTTCATCCATTCCGTTAATCTATTTTTACATATAATTTTAGGGCTTGATCCCAAAAATGAGAGGGATATAAATCTCATATAGACCACACCACAGGAAAACAATGGTGATTGGATACCCATCATTAAAGTCCTCCTAAGGCCCACTATACTGTTTATTTGACATCCAATCCATTGATTTAGTCATAAAGACCCTGATGAAGGGAAAAAACAAAGATCGGCTTGATCCAAAACTTTTATGGCCCCCAAAAAGTTTTTAATGCTCGATGTTCATTCAACACTGTTTCATGTAATGTAGTCCACTTGAGATTGGGTTATACCTCATTTTTGGTCTCATACCATAAAATGATCTAGAAAAATAGATGGATGGCATGGATGAAACACATACATCTTGGTGGGCCCACATAGCACCGAGTGGCAGGGGAGTAGCCAATCCATTTCCAATGGAAACCGTCTATTAGACGCGGATTCATTGGGGAAAGCCTTTTGCAGGAAGTTCCAGCGCTGGGATGTAAGGTAGGGTCCACCGTGATGTTTATAAGAAATCCAATCCATTCATCCATTTTTAGAGCTCATTTTAGGACATGTAACAAAAAATTAGGATGATCGAAAACTCAACTGGGTCATATAAGATGAAACGGTGGAGAAAGAAATTCCTACCGTTGAAACCTTCCTAGGTGTCTTGATGTTTATATGCCATCCAAACCGTTTATAAGGTCATTTTTACTGGAATGAAGTGAAAACAACAAAAAAAAAAAAATAGACCAATACAAAACTTTTGTGGCCATATAAATATTTCAATGATGGTCACTAAATCTCCACTATTTCCTCTCGTGTGGCCCATTTGAGTTTTGTATACACCTTAGTTTTGGTATAATGTCCTAAAATGATAATTAAAAAAGGATGAACGGGTTAGATTTATCACAAACGTCGCAGTGGCCCCATCCAGAATCCTTGTGCAGGAGCTTACTGCAAAAGGCTTTGGCAGGAAATCCGCGTCTCTGTGTATAACGTCTCCGTTATACTTTTTATTAAATGTAATTTTTTTAATATATTAAAAAAACTGGTGATGTGGCAACTACAATGACGTGGACCAATGAAAACATTGGAGTCAGGGAGTTCCTGACTCCAGGAAACACCGGATCCGCATTCCTTTAGAAATTGCTAGCGGTATGATTGGATATGTGAAAGGGATTTTGACCATACCGACATCATTGTCAGGTCAAATTCTCGAAAGTGGTTCGGTCTTCCAAATATTCCGATGGTAGACTTATGACACGGTTGAGAAGTTTTTTTAGACCAAATTTCTGCTGTTCTTCGTTCACTAGTTGTATGGTTTTTTAGTGAATAAGAAGTTATATCGGAGAAAGTGATGTGGACGGAAGCCTTTTTGAGCGTGAGCAAGGCCCAACTCGTGGGACCCACATTGATGTATGTATATAATCCATGTCACCCATCCTTTTTGTTGTGTCATTTTAGGGCTAGGGCTCAAATATCAGCCTGATCAAGAGCTCGTGTGGGCCACATAATAGAAACTAATGGTGACAATGACACCCACTATTGAAACTTTTCAGGCTTATTGTGATGTTTGTTAGAAGCGGACACTGCCCAAGTTAGGACTTTTTGGGCCCACAACGAGCTGGCCGATAAGGTGGACGGAACAGATCACCCCATTGTGGGCCTCGACTCCTATTATTTAAAAATAACCAAGTTATTAATTACATCAACCTGACAACCACGACCCTTACCACATTACAACCACAAACCCTTAACATGTTACATGGGTCGAGGTCGTGGTTGTCATGTTACATGGGTCGAGGTTGTCATGTGACGTGTGGAGTTCGTGGTTATAATGTAATAATGGTCGAGGTTATCATGTTATAAGGGTAGTGGGTCATGTCGTGATTTATGTGTCGAATCTAATCCGTTCATTGGATTTAGAATTTAATTTAATGTCAGGGGCTAAAAAACGAGTTACATCCAAAAAATTTTATGGTCCCCAAAAGGTTTTCAATTTCACTGCTTTCTATGGTATATGGTCCACATGAGCCTTTGATATGCCTCATTTTTGGGCTCATTCATTAAACTGATCTTTCAAAATGAATGAACGGCCTGGATAAAATATATACATCACAGTGGGCCCAATAAGACCATCCAACATACGCCGGTAGGGTAACTGGACCTTATGTAGAAATGGATGGTCTTATTGGACCTATGTCCAATGTGCTTGAGCAGGCCCCATCCGACTGTACGACCTCTCGCGTACTGTGGGACGCAACCATGCTTGAATAAAATGGAGTACCTCCACCGCTGACTACCAGACCAGCTCGTAGGACCCACAAATTGATCGATGGACTTTTGGCCTATGTTGAGTCAGCAATTTGTGGGCAGTTTTTGACCTATAAAATGCATTTCTTAGAAATCTGAACCGTTCATTTGGTGTGTCCCATTGAGACCTTTGATACTATTAGTCATGTATCTAGAACGAATAGCACTAAGATCTTGGATGATCAATATCATATATTGGTACACATGCGTTCTCACTTCCAGAAATGTTGCCTGCCTTACGTGACCTAGTTTTGGGAGTGTCATGGCTCTCTTTTGGGAGATCTGGACCCTCCATAATGTCCAACACTTCCAGGCCTTTGAAACTTGGGGTTGCGCCTCCATGGATCTTGACATGGACAACATCTCATTATTAACCATTTCTTGAGTGGGTCATATCTCTTAATCTGTTAGACGAATTTGGACAAAACTTGGTTTGAAGAATAGGTTTCTTCATACACTCTCCTCTTCGAGATGTTCTGATTGGATTGGATAATGAATACTCAGATCTAATTAGAGGAGATTGTAGCCATTTGATCTTTATTTTGACAGATTCAATTTAATTCATATCAGATTGGATTGAAGTTTTCTTCCAAGACTAATGGACCCCATTGAAGTACACATCAGACGGTTCAAATGACCAGATGATGGCCCGATATGAAGATCTGTGTTGTGAATGTCTAGTCCCATCACGCGACGAGATCCTAGTGGCTTGTTTTTGAGGTTTGATTAGTTTTTTGAGATAGTTTTTGATTATGTTTATTGTCTACTTTTTTTAAATCCATCACGGTTATCCTTGATTGGATGTCCACAAGTGTAGGATGTGTTGGGGCACATCCCCTGTTAGTGAATGGTGGCACCACGTGTTCTATATGGTCTTCATTGTGTGAGTGTAGGTGTACGTGCACTTATTTAGATTGTCGTAACTTCCTAAATTTTCGTATCTTAGATTTCCAAAAACTTTGAAAATTTTCGCTATAATTAACTTATGTTGTCATAATTTATATACGTAGGCGGTACCATTAAAGAACCACACAAATCGGGTTAATTAACCATAAGAAGCTAACAAATCCGACCGGTCACTTAAATATCGAGTCTAGCCTCGTGATTTATTCATATGGGGTCCTAAATCAAACTGACCTATCACCGAATAATCAAGATAGTTGTAACTAAATGAAGACCTACTTAAAGTCGAGACAACTAGGGGTCATATCTAATTAACAAACCAAATTGACCTAGTTTCTCCTTTAGCCAAAGAACCAACATTTTAGGGTGATTATGATTGAATCGTCATTTCTGCTAATTGCAAATAGACCACACTATGAACTTAGTTAATTCAAACCTTAATCATCAGCCACAAAAAATCTTGTTATCCAATTCATTCCAGAATTACTTCGATTTTCCGAACAAGCTTTACACTACTCGTTAGTGGGCCACAAAAACCGAGACTATAGAAAAATGTTCGTCTTAGTGGGCTTGACGTCCATCGCGGGTCATCGAGCTGAAATTGTGTCTCAAATCACTCAACTTGGACTTGAAAGGTCAGTGTATGAGATGTGTGAATATTCTTAAAATTAATCAAGAATTTAAGTTAATTATTTGTATCTAATATTTGCCAAAGTTATGGCTTTTGGATTGTTAGATCATGACCAAATTTAAGGCACCAAATTAAGTTAATACCCTACAAGTATCCATATAGCCGCGTCCCCGATCAACCATATTAGTGACCGTCAAACTGACTTCTGATCATACCCGTCGATTGGCGCATACAAATGGTTGGCCGATCATATCCATACGTAAATCATCACTAAAGACAACTATTCTATAGTGTATATCGACCCTTACACCCCATAGTGGACCCCAAATATTAAAAACACACTTTCATAATATTATTATAATGAAAACTTAGCCCTTAGGGCTATTACACCATTTCGGATGCTATAAATAGGGCATTTTAGGGCAACCGTTACTCCCATTTGATTTTTGTCCAAGAGAGAGAGAGAGGAAAAGAGAGAGCAACTAAGGGAGAGATTAGTATCCTTCACCGAATCCTTCAATCAAAGCCCTAGCCTTGACCGTTTTCCTCTGCCAAGTCCACCCCACTCGTAATTGAGAGGTAAGAAATGAACCCTACTTTTCAACTTAGGTTTTTCTAAGTAGAATTGCATGAATCTCACCTAATCCTTTGAATTTGGTGTAGGAATCGTTTCTTCCAAAATCTTAACCCTAAGAGCTCAAAAATAAAAAATTCCTTCTTAAAGTGCGGACCATTATTCATAGGTTGTCATTTATCGACCCTTGATGGTCTCAGTTAATGATTTGTTGTTTGTAAATAGCTAGGTGTATGCTAACATATTCACTTTTCGATTTGATAACAATATGTGTTCACTACAAGAAATTGGCCTTATATCGATGAACTTATTTCTGACGAAATTTATTTCGTTGGTAAATATGACTTTCCCTGACGAAATTATATTTCGTCAGTAAAAGATTCCCGCCACAACCAACTATGTTCCCGCCACCATTTACAACGACACCTGGTAACTTTTATCGACGATATTCTGTATCGTTGGTGAAAACGACGCTACAAAATTTTTCGACGATTATTTCGACGGTAAATTTAATTTTTTTTCGACGAACCAAATAGTTTGTTGGCAAAAGATCCCTTGGTGTCCTCTGCAATGACGGAGAGACTATTTTTGCCGACATTACACAACATCGTCGGTAAAGGAACTTTCCCCGACAAAATTATATTTCGTCGGCAAAAGATTCCCGCCACGACCAAATATTTTCCCGACGATTATTTCATCGGTAAATGTATTTTTTCCCGAGGAACTATTTGGTTCGTCAGCAAAAGATCCCTTGGTGTCCTTTCCGATGCCTGAGAGGCTATTTTTGCCTACGTTATACAATATCGTCGGTAAAGGAATTTTTACCGACGAATAGCATCGTCGATAAAGGAGCTTGGATAAAATGAACAGTGGACATATTATTTCACTTTGTGTGGTTGATCATGGATGTTGAGTTGTAATTTTTTTGGTGTAGCTAATAGGTATATTTTAAAACATATGTACGGAGTGGATGGGGTTGATAGAGCACGGGTGGGCCCAAATATTTTTGAATCCTTTTACCGACAAATTGTGAAAACTATCACCGAAGAAAATGTTCGTCGATAATAATGTTATGTTTTAAGTTGAAAAGTTATAGGCAACTCCCTCCCTCCGCAACTTCTCTGTCCCTCTTCCTCCCATTCTCTACCTCTTCCTTAACTTCGTCTCTCTCCATCCCTCTTTCTCGTTCTCCCTCCCTACATCTCTCTCCACCCCAACAATGCACACATACTATCTATCTCTCTTCGCTCCAACCAAACCGATCTACACATCGGCGGCCATTTCAGCAGCGAGGAGCCATTGCAGCAGGTATTTCTCTCCTCTCCTCTCCTCTCCTCTCTCTTCAACGTCGAATATCCAAACCCTAATTAGGGTTTTCCAATGGTGTATGTATTTGCGGATTTCCATTTTTTTAATTCCTAATTAGGGTTTTCCAATGTTGCATGTTTTTGGGGATTTTCGTTTTTTAATCCCTAATTAAGGTTTTGCATATTTAAATATCGAAATCCCTATTTAGGGGTGTTCAAGTTCATATCCCTAATTAGGGGTATTCAAGTTCAATCCCTAATTAAGGTTTTGCAAATCTCAGGTGGACCATACTATAAGAAACAGTAGTGATAGAAAGTCCCACTATTAAAAATCTTCCTAGGGCCATTCTGCAATGTTTATTTGCCAGAAGGAGAAATATACTTCGATGAATGAAAAAAACAAATATCAGCTCATAAAATTAGGGTTGTCAACAGGCTGGGCTGGGTAGGTCTTAGCCTGGTCGGGCCTGCCCTATTCAAAATTCTGATTTCAGGACCAAGCTCGGCCCATTGACACCCCTAGCTAAAGTCACAAAACTCATGTGGCCCAATATAAGGTCATTAATGTTCAATCACCACTGTTTCCTATGGTATGGTCCACCTGAGATTTGGATCTGCTTCATTATTGGGGTCATGCCCTAAAATGATCTTAAAAAAATAGATGAAAGACATGGATATAAAATACATGCATCAAGGTAGGGCCCACAATATGGGCTGCACCATCTTGGGTGAGGCCAGCTGCACCTAGTCCACTCTGCAACCTCCCAATCTTATTTTTCTCAACTTCAATTGAGCTTTTCTAAGCCAACATATTTCTATAAAGTAAGTTAATGCACACACCACCACATATGTCATCCATTAGTGGACCTTATGAGGTAGATTTTACCACACAGTTAATTAGCATGCTTAAATAGGTTTGAATTGATATTCGGTGGCGTTGGATAGTTACTTATGCCTCAAGTAGCTTAGCTTATCTTGGTTTCTACTCATTAATAATATAAACAACATACTTATCACTTCCCTTCTCTTTCTCAGCATCTAGGGTTAGGGTTTTACGTTCTCCACAAAAGAAGTTAGGGTAAACATGCATACTTATCACTTCCCTTCTCTTTCTCCACAAAAGAAGTTAGGGCAAACAACATACAAATCTGTAAAAACTAGCCATGTGCCCAATATATACTAGACCAGGACTTGTAGCCCCTTCTTGTACTATCAACATTTATTTATTTAGAGAGTTTTTGTCATGTTTATACCTTTGATGGTACAGGAAAAAAAAAATCCAAAGCCAAGTATGTATATTTGTGTGCTCCTACAAATCACTTTACATTATTTTTCATACTTGCTCATTTTCATATTTACTTATATGGTTATCATTTTTGTACAATTTCACATATTATAAATTAATAACACGAAGGAAGAAAATTTAAATAACTTCTTGGGAAGGAAAAGTTTTGAATCAAGATGAGAAATTGGGGCCGTCCACGGTCCATCAGAGATCTCTAAAATGTGCTCCACTCACTGACATGAGGGGCCCCTCATTGAATCACAACCATTGGGCAAATTGCTGACCATCCATTTAGAGTGCCCCCCATTTGGACCATTAAGATCGTCCTGTTGTTAAGATTTTAAGGTAATGATCATCTCGAATGTGGCCCACTAATAAATGGGTAGTATAGACAAAATGTAGGCATTGTGCCCCAACTTTTGATTGTCTGTGATTCTCAATAACCTTTCTTATTAGGTGATTATGTGTTGATTGTATTGGAAAAGGTCCAATCATGTGTGCCTCATATTTCTTCCCCTAGGCTTCTCAAGATATGATAAATCACATTCTATGGTTAAGCAGTTTAAACAAATGCAATGTTTTAATGGCTTTATGACTTAAGGACATGTTGGAGTACATTATCAAATAAATCTAACTCTTTTTTTTCTAACAAGCATTGACAACTACTATGGTTCTTGTTCATTAACTTGCACAAAGGTTAGGAATGTAACCAATTAATCATTCATTGTGGGAATTTCTCTTATTACCTTTTGCTTAAAATGAGTTTCCCTTATATGGGAATTCATGTATGGATATGAAAGCAATTAATCATTCATTGTGGGAATTCCTCTTGTTGCCTTTTGCTTCAAATGAGTTTCCCTTCTTTGGGAATTCTTGTATGGATGTGAAATTTTGGGTTCATGTGTAACTCTTAACTACAGCAGTATAATTTTTGTTGTCAATAGGTAACACTTCAAGGAGCTAACACGTTTGGATTTGTTTGTAGTCAATCCATGCTTTGAAGCCCATAAGTGATTGAATGTGTTGTCAATAGGTAACACCTCAAGGAGCTAACACGTTTAATGAATGCTCACATGTTTGATAAAATGCCACTACCAGAAAATGGGGTAAACGTCTGTAGCATGATTGTAGTCATAGCTGCTGTAACAATAGATCTATAACGTATGGCTACGGATTTCCTCTGTAGCGATATATTCCATCAGCTACAGATATAATTTGTAGCAACTATTTTTGTAGCGAAAGGTATTTACAGCTACGGATAATATTTGCAGCTAAAAGTAGTGCTGGATTCGTAGCAATATGCCGAATTTAATAAAAGCTACGGTCGTCAAATTAAAAGCTACGGTTAATGATCTAAAAGGGAATGAGAAAATCGGGTTCGGACAGCAAATGGTAATTGAATGAATGAAGGATGGCCACATAATGCAAAACCTAAGAGAAAGGGAATGAGAAAATCAAGATAACTCAAAGATAGCTGTGCATGCTAGCATTTCAATTGAAGAGTTACAAGTTACCTTTCCATTATGCTGCAGCTCGACCTACTGCAAATGCATTCACAGATGGGTGTGACCGGTCCCAGAGGCAAATGTGTGGACCTGTTGCCCTCCTCAACCCAACTCAAAGATTTCATAGGATATCATGCATATATCACACCAACCTGACTATTGTAATAATCTGATCAGTAGCCAAAGACTAAGTCATTGAAGAGACTAGTCACTAAACAGATACGTTGGAGTTGGAAGTAAAGGGTAGGCTCTTACCAGAGAGGATCTGCTTGTCTCATCAGATGGCAACGACGGATTTGTGAAATCCCTGCGAACAAAAAGTGAGTCTCAACAGCAGCAGCATTAAGCTGACAATCGATAAGGCCCCTTAAGTATAAAATTTTCAAGACAAGCTGAAATGGAGGATAAGGCCCCTTAAGTATAAAATTTTCAAGACAAGCTGAAATGGAGGAATCGATAAAGAATAATATTACCTTTACTTCTCTAAGATTCATACACTCCTCCCAAGAATAATATTTTCTCTTCATTTTCTTAATTGCAACCTGCCAAGAAAAAATCACAACCAGTTAAAATAGCAATCAAGTAAGCAGCTAAAAGAATTCTTTAATATGAGTAGGGACACTGCATTGCATTTGAGAAATTTGAAGGCACTTACCACCTCACCAGTTAGCTTGTTTACAGCTCGCTATACAGTTCCAAAGGTACCATCCCCAACTTCCTTAATTACCTTGTACCTATAACATCCAAATCATCTTAAATTAAATGGATAGGACAGTAACCTACATTACATTGTCACATATGTTCATACAGGACCAACTTACCTGTCCATTCTGATCAGCGAATGATTGAAACAGGCTTCCAAAACCGGTGGATCTTCTTATTTGAGTAGATAATGTGCAGAAGGATGAAATATCAGAGATTTCACCTGAACTTACGCTTCAAAAGAGGAACTTCTGAATACGCTATAGGATATAAACCAGCTTTCCAGCCAATTCCACCATTACTTCAGATTCACAACTTGCGCCAACGCAAATTCAGACCATATTGATGGATGAGCTTCAAAGCCTTATTCACCAATAACTCTTGAAACAGAGCTCCAACACTGCAATCCTCTTTAGATGGTACAGTAGGTGTCACATTGCAATGCATGTTGCCACCAATCTCGCAACCGTTCAAAGAGAAGATTTTTGTGGCCACTGGAAAGATCTCTACAAATGACCATCAAAGTGATAAGGATTTTAACAGCATCAATTCATGTACCATACGCCAAACTTCTTGAAAGCCGCAAGTTCTCTGATAACCTTTTGCGCTAACCCCATACCGTTAGGACAAAGCCACAGAAGAGGTAAAAGATACTATGTCTGCAAGGAATGTAAGCAATAGGAACATCTACTGCTAACTAAGTAAAAGAAAACCTTCATCCATTAATTTGAAGACTTTAACCCTGGAAAATTTTAAAAGAAATAGAAATACCAAAAAGTGAAGTAAGTGTTCCATGGAAAGAAATCTCATCATCAGAAAATGTACAAATCCAAAGAAGCACATAAATCTAAACCATACCCCACAAAATGTTTCCACAAGATCAAGCTCCTTCAACCTTAAGCTGACTTCAAGTGAAATTTGTGTTGGTAATACAATGTTAAAGGATAGATTGTCAGAGCAGGTTGAGAGTAGAGAAATTGTTCTCGAAAAAAAAAAAAAGACAGAAGGATTACTTGTAAAGGGGCAATATAGATCCAACACCAGTTTCAGGATTATTTCGCATCAGGCCTTCCGTAATGGCCATGCTGAAATGGAGGAATCGATAAAGAATTCCTAAAATAAACAAATACTACGATAAAAAGAGGAATGCTAATGTGCAGCTTGCATCATAGCTTCGTACATGTGGCAAACATTCGTGCTGATCAGAACTGTGGGTCTCATGGGCTGCCTCATGAATGGGCTATAGGTGAAAAACCCTATAGCCCATTCATGATGGGTCCCAAAGAACTCGATGATGTCAGTACATCAACCTGGTGCGTGGTACACCTGACAATCCACTTCTTTATCTTTATTGTCAGCGATTGTTGTACTGAGTTACTCAGTATGAAGCGGATTGGCTGGTGTATCTCACACTAGCTATATAGCTGTTGTATTGATGTCAGCAAGTTCCATGGGTCTGATCATGAGGTATGTGTTATATTCAAACCGTCCATCCATTTGACGAGCTCGTCTCAAGGTTTTAAACGAAAAATAATACAGAATTAACAAACAAGTGGACCACACTGCAAAAAAGCAGTGAAGGATTGAACGTTTACCATTGAAACCCTTTTTGGGTCACAGAAGTTTTGGATCAATATGAAATTTGTTTTTCCTCTTCATTCAAGTCTTTGTCACCTTATGAACAGATTGGATGGAAAATAAACGTTATGGTGGGCCCTAAGAATTTTTTAATGGTGAAAATCATTATCTCCGCTGTTAGCCCGGACACAACGCTTGAATCATTATCTACCATCCAACCCACCTAAAATTGAAGAGTGATGCTACAGCAATCAACCCTCTTAGTTCACATATGCTAATAATCTAGGCCAGTAATCTGTTGCAATATTGCATATGGTCCCCAGCCAAAAGTGCATGAAGAAAATGAATTCCAAAGACTAACTGACAATCAGCGTTCAATGTAAAAGAATGATTTGGGGCATGGATATGAAGAAATTGAATGCTTAAGGGTCAATTGGAAAATCAATATTCAACCTAGGAGTATGGCCCACACTGGGAATTTCAGGCAGTCCACATTCAGCTGACGGACTAGTGACACATCTCTTTCTCAGCAGTTTCCTGGCCTGGAAATTTCTTGGGAGATGTTAAAACTTTGAGGTTTTCCTTCGAATATTGTTGGAAAAATCTCGCAGAAAAATAAAATACTTAAAAATATTTTATTTCAAATTACTAAATTAATTTAAGTCTTAAATATATATTTATATAACAGATTTCTTAATGTTTTTTTTTTAAATTATTTCTCGGGATAATATCACAATAAAAACAGGACCTCTGAAAATCTGTGAAGATTTTGAAATTAACATGACAATATCATGATAATATCATTTTGTAACTTAATAACATTATTATGGGGAGATTTTCAAAATCTAGGCATATCTCTCCAACCACTGTATATTCCAATTTCAAATGTCATTTCGAGCCATATTTTGCTGGTTCTACCATGCTAGGAGCTCAAGAAATATATGATAGAACCCCAACATGCTGCACCAAACTGGCAAATAACTATTTGCAATAAGATTGATTTAAATGTTGATGAAAGGTCAACATAACTTTGGGAGACCTATGAAGTAGATAACCATATCCTCATAGGCTCCTACAGACAGAGATATAATAGCAATGTAATAAAATACATGCTCAGACCCTGATCCATAGGTTAAGTGGTAGACTGAGTTAAAGATACCTCATTTCAACACTGAGGTCTTGGTATCGATCCCTAGTGGGGGTGGCTAACAGTGAAGTGTGAACTGACAGTGGGGTGTACTAACAAGCTACAGAAAAAATAAAATAAAATAAAATACATGCTCTACCAAAACATGCAAGCTTCATGGAGTTCCATGAATGGTGCACCAAAAACATCTCTTTTGTTAATGTGGCACTAGCAAACAGTGCAAGGACCATTGTTTTGGTGGCCCAACACATGGATGGGCCATGTTCTGAAAACTACATTGATTGTGTCTGGGAAGGATCTTATCACCAGCCTTAAAGAGGGAGGCTAAACAAGAATGATGAGTAACAGGCCACATTCAACAGGCAAAACTCATGAATATACATGTTTTTGGCCTAGTGCCAAACCATGTGGCCTAGGGTTAATGGTGGGGAATTCAAGCATATTCAATCAGATGAAGGGGGTGTAGTTGGACTGAGAATTCTTAATTACGCCATACCAGATATTGCACATCCCATCAAACCCAATGTTTCATGTTAGTAAGATGCACATCAAAGCTGATGATAATTTTCTACAGAGAAGTAGTTATCCCAGGAAACAGAATTATGGGATTTTGAAATTGAAATTAGTGTCGGCTCTAGGAAAAAAAGCTGATGATAATTTGTAGTTATCACGTCAAAGCTTATGATAATTTGTTGTCTTTCTAGGAAAAAAAGTGCCGGCTCTTCTATTTCCAATGCAAATATTGAAATTAATTTTTAGATGTTTTTTTTTTCACCAATGCTTCTAGTTGTACAGATGTTTCACAGTTGAAAATTTGTCAAAAGTTTGATCAGATTTAATTTTAAGTGGAACTGAGCGCTGCTTGTTGTGCGGCTTGACATGCTTCTTATATTCACTGCAAGGAATCAAAACTGCAGAATCTGAGTTGACTCTGCTAGAGAATGACTGAGTTGCTCGCTTGAAATTCAGTTTCACCAAGACGAGTGAAGCAAAACAGAATGGAAATTGAAACCGAAATGAAAAGAATTCGAATTGGAAATTTATGCATCAGATCTGAAGTAATTGTTTGTAGCAATCCTTCCTATAAACTACACACAATTGCAGAAGTTCAAAACAGTTAAATGGACTGTTGAATGAAGTTCAAACAGTCTCCTAGGGCATCACGCTAGTAGAAAGGATGGAACCTAACACAGCTAGAAAACTGAGATGACTGAGATGCAAGGTGGATCAAAGAAAAGAAGAGTGTTGATTCCAGGCAAACCCATCAATCCCTTAGTCTAGACTAGAGATCATAAAACCACCATCTTCTTTTCTTCCAAAGGCAAAAGCACAAAAAACAACTTTTATTCACGAAGTAACATCATGCTATCACATGTCTAATGTTAGCTCTTGCATAATACAAAAGAGATAACCAAAAACTAATGAAAGGATGAAAATGCTCACCCTAATGGAGGCTGGGTTTTTTAGTCATTAAAATTTCATAAAAATGAAATCGAGCAATATGATAACTGGTCCTATCAATCATATGAGCACAATTCCTCATTAACCATAAAAACCCCACAATCTTGACTCAAATAGTAAATTGTAAATCATGGGATTTTGGCAAATATGCTGACTTGTAATGTCAATTTTGTTTTTGTTGGACATTGTTAGTTCTTTCTCTGGGCCAGCACCATAAACAGGCCAGCAACTCCATGTGAACCATGCTGTATAGAACAGACAGAAGCAAGAATGAACAGGAGGATAACTTGCTTCGTCAGGGTTAACAAAAAGGCTACAGAATACAATATCAGCTTTCAATTTTGCTTCATCAGGGTTAACAAATAGTACAATCTGTCAGCATGCAGTTCATAAAGGATAACTTGAATCGAATCATTTCGATGCAAGCCCGAAACAACCCAATACAGGGCAATGCGATCCAGATTTTTTCAATCCTTGCTATGTATATCTGGTCAGGAATGATATGCATGCACTATTAGCAATATTCCTAAAGTGGGCCACATATGACATCTGAGTTCAGAAAAAAAAAAAAAGGATTTGAATGGTTCACATCATTCAAATGAGCAGGTATACTGAGATGGCATTCTGAAAATCTTTGTTTGCATGATCGAAATCAATACATAAGCAATTAAATAAATTGAGTTTGCATTGAATAATCAATCCTTCTTCCATTCAAATTAAATAAATTAACAATTAAAGAAGATCTTACTGAAAGCCATGAAATAAATGAATGAAAATCTCAAATTTTCAGATCCAATCGCCATGCACCCAAACATGGAAGAATTGTTCTTCGTGTATGAAAATAACATATGTTTTAATCTGAAATATGCAGCTCCAATCCTCCCACATGCAACATTTACCTGAAAGAATGCGCATTACCGTCATGATTGAGCAATCAATACGGGAATGTACAAGTAGAACCATAAAACCAGAGATACTCACTGCACTTTCAGGATCTCCTCCATAGTTAACGATCTCATTCTAAAGCCCTTCTCCCTCCTCCATAGTCTATTGTGGTTGGCTAATAGTTGAAACTCAAGTGAAAGTGGGTCGACAATTAAATGGCTTGGTTTCAATAGTTGAGATAGGCTGAAATTGGATGGTTGGATGTTTAGATGCATAATATTTGGGAATATGAGATGGTTCAAATCCAGATGGGTTGATTTTAGAAGACTTAAATTGGAATTGAAAAATTCTCAATTATGATTTGAATGGCCGTGTTTTCTATGGTAGGGCCACAAAACACCTAAAGGGAAGACATACCTTGATCCTCTCTGTCTCTTCTAATTTCATGACATAGGGATAGAAGAACATTGCAAGAGCAGAAACAACAACAGAGATTAGGGTTATCAATCATGGTTGTCAGGGTTGCTGTAATGGGTTTGCTGGCATGCCCTAACATTCGATATCCGAGTATAGGGACTCTAGTCCCTTGATCAAGGGTGTGAAATAAATAATGAATGAATACTTAATATTTTCCAATGCTTTCACATCCAATTCCACATTCGCATTCACATTACATCTGCAATCACATTCACATTCATCTATTACTCACATTAGGAACTAATTTGTATTAAATCATAATCAACCGATTATAATAACCATTTCTAACTCATCAATTTTTATACTCACTAATTAAATTCAATGGTCAACTATAAAGACCTTAGTACATTGATTTTTCAAATAAAAGTAAAAGATAAGCTATGAATCAAATCTTTAATATCCTTCCTCTTGAATGTTTTTATCTAACTCGTCATATAAAACCAATTATCCACAATAAAGGAGTGAGCTATAAAAGTCCAGTGAGATGGCCTCCCACAATTTAAAGCATCTAATCAGAGTTTTAAAAAATAATAATAATAAAGAAACTTTCATAGAATAGAGTAATCGAGTATTGAAATCCAAACTAACATCTTAAACCAGGCTTTCAATAAACATGCATGCAATGAAAGATATGCAAGTATGCATCAACTGTATCAATACGCATGGTTATCAGTAGAATATCAAGAGCCAGTTTAATTTAGTCCAGCCTATACTATTAATAAATCTCTATCAATCTGCATGGCGGCCTCTTACACACATTCACCCAACTGGCCACAACCAACAGATCATCCACCGGCCTGCATAGATGGTTTCTTGCACACACCTGGGCACTCACCGCCATGCGCACTCACCAACATGCCACAACATATGAAATATATACCGTCCTACATAACAAGTCTCTTGTACACACCTGGACATGACCTACAGAACATCCACTGACCTGCATAGCTGGTCTCTTGCAAACACTTAGGCTCTCACCCAACTAGGTACAATCGATGGAGTACATGGTCTATTACACACACCTGGGTACTTAACCAAAGAAGTTCGTATGGACTGATGCACACACTTGGGTGCTCACCCAAAGTGCAGACAAACATTTCTTTTCTCTCTCTTTTAATTTCACGACATAGGGAGAGAAGAACACTGCAAGAGAGGAAACAACAATGGAGATTAGGGTTCTTGGTCATCGTTGTCAGGATTGTTGTAATGGGTTTTCACCAATAGTGAAGAAGATGGAAGCAGAGAGGACGACGGATCTGGGATGTGTGTTGACAATGGAGATGATGGCAACTTCGGCTGCAAATGCTAAGTTGAGATCTCAGGTTTGAAAGACGAATGGTTAGAAGATTGAGTGGCAAAGGCAGTTGGATCCGCTCACTAGTGTAGCAGATCCCACACCCCCCCCCCCAAAAAAAAAAAAAATTCAGCCGAACCAGATCCGGTAACAATTGGGGTTCTCTCAATGGGCAGTGACGATGGTTTCGCAAGAAACAGAGAGAGAGACTAACCTTTCTTCTTCTTCTTCTCCTGTGTATGTGTGTGTGTAATCGGGATTTGAGAAATATAGAGGTCTTTCTAATTCGTTATAGGGTTTCAAAGGTATAGATTGGAAAGATTTGTTGCTGGTTGAAATTTGCGTAATCTCTATCTCTTAGTAATTTTTTTTGCTTTCATAGTATATTATTGTCGCTTTGTGTTGTGGTTTTTTTCCACATGAATTTTTTCATGTTAAATTCTGAGCGTTTGTAATTGGAATTAATTGCACAATTGGAATACTTTGCTTTATTCATTTAGGTGTGCTTCACCGGTCTCCCACCAGAATCTTCCACACGCCCACTCCTCCCCCCTTTAATTGGGGCAGAATCGTGAAATCCAAAGGTATTGGGGTCACTCCATACAGTGGAGCCAATGAAATTTTCCTCGTGCGGGATTAAGTAAAAGCACTTAATTTTCCATATAGGGGCCACAAAATGAAATTTTCCGGACACAGATATCATGCATGGTGGGGTCCACGAAATGAAATTTTCCACACACTGGGGGGGGGGGGTGTTGGTATAACACAGACATCATGCAAGGTGGGGTCCACAAATTGTGGCGACTTCACTTGGGGTCCACAAAAGGAAATTTTCCACACGCTGGGGGGGGGGGGGGTTGACGTTATGCAAGGTGGGGTCCACAAATTGTGGCAACTTCACTTCAGGGATATAACACAGACTTCATTCTTGCAAAATGTGGTGACTTCACTTCAGTGGCCAATCCGTGTCGTACTGCGGAGTTCGGTAGTTAATCCGTGTCTGCTCGGTGTCCAGAGACAAAAAGACCAGTTTGATGTTATCTTTCAAGACTTTGACGCCTATATTAAGTTTCTAGGAAAACACCGAGCCCAGAGTCTATAAATAGACCTGTCATCGTTTTCATCCCCCATCTCCCTCTCTATCACCCGTACATCTGAACGTTGTACTTACAACTGGCTCAATCTCTCCCTCGATCACCCGAACGTTTTACAACTGGCTCGATCTCCACCTCGATCACCCATGCATCTGAACGTTGCAAACTCCTCCCCTCGATCACCCGCGCATCTGAACGTTGCACAACTGGCCCAATCTCCCCCTCCATCACCTGCGCATCTGAACGTTGCACAACTGGCTCAATCTCCCCCTCCATCACCCGTGCATCTGAACGTTGCACAACTGGCTCAATCTCCCCCTCCATCACCCATGCATCTGAACGTTGCACAACCGCCATTGCAAACCATCATTGCCATCATCAGTACTGTATTGACGATCATGGTGGGCATCTTTGGCATTAACTTTCCGATCAATGGTGATGATGACAGCCATATACTGAGTGCCATATTCCATCAGCATCCTACGCCTTTCCTCTTTATTCTCATGAGCAGCGTAGCAACCTTCTACTTCATAACTATCGGGACAATACTGTCTAGAGTCCAGCCCGCCATTGCCAAGCCTCTCAACCTCATTGCCTTGGTTCTCGCAGTGCTTTCCGTCACAGTGTTATTCTGTACGCTGCTCCCCAAGAAGTTCAGCTGGGTTGTATGGATCTTCTTCGCATCCACCATCTGGGCTGCGTTAGTTGTGCAAGACTATGAGTGGGACACACGATGGACGGACAAGATTTGCACTCAGGGATATGAGTGGGTTACACGATGGACGGACAAGATTCGTAAGCTGGTTGTGGAAGAGGTTGAGTGGGCCACCCGATGGAGAAACAAGTTTCACTCCCTTTATAGTGATTGTTCCTGTTGCATGTTACCTGTTCGCAATCCCAGTGTGACTGCGTGTAGATTGCAGCCTTATGATGGTTCATCTAAGTAAGGATTTATTATTATTATTATTTTATTTTTTTGTTTATCTTATTTTACAGTACTTGCACGAACAGGATAGGATCTTTGATTGATTAGTTATGTATATGTTATTGAATAATAAAGGAAACATTCGTTCTGCCAAAACAACATTTTTGATTTTTTATTATTATTATTTTTTTAATTTTTTTATGGGACGTACAAGGACCATCGGAGATTTTTACACCGTTGGATTGTCCATCAAAGTTTGATCTAAACCATTCATGTATATATTTATAAATTTGATATTAGGAGTTTTGTTTCTAGAATGTGGAGAAATGTTTTAGTCAGTTGCGATCTTACCACGAAAACTCACTCTTCATATCATAGCGTTTTGGATTTTTCTAGCTAATCCATTCATGTTCTTTCGTGATGAGAATTAGATTGATGGTAGCCCTCTAAATGAGGATTGCACATAGATGGTTTTGATTGATCAGATGAGATAGACCCTTGATCATCGATGTTTTGATTTAGAAATTATCACATATATTCTAAATCTCGTGATAACCGTCTTGAAAGGATCAGATTCACCGGGATGAATATCAAAATATGATATCTTAGATGGATCCATGAAGGCCCATGATTGAAGAAGAAATTAGAAAAAGGGCTTTAAGCTTTCCAAACGCGTGGAACTCATGTTGAACTGAGTGGATCCTGTGTATCATGTGATTGTGGTGGGCCAACCGTAAGGTCATTTACAAAGAGGAGAGGTCCCGTCTTACACCACCTCTCTCTCTTTGCCACTCCGAGTGGAAAGCTCTCTCCATTCTCTTTCATCTTTTCTCATCTTTAGAAATTGTGACATCATGGTCAAATTCTCCAAAGAGGTTCGACCTTCCAAATATTTCGATGGTAGACTTATGACACGTCTTGAGAAGTTTTTTTAGACCAAATTTCTCTTGTTCTTGGTTCAGTAGTTGTACGGTTTTTTTGTGAATAAGAAGTTACATCGGAGAAAGTGATGTAGCCGAAAGCCTTTTTGGGCATGGGCAAGGCCCAACTCGTGGGACCCACATTGATGTATGTGTATAATCCATGTCGCCCATCCTTTTTGCTGTGTCATTTTAGGGTTAGGGCTCAAATATCAACCTGATCCAAAGCTTGTGTGGGCCACATAATAGAAAATAATTGTGACAATGACACCCACTATTGAAACTTTTCAGGCTTATTGTGATGTTTGTTAGAAGCAGACACTGCCCTAGTTAGGACTTTTTGGGCCCACGACGAGCTGGCCGACAAGGTGGACGGAACGGATCACCCCATTGTGGGCCTCGACTCCTATTACTTAAAAATAATCAAGTTATTAATTACATCAACCTGGCAACGACAACCCTTACCACATTATAATCACGACCCTTACCATATTACAACCACAACCCTTAACATGTTATATGGGTATGGGTCGTGGTTGTCATGTTATATGGGTCTAGGTTTTCATGTGACGTGTGGAGTTCGTGGTTATAATGTAATAATAGACGAGGTTGTCATGTTATAAGGGTAGTGGGTCCTGTCGTGATTTATGAGTCGACTCTAATCCGTCTATTGGATTTAGAATTTAATTTAATGTTATGGGCAAAAAAATGAGTTACATCCAAAAAATTTTATGGTCCCCAAAAGGTTTTCAATATCACTGCTTTCTATGGTATGGTCCACATGAGCCTTTGATATGCCTCATTTTTGGGCTCATTCCTTAAAATGATCTTTCAAAATAAATGGATGGCCAAGATAATATATATATATATATATATATATATATATATATATATATATATATATATATATATATATCACGGTGGGCCTAATAAGACCATCCATCATATGCCGGTAGGGAAACCGGACCTTATGTAGAAATGGATATCTTATTGGACCTATATCCAATGCCCCTGAGCGGGCCCCATCCGACCGTACCACCTCTCGTGTATTGTGGGACGCAACCATATATGCTTGAATTAAATGGAGTACATCCACCGCTGACTACCAGACCAGCTCGTAGAACCCATAAATCGTATGGACTTTGGGCCTATGTTGAGTCAGCAACTTGTGGGCAGTTTTTGACCTATAAAATGCATTCCTTAGAAATCTGAACCGTCCATTTGGTGTGCCCCATTGAGACCTTTGATACTATTAGTCATGTATCTAGAACGGATAGCACTAAGATCTTGGTTGATCAATATCATATATTGGTACACATGCGTTCTCACTTCTAGAAATATTGTCTGCCTTACGTGACCTAGTTTTGGGAGTGTCATGGCTCTCTTTTGGGAGATCTAGACCTTCCATAATGTCCAACACTTCCAGGCCTTTGAAACTTGGGGTCGCGCCTCCAGATCGTAGCACGGATCTTGACATGGACAACATCTCATTATTAACCATTTCTTGAGTGGGTCATATCTCTTAATCTGCTAGACGGATTTGGACAAAACTTGGTTTGAATAGTTTTCTTCATACACTCTTCTCTTCGAGATGTTCAGATCGGATTGGATAATGAATATTCAAATCTAATCAGATGAGATTGTAGCCATTTGATCTTTATTTTGACAGATTCAATTTAATTCATATCAGATTGGATTGAAGTTTTCTTCCCATACCAATGGACCCCCATTGAACACATCAGACGGTTCAAAATGACCAGATGATGGCCTGATACGGAGATCTGTTTTGTGAATGTCTAGGCCCATCACGCGATGAGATCCTAGTGGCTTGTTTTTGAGGTTTGATTAGTTTTTCGAGATGGCTTTGATTATGTATATTGTCTACTTTTTTTTTAATCCATCATGGTTATCCTTGATTGGATGTCCACAAGTGTAGGATGTGTTGAGGCACATCCCCTGTTAGTGAATGGTGGCACCACGTGTTCTGTATGGTCTTCATTATGTGAGTGTGCGTGTACGTGCACTTATTTAGATTGTCGTTAAATTTTCGCTATTTTGGATTTTCCAAAAACTTTGAAAATTTTTGCTATAATTAGCTTACGTTGTCATAATTTATATACTTAGGCGGTACCATTAAAGAACCACACAAATCGGGTTAATTAACCATAAGAAGCTAATGAATCTGACCGGTCACTTAAATATCGAGTCTAGCTTCATGATTTATTCATATGGGGCTCCAAATCCAGCCGACCTATCACTGAATAATCAAGATAGTCGTAACTAAATGAAGACCTACTTAAAGTTGAGACAACCAGGGGTTATATCTTAATTAACAAACCAAATTGACCTAGTTACTCCTTTAGCCAAAGAACTAGCGTTTTAGGGTAATTATGATTGAATCGCCGTTTCTGCTAATTGCGAATAGACCACACTATGAACTTAATTCAAACCTTAATCATCAGCCACAAAAAATCTCGTTATCCAATTCATATCAGAAATACTTCGATTTTTCGAACAAGCTTTACACTACTTGCTAATGGACCACTAAACCCGAGACTATAGAAAATGTTCGTCTTAGTGGGCTTGACGTCCATCACGAATCATCGAGCTGAAATCATGTCTCAAATCGCTCAACTTGGACTTGCAAGGTCCGTGCATGAGATGTGTGAATATTCATAAAATTAATTAAGAATTTGAGTTAATTATTTATATCTAGTCTTTGTAAAAGTTGTGGCTTTTGGACCATTAGATCATGACCAAATTTAGGGCACCAACTTGAGTTAATACCTTGCATGTATCCTTATAGCCGCATCCCCGATCAACCATTAGTAACCGCCGAACTAACTTCTGATCATACCCATCGATTGGCGCATCCAAATGGTTGGTCGATCATATCCATACGTAAATCATCACTAGCGACAACTATCCTATAGTGTATATCGACCCTTACACCCCATAGTGGACCCCAAATATTAGAAACACACTTTCATAATATTAGTATAATGAACTATTACACCATTTCTGATGCTATAAATAGGACATTTTAGGGTAACCCTTGCTCCCATTCGATTTTTGTCCAAGAGAAAGAGAGAAAGGAGAAGAGAAAGAGCAACTAAGGGAGAGATTAGTATCCTTCATCGAATCCTTCAATCAAAGCCCTAGCCTTGACCGTTTTCCTCTGCTAAGTCGACCCCACTCATAATTGAGAGGTAAGAAATGAACCATACTTTTCAACTTAGGTTTTTCTAGGTGGAATTGCATGAATCTCACCTAATTCCTTTGAATTTGATGTAGGAATCGTTTTTTCCAAAATCCTAATCCTAAGAGCTCAAAAATAAAAAATTCATTTTTTAAAGTGCGAACCATTATTCCTGGGTTGTTATTTATCGACCCTTGATGGTCTCAGTTAATGATTTGTTGTTTATAAATAGCTTGGTGTATACTAACATATTCACTTTTTGATTTGATCATAACATGTGTTATTGCTTATTTATGAATGCTCACATGTTTGATAAAATGCATAAGTGATTGAATGTGTGTTGTTCTATTAATGTCACATGTTTAATGGAAGGTCTAGGTGAATGTGTGATTTTATTGATGCTCACGTGTTTGATGAAATGTTCAAGTAAATGTGTAGTTTCAATTAATACTCACATATTTGATAAAATGCCTAAGTAGTAGTGTCATTGAATTTATGCTTCATATAAAACCTTGTTATGACTACATGAGGAATGGTTAGTCTATGGTGATGATTAGAATTGTTTATAATGTTAGGACAGTCGGTTAACTGCATGAAATAAGGGGTGACCCGAGTTAGGTCGGCCACGCTAGGCTTATTCAATCGACCTAGGTCGAACACGGACGACCGACAGTAGTTGGATCATGAAAGATGCTTGCACCCAATGCCGGTTGGGCCGAGATTATCACAGGTCAATCAAATTAGTTTAACAACCGATTGATCATGTATGTTCATAATGTACGACACGATCAAATGAAATCTAGGATACCCTATTTCCATTGAACGAATATACTTATAACCATTAACAGTACGATCCACAAGACTCATGAATCGGACATGGTGGTTTGGGACACTGTCTCTGAGCAGTCGGCCTATGCTAGGGTGACGAGCCTCCTTGTAGTGACCAATGAGAAATCATGAAATCTACGAGCCTACTATATTAAAAATTGAATGGATGTTGCAACCGCACCACAATTACATTTGAGTGACAACTCTTGCATTACTTGTGGTCTTCCTCCACCTTGTCGATGAGATGACTAACCCTGTGTCATCCAAGCTGTAACATCTGGGTCCTTAGAGATCGGTCGGGCTAGTTAGTCAGGCCAAGTTTAGTCCCACATTAGTTGGGGAATCGTCTCTTGGGTGACGAACCCACGGATCAAGGGACACAGGTGAGGAGCAACTACGACCGCCCCAACCATTGTGATCCGGTTGAGACCATAATAAAATGGTGGTACCCTAACTTCCCCAATATGCTAGATGAATGGAATTTAATAACTACTCGGCTAACATATGCATCAATTGTATTTTATTAGATAAGATGTTGTGATTGGGCGGTGGAGTCGCTTGTGAAGGAGTGTTGGCATTTGCGAAATAGGAATTGAAGTTGCTTGTGAGGGAGTGTTGGATTGTAAGGGCATGCATCATGTTATAATTTCATACATGCATTTACAAGAGTATTTAGAAGTGATTGTTTACCTGTTTATCACTACATGCATTGATTGTGTCGATAACATGTGTAACTTAGAACTAATGGAACCACTGAGTTGGCTACTCACTCCCACCGGGGATAGTATTTAATTTAAAACACTAACCAGGCGACCTTGTTAATGCAGGTGCTATCGAAGTTTTTGGCAGGTAGGCTTGGATAGGCTTGCACTTTCATCGTGATGTATTGGGAGTGTCGGGTGAAACTAGAAGACCTTATTTTTATTTAAATTTTATCCAAGTATATGTTGGAGTCTTTGACTGGGCATGTTATATGTGTTAATTTTGTTATATTATCTTTGTGGCTTGTATAATCCCCATTTTGGATGATCACTCTATCGAAATTGTACTTTGACCATTAGCCATATATTTATAAATTTTAGTTATTTTTACCTCGCTTTGGATCTGTTAAGTTGAATTGCGCGACTCTAATTATTCATGTGTAGAATGAATGTGAATTTGAATGAGGTCACACATATATTTTCATTTGGTTCACATCCGGGAACTCGAGACCGGAGTCTTTTTACTCGGATGCTGATTTTCACATTGCACGTTTTGATTAGTGACCTCACCTTCGACCTTTTTTTCGACCGGATCCTACTTGTTATGGGTTTGATCAATCTAAAATTTCACGGAGAAGTGTTATTTCATGTGATGTAATTATCATATAGTAGAAATTACATACAACGTTCACCGAACGGAGATTATAAGAGAGAAACTATGATACTTTGGCAGAGTGAGAGATCTGATACGCACGCATTAATGTACACATGGCACACAAGTAATTCAAATTAAACTTTCTTTACATTGATTCAACTTTTTAATTGGACCACTGGCAGACATTTGGTGGACGGTTAAAATGAAAATTACCCAACTATCAGAATTCAATAAATAAAATGCAATAAAATATATATGAGATCGTCTCGTTCAAACACAAGTGCTTTGCACGTGATGACATGGCATGCGTGTACCAAATCGGACTGTTCATCAGGTGTGCGTCAGTGATAATTAATCTTTGTAACCTAAAAATTGCATGTTCGGTCCAATCATCAGGTGGGTTACACATGCATGAAGAATGAGATCATTAAAAATGATAATGAACGGCTAAAGTTCAACTCACTTGTGTTGCTAACATGATGAGCAGTAGCTACTCATTTCTAATAGTTCGATAGATAGATAGAAGAGACCATAACAACAAATGTTCCAGATCACATACACGTGTGACAAGAAGGATAGTGTGATGCTCTTTTCTTTTAATGCATCTTCTTTCATGGTTGCGGAATGTATGGGAAGCAAAATAGGGGACCCGACTTCGGTGGATCCCTGACTGTGGAGCACACCTTGATGCATGTTTTTTTACATCCCTACTGTCCTGTTTTTACAACTGATTTTATGGCATGATATAAAAAATAAGCATAACCAAATCTCAGGTGGACCACAATAGAGGAAACAATGGTGATTGAACGCCCACCGTTAAAAACTTCTAAGGCTCTTCCGTTAAAGAACTTTCCAAGGATTAAATATCAAACTTGATATTGGTGTTTTACCTTGGTCTAGGTCCGTGTGGCCTTATAAAAGGGTTGGATGGCAATTAAACATTACCATGGCCCTAGGAAGGCTTCAACGTGCATTATTATTACGGCCTGTGGTGTGTGAGGTACACTTGAACTTTGGATGTGCCTATAATTTTGTGTTATTCCCTAAAATGATAAGGCAAAATGAATTCACGGTGTGGATAAAACCCATGTATCGTGATGACCCCATAAAGACCCCGTCTATTCCTAGCTACCCAATCTGCATCCTAAATTAACTTATTTGAAGTG
Source organism: Magnolia changhungtana (assembly GCA_030180095.1). Classification (NCBI taxonomy): domain Eukaryota; kingdom Viridiplantae; phylum Streptophyta; class Magnoliopsida; order Magnoliales; family Magnoliaceae; genus Magnolia; species Magnolia changhungtana. The sequence continues at coordinate 3,554,751 of JASAUF010000467.1, read as the reverse complement.
GGCCAATAATTTCGACGGTTGGAAATTAATCTGTGTGTAATGTATAGGTTCCGAGGGATGCAGTTTGGCCAGTGAGGCTGGCACTGGCCAGGTGGCTAGTGGCCAGGGCCCCACCATGATGTATATGTCTTATCCACGCAATTCATTCATTTTTATGGATCATTTTAGGGCTTTATTAAAAGACTAAAGTAATTCTAAATCTTGGTTAGACTACACTATGGGAAAATAGTATTTATTGAATATCTCACCGAGGTTGACACCCTCCTTCTGGGTATAACCCTTCACTACTAATCTGACATTGTACTTATCTAGTTTTTTCATAAAATCCACTTGCAACCAATTGTTTTCCTCTTAATGAGTAGTTCCATCAGTTCTTATGTTTAGTTCTTATATAGAAAGCCCATCTTATCATGCATCACTGTCATACACTTTTCTACATTTCTGTCTTCTAATGCTCCCTGAAAAGTAAACGAATTCTCCTTATCTGTAATGAGAGGAAATGCAACATTTGAGTCATTCATATATGTCAATGGTACTTTGTGATTCCTTAATGGATTTCTCTTGACAAGTGATGACTCCACCTCTTCTTGTACCTCCATTTGCAACTTAGTTTCTTCAAGTGTTTCAACGTTGTCTGTTTCGACATCAATCATTGATATTTTTGTTTCCTTGTGCTTATCCTTCTAAAACAAAGAACCTTTATTAAACATAACGTCCCGGCCAAATATAAATTATTATTTTTTTGTGAAATCCGATTATACGATATGTCCTTTCACCCCATCGCCATAACCGGCAAAAGTATACTTCTTTGCCCTTTGGTACATCTTATCTTTCTTAACTGACGGTACATGAGAGTAAGTATCACAATCAAATATCTACAGCCCTGAGTAATCAATCGCATAATCACTCTATACTTCTTCTAAAATTTTACAATCAATAGGTATCGATGAGCATCGATTCACTAAATAGCAAGTCATAGAGACGGCCTCAGCCTATAGCTCCTTGCCCAACCCAGCATTACTCAACATACTCCGGACTTTTTTCTAAAAGAGTCTGATTCGTACGTTTAGATACACTATTCTGCTCTAGTGTTTGCCTTATTATATTGTGTCTCACTATCCTCTCATCCTTATAATATTGATTAACTCCCTAAAAGTAAATTCTTTGCTGTTATTTGTCCTCTAAATTTTCTCCTCTACCATGTATTCTTTTCAATAATCGTTTTTCAGTTCTTTAAAGTGATGAAAATGTTAGATTTATGTTTCATGAAATAAATCCAAACCTTTTTAAAGAAATCATCAATCAATGTAACAAAAATGATGACTCTCCGGAAACAACGGGTGACGACCCCCCCACATTCGATTGCACATAATCTACTTGATGTTTACTAACATGTTTTATAGTTTAAAATGATAACCTTAATTGTTTCCCATATATGCAATGGTCACACATATAAATCAAAACTTTTAAAACTAGGAATTACCTGATAATCAAGAAATACTTTCATATCGCACTCGCTCATGTGGCTTAAACGCACATACTACAAACATGCCGACATGGACTCCTCTACATACGTTGCAGCTCCACCTGATATAGTATTTCTAATCAACTTGTAAATATTTTATCTCGTTTATGCATTCATAATTGTGAGTGCTCATTTTGAAACCTTTAGGACACCTTCATAACTAGCAAGCTTATACCAAAGTGCATCTAGAGATTTCAGGGAAATTAGATTATTCTTTAAATTCAAAACGTGTCTCACATCGATTGGAGTATGCTATGAAATATCCTAATGTGAATTAAACCAATATTTATAATCATTTTATAGGCATGATCATTGTCCATAAAAATTAGGTCACCATCAAACTCGTTATAGTAGGAACCAACTCCGATGAGGACACATATGGTATGATGCTCCTATATCCAAAATCCACTCATGATGAAAGTAACCAACTTGGATACGGATAATACGTTATAACCACCCGATCCTTCACCTAAGTTTGTTGAATTAGCCTCCTTCGGTGATTTATCTGTTTCTCCTCCTTTTAGGTTTTGGGATATTAACAATCATTTTTCATATGTCCCATCTTCCCACAATTCAGACGCTTCAACTTACCTTTGTCCTTCAACTTAGATCTCAATCATGACTTCCCCTTCTCTTGCTTAGATGATACATAAAAGTACATTTACCTCCGCTCTTCCTTCTCAATTGTTTCGATTGAAGGGCTGAGATAATGGTATTGACGTTTAAGGTATCCCTACCATAACATAGTATCAACTAGTTACTCTTAAGACTCTGGGAGAGATGCCAACAAAATTAGGATTTTATCTTCTTCATCGATTTTCACCTTTACACTTATCAACTTGTAAATCAATTTGTTGAAGATGTTAATGTGCTAAGAGAGATCTGACCCTCCTCTATCCTTAGAATATAGAACTGTCTCTTTAGATATAGATGATTGGTGAGTGATTTTGTCATATAAATGTTCTTCAACGTTGCACATAAGCTTGTGGTAGTCGTTTCATTAATGACATTATACATGACTTTAGCGGTCAAGCATAATTGAATGTGTTAATCATGCACCATCTGATCAAGTTCAATAAATTCCTTTTCCTTCATAGATTTCAGACGTTTTGTTTTTCCGAAGAGTGCATGTTGCAGCCCTTGCTAAACTACAAGGGCTTTCATCTTTAACCTCTATAATTATTATTTTTTTCAAAAAAAGGGGAATCCCCTGGATCATTGATATTATAAATAAAGCATGTACAAACCGGAGATTCAAGAGGGCGAACCACAAAAAAACTCGGGCCTCTCCTATCATATCAAGAAAAACCAAAAGGAAAAGCAAAAACAACCAAAAGCCCAGACCTAGGCACTAAAATGACTTAGCCGGCCTGGTTCTAATCGTTTCAAGACCAACCTTATCAATGAAAATCAGCCCCCTAACCTGTCTCGGGAAGGAAGATGCAAGGGGGATAAGGGAGGACGTTTGGAGTTCACTACCCATACGGGCCATGGCATCAGCCGGCCCATTGCTCTCCCTAAGAATATGGTTGAGAGAGCAAGTTCCTTTTTGGATCAAGGCGGTAATTCTGGAAACCCACCTTCTCCAAGGCCACGGTACACGCCTTCCCAAGTAGGAGGTTCAGGGCGATCTTGGAGTCAGATTCGATTTCGATATTTTCAGCCCCCGTTCCAGACAGAGGCTGACCCCATCATGAATCACGCGCAACTCGGCAAGATTATTCGAACCCATCCCGTAGCCAGCTGAGAAAGCAAAAAGAAGATTTTCATTTTCATCCCTGCAAACACCACCGCCGCCAGAAAATCTCGGGTTACCTCTCGCAGACCCATCCACATTAAGCTTGACCCATCCTTTCGCTAATTTTCTCCATGTGACAATTTGGGGGCATGCTTGAAACAGATGAGGAGGGGAGGGGGAAGGGGGCCGACATCCAACCAAGAGGTGGGAGCTTAGAGGGCTCCCCTTGGGTGTCTCACCAAGAATAGTATTAGCTCACCAGTTGATACAAGCAATGGAGACGCGAACCTTTATCACTTTACCCTTGAATCTGGCTTCATTTCTCGCCCTCCAGATTTCCCAATAAATCATAGCTGGAATTAGAGAACGGGTCAGCAGAGGGGGCGTTGCTCGGTGTTGAAGCTTCTCGCCACTGAGCTAATCTGCCCTCCACGGATGGTGGGGCGGAGGAGATATCCAATAAATGGAACTGAAATGCGTCCAAAGGGAGGAGGCGAGATTACCTGTGAACTTCTTTGTGAACTTCTTTGTCTCGGACTTCTCATTCGATTCCCTCGATGCCATGTCTTCGTATTCAATCTGATTACCCAACGTATGCTTTGATAACACTTATTGGGCACTAAAAACCCCTTTAATGGGTGTGAAAGCAACCTCAAACAAAATCAAATGAGTAATAAAGAATGAAAAAGAACAAGCGAACATAGTGAACACATAAATTTTTATGTAGAAAACTCTTATCGAAGAAGAAAAACATACAACACAAAGCAACGAACAATCCACTATATCATAAGTATTATAAGAAATGGAACAACTTACAGATAAAAAACCCTAAATTCCCTTCAAAACCCTTGAATAAACGTTATGCTCTAACCCTAATCATAATTATAAACATAGTTATATACTATTTTAACAAGATTAGGAAACATAACCCGCACTTACATAAACGATGCATTGATAGGACTTGACAAACCATCGATTTAATTGACACCTTTATCAATCGAATCAATAATATCCAAAAACAACCAACGAGCAAACTGGAATTTCCATAAATATTTCAATGGAAATGACACCTTGTCGATGGAATAAAAAACTCTATTCGAACACTGGAATTGAAGGCACTCAATCAACATATATGTCATCGATACCATTCATGAGGTAATTCCCACTAGGATGAACTCAAGATACAAAAATATTAACCTAATTCAAAACTTCAAGAATGATTCAACCATGGACATTCAATCCTTTAAAAAAAAATGATGTAGATTGAAAACTCATGTGCACCATACCACAAGAAAAAGTAGGTATGTAATACTTGACCCCACCAGAGGGAGTGACATGAATCCACGTCGACGTTATTGATTTCAGATATGGGGAGCACTATACATAGATAGAAGCAAGCGCTACGAAAGCAACTTCAATCCCTACCTACCCCAGTCCATCCCTTCACCCGGATAATGACCATTTAAGCACCTCTTGAAGCAGACAGAAAGAGATGGCAGAGTCAGCCTCCATTTAAGGAGAGTGATCTGAGGAAAAGCAAGAAAAATGAAATGAAGCCAAGGAAGCGTACCAGTTGAGGCTAAAGCAGGAGGAAGTATTCTAGAGGCAGAAATCCAGAATTAAGTTGAAGGAGATCGCAATACTAAGTCACAGAACATGTGTTGTTCCTATCATCCGGGATCATCTTATTAAGCGGTTTAGATGACATATACATATAAGGTTACAGTTGGCCCAGTAACATTTCAATTGTGGACGTCCAATCCCATCGTTTTTCATAATGAGCTCCACCTGAGGCTTGAAACTCCCTATATTTTAGGAGAACACACTAACATGAGCAGGAGAAAGCGATATATAGAATGTATGTCAGACCAACTAGGCCCACAGAGTTTCATGCTGCGTCCAGTATGTCACTCAACCCAATTCGCGTCCGTTGTACAATGATTTTGGACATGGGGCGTGTGCATTGCTAATTGCCCCACAAATGCAAGTGCTTTGCACGTGATTACATGGCATGCGTGTACTAAATCGGGCCGTCCATCTTTGTAACCTGAAAATTCTGTGTTCGGTCGAATCATGAAGAGTTACACATAGACGAAGAATAGATTATTAAAAATGATAACGAACTATTAGAGTTAGACTTACATGTCTTGATAACAAGATGAGAGGTAGATTGGTCCACTGCGGTGTGTCCTGCAGGGCAATGGACGCACTCCATCCGTCGCTCCGTCCACACGTAGTGACCCAATCCGCGTCCCTAAGCTCTTCTCGGTAAGATAAGATACGAGGCAGCGGCATGGAAGCTTTTAACCCGTAAGAAGGGTGTGGATTCAGTTGATCCTGAGAACCATCCACCATTGTTGTTGAGGATGTGGAAGGATTTAATTGGATATGCAGACTCAGTCTCACCTAAGTAGAGCTGTACACGAGCAGACTACGGCTCGAGTACTCGCTCGACTTGACTCGGAATACTCGACTCGTACTCGACTCGTGTGATTTTAAGCCGAGTACGAGCGAGTTTATAAGGCTCATTTAGAAAATGAGTTGAGTACGAGTTAAGAAGTACTCGACTCGGTACTCGACTTGTGTACCCGGTATTATAACTCGCTAAAAAAAAAAAAAAAACCTACTCCGATCATTTTCAAATAGCGCCCATTCAAAACGAAAACCCCCTTCTTCCCTCCACCCCCCCTCTCTCTCTCTCTCTCCCTCTCCCAGCACCCGTCCGGCCATCCCTCTTCTTCCCCCTCTCTCTCTCTCTCACTCCCCTATCCCCTGTCTGGCGGTGCTAGACCCTACCGCTCGTCCCTACGGCCTGTCCGGTGCCGAAGCTCATTCCTGCCACTCGTCCGGTGTCGCAGCTAGTCTGCTCATGTACAGCTCTAGCCTCAACTCGTCCTTGCCATCGCAGATCGTCCCTGCCACTCGTCCGGTGCCGCAAAGGGTCCTTGCCACTCGTCCGTCGTCCCTGCCCTGCATGCACATGTGAGTCCCTATACATACTTTTTTTTCTTTTTCTTTTTATTATTGTATGCCTAATGTGTTGGTTATTCTGAAATTTTTTTTTTCCTTTTTTTTCCAAGTGGAACCCTTGATTTGTGATTCAAATCTGCACAAGATGGATGGAGAAATTGGCATCAAATATTCAAATCTATCCAATTTTTTACCATGAGAAGGGCCCACAATCTGTCCATTTTGGACAGCAAGGATGAAGCCTAAATATGGACCTTGGATGGCCTTAAATCTGTCTAATTTTTGGACTGTTAGACGGCCCACAAATTTCTCCAAAATATGGACCTTGGATGGCCTTAAATCTGGCCAATTTTGGACCATTGGATGGTCCAGAAGTCTGTCCAAATATGAACCTCTAGACGGTCCAGAAAACTGGCCAAATTTGGACCTTTGGACGATCCATAAATCTGTTCAAATCTGGACCCTTGAACAGTCATATATATGTCCATTAATGAGCCACAAAAATTGTCCAAAATTGGGCCACATGATGACCTTTAAATCTGTCCTAATTAGACTGTAAATAGGGCATAAGAATCTGGCCAAATCTGGACCCTAAACACATATTAGCTATATATGTAATATGTTAGCTATATATGTTAATATAGAAATTATTAATATATGTTAATATAGAAATATGTTACTATAAAAATATGTTAATATAGAAATTGTTAATATGTTAATTATTGTCTTCTACTATTCAAGTCTCATGCACTAATAGTTATGTTTTTCATGTTTCTTAATTTACTTTATAAATGACAGTTTACTTGTTACTTTGTTAGTGTTGAATGTTACCACTTTAAGATATCTTCGGTTTTTCATTTGACATTTTGTTATTAGTTAGCTAGATGATGAATGTCAATTTTAGCATGCTCCTTTATTTGCATAGATATGAATTATTTGTATTGTTCTAGTTGTATATTTGTAGTATAGGATAATCAGTTGCCCATTTGAGGATTTCTATGTTGCCAGACATAGATTCAGTGTGTTCTTGGATGCATAGAAATTCTCAAATTGTCCCTTTTTAGACAGTTTAGGGTTAGATAGATTGTAATGTCTTTATTTATTCCAATTTAAATGCATATGCCTGTTCTGATTTTGTCTCTCCTTTTTCTCTCTAGATATATTTTATGTATTTATTTCCATCGTTAAATGTCCACACTTTGTGTTGATGATTTAAAAAGGCCAAGCTATATGTCCTACAGGGGGGCGGTGAATAGGACTATGCCAAATTTATAAATAAATCAATGAACTAAAGTAAATCAATACCCTTACAATAATGAATCAATTCACAATGCTAAATATAAATCACCTTGATAAATAATTATTGAGAGATTGATACAAATTCAGTTCTAAGGACAACCTTACACCATAATAAACAAGGGCTTATGGTAGGACAACCTTATTTCTAGAACCTCTTTTGAATCAAGAACTCAATGTTAATTTAAGTAAATGAAATAGCAAGGAATTGAAAATAAATACGTATAAAGATCTAAATTATTACAACAATCCCCACACTTGCTTGAAAATGTAAATAGTTACAACATTCACATCCACTTGTACATTCCACACAATCGAATGATAAAAGATATGAAAATTAAGCAAGCATTCAATCCACAAGACAAAGAGTTATAGTGGTTACTGTGTGTACACCAACTGCTTTACAACAACCACACGAGAATGCTACTCCACTCCTAATATCCTCACACAGGGATATTAGCGTTCACTATCAAATAGGTTTTCTCGGTTCACCAAAACCTTTACAATTGTGTCTTTTTCACTTGGGCTTACACAATTCAAAAACCTCTTTTTCTCGAGTTTTCGGTTTTCCTCAGACAACCAATACAATGAGATTTTTCTCGCTCAATCTCAAACAAAACCAATACAATGAGATTTTTCTCGCTTAACCTCAAACAAAACCAAAATAAATGAATTTTACGAAATGTAAAATACCAATTTCTCCTTTAGCGACCCTAGAACCAATCGGAGTAGATGATTGAATGTCAAAGTTCAATTTCCAATACTCACATTCATAAGGTTCTAAATTCTAATAGATTTTAGATTTAACTTGTTGGGCGTAGCAATATTTGATTTTGATTCCAAGAAGAAGGAATAATATAATTCCTCTTTTCAAATAAGATTGGAATAGAGAAACAAAATCAAATTAAATAAGCTAGCAAAAAGGAATATTAAATAAGCACAATTTAGCTTAAAATAAACACAGACTTATCTCAGAGTGATTACTTGAAAATTCTTGAAATGGAATGGAGTTGAGGATGTAAAAACTCTGAATTTCGTGTTCAATTTATAGAAGAAAAAATCGTTCCTACGACTGGTCTTAGAAACCTAAGACTGGTCTTAGAAACCTAAGACTGGTCGTAGCTCTAACAGATTTTTGAAAAATTGAGCGCGATCTTTGAAAGCCGTTCCACGACTGGTCGTGAGTACCCTACGACTGGTCGTGGGTCACCTACGACTGGTCGTAGATACCTACGACTGGTCGTAGGACCATGAAATAAGTTGCTGGATTTTCAGTCGTAGCTCCACGACTGATCGTGGACAAGTCGAAGCCAACCTACGACCGGTCGAAGGACTTCAGATCGTCGTGGGCGTACCAAAAATTCCGAAAAATCTTCAACTAATTAGGGTGATCGTGGAATTTCTTGGACTAGTCGAACCAATGCTAGGACTGGTCGAACAAGAGCTAGGACTGGTCTTGGAATAGACCAAACTTATGTTAAATAAACATTTGATTTATGTATCCAAAATGACCTACTTAAAGGGTCAACCTAAGGTCATTCAAACCTGAAACATGTCGTATGGACATTGAACTTCAACCATTCAACGAATGTAGATTGTTTGAACCAATATCGGAGCTTGAAATCTTGAACAATAATATCAGCTTGAAGTCTTGAACAATATCAAGCTTGAAGTCTTGAACTTTGTTGTAGCTTCAACCTTGAGATCTTCATCAACATAACAACTACTTCATGCATTGCTTATTAGTCTTGAAGTCATGAGGCGTTCTCTAAGACTTGAACATCAACATAGTAGCATCTTGAACTTCAACATCTTGAGCTTCAACTTGTAACATCTTGAAGAATCCAACTTATAACTTCTTGAAGTATTTAAGCAGTGTTTTGAATAAAAATCATCATATAAGCACAAGACACAGATAGATGTTTTGACACATCAAAATTTGACAACCAAAGGAGTATGAGACCATAACCCTTACAATCTCCCCCTTTGTCAAATTTGTGACAAAACATCCAAGTAATAATACTTCCAATAGACATAAGAGAAGTACAAAGCATGCACAGATGCACAGATGTATAGACATGATAAGCAATGTTTAGACATGATAAGCAATAATCATTTTCCCATAACTCTTGAGAAGTTTAACTCCCCCTGAGTAATAGAAGCACATAGATAAGTTTAGAAGCACATAGATAAGTTTAACATCAAAATGACATCAAAATGACAAAGTTCACCAAACTTCTCCCCCTTTTTGTCACAAAATGACAAAGGAAGAAGAACAGTAATGAAATTAGTAGTTGAAGCAAGAGAAAATTGTCCATAACCAACAAAAAGGTTTTGAGATGCAAGCTAATATCAGTAAATATTACGGACACTAAAAAAAATTCACGATGAACCCGAAGAGGGTGCAGGATTAGATGGATCAATTTTGTGTAAACCCTTAGCAATTCGCCTCATATATTTACGCATATAAGAAAATTGTGTCTCTTGAGTAACACGAATTTGAGCCATCTGCTCTTGAAGAGAATTCAATCTTTCATCAAAATCAGAAGGCTGAAAATCAGGATCATCAGCCGAGTCTGACTCAAGTTCTTCAAATAAGTCATCCATATTCACGTCTTCAGGAAGATCACTAGCTTCAAAGATTACCCGCTTCACCACCATCGCTACACAAGATCCACTTGGCCTCTAGCCAAATCTAAAGTCATCTTATTAAGATTGGAATTATTAAAAGGGAGATGGTGGATGGGTTTTTCTCTAGTAGGCATAGCTATGAGCATATGATTTGCTAACATAGTCAATAAATAACCAAAGGGTATATCACTATGTCCAGGATGGTGACGCGACAGAATAATGGAATGACAGATTAAAGAAGGAGGCATATTTTTGCACCGAGACAACAGAATGCAAAACACGAACCATAAAAGCGAAAGTGAGTTCGGTTTTATTACCGTAACGTGGATAAAGATTTGAAATGAATATCTTATGAAGTACTGTCCTGGGTAACAAATACCTTGAGGGAAGTGTATGACCTTTATGAGTCCAATGAACATCCATATTACATAAATATCTAGTAAGCATTCGTCGTTCGATTCTCGAGAGACTATCATGTAAAATATTAATTGGAATGCTTTCATCATTATTGATAGGTATTTCCATAATATCTCAATCAAATGTCGATCTACTACAAACATACCTTCTTGAGTATCAACTTTAAAAGTTAAATTCTCAAGAGAAAAATCACAGATACATGCAAATATGGATTGGGCAATGGACTGGTATGCAGCTCCACCCCAATGTAAGATGTTATCCCATCCCACAGATTCCAACAAAGAAGGAATACCAAAAGAAGCAATGTGATTGACATTAACATGACGCTCAACAATTACATTACGCATACGCAAATCTCGAGCATCAGTAGGATCATTTTCAGGAGAACGAAGATGACGTTGAACAATAGAAGCTGATCTAGAAGAAGATGGACCTCGAGTAGTTTTCTTTTTACCTCTAGCATCCATTTTCAAAGAAGGATTACAAGGAAACAACAAGTTGGAAGAAATAAGGTTTAAGAAAAACAGATTTTTCAAGATAAAACCCCAAAACCTGCAATGAATGATCAAATAGATTCCACAAACATGAGTTTTGAAACACTAATAGCAAGAATCTACAAAATAAATGCAAAAGAACCACTAACCTTGAAGAACAATGAAGGTGGGTTGGGGCAGTCGTAGCTAGAACCGTTGGAGAGAAATGAAGAAATGAAGAAGAAGACAAAAATCTCCAATTTTAAGTGAAATCCCGTGATTTACGACAGGTCGTGTACGTGTTCGACCGGTCGTGGCACGACCGGTCGTGTATTCTCACGACAGGTCGAGTACGACAAAATTTGCAATTTTTTTTCTCTTATTTTTTTTTAAATAATTTCAAATTTAAGCAAATAAAACATCAAACTTATGTACATTATGATACACAAAATCATGCAAACTCAATTTAAATTGCACATACCGAGATCAAACTTTAATTTATTAAACCTGCTTTTGTCGAGCGGTTTAGTGAAAATGTCTCAAAAGTTGAATCTCGGTTGGAATGTAATCCAAATATATTAATTTTTCTTCCACTAATTCACGAATGTAATGAAATCTAATGTCAATATGCTTAGTACGTGAATGCCGAATCGATTTTTAGAGATATTTATTGCCGAATTATCACAAAATAAAATCATAGAATCTTGAGTAATTCCATAATCGCTTAACATTCGCTTCATCCAAACAAGTTGAGTACATGCATTTCAAAGAAGAATGTATTCACCAAGCAGATTGATAGCGATATAGAACTTTGCTTCTTGCTAAACCAAGAAACAAGACAATTTCCAATGTAGAAACAACCACCACTGGTTGATTTCCTATCATCAATGTTTCCAAATTTCACAAGATCTCACAGGCATCTGCTATTAATTGAACATTAGTCTCATGTGGATACCAGAGACCCAATTTAGTAGAACTTGCGACATAACGCATAATCCGCTTAACAAAGCTGCTTAAGTGAGATTCTTTAGGATTTGATTGATAACGAGCACAAATACCAACACTCAAAGCAATATCTGGTCTACTAGCGCTTAGATAAAGTAAACTACCAATCAAACTACGATACAATTTAGGATCCACATCATTACCGTAGAGTCTTTTGAGAGTCTTACGCTTGTACTCATAGGAGTATCAAAATTTTTACCTTTCTCAAATCCAAATTTCTTAATTAAACTCGAGCATATTTGGTTTGAGAAATAAAAATTCCATCAGTTGTTGTTTTACTTGCAATCCTAGGAAATAGTTTAATTCTCCAACCATGCTCATTTCAAATTTAGACTTCATCAAATCTAAAACTCAACAAATCATGTTAGTACAGTTGATCCATAAATAATATCACAACATATATTTGAACTATTAGAATATCATCGTTATGTTTCTTAACAAAGAGCGTCTTATCAACACACCCCATCCGAAAATTATGACTCAAGAAAAAACTTAGTCGGTTTTTCGTACCATGCTGGGAGCTTGTTTCGACCATAGAGAGCTTTCTTAAGACGATACACATGATCAAGAAATTTAGGATCTTCAAACCCCGTAGGTTGTTCAACATATACCTCTTCATGTAAATCACCATTCGAAAGGCACTCTTTACATCCATTTGATAAATTTTAATTTTCCTAAAACATGCAATGGAGATAAAAAGTCCGATTGACTCAAGACGAGCTACGAGGGGCAAATGTTTCATTATAGTCAATTCCTTCAATTTGTGTATATCCTCGTACAACTAGCCTTGCTTTATTTCAATAATATTTCCAAGCTCATCGATTTGTTTTTGAAAATCCATTTTGTTCCAATAATATGTTTATCTTTAGGTCTAGGAACAAGTTGTCGACATCATTTCGACAACCGATTAAGTTCTTCTTGCATCGCAAGAATCCAATTTTCATCGTAAGTGCTTCTTTACGTTACCCTGTTCAACTGGGATGTAAAGCATACGTAGTTACATATGTCCTCTAATTGTCTACGAGTGCGCACACCAAAGTGAGAGGGTTTCCAAGTATTTGAGAGGTTGGATGATCTTTAACAAATTTTAATTCAGATTAGTTTCACTTGATGAAATTTCTTGTTTTTCAAGTATAAGAACTTCATCATTATCTAAACTAGGGACAGTGTCTTCAAAAGATCGTCAATCACAACATTTATTGACTCTTGAATCACACCGGTCCCGTTGTTCGTAACACGATAAGCACGACTGCTTAAAGAATAACCTAAAAGATCCCTTCATCACTTTTAGTGTCGAATTTTCCCAAATTTTCACTAACACGCAAAATATAGCACTTCTTTGCCAAAAACTCGAAAATATTTGATGAAGGCTTTTTCTCAAACCACATTTCATAAGCCGTTTTATTATTAGATTTACAAATATAAACACGGTTAATAATGTAGCAGTCGTATTCACCGCTTCAAATTCAGAGATTCTTAGGAAGCTTCATGCTATTTAACATAACACTTCCCATTTCTTGAATCACTCTATTCTTCCTCTCGACAATTCCATTTTGTTGAGGAGTTTTAGGTGCAGAGAATTCATGCGATATTCCCTGATCGCTACAAAATTTCTCAAAACCGCTATTTTCGATTCGGATCCATGATCACTACGGATCTTCTTGACTTGAGAACATTTTTCATTTGAATCCGTTTTATAATCTTTTTCACTTCATCAAGGGTTTCTGATTTATCTTTCAAGAATGAAACCCAAGTGTATCTTGTATAATCATCTACAATAACTAAGATGTACTTTTTGCCACCTCGACTTTCCGTTCTTGTTGGTCCTATAAGATCCATATGGAGAAGCTCGAGTGGTCTTGTGGTGTTATTGGAGTTCACCTTTTGTGAGAGCTCCTTGTTTGTTTACCATACTGGCATTCACCACAAATCTTGTCTACTTTTTGCATTTTAGGTAGACCTTTTATTAGTTCACTTTTGCTCAATCTGTATAAATTTCGGTAGTGTACATGTCCAAGGCGTTTATGCCATAAATCTGTCTCATCGGTATGGACCATGTAGCACGTTTGATTAGATGAGCTACCGTTGCTTACTATATAGCGCTTTTGAAGTTCTCACCAGTAATATTACGAACCCTTTTCATTTGTAATCTCACAACCTTGATTAGAAAATTTAACATTATGGTTATTATCGCATATTTGAGATATGCTCAACAGTTGTGTTTTAAACCTTCAACATATAACACATTTTTAAATAAGGGAAGGTTATAGAGTTGGACCGTACTTTGCCAATTATCTTGCAGCTTGCTACCATCACCAAATGTGACTGACCCATCACCATATCTTTAAGATCGATGAATAGAGCTTTGTCGCTCATGTCATATGTCCGAGCATCCACTGCCTAGGTACCATTTTGAATGGCTTGTAGCTTTGAAAGCAAGTGTGAGCAACCAAACAAGTAACCTTGGGAACCCATTTCAAGATCTTGTTTTGGGTTTAGGAGAATAATTGGTCTTCTTTTGTTTATAGTTATAAGAGTGACCTACTCGAGTTAGATTTTAATAGCTCCTTAAGTAAATCAATAATTTTTTCAAAAGCGGGTTTCGAATCTGATTTTTGAAATTTATATAGTCGCTTTTGTGTTTTTGAAAGGTTTTTGTATTTTTAGAAACAACTTGATTAGTACCTTTTCCTTTTGAGTTAGAAGTCTCTCCTTTCACAAAAATGGAAGGAGCATTCTTCCGTTTAGGAGATGTGTTTTTATCAAAGCCCAACCCGGATCGATCACCACATTTTCTTGATCCGATAATAATTTCTCTAATTTTGGATCACCTTGGGCATATCTCCATGTGTCCTTCAAACTCAAAAGAGAAGATACTTCATTTTTAAGTTTCTCATTTTCAGATTTCAAATTTTCAATTAGGGAGGTTTTGAATTCTAGATCACACTTTGATTTTTCAAAACAATCAAATTTGAGATTTTTCTAAAACAAGGGTTTCAAAACATTCTTTAAGTTTAAAAACTTTTCTTTTTGAAGTTTAAGTTTGACAAAGAATTTTACAACTTTCCTTATATAAGGCATTATAAGCATCTTGAAGATCTTCATCATTTTCATGATCACTATCCAAATTTTCTTCACTTGTAGAATCATCGTGATCTGAAAAGGTAAACTTGGCTAGAGTCATAAGGGCCTTAAGTTCATCGCCTCGACTCGCTGAATTTTCTGATTCAGAAGAGGCTTCAGAATCAGACGATTCATCCCAAGTAGCCAACATACCCTTCCTTTTGGATCTGTCCTTTTTAGGACATTTGTTTGCTAAATGCCCATATTCTTGACAGGTTGTAACATTGACTATCTTTCAATGATTTCCAAGTTTTAGACTTAGGTTTAGAACGTTTCTTTTCATTTGCCTTTTGAAAGTCGACTTTTTCTTACTTTTGAAAATCTTATAAAACTTTTTCGCCAAAGGGCCATATCATCTTCGACTTTTCTCAATCAATTTTCTTGAGTAATACTTTTAGATGACTTCAAAGCAATAGACTTACCTTTAGAGCTTTAAAACTTAATTCATAGGTTTGCAAAGAACCAACTAATTCTTCTACCTTCATATTGTCCGTATCACGAAGTTCCTGATTGCATGTTACCTTTGAATTGAACCGTTTAGGAAGAGAGCGTAGTATTTTTGCACACACTTTACTTTCTCGAGATCTTTTCGCCAAGACCCCACATAGAGTTTACAATGTCATTCAATCTAGTGTAAAAGTCCATAAACATTTCATTTTCCTCCATATGAATTTCTTCAAATTTAGTTGTGAGGAGTTGACTTTAGATTTCTTGACAATTGATGTACCTTCATGTGTCATTTCTAAAATATCCCAGTTGCTTTTTGCAGATCACAGATATGATTCTTTTGAACTCATCCTAGGTGATAGTGCTAAGTGATTACATTTAGTGCTTTAGCATTAGCACTACTCTCATTTTTCTCAAGTGTGGTCCATTGGAAATATGGTGTAATTTTCATAGATTTTGAACCATCAACACCAAGCTTACTTCCATGGTAGGAGGATTCCATTCACCACTGTGGCTAGCCACACACTTTCATCCATTGATCCGAGGAAGATTCTCATTCTGCTTTCCAATAGGCATAGTTGGAGCCATCAAAAGGTGGAGGCCTAGTAATCGAAAGGCTATCAAAATTCGACATCTTTTTATATAGCTTAGATCGTTAGCTCAGAAATAAATCCAAATAAAAAGCAACAAAAATGAGCTATTAGGCTCGATACCACTTGAAAAGGCCAAGCTATATGTCCTAGAGGGGGGGGGGTGAATAGGACTATGCCAAATTTATAAATAAATCAATGGAACTAAAGTAAATCAATACCCTTACAATAATGAATCAATTCACAATGCTAAATATAAATCACCTTGATAAATAATTATTGAGAGATTGATACAAATTCAGCTTCTAAGGACAACCTTACACCATAATAAACAAGGGCTTATGGTAGGACAACCTTATTTCTAGAACCTCTTTTGAATCAAGAACTCAATGTTAATTTAAGTAAATGAAATAGCAAGGAATTGAAAATAAATACAGAAGTAAAGATCTAAATTATTACAACAATCCCCACACTTGCTTGAAAATGTAAATAGTTACAACATTCACATCCACTTGTACATTCCACACAATCGAATGATAAAAGATATGAAAATTAAGCAAGCATTCAATCCACAAGACAAAGAGTTATAGTGGTTCGCCTGTGTGTACACCAACTGTTTTACAACAGCCACACAGAATGCTACTCCACTCCTAATATCCTCACACAAGGGATATTAGCGTTCACTATCAAATAGGTTTTCTCAGGTTCACCAAAAACCTTTACAATTGTGTCTTTTTCACTTGGGCTTACACAATTCAAAAACCCCTTTTTCTGAGTTTTCTGGTTTTCCTCAGACAACCAATACAATGAGATTTTTCTGGCTCAATCTCAAACAAAACCAATACAATGAGATTTTTCTGGCTTAACCTCAAACAAAACCAAAATAAATGAATTTTACGAAATGTAAAATACCTGAATTTCTCCTTTAGCACTGTAGAACCAATCGAGTAGATGATTGAATGTCAAAGTTCAATTTCCAATACTCACATTCATAAGGTTCTAAATTCTAATAGATTTTAGATTTAACTTGTTGGGCGTAGCAATATTTGATTTTGATTCCAAGAAGAAGGAATAATATAATTCCTCTTTTCAAATAAGATTGGAATAGAGAAACAAAATCAAATTAAATAAGCTAGCAAAAAGGAATATTAAATAAGCACAATTTAGCTTAAAATAAACACAGACTTATCTCAGAGTGATTACTTGAAAATTCTTGAAATGGAATGGAGTTGAGGATGTAAAAACTCTGAATTTCGTGTTCAATTTATAGAAGAAAAAATCGTTCCTACGACTGGTCTTAGAAACCTAGGACTGGTCGTAGCTCTAACAGATTTTTGAAAAATTGAGCGCGATCTTTGAAAGCCGTTCCACGACTGGTCGTGAGTACCCTACGACTGGTCGTGGGTCACCTACGACTGGTCGTAGATACCTACGACTGGTCGTAGGACCATGAAATAAGTTGCTGGATTTTCAGTCGTAGCTCCACGACTGATCGTGGACAAGTCGAAGCCAACCTACGACCGGTCGAAGGACTTCCAGGACTGGTCGTGGGCGTACCAAAAATTCCGAAAAATCTTCAACTAATTAGGACTGATCGTGGAATTTCTTGGACTAGTCGAACCAATGCTAGGACTGGTCGAACAAGAGCTAGGACTGATCTTGGAATAGACCAAACTTATGTTAAATAAACATTTGATTTATGTATCCAAAATGACCTACTTAAAGGGTCAACCTAAGGTCATTCAAACCTGAAACATGTCGTATGGACATTGAACTTCAACCATTCAACAAATGTAGATTGTTTGAACCAATATCAGGCTTGAAATCTTGAACAATATCAGGCTTGAAGTCTTGAACAATATCAGGCTTGAAGTCTTAAACTTTGTTGTAGCTTCAACCTTGAGATCTTCATCAACATAACAACTACTTCATGCATTGCTTATTAGTCTTGAAGTCATGAGGCGTTCTCTAAGACTTGAACATCAACATAGTAGCATCTTGAACTTCAACATCTTGAGCTTCAACTTGTAACATCTTGAAGAATCCAACTTATAACTTCTTGAAGTATTTAAGCAGTGTTTTGAATAAAAATCATCATATAAGCACAAGACACAGATAGATGTTTTGACACATCAAAATTTGACAACCAAAGGAGTATGAGACCATAACCCTTACATGATTGACATGAGAATCAAATACAAGATTAATATATTCTGGAGAGATAAGGGGAGATGCTGCCAGAATTTCGGCATAGCAATTAAATTAAAAAATGAAGGCATGCATTATAGTCTATCCAACCTTGAATGGGTGACTGATTTAGACAGTTAAGTAATTATACCCGTCTAGCGGTCTAGCTGTCTAGGACCCTAGGTATAATCGTATAACATATCGAGAACTTTATTTTATAGATGGCTAGTCAAGACGAAAACCTAAATACCCCTGGAATGGGTGCATCGGCCACATCTCCTCTAATCGTAGAGGGAGACACAAACACGTCAACTGCATGCAAAGGGAATAAGAAGAGATCAGCAGTGTGGGATGATTTCGAAGATGTGACAGTTAATAGTGTACAGAAGATAAAGTGTAATCACTACAAAGGGTTATTCAGTAAGATTTCAGGAGGATCTACGACACATTTAATTAGACATTTGAAGACATGTCCTAAGAAAGCAAGACTCCCTCCTCCCGGCCAATAGATGCTGTTATTTATGAAGTCAGAAGGGGACGACTCTCAAGGCATAGTGTCCACTTATAAATTTGACAAGGAGAAACTGAATGAGTGGTATATTAGATTAGTGATTTTGGAAGAAAAACCTTTCAGAATGATAAAAAGTAAAGGGTTTAGGGCTTTCTATCAATTCCTTAACCGTCGGACTGAGAATCTCTCTCACGTCACAGTGCAGAGAGAAAGCATGAAGATGTACGCAGAGGAGAAGATGAAACTGAAAACAGTTTTGGCTTCAATGACCAGAATAACTTTGACTTTTGATCTATGGACGACGTCCAATCAAAGAAAAGGATACATTTCATTAACCGCTCACTATGTTGATAAGGATTGGAAACTATGCAAGAGAATTTTGAACTTCAAAAACCTTCCTCCTCCATATACTGGTTTACTTATTTCGGATTGCATCTACAGTTGTCTAGAAGGCTGGGGCATTGAGAAGAAAATTTCAGCAATAGCTTTAGACAATGGTTCAGCAAATTACAGTGTCATTTCATGCTTACGTAACCAGTTCAGGGCTACAGGAAATTTATTTTTTGAAGGAAAAATATTCCAGGTCAAATGTTGTGCCCATATTGTAAATTTGATTGTACAAGAAGGGCTGAAAGCAATTGATAACACTATAGAGAACATACGAGAAAGTGTGAAATATATAAGGGGGTCGCCATTGAGACTGAGTGTATGGAATGACATCATCCAACGTTTGAATATGCTATCTAAAAAAATGTTGAAGTTAGATATCATACACGTTGGAACTCGACCTATGAAATGTTAGATGCGGCAATGGAATTACAGCTTGCATTTCTTGAATACGCGGCACGTGACAGAACGTATTCTTGGTTGCCGAGCACAGATGATTAGGCTAAAGCACAGCAAGTTCACATATTTATCAAAGTTTTCTACGATTGCACGAAGATTTTTTTTTGGAATCAGTATCCAACTGCAAATCTGTTTCTTTCGTCTCTTTGGAAGATTAAAGATGCTCTACAGAAACATGCCAGTGCGGGTCCAGATTTCATACGCCAGATGACAGTTGGTATGAAGACGAAGTTCGATAAATATTGGGACGAATGTCATCTGTTGATGTCCTTGCCAGTTGTTCTTGATCCTCGTTGTAATATGGGATTGGTTAGCTTTATTTTCATGAAGCTTTATCCTACTAAAAGAGCGGCAGCAAAGACGTCTAAGGTTCGTCAAGCCCTTGAAGATTTGTACAAATCGTATGTTAATACTTTACCTGCAGCGGGTGTCGAAGAAAGTAGAGATGCGGATATTTTTGTACCTGGTAATCCGGATGTGCTAAATGAATACATATCATACTTGGCACAAGCATGAATGGGAGTTGATACTAAATAATCAGAGTTAGAAATGTACCTCAAGGAACCAATCGTAATGTGATCCGAATTTGATGTGTTGGAATGGTGGAAGATGAGGGTTAGTGAATCAAAATACCCTACATTATCTATGATGGCACAAGACATATTATCAATACTAATTTCAACAGTGGCATCAGAATCCACATTCAGCACAGGGAGCAGGGTTGTGAACAAGTATTGAAGCTTACTTTCGCCAAATACAGTTGAAGCATTGATTTGTACGCAAGATTGGTTGCGCCCGATATGGGGAGGAGATATGAATGATGATGATGAAGAAGAGAAGATTGAGATTCGTGACGAGTCTCTACCTATAGATTAGTAATTATTTTCAGTATTTCAATTTTTTTTTTGAATGTTGAATGATCTGTAATATTATTTCACTGCAACTGCAAACATGAAAGTGTTGGTCCTTTTGGAATGTGGTTTGAAAAACTTTTAATCTTTGATATTTATTTACATATGCCTGTTCATTTGCTTTTATTTTTGAATTTTGATACATTTATATTGCTTTCTTTTGTTCATATATTAAGTTCAATTTATTTATCAATATTCTGATTTTTTTAAATTAAAAATTGAATGTAAATATGTCGTCATCTGAGCCATCGACAAATATTTGGGACTATGCTTCCCTAATTGAATTACCACCAAGGTCTAGAAAAATAAAGATTAAGTGTAGTTTGTGTGGCGTAAAGTTTGTGAACAAGACTAATCGCTTTCGCTTACACTTGTTATGTTGAGGTGGCGATGCAAAACCATACCCCAATGCCCCTAAGGATATCCAAATTCTTTTTCAAGCCCTGTTAGATTCGAATAGAAAACCTTCCACTCCATCCAAACCTTCTACTTCTGGATCTAGTACACGAATGACATCCACAAAAGATGCAGAGGAGGAAGCTAGATTAAAAGCTTTGGAAGAAGAACATTTCCAACTCGCCTTAAAACGCAGTATGAAAGATTTTCTAGACTTCAGCGATATTTGAGTCAAAGACAATACAATGTTGAAGAAGGGTCGAGTTACTTGAGTACGACAAACAACAAGAAGAAAAAGAGTAACAAATTCAAATTCCTGACTCGTATCGGTGAATTTTATAGGGCATTGGATACTACATATAATTCTTCACATAAAGCAAGTTTGAAAAATCTAGTTCAAAGTGTAAAAGAGCATAAAAGAAATATCTCTTCACCTTCTGACTCAGAGGAAGTGAACCAATTTGTATATGAAAAATAGATAGCAGTTCCGATGGATCAGATGACAATACAGGAAGGCACTCCTCTTATGGAGGTTATTAATTATAAATTGTCATTTTGAACAATGTAATGTAAATATGTTAATATAATTATCGAAGTTTTTTAATAATAAATTATGTGCATTTTATGTATTTTATTGTTTCGTTTAACTTCAAATTCCAATTGACAATCGAATTGAAATTCAAATGAATCTCAATTTATAACTCGAACTCGGCTTAAATTTCGAACTCGTTGCTTGAAAACCCTGCTCGAATTGGGCTCAAATTCAGACTCGGACTCGAACTCGCCTCGAAAACTCGGACTCCACTCGACTCGATTTCTGCTCGTACTCGAACTCGCCTAGAAAACTCGAACTCGACTCGTTTTCTACTCGTGCTCGGCTCGTACTCAGGCAAGTAAAGTACGAGTAAGGAGTCCATGCTTGTTGGCCGAGTAGAGCCGAGTACGAGTAGGACTCAGGCGTTAAGAGCCAAGTACAAGTAGGGCGATACTCGGCTCGACTCGACTCATGTACAGCTCTACACCTGAGTGAAGGGATTCGGATTACGTACTGAGTAACTCAGTACCCTAAGCGTACTGAGTAAACTCTAAGGGGCCCACCTTCATTCATGCATTTTATCCAACCCATTCATCCATTTTACCAGATAATTTTAGGGCTTTAACCAAAACATGAAGCCTATAAAAAGATCAAGTGGACCACACCAACGTAAACAGTGTGAATTGAACTTTTACCATTGAAAAGTTCTTGGGGGCCATAGAAGTTTTAGATCAAGCTTATATATGTTTTTGTCCCTTCATCCATATCTGTTTGATCTTATGAATAGGTTGGATTAAAAATAAGCATCACTACGTGCCTTAGAAAGGTTTCAACGGTGGAAA
Source organism: Magnolia changhungtana (assembly GCA_030180095.1). Classification (NCBI taxonomy): domain Eukaryota; kingdom Viridiplantae; phylum Streptophyta; class Magnoliopsida; order Magnoliales; family Magnoliaceae; genus Magnolia; species Magnolia changhungtana. The sequence goes on along the minus strand of JASAUF010000467.1, from coordinate 3,532,308 downwards.
TCAATATTTCCATTGTTTCATGTGGTATGGTCCAGTTGAGGTGTGGATATACTTCAATTTTGGTCTCAACGCCTACAATGATCTTTAAAAACGGATGGACGGCCTGGATGAACCACATGCATTCACGATGGGTCCAACATAGATTACTCAGTACGATAAGAGCGTACTGAGTAACTCAGTACACAATCAAATTTCTGAGTGAAGGCCGCCGATTGGGGACGCGGATTAGATATTGACAGGTTAAGTAGCGAGTCCGCTAGTGAAGTGACGTCACTAAGTTCCATGAGCCCCAGTATAAGTACGTGTTGTATCCACACCATCCATTCATTTTGAGATATCATTTTAGGGCATGATTCAAAGAATGAGGCGGATAAAAAGCTGTAATGGATCCTACCGCAGAAAACAGTGGGGAGAGTGATTCCCACTGTTGAAACTATCCTAAGGCCCAACATGATAATGTTTATTTGAAATCCAACCTGTTCAAAAGTTAAAAAAGACATGAAATAAGGGAAAACACAAATACCAGCTTGATATAAAACTTTTGTAGCCTTTAGAAGTTTTTAATAGTGGGTGTCACTATTCCCACTATTTTCTGTGGTGGGTCCACTGGAGCTTTGGATTTAACTCATTTTTTGATCTTGCCCTAAAATGATCTCTCCAAATGGATGGAAGGCATGGATACAAAACATGCATCATGGTGGGCCCACGGAACTTGGTCACGTCACTTCAGTTGCGACTCTCGCTACTCAACCTGTCAGTGGGGGAAACGGATTGGCTACTCCCCCAGCCACCACCCCAATGGCTGTGGTCCGTGCTCTGTGGGCTCCACCATGATGTATATGTTTCATCCATTTCGTTTATCCATTTTTATATATTATTTTAGGGGTTGAAACAAAAAATTAGAGGGATATAAATCTCAGGTGGACCACACCGCAGGAAAATAATAGTGATTGAATTTCCACAAAAAATTAGAGGGATATAAATCTCAGGGAGTAGGCAATCCGTTTCCCCGATCCACCGGGACGTAGCTAGAGACTGGGTACTACCCCACGACGACATAGCCGGAGACGGATGCTCATGTCAGGAGCTATATGGGGCCACCGTGGCGTATGTATTTTATCCATGCGGCCCATCTATTTTGAAGGATAATTTTAAGGCATGACCCAAATAAATTAGGCAGATCGAATGCCCAACCCGACCACACCATACGAAGTAGTGGGTGTTGAATTCTTACCGTTCAAAATATCCTAGAGCACACCGTGATGTTTATTTGCCATCCAACTGGTTGATAAGGTCACATGTACCTTTATACAGGGAAAACATAAATATCAGCTTGATCCAAAACATTAGTAGTCTCCAGGAAGTTTTCAACCGACAGACTTTAAATCTCTACTGCTTCTTGTGGTGTGGTCCACTTAAGCCTTCAATATGAATCCTTTCTGGACTCATCACCGAAAATGATCTTTCAAAATAGATGGACGGCATGGATATATATATAGCGGTGGACCCGATAAAGTCCTAATATGACCGTCATTCCTAACTTGGTCTCGGTGTGGGATAAAACCCAATCCCTTGTAGACGCGGATTAGCAACTGACGGCTTGAGTAGCTATCTCCCGGCTGGAGTGACGTCACCAAGTCATCGTTACCCACCGTGATGTATGTGTTCTACTCACACCGTCCATCCATACAGAGAGACTATTTTAGCCATGAGCTAAAGAATGAGATAAATCCAAACCTCAGGTGATCTCTGACACAGAATTTAGTGAGGATTGAACGCTTTATCAGTTCGTCTATGTCATTTTTTAACTTATGAGCAGGTTGGATCTCAAATAAACATGGTAACAAGCCTTAAAAAGATTTCAACGGTGGGTATCACTGTCCCCGCTATTTTATGTAATGGGTTTACAGTTTACTTGAGTTTTGTATCTACTTCATGTTCTAAAATGATGTTGTCAAATGGATGAAAGCATCGTGGTGGTGGACTCGGTGATGTCACTCCATAAGAAAGATAGTCACTGAAGTTTTCAGTAGTTAATCTACCTCCGATTTTCGTACTAAACATTTCTCACGAGGCCAGCAAAAAAGCAGGTAATCTTCATGCTTCATTGAAACCAAAAAGAAAAAGCTGTCAGCGTTCGTATGTGAAACTGACTAAGATTCTGAAAAAGTTGTGGCTAAGTCACCGCTTAAAAATCAGATGGGTAAAAACAAGAGGTACGCGGTTTGGCTCGTGACGCTGCCACCAGCCAGGTGGGTCGGTGCTTTGTGGACCCTACCATGATGTATGTGTGTGTTTTATCCACGCCGTCCATCCATTTGAAAGATAATTTTAGGGCTTGATGAAAAAAATGAGGTAGATATAAATCTCAGGTGGACCACACCATGGGAAAACAGTAGTGATTGAATGTTCACCATTAAAAACCTCCTAGGGCCCACTGTAATGGTTATTTGACATTTATCCCGTTGATTAGGTCATAAAGACTTGGATGAAGGGAAAAATATATATAAGCTTGATCCAAAACTTTTGTGGCCCTGAAGAAGTTTTTAATGGTGCGCGTTAAACCAACACTGTGCGGTCCACTTGAGATTTATATCAACCTCGTTTATGAGTTCATATCATAAAATGATCTGTAAGAATGGGTGAACGGAATGGATGAAACACATACATCATGGTGAGGCCCACAGAGCACCGAGCACTAGCCATTGGCTAGTGGCAGGGTGAGTAGCCTATCCGTTTCACGTTTGTTAGTAGACAGCTACATCGCGCATATCTTATATGCTGAGGTGCCGCAATAGTAGACGAGAGGAGAAGAGATGAGAGAGAAAAATGTGAGAGGAGAGTAGGAGAGATGTTAGTCGAAAGTGTTAATGGAACTTTGAGGTAAGGAATTGGGTTGGAAACCCTAACCCTAGCATTCTTTTTAATACTCTTCACGCGTATTGAAACCGTGTGGGCCCATAGTGGGCTTTATTAATTGGCTTCAATGGCGTAATTCTTTCTGACATCCACAAATCTAATGTATATGGAGTTGACTGTTGCCTACACTGTGACTCAGGAATTTGGACAGCTGAAATGAGAGAATCATATTTTTAACTAATTTTTCATTATCGTTTTTGTACCATAAGTCAATTAATATAGTACCAATGGGATGAATGCTTCCAATTATCCAATTATTGTTTTCACGTGGGCCATGTAGAAGAACATGCACATGATTGGACGCCGATTGTGCATATTGAGTAACTCAATGTACCATAATCTATTGAGTAAACTTGGTGTGCTGGTGTTGTCCATGCTGTCCATCCGTTTGATCAGGGCATTTTAGGACATGAGAATTGAAGCATATATATCTAAAGCTTAGGTGGACCGCACCACAAGAAATAGTGGGAATAATGACATCCAAATTATTGAAGCACATCCAAAACCAGGGGAATAATGTCTGCCATCCACCATTGAAACTTCCTAGGGCTCACAGTGATGTTTATTTGTCATCCAACTTTTTCATAAGATCAAGATAGGGATAGAGGTGGCACGGGACAACTCAACTCAGCAAAGTTGACTCGTCCGACTCGATCTGAATCAAGTGGGTGAGTCAATCCGAACCGAATTGACTTTATCTAATATGAACTCAAACCAAATCGAGTCCGGGTCACCCAATAACTCTACTCGATTGGAAATCCAACTTGGTACTGACCTGAATCAATTCAAAACTTGGCTCGTACATATATATATAAACTCAAATCTAAGATGCGGTTGATGGAGAAGCTGGAATTCTGGCAAGTGCACCTAGGTTTTGAGTTGTGATTTCAGCCTGTGGATACCCATTGCACCCGACCCAACTCGATGCGAAACTGACATGACTTGGTACTTGTGACTGAGTCGGACTCGGTCCGGATTAGTCTAGGCCAGACCCAAACTCGGATCGGGTCAAGCATGCTGGACTCGGTACTGAGTTGGGTTAGACTGATTTTAAAATCGGATCGAGTCAAGTCAGCCCTAAGTCGATTACACTCGACCCGCTGCCCAACACTAGACAAGGATGAAGGAAGAATGCAAATATCAGCTTGATCCAAAACTTCTAAGGCCTGTTTGGCCGGGCAGATCCCATGGTATTAGGAGGGATGGGATCAATTTTAAGGTAATGATGGTGGTGTCAGTGGATTGTCTTAAGATCCATGGGATTGCTTATATCCCGGGACAAGTTCACTGGGTCTGTTTGGCACGCCTTGCATATCCTGGGATTTTACCTTCCAATCCATCCAACCAAGGGATAGGATCAATTTTAAGGTAATGATGGTGATGTCAGTGGATTGTCTTAAGATCCATGGGATTGCTCATATCCCAGGACAAGTTCACCGGATCTGTTTGGCTCGTCATGCCTATCCCAGGATATTGCCGATCCCATCCCTCCTAATATCATGGGATTTGCCTGGCCAAACAGGCCTTATAGTGTCAAGAAGTCGTTCAATTCGGAAACAGATTGGCTACTCCACCTGCCATTGTCCAGTGGCTAGTGTTCAGCGCTCTTCGGGAAGTATATCTTTATCCATGCGGTTCATCTATTTTTACAAGTCATTTTAGGGCTTGATCCCAAAAATGAGAGGGATATAAATTTGAACAGTGATTGGGTATCCACGATTAAAATCCTCCTAAGGCCCATTGTACTATTTATTTGACATCCAATCTATTGATTAGGTCATACGGACCTAGATGAAGGGGAAAAAAAAAAAAAAGATCAGTTTGATCCAAAACTTTTATGACCCCCCAAAAGTTTTTAATGGTTGATGTTCAATCAACACTCTTTCCTGTAATGTGGTCCACTTGAGATTGGGTTATACTTTAGTTTTAGGCTCATACCATAAAATGATCTAGAAAAATAGATGGACGGCATGGATGAAACACATACATCATGGTGGGGCCCACAGAGCACCGATCACTAGCCATTGGCTAGTGGCAGGGGAAGTAGCCAATCTATTTCCGTTCAATTCCCATTGTCTCATTCTCATGTAGTGCCGTACATTTGAGCTTGGGAAATGGTTCAATACAGGTCCCATGTCCTAAAATGAGCTGGTAAAATGAATTGCCTGCATGGATAAGACACATACACTATGGTGGGCTCCATGATTTACATCATTACTCAGTTGGCTTCGTTGTCATCTAACTGTAACATTGCACAGAGCATTGGGCTTGTTTGATTTTCCATGATGTAGGTATTTACCTGGTAAATAAGTAATTATTACCCTTTTACTTGTTTGAAGCCGTGTGAGTAATTCCACTAAGAAAATCAGTCCAAAAATATTGACTTAAATTCGTGGGCCCCACCGTAATGTATACAATATATCCATGTCGTCCATCTGTTTTATTATAATATCTTAGGGAATGAGCCGAAAAATGAAGCAAATCCAATGCTCAATTGGCCCACACGATGGACTTAATTTGTCCACATTAAAAGTTAATTCTTTCATTGATCCCACATAAGTTTATTCACCATCTAACCCATTCATAGGGTCACATTGACATAGATAAGTAAAAAACATAAATATAAGTTTGATCTAAAACTTCTAAGGCCCCAGGAAGCTTTTTATGGTAGACATTCGATTCTCACAATTTCGTGTGGTGTGGTTCACTTGAGCTTTGGATCTACCTAATTTTTGGTCTCATTCCCTAAATTCAGTTGACATAATGAATGGGCGGTGCGGATAAGCCACACACCTTACAGTGGCTAATATATTTATTTTGCAAATGCTTGATTTATGTGTTTAAAAAGTAATCGGTAAAGTTAGCATTGGAAAAGATGTTGGTAAATAATGATTACTCGTTTACAAGGTAATTACAGTTGGGCCAGAAAACCAAACCAGCGCGTAGCAAAATCTAAAGAGCGGGAAGAAGAAACAGATAATGATTGCCAAAAATCATTTAAACAAAAGTGGGGTAGAATCGCGCGCGCAAACTAAAGGTTTTGTTAGAGTTTTTTTTTTTTTTTTTTTTTTTTTTTTTTTTTTTTTTTATTACACACGCACCACACCCCACACACTCACGCTAGTGGAATTTCTTTTTGCCAGTGGTTTCGCTGTAACACCGCACAAAAAAGGAAGATTCCTCCAAGAAATTTGAGAGAGAGAAAGTAAACTTGGAGAGCAAGAAACAATAATATCAAGCTGTGTCAAAGTCTAGTCTCCTCTATAGAAAATCCTATCTGCTGTTATTCTTTCTTTGGTTTATTTTTTTATTATTATCAAATCTGTCTAATATTTCATGGCCCAATTTCTCCCTCATGAGGTAAAATCTAGTCCACTCAATTCTTTTATCTAACTTATTATTATTCATGTTTCATCACAAACCAATAATTGAAAGTTTGATGTTTGCAGCAAGGAAACTCCCATCAAGATATCGAAAGTGGTGGCGTCCATGATCCAGGGCCATCAGGAATCCAAGGAAACCCCACACATCTGAACATTCCACAACCTTCGTTGGAAATGATCATTGCTATCATCGGTATGGTATGGATGATCATGGTGTTTCTCTTGAGCATCAACATTCCAATCAACGGTGATGATGGAAACAATGTCCTGACCGTTTTATTCCATCACCATCCCATGTCTTTCTACTTCATTGTCATGATCGGCGTTGTAGCCTTCTACTTCACATCGTGGATGTGGATGATGATGATAGCTGGTAGATTCCAGCCTCCGATGGCCAGAATTCTCATCCTCGTTGTTGTGGTTCTTGGAGTACTGGCCGTTACAGTGTCATTGAATGCTCTGATCCCCAAGTTCAGCTGGATCGTATGGATCTTCTTCGGACTGACCATCTGGGTCATGTTGGATATGCAAGGGTGTGAGTGGGCCACCCAATTGACGGTCAAGATTGGGAAGCCGGTTGAGGAAGGGTGTAAGTGGGTCACGCGATGGACGATGGACAAGATTCGCACCCTTTATGGTGATCGTTTCTGTTGTTTACCGGACGCGGATTTCCGGCTAAAGCCTTTTGCAGGAAGTTCCTGCACTGGGATGTTTGTGATAAATCCACACTGTCCATCTGTTTTGGGAGCTCATTTCAGGACATGTGGACAAAAATGAAGTCTATCCAAAACTCAAGTGGGCCGAACGAGAGGAAACAGTGTAAATTCATTGACGACCATTTGAAACATTCGTGTGGTCACAAAGTTTCATATCAGGCTAAGTTTTTGGTGTATTCACTTCAAACGAGTGGGAATGAGTGGAAATGACCTTATAAACGGTTTGGATGGCATGTAAATATCAAGTAGATCCCAGGGAGGTTTAACTATAGGAAACTCTTTCCCCGGTTTTCCCTATCGTCCGGCCCACTTGAGTTCTGGATCCATCTCATTTTTCGGTCTAATGTCCCAAAATGAGCTTTCATAATGGAGGGACGGTGCGTATTTCTTACAAACATCACTGTGGGCCCACCTAGCATCGCAAGCTTTCCACTAGCCAATGGCTAGTGGTCAGTGCTATTTGGGCCTGAACATGATGTATGTGTTTCATCCATGCCATCCATTCATTTTTCCACATCATTTTAATATACAAGTCCAAAAATAATGTAGATCCAAATCTCAAGTGGATCACACAGTGTTGATTGAACGTCCACCATTAAAAACTTTCTGCAGGCCACAAAAGTTTTAGATCAAACTAACGTTTCTTTTTTCAAGTTCTTTACGACCTGATCAATAGGTTGGATGTTAAATAAACATTACAGTGGGCCTTAGAAAGCTTTTAATGGTGGACATTTAATCATTACTGTTTTCCAGTGGTGTGGTCCACCTGAGTTTTAGATCTGCCTCATTTTTATATTTAAGCCCTAAAATGATCTGTAAAAATGAATGGACAGCATGGATAAAACACATACATCATGGCAGGGCTCACGAAGCACCAACCACTAGCCACCTGGCTACTGGCAGCGTCACTATCCAAACCGCGTCCGAGTGAACGTCATGCCTCCCTTTAACATCCGATTGAATTCGTGGATTCTCTCCCGCCTTTAACTGTGTCTAAATTGCTAACTTATGATGGTTACTTTTCTAGTGTAGAACGAGCCAGCCAGTGGCAGTGATCCTCATCATCATATTCATATGAGATTTCTATATCGTCGGATCGTCTACTATAATGGTATGATCTAAACCATTCAAATTTAAATTTGTTGAGAAATCTAATATAATCATGAATGGGAGGTACTGGATGGATGGATTTTGTTTCTTAAATGTGGAGAAATGTTTTACTCAATTACAGTCTCTTCGTTGAAAAACCTGTTTTGATTGGTGCAAATTGAATAATATTTTTGACAGCTAAGTAATTTTTTTTAATGTCTCAATGTGCATGCCAAAAATCTGCTATAGTTTGATTTGTGGTTTTTGTTACTTGACAAGTGTGGGCATGCTAGAATTGAACAGTTCAATTCAAACCGAACAACTATAACCTTAAGCGCTAATATAAGCAGATACATATTATATGACCGAGATCAAATGAGATTGGTTACCTATTCAGCCACTTACTTAGTATGTAAATAAGATCATACAATATTCAGAGGATAGGGTTCTTCCTCTGATGATAGGTTATGCATTTGCCTTCGTACAAAAAGAATTTTCAATACTGATAAAAGCAAATATTGGATATTCAAATAATAGGTGGCCAGTTTAATGTAAATTCCCTTTAAGATTACACACTATTGCACTAGTCAAGTATAATTTAAATAGGAAAATATACTTAACATTTCACGATGTAATTTTATTTTAAATGCATGGATGCATGAATACACATCAACTTAGGGATACTCATCCAGCTGTCTTTTGAGTAATACCCACGAGTAGGGCAAAACCCATATGCAACCTCAAAGTAACTAATCGCCAGCGAAAGTACAACAAGTACGCGCCCAAGTGGCAAACTCAAATAATTTTGGACGTTCGAACAGTACACTGGTCTTTCCAAACAGTTGACCAGGCACCCGATAACACCCACGTACCATGGAATGTATGATTAGCTCAATTGTTATTAATCCAATTATAAACAACAATTTTTAGAAAGCTCAAAGGTCACTATGTGGAGGGGCTCGCCACCCATCATAAGCCGACAGCTCGGACATAGTATCAAATACCACCATCCCAGGTTCATGAGACTCCAACACTAGGATGTTTAATGGTAATATGTTTACTTAGTAACCAATCATGATACTCTAATACTAGGATGTTTAATAGTATCATGTTCACCTAGTGGCCAATCATGATTCAACAAATGAAACTTATCATTGCGAAAATAATCCGTTAAAGCCTTATAAGGAAACTATTTCATCAAAGCCACATAGGAAAAATATTCCATCAGAGCTACCTAAGACAAATAGTCCATCAAAAGATGTGATAAAAAATATTATCCCCAAAAGCCACATAAGCACAAATGATCCATAAGATGTTAAGTTTACAATCAAATCTCACTCAATCCATTAGACAAAAAGGCCACTAATTTGAGGTTCCATTGTAATCACAATTAGTCAGGTTACCTCCTAATTCTGAATTTATAAGGGGAGTTTTTCATCAAATGATGTGGTAATTCAAACCTCATAAACAATTTATAAGTATGAGAATGTATTCGTGTGCAACATATATGGGTTTATACAAGATAAGTGTTAAGCATATGATTTGAAGATCTATTTCAATAGTTAACAGAAATAATTATGAAATAGGAATATTAATTATCAATTAAATTTAAAAGAAAAACTATCACTTGAGCTAACATGAAAGGGGAAAGCCCAAGGGAAAAAGTTATCACCTCACAAGTGCACCTCCAGCTCAAATGTACTAAGAGTCTAGGAGAATCTAGACACCTCTAGCTAGTTATCTTTCAATAACTAACCCACAATACTAGTAGTTCAAGAGTGACGGGGGCATACAATCTCCTACACCAAAAATAGAGTTGGTCATTAGGTTTTTCTTAATAGTAAAGGAAATTCGATTATAAATCTATAGAGTAGAAGTTGCCTAGCTTGATTACTTACCGGTTACCATGCTAGAGGGTGACTCAATTCTAATCACAAGCCTAGATTTCTTTTTACCCGGAAAAAAATGGTCTTTCTCACATTAACTGAATCTTACTTCATGATTCAATATAAAGGGACTTAAACGAAACTATCTGAGTCAACTCATCTTGAGTGAGTCAAATGTAGCCATCCACCCCTCTTTACAATCTTTCAGAGGTTGAGATGGGCTTAGTTCATTCAGGTCTTAGGTCTGATATAAGTTTAGTGTGCCAAGTTGAGTCATTATTCCTTCGACCATTATCACCACAACTAAGCTGCTAAGATGAACCCACCAAAGTCGGTACAGATCTGACCTTGGATCAGTACATCTACCTAGTCTCGCTTACTGAGTCCGCCTAGAATCGAGTTGGTTCATTAGCGGTCGAGACTCGTTGGCGGAATAGATTTCAAATCATCAAATCACAGCTTAGTTCATAAGGATCAATGGTTGTTGATGATTCGAGAGTTAAGTTCAGCTTCTGAAGCCAACGGAGACTCAGAGATCACCGAGTCATCTCTTATAGTAGGGAATGAGTTAACCTTATTGCAATAGTTCATGTGTGACGTTGATTCAAGCATTGCTGTGTTATCACTTGGAAAAATCAAACTTGAAATTGCACGTACCTGCTTCGCGTTTTTGAAGAGCATGATTTAGAGTAACTCAATTATTAAGTGAGTCGACTCCGGTAAGAGTTGCACTGACTACAACTAAATCGGTCAGAGCTTGACTTCGATTGCTTATTCAAGGTTGACACAGGCACCATAAAACTTTCCTAGAAGTTCTGGAGTGACCGACTCCAGATCTGAAATCCACGAATAATGCTCGTCCGACCTGGTTGGTACTCGTGGTTATGATCAATCAGGCAAGATAATTCGATCGACTTCACTTGGACAGCGGAGGCTATTACTCAATTCCTCTTCCCACACTCCTCCTTTTAACCCATCAGAGTTAGGCTCGATCGGGCAACTTAGAGAAGATTCGACTTGGTCTCGACTCGACTGTAACTCGGCCCAACTTACAGTAGTGCAGCATGAGTTCGGACTCACTCCCGACTCTCCCTCCCTCTCCTTCTCTAGATTTTAGGGTTCTTTTCCTAAAAAGGAAAGAAGGTTGTACATATATAGCCCTCCTAATCCGACTCTTGAAGTTTTGAACGCAACTAATCAAGAGATTAACTGCAACCTCTCCCTCTAATCCAAGAAAAGTTGAAGATGATTCTATCATATTAGGGATGCATGGCCATGATCTCACATTATGAATGAGTTACAAGTAGTGTGGCCCATCGAGAGAATGTATCCGATCTAAAAATAGCGATGTGGTTGTTTTCTTGGTTGGACGGAGAAGATGAAACAACTGGTCATGCCAGATTCTCGTCTATGGCCAATCTAATACGTCTAGATGGTCTAGATGGGTCCACTGATCACTATGGGGTCCACCATTCACCATTACATTCCCTCACGAGTGGTGGATCTCAATATCTTTGACCGCGGGCAATATCTCACACGAGGAAGGATTCTCGTGGAGCTCTTTACTTTAGCAGAATGAGTTGTTTCTCATCCTAAAACGGACGCCTCTGATGATCTGGAAGAGTTTCTAGAAGCTCTTGAACAGTCAATATTAAGCCAACACCGAAATGGGTAGATTCTCTCTGCCTTTCTACAGACCTTAAAAACCTGCTTTGGGGCTACATGGAGGGCTGAGATTCATGGCAATGGAGGGTTGGGATTGTGGGAAAACTCCTGCTTTGGTCGGGTCCATTCCCTGGATCAAATGAAAGGTTCAGATCGGTCACCCCGATGCCAGAGGTGGCTCATTCATCCAAGACACGGACGTTGTCCATTTGAGTGTGTTGCTGGTGGTTAAAGAAGGAGAGAGCCCTTCCTCTTCGGGCAAACTCGGGTCGAACCCGGTTGAACGGGCATCTTGGCTCAATGCTCCGTGGGTGGGCGCAAGCTCCATGTACACTCAATGAAAAAGGTGGGGTCCACACTATTGTATGGGACAATCTACACCATTAGCTTTGTCATCTTAGGGGGTAAAATTAGACCAAAGATAAGGCAGATCAAAGTTTAGGTGGGCCACCACTCCCTATTTGAACATCTATTTGATAATTTTAAACAATCTAGCGATTAAAGTTTTTCGTTTTCAGTCATGATATTGACTTTGCATGGTCAAAATTTATAATTGGTCAGTCTAATATAGTTTAGTCAAATTTGAATTTCAAACATAGTCTTGTATGTGAATTTCACTCTTTTTCAGTTGGAATGGAGCATGTGCCCATGCATCGTATAATGTGAAATCTAGGGTGGCGAATTTGATAGATCTACACCGTCTATTAGTCTTAACAAACCTACATTATAACACCTGAGTACCAAAAAATATGGAGTATTACAGGAAAGTTTGTGGGTAGTTGTGGTCAAATATTTTCCTTTATGCGACTTAGATTGCCCATCTTATGGACCGAATGTGAGATATGAGTGTCTCACTTTAATAAACTTTTTTCTTAAGCTCTAAGTTACCCCATTTTAGGAAATAACTAAGTTGCCAAATCTTTTCAAATTTGGATTTACCAATTAATCCACTTTCCACCATCAATAGCAACTCAAAATTTGACCACACCTTGGCCTCATATAACTACCCGATTATACAAAATTTGAACCCCGATCCATGATCCTATACCATCAGATGATGACCACCCTAAAATTGGTTACTGTCTTTTAACACAACAGGTAAAATATCACATTTAGACCTTTCTCACTATCGATCAACCACCAAAATTTTCTCAATTGTTTTCCTATCATGACTTCACACTTTCTCTAATTTTGGACCTTGATTGTCAGGTGTGGATCATTAATCAAGATCAAGTCTATTTTGGCATCCACCAAGTCATTTTTAAAGATTGGCCAATCTAGATAGTGGATTACCAAGAAAACAGTGTATCTTGACTTTACTCTTCGACCTAAACGTAATGAATGGATTAGAATTAGGAAAAGACCACCCGAAATAAAGGATTTAAGAAACCCATTGATGTTTTATTTAAACCAACATGATTTAAATGATTTTTAAACTCGCAAGTATACGAATCAGATGTAGATATGGTACGTATTACGAGATCGTTCCCACGAGGACTGGTCGTCACAATTCAAATCTATGACTCTCCTTAACTAATCCAACAAAAACAAGGAATAAACTACTAAGCACAATTTTAGAAAAAAAACAATTAAGAACAGGGAAGAAAATTCAATCAGAGAGAGAGCACTAGGACTTTCGAATCCACCCCTAATTATCCTAACCCTTATTTTGTCTGTTGATTCACCTTGATCTAGATTGATACCACTTATACAGAGAAAGCACAATCTGTGTCCTGAATCGGGCATACAGAATGTCTAATTCCTTTAAGCAATGCCATGAACAATACATCCCATGTCCTTGGTCGGGCACATGGTATGTACAATTCATTAAAGCACCCTGTTCCTTCCTCTATAGGAAACTTGTTCCTGATCAGACACAAGCACCTGTAATAAGCATCTAAACAACATCCATATATATACTTTGATCAAGTTCATAGATGGAGAAGCATAGAATTTAAACCAATCAAGCCCATTAGAGAAAAAAAATAAATTAATTAATATTCAAAGTAAATCAACCAACACAAGAGCTAATCAAATTAGGGGCTTCATCTCAGCCCTAGCTGAGAGATTAGTTACCCATAAAATCCATAAAAAGATATTAAATAAAATTCATAAAATAAAACACCAAACCGAACAATCTCTCTCTCTCTTCTTCCTTCTCTTTCTTCTCTCCTTGGCTCTGGATCTCGAATTCCCTAGATCTGAATGCCTTCCCCACGTCCAAAACTTCCCTTTTATAGCTGCTGGATGGCTGGAATCGGTGGCAGAGTCGTAAACGAACTCGGAGTACAAACTTTCGCAACCGTGATCGGTGGGCCCCACAGAGGTGTTTTCTGGAAAATCCACCCCGTCCATTGGATTCAGGACGAAATTTCAGTCAAGAATGGGTGGTTTTGAAGGTCCATTGGCGCGGCTCACAGAAGAAATCTCAAAAAGATCAGATTTGAACGTCGCCGGATATCCCTTTTGTGGCCTCTGTATCACGCACGTGTGTACGCATGGGAGTGAACTATCAGCATGGTTTTGTAGTATTCATAGCCCTCTACACGATGGACGGCTCGGATCGGCTGGAAGGTTGACGAGTGGGGCCCACAATAATTCGCAAAATCTTTAAAATCACGTGCGTTTCGCGGACGCGACGAACCCAGGGGATGATGGTGGGTCCCACTTCTTTGATCAAATGGTAAATCGTCCGTTCATTGTATTCCCCTCGAAAAACCAGTAAGAATTGACTGGTTTTGGGGTGGATTCGGCAGTTCACGTGGCTTTCTGTCTTGCCGTCCAATCTGCGTTTGAACGGTTAAGATCTGATCATCGCTCTCTTTCGCAATTTCGCCACCTAGGCGAAGGTGATTGTCGCCCTAGGAAGCGGATGGATGGCTTGGATTGTCCATTTGGACACAAGGTGGGCCCCACAACCGACGACCGGCGGACGACCTTTGAAGACGCTGCTGCGCAGGAGCCGGATTTGAAGACGGGCGCGGGTCAGCGCCTCGCTGACCCGCCTGGCGGTGCGGTGCACGGCCGGTGCACATGTGCTCCATGCACACGCCACACATTCAACACCCACTGTGATGTACTTTCGAAATCTAATCCGACCATCTGTTTTATCCTGGTCTATAATGAATTAGGACCAAATTTGAGGCAAATCCAGATGCCAGGTGGGCCCAGAATCATGATTCTGAGGGCTGATCTGTCTGTTGGACCACTTCCCGAGATCCTCAATGGCTGAAATTTAATATGTACGGTTAATTTATGGCCCCCATCATATGTATGAAGTTTCGAGCTGATCGGATGACGGGAAATACGTGATCTTGCATTCTAGACTCTTTTCGAGCCCCTTTGGCTTGCTTTCCTCAAATCCCAGGCGTGTACATTCTTCATTATTGGATTTCTGGAGTCCATCCCGTGCTCTGGTAATTTTGGAGCGTCAAATCCATGCCTTTAACATCAAATTCCAATTACGCTCCTGATTTCATCCTGTAATAAAAATATATTTAAAATCCGGCATTAAACATTATCATGTATGTAAAATCAGGTAATTACTGGGGTCTGATATGCAATATTCGACACTCATCACAACCCCCAACCAGCATTTTGCTAGTCCCGAGCAAAACATGCGAAAAATAATTTCAGAAATAAAAGACAATTCCTGTAAACTCAAGTAACTTGTGAACAGATAGCTGAGATGTGAAAATTCTAAGATTCATGATCGGTGTGTGGAATTTTTCTCTTGGAATCAAGCTTACAGTAAACTTCATAATCAAGTTCAAAATATTAATCCATCAATTAGAGCATTCCTAAACATTGAGTTCCACGAGTGTAAAGTATAATCTCGGCTTACAATCATTAAAAGATCTAATTGTCAATTTCATGATATTATTAGTAATTCGTGACAATCAAAACTTGAAACCAACACTTATCTCACAGATTAACTTTTCATGTTACCATCTTTTGATTTTCTTTACGAGCAGTAACGCAACTGAGGGAAATCAAATTCTCACCTATAGGGAGCAAACCTATGGCGAAAACTTGTCGCTTAACTTTTTTTTTTTTTTTTTCATATGTCACTATGGAGAATCAAATCCACACCTATAGGGAGCAAACCTATGATGAAGATTTAGCCTTTTAATTCTTCTTTTTACTAAGTTAATCATTCAGTTATCAAACCAACACTTAATGTGTAAGCGAGATGTGATATGTGGAATCATGGCTCAATCAATGTTTACAACTTCTAATCATGGATTAACAAGTCAAAATTGACTGTGAAATCAAGCAAATGGCCGAATCCAAGAGTAATAAATTACCCATCACGTATCTTATAATGTTAAAATCACAACTATCCTTCAAAATCACCTTGAATTCAATAGAAATTCCAGAAAAAATTAAAATTTTCACAAATTTTGCTCAAGACCAAGAAAATACTGATTAGGTAACTAATCTCACAAATTTTGCTCAAGACCAAGAAAATACTGATTAGGTAACTAATCTCCCACCCCCAACTTAAAATCTACATTGTCCTCAATGTAAAGGAAATAAACATGCAATGCACATGGGACAATGAATAATCAAAGAGGAATGAGGGAAAGATAGGACCTGGACGGAGAATCAAGAAGCTTCCTTAGAAAAAATATCATCGCAGAACAGGTTAGCACAAGAGAGAAATCAACATAAGAAAAAATAACAAAAAGAAAAACAAAAGAAGATCCTACCTATACCACTTTCGCAGGTGCTCTCGATTGCATTTAGCGCATGCAACAAGCCTTTAAACCCCTAGGTTACCCCTAGTGGATGAGTTGTAGTCTCGTGAGGGTTTGCAGTAATGTTCCCCACAAACATTGAACTAACTAACTAGAAAAATGAAAAGAAATAAAATAAAATAAAAAGGCTGGGTTGCCTCCCAGGAGCGCTAAGTTTAACGTCTTCAGCCAGACAAGAACGGACCATGAATGAAAAAATCTTTATAGCTGTGGTCCGCCAAAGAAATTACCTCAATACCTTGATTAACCGATCCCGACAAGTGATGTGAGTTCCCATGAGTCATGTGCTATCTGCAAGGAGGTAACTGACACCTTTGTCGTCAAATAATTTAAGAACTTCGCCGCACGACTTCTTCCATGTGAGGATCACGCTTCCCTTGCTTCACGCGACATTTCCACAAAGATGATCCATGCATATCGTGGGGCATACTCCCTGTATTTCCACTATCTTCCTTTCAATTGCTGCCTTATATGTTCTAAGAAAATTAAGCAGCCTGCTCGCCTTTGTCTTCTCAGAGTTCGAAACTGTGCTGTCAGGAGGCGTCTCAGAGAGATGAAGAGGTTCCACTTTCGCTCTCCATTTTTCAGTCTCCAAGATAGGAGTAGAGTCGAGCAGTGCATTGACTTCATGGATGGGACTATCGATGTCAAAGTCCATGCCAGCTTGTGCTAAGCAGGTCTCAAGTGGATCTTCAAAAGATGTACGGAAGGAGTCCTGCACAAGGCTCTCGATCATGTCCACTTCAAATATGTCATCCAAATCTGCGGATTGTTGTCTCCGCATTAAAAACATTGAGTTTAATATTCATGTTACCAAAGGACAATTTCATAACTCCATTCCTAAGCAATTTATAATAGCATTAGATGTGGCCAAAAATAGACGACCCAAAATGACTGGGATCTGACTATGAAGATTCTGAACAGGCTGAGTATCAATGACTATGAAATCCACTGGAAAATAAAATTTATCAACCTGGATTAACACATCTTCAATAACACCCCGGGGTACCTTGACAGATCTATCAGCCAGTTGTAATGTTATCTTAGTCGGTTTCAACTCACCAAGTCCTAGCTGCTCATAAACCGAATAAGGTAACAAATTGACGCTCGCCCCTAAATCAAGTAATGCCTTCCCGATCTTATGATCTCCTATGCCGCAAGAAATGGTGGGAGCTCCTGGATCCCTAAATTTAGGAGGAGTGTTATGTTGAATCATGGAGCTGAGCTGCTCTGCAATGAAGACCTTCTTATGAATATTCTGCTTACGCTTTTGAGTGCATAAATCTTTCAGAAACTTAGCGTAAGCAGGGACTTGTTTGATAGCGTCAAGCAACGGGATGTTGACTTGCACTTTTTTGAACACATCCAAGATTTCATCAAAGTTATTTCTTTTCTTCATTGGTGCCAGACGTTGAGGAAATGGTGCTTTGGGCACGTAAGGTGGCACATTAGTGGCTCCTGGAGAGTCAGAGAGCTTTTGAACTTTAGATGCATTGGTGTGACTCTCTGCTTCATCTTGATCTTTTGTTTTAGAATTTGATTCATCCCCAGGCATCTCTATTCTGTTATCAATCTGCTTGCCTGACCTAAGGGTAGTAATCGATTTGGCCTGTTCATGATATTGCCCTTGGTTAGAATTAGAGTCAATCTCATACTGTCCCTTTGGGTTAGCCTCAGGTTGGCTAGGGAACTTGCCCCTCTCTCTCTCACTCAATGTGGCAGCTAGTTGACCCATTTGTATTTCCAGCTTAGCAATGGATTGTGCATTTGCATGTAAGCTTTCTTTGGTTGGCCAATGAAGGTTTGTTGGGTATCTTTTTGGAATTGGAGAGAACTCGCATAAAAAGATGGAGTGTATCCTCAAGAGATGGGTTCCTTGATTGTGTAGGCGCTGTTGATATTGTGGAATTTGTTGACCGCCAACTTGGAGGTGCGGTTGCATGGGAGGATTTCCGGATGGTCCTCCTTGATGTGGTCCCTTTGCCCAAGAAAAATTTGGATGCCTAGCCCACCCTCGGGTTGTATGTGTTCGAGTAAGGATCATTCCCAGTTTTTGAAAAGTGTTCATAGCATGAACTTGTTCGAGAGAAGTTCTGGGATGCCGCCCGATGGACAAGACTGGGCAAGGGACTAGAACATGTGGCACATGCCTCCACTTGAGCCGTTTGTGAAGGTCCATTATTTAATACCGAGCATCAACTTTCTTTATCGTGTTATCAAGTTTGGTGCACAACTCGCACGACTCCTATCTCATATATACCACCTCTCTTTTGTGGTTGGGAACTTCTTTCACCTCTATCTGAATAGTCCCATTGCTGGGAGTTTTCACACAAGGTTTCAAAGAATTTCCATGCTTCGGTATCGCTTTTGGTCATGAAGGACCCTCCACTGGTGGCATCAACCATGCGACGGTTCTGGGGTGTCAGACCGTCATAAAAGTATTGCACTTGTTGCCACTTCTCAAAACCGTGGTGTGGACATTTAAGAAGCAAGTCCTTCCATCTTTCCCAACATTCATGAAAGTGCTCTCCCTCTTTTTGTGTGAAATTAGTGATTTCTCTACGGAGAGCATTAGTTTTGTGAACAGGGAAGAACTTGTTTAAGAATTTTCTAGACAATTGGTCCCATGTAGTGATAGACCCAACTTCTAGAGAATTCAACCATGCTTTCGCCTTATCCTTCAAAGAAAAAGGAAACATGCGTAGGCGGATCGAATCGTCGAGAAGTTTTGGAATTTAAAGGTGAAGCAAATGTCTAGAATTCTTTCACATGATGATATGGGTCCTCCTTGTCCAACCCATAAAAGGAAGGCAACAAATCGTATGACCCAGGCTTGAGTTCAAAGTGTCTTTGCCGTGGTGGTGGGCAACACTATGCATGAAGGCGCATTGAATTGGACAGGAGCTGAATAATCTCTAAGAGTTTTAGTTCCATTCTCTTCTGCCATTTCAACTGGGATGTCTTTCAATCTTCTATGGAATGTTCTTTCTATTTCAGGATCAAAAGGTGCTAGTTCTTTATCTATAGATCTACGTCCTAGCATAAACTAAGTAACAACCTAAGAGAAAGAAAACTAGAACTAGAAATTATGCTATTCAAAAAAAAAAAAAAAGTTATAACTATGTAAGTGAGAATGGGAAGAAAGAACCCGGAAAAGGAGATGATTGATGTCAGAAAATTTAAGATGTTCCTCCTTCACTTAGTAGCTTCCTTCCTCAATTCCTGTAAACAAAAAAAAAAAAAAACAAATTAGGTTTCCTAAAATAATGATAGAAGAATCCTAAGCAATGGTTAATTTCTAAAAATAAAATAAAAATAAAATAAAATAAAAACTTTAACCTAAGTTAGTAAAATCCTAAGACTATGAATTATGATAAGAGAGAATCCTAAATTCAATTTGGAACAAGAAACACTTGATCAAGAACAACGCGCTTGAAAAACTTGATGTTTTATTTAAACCAACATGATTTAAATGATTTTTAAACTCGCAAGTATACGAATCAGATGTAGATATGGTACGTATTATGAGATCGTTCCCACGAGGACTGGTCGTCACAATTCAAATCTATGACTCTCCTTAACTAAAAAAACAAAAACAAGGAATAAACTACTAAGCACAATTCTAGAAAAAAAACAATTAAGAACAGGGAAGAAAATTCAATCAGAGAGAGAGCACTAGGACTTTCGAATCCACCCCTAATTATCCTAACCCTTATTTTGTCTGTTGATTCACCTTGATCTAGATTGATACCACTTATACAGAGAAAGCACAATCTGTGTCCTGAATCGGGCATACAGAATGTCTAATTCCTTTAAGCAATGCCATGAACAATACATCCCATGTCCTTGGTCGGGCACATGGTATGTACAATTCATTAAAGCACCCTGTTCCTTCCTCTATAGGAAACTTGTTCCTGATCAGACACAAGCACCTGTAATAAGCATCTAAACAACATCCATATATATACTTTGATCAAGTTCATAGATGGAGAAGCATAGAATTTAAACCAATCAAGCCCATTAGAGAAAAAAAACAAATTAATTAATATTCAAAGTAAATCAACCAACACAAGAGCTAATCAAATTAGGGGCTTCATCTCAGCCCTAGCTGAGAGATTAGTTACCCATAAAATCCATAAAAAGATATTAAATAAAATTCATAAAATAAAACACCAAACCGAACAATCTCTCTCTCTTCTTCCTTCTCTTTCTTCTCTCCCTGGCTCTGGATCTCGAATTCCCTGATCTGAATGCCTTCCCCACGTCCAAAACTTCCCTTTTATAGCTGCTGGATGGCTGGAATCGGTGGCAGAGTCGTAGACGAACTCGGAGTACAAACTTTCGCAACCGTGATCGGTGGGCCCCACAGAGGTGTTTTCTGGAAAATCCACCCCGTCCATTGGATTCAGGACGAAATTTCAGTCAAGAATGGGTGGTTTTGAAGGTCCATTGGCGCGGCTCACAGAAGAAATCTCAAAAAGATCAGATTTGAACGTCGCCGGATATCCCTTTTGTGGCCTCTGTATCACGCACGTGTGTACGCATGGGAGTGAACTATCAGCATGGTTTTGTAGTATTCATAGCCCTCTACACGATGGACGGCTCGGATCGGCTGGAAGGTTGACGAGTGGGGCCCACAATAATTCGCAAAATCTTTAAAATCCGTGCGTTTCGCGGACGCGAACCGGCGCTGGGATGATGGTGGGTCCCACTTCTTTGATCAAATGGTAAATCAGTGCCGTTCATTGTATTCCCCTCGAAAAACCAGTAAGAATTGACTGGTTTTGGGGTGGATTCGGTGCAGTTCACGTGGCTTTCTGTCTTGCCGTCCAATCTGCGTTTGAACGGTTAAGATCTGATCATTGCTCTCTTTCGCAATTTCGCCACCTAGGCGAAGGTGATTGCCGCCCCAGGAAGCGGATGGACGGCTTGGATTGTCCATTTGGACACAAGGTGGGCCCCACAACCGACGACCGGCGGACGACCTTTGAAGACGCTGCTGCGCAGGAGCCGGATTTGAAGACGGGCGCGGATCAGCGCCTCGCTGACCCGCCTGGCGGTGCGGTGCACGGCCGGTGCACATGTGCTCCATGCACACGCCACACATTCAACACCCACTGTGATGTACTTTCGAAATCTAATCCGACCATCTGTTTTATCCTGGTTTATAATGAATTAGGACCAAATTTGAGGCAAATCCAGATGCCAAGTGGGCCCAGAATCATGATTCTGAGGGCTGATCTGTCTGTTGGACCACTTCCCGAGATCCTCAATGGCTGAAATTTAATATGTACGGTTAATTTATGGCCCCCATCATATGTATGAAGTTTCGAGCTGATCGGATGACGGGAAATACGTGATCTTGCATTCTAGACTCTTTTCGAGCCCCTTTGGCTTGCTTTCCTCAAATCCCAGGCGTGTACATTCTTCATTATTGGATTTCTGGAGTCCATCCCGTGCTCTGGTAATTTTGGAGCGTCAAATCCATGCCTTTAACATCAAATTCCAATTACGCTCCTGATTTCATCCTGTAATAAAAATATATTTAAAATCCGGCATTAAACATTATCATGTATGTAAAATCAGGTAATTACTGGGGTCTGATATGCAATATTCGACACTCATCACCCATCTCAAGTGGGAAGTTACAAGTCTACACACCCATACCCCTATTAAATCTATGAACACATGCCCTCTCTCCTTATTCCGGGCGTGCATGTCCATACTAGCCCCTTGTACGTTAGATAGATAGATAGATAGATAGATAGAGAGAGAGAGAGAGAGAGAGAGAGAGAGAGAGAGAGAGAGAGAGAGAGGACATCCACTCAAGCGACGCCCACCCTTCTCATTCTTCTTCCATCTCCTTGCTTCACATGTGTGGCCACCTCCATCTTCCTCATGTGTCGTTGTGATTCGTGTAGTTGCCTACTTCATCAATTCTAACATAGGATTCAGTCTTAGGCAAAAGTGAGGAATCCCTTAGGCTTATACTCAATTCTAGCTAGTTTTCTTGCAATATGTTGGTTTGATTATTGATTTAAACCATAAAACCCTTGGTAATTTTCTGTTTAATTATATTTTATTATTGTAAATTTGATGCTATTTGATTAAATTCATGTTTGGATGATGTTTGATGGAGAATTGAATCATGTATGAGCATAAACCATAACTACATGATGTAGGTTCATAAACTATGTTGAATTGATGTTCGAAATCTTACATAGATTGGGCGTGTGAACCTATGGACCCTAGATTGATGTACTATGATGTTGGATATCATGGAATGATGTAAATAATTAAGTTAACCGATTGAGACGAGCTAACCCGCCTAGTATACAAAGTGTGCCCATTGGGTTAGCCCATATGGACCCTATATGATGTAGATTGGGTTGGCCTATTATTTTTGATATTTGTAGATGGTATAATGATGCCCAACATGAGGAATTTGTATTAATGATAGGCATAGACGCTCACGTGATGTTGTGATGATATATATATATATATATATATATATATATATATATATATATATATATATATATATATATATATGGAATACCACATCAAAAGGAAACCTCTCATCCTATGTGTTTTAGAATATGATATTGAGTTGTGGAAGCCCATGTGGTTAATTTATGTTGTTTAAATGACATGAAATATCCATGTGTGTGAATTTGTGAATTATGGAGAATCCAATGATTGGATTGTTTACCTATGGTGGATTCACGGTGGATGATGTGGAATAAGACATGTGTAGTTTTGATATTTGTAGATGGTATAATGATGCCCAACATGAGGAATTTGTATTAATGATAGGCATAGACGCTCACGTGATGTTGTGATGATATATATATATATATATATATATATATATATATATATATATATATATATATATATATATATATATATATATATATATATATATATATATGGAATACCACATCAAAAGGAAACCCCTCATCCTATGTGTTTTAGAATATGATATTGAGTTGTGGAAACCCATGTGGTTAATTTATGTTGTTTAAATGACATGAAATATCCATGTGTGTGAATTTGTGAATTATGGAGAATCCAATGATTGGATTGCTTACCTATGGTGGATTCATGGTGGATGATGTGGAATAAGACATGTGTAGCATCATGGCTAGGGTATGTACGTCCCTCCGTTAATGGTCATAGTGCAAAGGGTAATGACTATTCTAAAGTGTGGTGGACAGTGGAATGGGGTGAGGTGGTGACTTGATGAGCATGGACATTGTTAAACTGGCTGGATGCTAAACAAGATTAATTAAAGGATTAGCTTAATCTCACGCATTCACTAATATCCAGGAGTTGGGTCAGCCCCATTCGGTGTTACAATGGAAGTTGTAATGGGAAACTACTGCTTCTAGTTGTATACTATCTAATGGAAATTGTAATAGGAAACTCTTGCTTTCATTAGTTGGGTTTTTGAGTGTGAGGTCATAATTTGGGATACTACCGCATCACATAACTTTGGTGGTTATTGTCTAATAAGTATGTACGAAGTTATAATTTGGAATACTCTCACCTCACCATCTTATTTTGTTAGGGGTCCCTTCACCAGAGCATGCATATCATGCATTGCATTAATTAAGATTTTTACGTGGATGTTTTGCTTGAATTATATATGAGATGATTATGCTATTATTGTGATAATCCTTGGGGGATGCCATCACTGAGTTGATCGTGAGCAACTCATTTCTCTTGTTAGAAAAACAACTGTAGGTGATGCAGGTGACGATCCAATAACCGAACTTCAGGGAGAGGACTATGAACACTCATGGTAACAAATGGTAAATGATGACATGCCGAAGCGGTCTTAGAGAGATTTTTCTTTTATTGTTTTTTAGGTATAGTTTGATTTACTTTGAAAGATGTAATAAGCCCTCAATGGGAGGACAATACTTGGACTTTATTATTAATTTGATTGTTTAAGAACTATGTGATGGAAACTTACAGTAGAACTATTAATGGAATAAGAATTTATTTTCCATCGATTATGGTGGGAATGCCATAAAAATGTAAATTGTTGTGAATGAAATGAATATGCAGGATAATATCATTGGCATATTCAAGTTAACACACAGGAACTCAGCCCATTGTGTTATCCATGAGAGCCGAAATCTCATGACATTATATTAGGACCCAAGAACAGTGACCTAGGCATAATATGGAACAGTTAAGGCCCCGTCAATTTGACCCATAGACTGTCTGTTTGACCGACAGGGGGATCGAACTCAAACTTTAGGAGCAGATCCTGTCATTTTGGTCCAACTGAAAACCATCATTAATAGTCCGACTGACAACTCGACTTTCGGAATGATGGTCTGTTGGGTCATTTAATCGGATAATCGTTGTTCTCGTTGTACTTGCTATTGTAGTTGTACAAGTCAATAGTAAGTTCCATTAGTTACGGGGAATTATATGATCTGAAGCCGGAAGGCTTTCCATAGTCACCAGGAGGTCCCATGGTTCAGCTATCGAAACCATTACTCTGTTGTCTCTCACTATCTATGGTTCTCCAAAAATCTCTTGGAAAGTATCATCTTGGCCACCAATCTTTGCTCTTTCTATAGTTCAATATGAGTGGCCACTACATTCCTCTATTCAATTATTAGGATCGTCTCATTTCGAAGGGAATTATAGCTACTTATATAGAAGCACCTATATACAATAGAATCGAAAGTAGGTAAATAGCATGGTTTTTATCATGAACTTCTTGTCAGGGATGAATCAGGGTGACTTATGCAGAAGACCTTTCCCAACTGACGAAGATACAACCTAAGCACAGCCCTGCAAGGACTTATAAGCAAACTCGAGATCTAGCTGCCCCTTCTAGAGAAATACTCGGGCGCGCAGAGTATGATGGATGATAACCTGGCAGTTAAAATTTACTCGAAGATTTTATATATATATATATATATATATATATATATATATATATATATATATATATATATATATATATATATATATATATATATATATATATATATATAGAAAAGGTTCTATGCGGTCGAGCCCATGGGAACTTCCCATGAGGTCGAGCGGTGTGGGGCCCCCCATGATGTATGTCAAACATCAACACTGTGCATTTGATGGGTCCCCTTTAAATTATGGGATATCCCAAAAATTAGTCGTATACGGAACTCAAGTGGGCCATACCATCTAAAATCATGTGAAGACATGCCTAAAACATATAAAAGCACTTGGTGGGGCCCACCTGAAATTTGGACGCGTCTAAAACTTGGTCTGACCCCTCATCCAAGTGGGACACACATAATGGATGGGCTGGATTTTTTAAGCACATCTTGTTGGGTCCAACAAATGATTATGAATGTTTTAATGGAGGGTAACCCCTCTCAACTTTTGTACTTGGTGTGGCCCACACAAGTCAAGGATTGACTTGATTTTTAAGCCCTAGGCCCACCATGGAATGGTGCATCTGACTGATGGGGTAGATGTTATTCACGCATCACGGTGGATGTGCGCGCTCGCGTGTGTATATATATATATATATATATATATATATATATATATATATATATATATATATATATATATATATATATATATATATATGAAATGGTTCTATGCACTCGAGTTCATGGGAACTTCCCATGAGGTCGAGCAGTGTGGGCCCCACCATGATGCGTGTCTGATGTCCAAATTAACTACTCTATTCTAATATTAATGCATGTCTGATGTCTATATGTCGTTCATCTAGTGGGCTATGGGGTCATCAGGTGGTCACCCAAAGAAATGGATGGTTAAACAGGATGGACTCAACAATTCATATTTGACAAACAGGTGGCCCACCTAATGCACAGACCGGCCTGTTTCATGCTGGGCTTACCTGATGAATGGCTTAAATCTTGCACGTTCCACATTGACATATGTGGAGAGAGTAGAGTTCGCAATCCTCTCCACACAAGTAACCATTGCATGGCTTGATAGATTGCATAGATTGCATTCCTACCGTATATTTATAACAAGAATTGTAAGTGGCAAAAGAATTACCACAGTTAGTCATTTGGAATGATTAAACCAGGAAATATATATATATATATATATATATATATATATATATATATATATATATATATATATATATATATATATATATATATGAATGGGCATGGTAAGGGTTTCTAGCTATTGGATGGATAGTTTGGTAATTTACAGTTAAATTGCATGGGAAGCCCACCCATTATCTTTTCCCACTGTACAGTTACTTTTTTTTATTTGGATAGTCATAATTAACTTGGAATGAGTTTTACCCCACATTATTAGGATAGTCAATTATCTAAATATGCCATAATACGTGTTTTGTAAGGTAAAAGTATAATGATGATTCTTTTATAAATAATAAAATTGAAATTCCTACAGTAATGTATTATAAATTTGTAATCATTACAAACTCCTTTTATCTAACCGGCTATCCAAACAAGCCATTATAGTTTTCCCCTCACCTAAGGTATTACAAAACACAAACAGGCCTTAATACCTATTTTGTGAGGTAAAAGTCCAGTGATGATACTTTTATCAATAAAAAATTGAGATTTCTGCGATAATATATTATAAATTTGTAATCATTATAAACTCCTTTACTTAACTGACTATCTAAATAGGCCCAACTTTCCCCTTACCTCGGCCACAATAACTTCTTCTCCACATGCATTAGCTCCATTGTGTGTATGCAAAATGGAGGGTTAAATAGGATGTACCAATAGTCCATGTATGACTAATGCATGGCACACCTGATGAACAGAACGACCTTATTTTTTGCCACACCGTAGACATGGTGGGCTCACCTAATGAACGGCTCACTTGTAAGTGTGCCACATTTGCATGTGTGGGGAGAGTGAAATGGTACTCCCATGATTACTCTTCCATGTCTGCCTCCTTGATGTTCTCATATCGGCTGCCTTGTTTGAAGTGGTTGTTTTAGAGAAGGCGTCAGCTCTTAAGCATGTTCCGCAGGTTTCCCGAGTAGGGAATTCCATTTTATCTGGTAAATATAAAGAAAACAGAGAATCCAATCATCAGAGTTTACGAGGACCGATGAACGTGAAAGTAAATTTACAGACATTTTTAATGCCGTGTTTGGAACAGCCCATGGTAAACTGAAGCCTTCTTTTGAAACGTGTTCTCTGCGTGAGGAATTTGCATGGGATTTCCATAGTTCCCAACAAATGGGGCCCATGGTTATTCGGTAAGGTAGATCATGTGAGCCATTAGAAAACCATTCACCTTTCTTCTCTTAGTTCTGGCCCATGGAATGGAGGAGAGGACTGCCCTCATTTATGGGCCATATCATGTTAAAGGTGGGGCCCATCTAGTGATTAGACTATTGAGGGAGGGGTACAAACTTGAATTGCGTCGTGTAGAACACAACACTGACCTCAGTAATAAATATAGGTGAAAAAGCTATGTGGCCCCACAATAGTGCATGTGTTTTATCTATGTCATCCATTCATTTTTCCTGATCATTTTAGGGCATAAGCTAAAAAAAAGAAGATCAGGCCATCTTTGCCATTAAAGTGTTTGCGACCCACTGTACATCAGTCTCCTCCACTTTAAAAGAACCCGACCTTTTCTTCTCATCCCACTTCGGTTCATGATACTCGGCTTACTTATACTTATCATTTGAGGCATGCAACTAGGCTTGCACATCTGCATGAATGCCTACAATTCAGTCCATCATATGTGTTGCCGCAATGCTCATGCCTGGGATCTTGGGCAAAGGGACTAAGTCAAGTGTGTGACAAGGCACTTGACCATATACAATCTGGAATGGGGACTTTCCTGTCAAGCAATTCATTATATTGTTGAAAGCAAACTCCACTTGAAACAAGGACAAATTTCCCTGCTTTAGTTTATCAAGTTTGTCACCTGAAATATATCAGATAAGGTTTCCCAACGTGCAATTCATAACTTCAGTCTGTCTATCGGTCTGTTGGTAGTACACACTATTAAACTAAAGTTGTGTATGAACTCCATGTCATTGGCAGAAGTAATGGTATTGGGAACCTTATATAACCGCACAACTTCTCTAAAGAATAAATTCACCACAATGATCTCTTACATTGTATAAAGTGCGTTATCGAAAATCATGCATTTCTTTGTGAACATGTCTTGGGCTGATCCTCACTCTTCTACCTCACTCTATCTGCTCCTTGACTACTTCACAGGTTCATGGTTGCAGGTTTGCACTCCCTAGTCTGGCGCTTGCAAGTCCTGCTGCTTCTTTGGATGGTGCAGAAGTCGAGAAGCAGTTCCAAAATAACAATTAAAATGACTCGGTTTAGCAGATGCTATCTCAACGATGTATATAGTTTGCCAACTAGATTTAAGAAGTGCTATATATATATATATATATATATATATATATATATATATATATATATATATATATATATATATATATATATATATATATATATATAGATTTAAGGAGTGCTATTATTTATTGCTTGTGCTGCCACCTATTTTCTGGTGGACCGTGTTGCCTCTACTGTTATTTGGAGGTGTTTGGGGCCATTGCTATTGGAAAGGTAGGGGTTGTCCTATTGCATGTGGGCTGTGTAGGCTGGGGAGTAGAAAGGAAGTAAAATTCTCAGCATTGCCATTGGAGTTGGGCTGGGGCTGCCTCTGTTCAGCTGGCAGCTAGAGTCCTTGCAGCTCTATAGTTGTTGTATAGCGGTATATATGATGGGTGTGGCACCTTTTTTCGAGCCCACCCAAATGGTTGTACATGTTTTCCAAAAAAAAAAAGAAAAATTCTGAAAAAAAACCTTTTGTGAGCCCCAAGAAGATTTCAATATTGTGCATGCTATTACATTGTTTCCTATGGTGTGGTCCACCTGAGTTTTTGATGGGCCTTGTTTCTGGAATTAGGTCTTACAAAGATCTGTCGCAAATAACGGAATAACGTTTGAAAAGCTAGCGTAGTGTTCACTCCTTTAAAGCATCTAAGGTTAAGGTTAGGCATATGTCAGTTAGCATGTAGCCTAGGCAACATGAAATTAATTTATTTTTATGAACTATGCTAGCGTTAAGGATAAGATATCCTACTTAGTATAAGCATCGCATAAGCTATTTCAAACACCGGTGGCAAATGATAAACGGTTAGGTCCAAATTTTCATTTATGATAGAAAGGGATGAGGATTGGGTAGTGAAACCCACGCTAATTACAGCAGTGGTGAAATGATGTGATGAGATGTGATTGGTTGTATCCTACCTAGGCTGTATGTGATGTTAAATAGTCAAAAACCTTTTTAAAATGTTATATGTCCATGTACAGCGGCAAATCAACTCTTGCCACGTTATTTTACCACAATTGTGGGCTTTCGTACCAAATATATCCTTTTTGAAAAGCCCATTTGAGATAAGAAATGTGCGTCCACAACTAATCAAATCCCGTAGTTTTACCACAGCTGGAGTGAATGGGCTTCCCTACTAAATCTGTGTCCTTTTTGAAATGGCCATTCAAGGTAAGAAATATGGAGAGAGAGACTATTCGTACTGCAGCAGAGTGTGATGCTTGATGCGCTAACCTGCTACCAAATCTGTGTCCTTTTTGACAGGGCCATTTTAGGTAAGAAATATGTAGAGAGAGACTATTCATACTGCAGCAGCAGAGTGTGATGCTTGATACGCTAACCTGGTGAAATCGTAATCATGGGATGCTTAGTCAGTCAAATCAAACCGGAGAAATTATAAGCTTTGATGGATTGACTCTTGTTTTTTAACTCGTGGACATGTACCACAGCAAAATAAACGAGGAGAGCAATAAGGAGGGGGACATCCACCATTTGAGATTCCGCAATTTGCGTGGGGCGGCCCACCGTGTTGTGGCTATCTCATCCAATCCAAGTGGAGATGGTTGGAGATTGTTGGAGATTGTTGAAGCTTTGAAGGACAGTGACTGAAGATAGTGGAAATTGTTGAACAAATGTCTTAAATCTATAAATTTAACGGTCTATAACATGATAGCATATATGGGTGTGATATGCTAACTATTAACACCTAGCATTTATTTAATCATGCATACATAAAATTAAACATTCAATCATATAAGCATAATTAAACAAGTGTGCAAATGATAATCCTAAATACAAGCATGTATAGTGGTTTTGTTTCCCTACTCCACCCCTGGTGGACACACTCAACCCACTTTTAACCTTTACAGCCATACAGAAGGACTAGAATTTAGGCCCCACACAAGAGCCAAGGTCCTAGAAAAGAACCTAGGATTTAGGCCTTACATAAGAGCCAAAGTCCTATACAAGAACTTAGTGAAGTATACTCCCGCCAGATACTGACATGTAAAAACTCGTGCCCAGTGGCCTACACAGGACTTGATTTAGGCTCTACACAAGAGCCAAGATCTTACACAAGAATCTAGTCGAGCTTGGGTAACAAACTTTTACTGTCAATCCTACACAAGGAATTAGAGTATATCGACTCTTACACTTGACAAGTTACTTATTGGATTGAGCCCATTTTGTAGCGCCATCTTTAGTTGCTTAATCGATGCTCTCCCGTACTTCAATCAGCTCCCATTTGCTCCCATGATCATGATGGCGATGCTTTGTCAAGGCTCCAGCTCCAAGATTAAACACCTTGCATGTAGTGCTCCTTTGAGGTGATCAAGATATTAGGAAGTTAGTTGAATCTTATACAACTAATAAGAAGTTGTATTTCGTACGGGATTCACCTAGATGGTTCTTGTAGAAAATTTAGACAATGATATGCCTATAGAAGTAAAGTCTAATCTCTAGAAACTAGAAAAGTTCAAGTACATCTTCAAGGTGGAAGTTGGAATCCTCATTAGAGTGTTAATCTCAAAAATGATTACTTAAAACGCTTTGATTTAGAGGCTTAAGATGAGGAATATGATCATGGATTCACCTAAGCTTCTATTATACCAAAAATCCATAACAATGCCCAAGAACCGAATGCCCTTTTAACAATGCCCAAGAACCGAATGCTCTTTTATAAAAAGTTCGAGTTCCAACAGTCAGAAAATGGGCAGCTAACGACTCTATCGATGCCATCGAACAATCTTTGATGTCATCGAGAAAATTAGATAATATCTTTTATTCTTGCTGTATATATTTGAGTTACTTGTTTGATGTCATCGAGTGGTATTCAATGCCACTTTGAACAGAACATTCGATGCTATCAAATGACACCTCGATGCTATCGAGAAAATTAGATAAATTGATCAATTCTTTGTGGACATATCTAACATCCCGTTCGATGCCATCGAGACTCCTCGAGGTCTACTCAATGGGATCAAACACCACTCCAAATATGTTATTTTGGGCATATGTTTTCACAGCAGCTTTGCACCTCTTTAAGCCTTACTTATCATGTTCCAATGAGGTTCCTAAGGCTAAGGGATGATCAATCAAGGTTTACCTAGTAAGCCAAAATCATCTAGAGGTTCAAGGGTTATTTTAGGTCAATGGTTAGGGTCACCAAAGACACCTCATTTACCTATTCATCACTCCTTAATACTCCATCTTCACTTGTGTCTTCGGTCTTTAGCTTCCAAAGGCTCAACCGATTACATGACACAAAGACTCACGTGATTGATAAACATGGTACATAAATCAATGCACTGACAGCTTTGTCTACCCCATGATGTAACCATATGATTTTGACTAACGGTATAGTCTTTGTATATAAGACATGCTCCATATGGTCTAAAATTTGAATTGGCTTCTCTATATAGAAAGTGTCTTCTTATAGCTTGAGGTCTTGCATTCAATTATGTGGGAAGCATCCCCTGTTCATACCCACAACATCGATACATGAAAAACATTAATAAGAACACTTGACAATTGAGGAGGTGAAGTGAGTCGATATACCACTGCTCCAACCCGTTCAAGAATCTCAAATGGTCCAATAAACATGGTGCAAGCTTTCCTTTTATATTAAACCATTTGAGTCCCTTCATTAAAGAGACCTTCAGAAACACATGATCTCTCACTGCAAACTGCAGATCACATCTTCTATTATCGACATAACTCTTCTAACAGCTCTGCTCATCTTGCAAACTCATACGAATAATCTTGACCTTTTTAGTAGCTTTTTGAACAATATATGGCCTGATCAAACCCTTTTCACCCACTTTGGTCCAACAATTAGGTGCACGACAATGCCACCCATATAAAGCTTTGTATAGGGTCATTCTTATGTTTTCCCGATAACTATTATTATAGGTAAACTTGGTGAAATGTAAATTGTCATCCTAACTTCCTTCGAAATCAAGAGCACAAGAGTGCAATAGTGTTGCACAGCATGCCAACAACGCAGTGAGCCGAGATCCAATCTTAAGCCTCACCCATAAACGATAAACAAGAAGAAATATAAACTACAAACAGATCAAAGCAATCCAAACAAACCACAAGACAAGATATACGTGGAAAAACCCCAACAAGGGTAAAAAACCACGGATGCAATCTTCCACTATGAAGAAAAATAGAGATTATAAGCGATATACTAACCTCTCCCTTGGAAATATAGAGAAAACCCTTTGCCCACACCTAAGAATTATTTCCTAATGCTTTTCAATACCCTAGAAAAGTACTAGGGACACCTATATATAGTTTAGGCAACTTCCCTTTCACACCCTTGTGAAAGGCGACACAGAAATTCACAGTCGGCATCAGATTCGGAAACGAATCTGCGTAACCACGACCGGTTGAGCAGACCCCACGACCAGTCGAACGGACCCTACAACCGGTCTAGCATGAGCCTCGACCAGTCGAGAACCTCGGAACCAAAAACCTTATGCTCGCTGGACTTCGAGTCGTGCCAATCCACGACTGGTCACGACCGGTAGAGTGGGCTCCATGACCGGTCGAGCAGGGGCCACAACCGGTTGTGCGCGGCCCCAGATGTGGTTCCACTTCTCAACAATCTCCCACTTAGAGACACATCGCTATAAACCTTTGTCTTCTTCATCCGGAGTACACCACCTCCCTGTCTTCAAGCCTGAAAACCAATCAAATCTGAACAGAGCTTCAGCTTCTCCCGTGTGACCGCCTTGGTCAACATATCCGTAGGATTCTCACTTGTATGAATCTTCTCCAGAGCAATCGATTCATCTTCCAGTAACGAACGTATGACGTGATATCTGATGGCAATATGTTTGGTCCTTGAATGAAAGGCTGAATTCTTAGCCAAGTGTATTGCACTCTGACTGTCACTGTACAGCTTGCAATCTTCTTGCTTCTTACCCAACTCTTCCATAAAACCTTGCATCCACATCATCTCCTTGCACGCTTCTGTA
Organism: Magnolia changhungtana; assembly: GCA_030180095.1. Lineage (NCBI taxonomy): Eukaryota > Viridiplantae > Streptophyta > Magnoliopsida > Magnoliales > Magnoliaceae > Magnolia > Magnolia changhungtana. Next base: position 3,498,557 of record JASAUF010000467.1, on the reverse strand, counting down.
GCCGCAACATATTCTGCTTCTGTCGTACTAATAAACACTATCTTCTATAACTGAGAGACCCAACTGACTGCAGCACTACCCAGAGTAAAGACGTAACCTGTAGTGCTTCTTCTGCTATCGATATCTCCTGCCAAATCTGAATCTACGTAGCCTTGTAAATTGATTTCCGATCCACCATAACACAACCCTATATCCACAGCACCTACCAGGTATCTAAGGATCCACTTCATAGCTTCCCAATGTTCCTTTCCAGGGTTATTCATGAACCTGCTAACAACTCCCACTGCTTGAGCAATGTCTGGCCTCGTGCTCACCATAGCATACATGAGACTCCCTGACGCGTATGAGACTTTAGCCATGTAGTCCCGTTCCTCCTACGTCTTTGTACCTTGCTCCTTAGATAGCTTGAAGTGGTTGGCTAATGGAGTGCTAACCGGCTTAGCACCTCTCATATTGAATCGATCAAGTACCTTAGCTATGTACTCTGCCTGTGACAAAACCAATTTCTTGTTTTTCTTGTCACGCTTTATCCTCATGCTTAGGATTTGTTTCGCAGCTCCTAAATCCTTCATGGCAAATTCTCTAGACATTTGTCTTTTGAGATCTGAGATGTCTTTCATGCTTGAACCAGCCACAAGCATGTCATCAACGTACAGAAGAAGGATGATGTATGACGTATCAAACTTCTTCAAATAGTAACAATGGTCAACATGACATCTCTTATAACCGTTTTCCGACATGAAACCGTCAAACTTCTTGTACCACTGCCTCGGGTCCTGCTTCAGGCCATATAGACTCTTCTTCAGTCTGCACACCTTGTTCTCATTTCCTGGTGCCACGTATCCTGTCGGCTGATGCATATATATCTCTTCTTCAAGGTCCCCATAAAGAAAGGTTGTCTTAACATCTAGCTACTCTAGATGTAAGTCCTTTGTAGCTACTATACTTAAGACCATGCGAATCGTAGACATTTTCACCACAGGTGAAAATATTTCAGTGAAATCGATACCTGCCTTTTCTTGAAACCCTTTCACAACCAATCTAGCTTTGTACCATTTCGAACCATCGTGCTCCTCCTTCAGTCTGTAAACCCACTTGTTATGAAGAGTTTTCTTACCCTTAGGTAGAGTGACTAGCTCCCATGTACGATTAGACTCAAGAGAGTCCATCTCATCATCCATGGCCTGCTCCCACTTAACTCATGTATCTGACTGTAAGGCCTCTTCAAAACACTCTGGTTCACCATTATCTATCAGCAGTAGATAATGTAAGGAGGGTGAGTATCGGACCGTGGGTCTTCTCTTCCGAGTTGATCTCCTCACAACTGGTGTATGCGGCTCTGCCTCATAATGCTTCTGTGAATGATCATCCTGTGGTGCTGTAACACCTGTGTCCGGTAACTCTTCCAACTCTATGAATTCTTTTTTCTCGGCCTTATTTTCTTGCACACTGTCCTTATGCATCACTTCTTCATTGAAGATTACGTCCTTGCTTCTGATGATTTTCCTATTTTCTGCATCCTAAAACCTGTAGCCAAAATCATGCTGCCCGTAGCCTATAAACGTGCACATCTTGGACATCGTATCTAGATTGTTTCTATACTCTGCATCAATGTAAACATATGAAATGCAACCAAATACTCTGAGATGTACAAGGTTCACTTCTTTCTCAGTCCACGCTTCTTCTGGTAGCCCACCATCCAATGGTGTTGAGGGACTTCTATTGATGAGATATGCGGTAGTATTCATAACATCTGCCCAAAACATCTTGGGCAACCCTGCATGTAACCTCATGCTCCTGGCGCGCTCAAGGATGGTCCTGTTAATGCGTTCAGCCACACCATTCTATTGCGGTGTCCCTGAAATCATTTTTTGATGTTTGATTTCATTTGCTGCACAATACTCCTCAAACCTCTTATCACAGTACTCTCCCCCATTATCATATCTGAGACATTTTATTGTTTTACCTGTCTCATTTTCTACCATAACTTTCCACTTCTTAAATACATCAAATACATTAGATTTATGCTTTAAGAAATAGACCCACAGTTTTCTACTAGCATCATCAATAAAAGAAACAAAATAATGTGAGCCACCAAGAGATAATACCTGTACCGGTCCCCACACATCAGTGTGTACAAGCTCCAACAGATGCGTATTTGGAGCGCGTCCAGTCTTCTTGAAGCTTACCCTCTTCTGCTTGTCATACACGCAGTCCTCGTAGAATTCCAAGTCAATAGACTTTAGCCCTAGTAGCTTCCCTTTAGACAATAACACTTTCATCCCCTTCTCACTCATATGTCCCAACCTCTGATGTCATAACTGTCCATTCACTCCAGTTGATGTGACTGAGAGTGAACTATATAATCCTGAAGTCACGTACAAAGTACCTTCCTTTTTGCCTCGAGATATCACCAAGGCACCTTTTGTGATCTTTCAGGAATCACTGGTGAATGTTGTCACATAACCGGTATCGGCCAACTGCCCTACTGAGATCAGATTGTAAGACCCGTATCCTAGTCTCTACTGTTCCATCGACTCCCACGATCCTTCCGGTCAAATTCCGGCAATCCTGGACCTAAAGCCAACGTTGCGCACGATCCTAAGACGAGACTTGCATGCCAAAGTCGGCTCGACCCAAAACCTATACCTTGGCGACCGCGCCGTCGCCGCGGTTCCAATGCCGCGACTCATGCACCGACCCGATACTCAGGCTAGAAGATGTCAGCTCGCGTTCAGTTCGAGGAAAAATGCCGCGCATTGCAAATCCCAAGAGAATGTCCCATCAATCATGTCATAAGTCAAGTACTCCATCCCATCAAATCAAGTACAAGCACCCATCCCCCTCTTACATCACCCTCACCTAAAGTCAACCTTCCCATCCCATCTCTTACCCACCCCCATCACTCCCCTCCCATCATCTCTCTCTCCTTCATTTTCTCTCTCACACCATGAGAGAAACGTCCAAGCAAGAGAGCTTCCATGGGAGGAAGCTAGTGTGGCCCACATTCCCATCTTCCATCTCCACCATCCTAAGCCGATCTCAACCATTGAAGTCCACCCATTACATCTTTAGCATGCATTAATGGAAGAAAAAGTCCAAGAAGATCTAAGGTGGGTGTCTTCTATGGTTAGATCCATCTTCCTCTCTCTCTTCCTCTCTCTTTCTTTTTATTTTATTTTATTTCCCTATTGTATGTGATGAGGTGGCCGTGTGGCCCACCCAAATGGACCCCACCATCCGTGCATTTGATAGCCATCCCGAGCAAGGCCCACAATCAACACATTTGTCATGGCAAAGTCGTCCAGCGTCCCTGGACGCTGGACATGAAATGAAAACCGGAGAAGGAAAAAAAAAAAATAAAAAAAATACATATAATGGTTTGGTTCAACCCTTAGAGTGGGTCACTCATATAGGCCCCACATTGATGTATAAACCTTATCCACACCGTCCATTCTCTTCCCCAAACCATTTTAGGCGTTGAGACCAAAAAAAGGGGCCAACCCAACTTTCATGCGGGCCATAGTGCAGTAAACGATGTTTTCACCGTTGAAAAACTACCTGATGTTTCTATACTCCAAAACACCTCCGATATTGGGCTTGTTTGGCTTGTCTAGGGCCATGGGAGCCGGTGGATGAGGTGGATCTACTTCTAGTGGGCCCCACGTAGGAAAAACCCCAAGATTTTAGTTTTCTTTTAAAAAATAAAAAATAAAAAAATAACTAAACAGCAGCAGTAGCTGCTGCCGCTGCTGTCAGAGAAAGTGAAAGGACGCCAGGCGTCCATGTGTGTTGGCGGACGGACAGAGGTCCCACAGCCATCCGTGGGCCCCACCATGATGTGCACTGCACATCAAAACCGTGCATTTGGTGGCCCCTTAGGGCAGTGGGCGCCACCCAAAAAATCATCTCCATCAGGAACTCGGGTGGCCCACATCACAGGAAACAGTGTGATTTAATGCCTGCCTTTGAAGCTTTTTTTTGGGCCACAGAAGTTTCGGATCAAGCTGAAATTTATTTTTCCCCTTGCATTAGGGGACCGCGTGACCTTATGAACGGTTTGGATGGAGAGTAAACATTAGGGTGGGCCCCACATGGGACCCACAGTGATGCAGGTGTTTTACTCCCACCGTCCAGGCGGACGGTGGAGCCCACCCAGGCGCACGTGCTTTGTAGCACTGTCCAGTAGTAGCTGGACGGCTGGTGGATCCCACCATGATTAGGTGTTTAATCTGCACCGTCCATATCACGGGACGGTGGGACCCACCGTGATGTACGTGTTCTATCCACTCCATCCAGCCACTGATCAGGTGGCCACACAGCACGAAACAGTGTTGATTAAACGTCCACCCTTGGAACCCTCTTGGGTTGACAGAAGTTTTGGATCAATATTAAAATCGTTTTTCCTCCCATCCAGGCCAGCGTGACCTTATGAGCAGGTTGGACGGCAAGTAACATTATGGCGGGCCCCACGTGGGACCCCAAGATGTATGTGTTCTATCCACACCGTCCACCACAGTGGGCGGTGGAACCCACTATGATATATGTGTTGTAGTTACACCGTCCACAGCAGTGGACGGTGGGAACCACCATTGATTTATGTGTTTTATACGCACCGTCCATATCACTGGACGGTGGGACCCACCATGATGCATGTGTTGCATTCAAACCGTCCAACCATTTAGCCAGCTTGTCTCATAGGCTTGAGACTAAAAATAAGACAGATCTATAGTTTAAGTGGACCCCACCTTGGTACATGTATGAGGCCATTGTTGAGACCCACCTTGATGTACTTTGTGGCCCATCCGTCGGGCCCACTTTGATGTACCTTTGACCCATGAGCGGGGCCCACCTGTTGCGTGTTTTGAGGCCCGGGTGCAGGGCCCACCTGTTATGTATATTGAGGCCCATGTGATTAGGCCCACTTGATGTATTCGAGACCCATGTGCAGGGCTCACCTATTGTGCATTGATACGGCCCACCTGATGTAATGCGGCCTACTGTGATATGTTTCCGGTCCATATGATGAGGCCGATGTGGTGTATTATGGCTCATGTGTTGAGGCTCATTGGGATGCATATAAGGCCCATTGGTGCGACCCAGGTGGTGCGACCCATTGTGACGTATATTCGGCCCATGTGAGGTGGCCGATTGTGATGTAATCGAGGCCCACACGATGGGGCCCACCTATTGAGTATTTACAGTCCATGGGTTGTGGTCCATGCAATGCTTTTGAGGCCCATGTGCATGGTCCACATATTGTGTAATTATGTCCCGATTGGTAAGGCCCATTGATATGTATTTGTAGGCTGTTTGGTAAGGTCCATTGGTACAACCCAATGATGCGGACCACTTGATGTATATGAGGTTCATTGGCATGGCCCATTGATGTGGCCCACTTGATGTATTCGAGACCCATGTGCAGGGCCCACCTCCCACTTAGCGAGACCCATTGTGACGTACTTCTGACCCATATGCCATAGCCATCGTGATGTATTTCCAACCCATATGTTGTGGCCCATTGTGAGGTATTTCCGGCCCATATGGTGAGTCTTGATGTGATGTGGCTCTTGGGTGAGGCCCATTGCGATGTATATTAGCCCTTTGTGTGGGGGCTATGGGGCCCACTATATGTTCGACTCTATGTAGGCCACTGTTGGGAGCAATGATGGTTAAATGTCCTCATTGTGACCTTCTCTTATGCCGATTATCGATGTTAATTATTGGTACTAATTATCGGTTTCGATTGACGTGGCCGATTGTCGATCCTGCTTGTCGTGGCCGATTGACCGATTACCGATCGAGGCCGGTTATCGTGACCGATTACCGATCATGGCTGATTATCAATTGACGTGGCCGATTGCCGATTCTTCTTGTCGTGGCCGATTGACCGATTACCGATCGAGGTAGATTGTTGATGCCGGTTATTGATACTGATTACTAGCATGTGACAGCATAACATCATGATACATAACATGCCCATACGCATCATCCGCATGTTTGTTATGAGATGTGGTTGATCATTACATATGTCAGTGAGCATGTTGTTATGAGACTCCCTGATAGGCGGAGGTTATCTCACATGAGCGCACGGTATGCGCAGGAGTGATGCATGACTGGATTGTATGACTCATGCATCTTGCATCATGATTACTGTACGCCCTGGCGACATCAGGGCCGTAGCTTCCACAGGCATATCGTGGATGGCCAGATGGGACACCGAAAATGTTTGGTTCTAGCATACGGGCGCCATAGATATCCCTGGGTGAAAATCCCTAAACCTCCGTGGCCAGGAGATGACTCCAACGTCGAGACCGAGTGGATATATGAGCGCATGGGGGCCGAATACCAGGAGGTCGCGTCTCCCACTGTGTCGTGGTCGGTCGGAAGGGGGTGTGACCTTACCCGCCTGAGTGAGGGGGCAATATCTAGGTTGAGTTGGACCAGCTTGAGGAATAGGTCCGCTATCGACGAGCCGGGCCTGATATTGGCAGGCGGATAGTGAGGTCTCTTTCACTTACCCAGTTGTGCGCTCGGATAGGGGCGGCAAGCTGGTGTAGAGTGTAATAGACCCCGGTGATGATCCCAGAGATGAACCGTACTGATATGTGGACTTATTGAGGAGGATTTGCATACTCATACATTCATTTCATTCACTCTCCACTCGGGCTGGTGGTGCGCAACTAATTGTTGTGTACCTTCGCATGGCAAGGATTTCGGTTGGGCGCGCGACTAACCTGAGATCAGGAGTTTACCACATTGAGTCTGACTATCCAAATTTAGGTATGGGACTGGTTTGGATAGAAGTTCTTTGTGATAGATCCCGTAGCCTGCGATACTACGTACTATCATCCCGACTTCACACTCCAGCATGGTCATTCCATTCGCACCGCACAGCGCATTACATCTACTGCATATGGCATTCCAGGTTACTATGTTTATGCATTTATACGGTCTACATACGACTGACGGTATTCGTGCACTCATTAGGAATTGCGTACTGCATCGCATCCTTGACATCTGATGTTTGACTCTTTATGACTCTTCATTTGCATAGATGTTTTATAATGCGTATTCTGATATTGATTGACTCATGGACTTGTCAGTATTTCTGCTTATTTCTGATATTGTATGATTTATGGGCTTGCTAGTATTCCCGCTTACTCTGATTACTCTGATATTGCTTACTTGGCACTTACCTTGTGCACACACTTACACCACCCTCTAAGCTTTCTATAAGCTTATGCACGATAGAAGCGTGCAGGTGATGTTAGGTTGCAGCATTGTTGAGCTTGGAGCGTATAGCGGTCTTCTGGAGCTTGATTTTCGATTTGTGTATTTCCTTTTCAGCATTGTACTCAAAGTTTTTGATATAGTGGATATGTGGTGTTGTTATTTTGTGACTTGGTTATGCTTGTGGTTATGCTCCATTACAAAAAAAAATTCATACTGAAAATCCTCCTTGTAGGATCCCATGATCGGAATCTGGCGTATGGGCGCTGGGAGCCGAGAATGGGGTACTACGGAGGCTGTCGGCACCGAATTCGGCGATTTGGATTCTTATGAATCCGATTTCTGGGTTTGGGGCGTGACACAGATTCCTTCTCAAACTCGGCACATGTCTGACATCCTTCAATTTCAATGTCGTTCCGTCTTTATGATTTATATAAACATCTCCCTTTCCAACAATACTCACAGCTCATCATCACCCAGGTAGACTCTCTCAAAGTTACCTGACATATAATCACGCAGAACTTCCTTACACGAAGTGGCATGAAACGAAGCACCCGAGTCTATAACCCAAGACTCATTCCTCGCATCAAGAGACAAGATCAACGCCTCTGTGTCACTCTCCTTAGATAGATTCACTGAATCCTTCCCACCTTGAGAGCTTCCTTCTTGTTTCTTGAGTGCCCTGCAATCACGTTTCATGTGCCCCTTCTTGTCGCAATGCCAACACCCGTCTTTGTCTTTCGGTCCCTTGGACTTCTTCCTCGACTTAGAACGCCCATGTTTATTGCCTCATTTGTTCATCGATCTTCCTCTTCCTTCAACGTTTAGAACATTTCCTGAATCCCCTGAAACTCCTGATGCCTTCCTTCTAGATTCTTCGCTGAGAATTGGACCGGCCACATCATCAAATTTCAGCTTTGTCGACCCTGAAGAATTGCTCACAGCAATCACCAAACCATCCTAACTATCTGGCAAACTGGACAAGATCAATAACGCCCTGACCTCATCCTCGAAAATAATGCCAACGGATTCTAACTGGCTCGTGACTATATTGAACTCATTTAGATGTTCAGTCTCGCTCCTACCATCTGACATCTTCATGTTGAATAGTTGTTTCATAAGATGAACCTTATTGGACGCAGAGGGTTTTTCATACATGGTGGTTAGGGCTTCCATTAATTCTTTTGTCGTTTTCACCTTGGATATGTTAAAGGCGACGCTCTTAGACAAAGAGAGTCAGATCGTTCCTAAAGCCTTCCTAACCATTCATCATCTGTCATCTTTTCTGGTTTCTTCTCTTTTCCTCCTAGAAGAATATAGAGGTCCTTCTGATACAGATAATCCTCCATCTGCATCTTCTAGAAGGCAAAGTTTGAACCATCAAACTTTTCAATTCTAGTTTTTCCTTCTTCTGTCATCGCTCCCAATAGAACTAAACCAACAACTCTGATAGCAGTTGTTGTGTAGCACGCCAACAACGCAGTGAGCCAAGATCCAATCTCAAGCCTCACTTATAAACGATAAACAAGAAGAAATATAAACTACAAACAGATCAAAGCAATCCAAACAAACCACAAGACAAGATATACGTGGAAAAACCCCAACAAGGGTAAAAAACCACGGATGCAATCTTCCACTATGAAGAAACATAGAGATTACAAGTGATATACTGACCTCTCCCTTGAAAATATAGAGAAAACTCTTTTCCCACACCTTAGAATTATTTCCTAATGCTTTCCAATACCCTAGAAAAGCCATAGGGACACCTATATATAGTTTAGGCAACTTCCCTTTCACACCCTTGCGAAAGGCGACACAGAAATCTGCAGTTCGCATCAGATTCAGAAACGAATTTGCGTAACCACGACCGGTCGAGCAGACTGCACGACCGGTCGCGCGGACCCCACGACCGATCGAGCATGAGCCTTGACCGATCGAGAACCTCGAAACTAAAAACCTTATGCTCGCTGGACTTTGAGTCATGCCAGTCCATGACTGGTCACGACCGGTCGAGCAGGGGCCACGACCGGTCGTGCACGACCCCAAATGTGGCTCCACTTCTCAACAAATAGATCTTCCAATATCTAGTTCACACGTTCGGTCTGTCCATTGGATTGCGGATGATATGCTATACTATAATCTATAGTTGTTCCCATAGCTTCCTGTAAGCTGGATCAGAATCGCGAAGTGAAACAAGGATCACGGTCTGACATCATATAATTATGAATGCCATGGAATCTTACCACTTCCTTAATATATAACTTAGCGAGCTTATCCATCAATTAACCAATTCGGATGGGAAGAAAATGCGATAACTTTATTAGTCGATCAACAATCACCCTATCACATCATGCTTTTTCTGTGTCTTGGTGAGACCAACTATGAAATCTATAGAAATACAATCATACTTCCACTTAGGTATTTTCAGCAGCTGTAACAAACCTAATGGATTTTGATGATATGACTTCACCTACTAGCAAATAAAATATCATGAAATATAATATGTAATCTCCCTCTTCATGTTCGGTCACCAAAACAATTTCTTCATATCCTGGTACATCTTCATACTACCATGGTGAATAGCAAACTTGGTTCGATGTGTTTCTTTCAAAATATTATCCTTCAACTTCGGAACATTAGGCACAAAGAGGCGTCCTTGGTATCGAATTCCTTTATCTACCTTATTACTTCATTTAGACTCATCATTATCTTAATGTTTTGCTACCATTTTCAGAAACCATTCATTATTAATTAGGGCTTCAATAATATGATCCTTAAGAGTTGGTTTCACCTTAATATTGTATATCTCAACCTTCTGCTCTTGGAAATTCAGTTTGACATTGAATTCTCTTATGAAACTTCGCATCTCCCATTCTGCTATAGTCTTCTACTTATACTCTTTTCTGTTTAGAGCATCTGCTACTAAATTTGCTTTATCCAGATGATAAAGTAATTCAAAATTATAGTATTTTAGAATTTTGCCCATCTTCTCTGCCTCATATCTAGGTCCTTCTGTGAGAATAAATACCAAAGAGTCTTGTGATCTATAAAAAGTTTGAACCATTCGACATACAGATAATATCGTCAAATTTTTAATGCAAACACAATGGCAACTAATTATAGGTCATGAGTTTGGTAATTATGCTCATGGGGCTTAAGTTGTCTTGATGCATGCGTAATGACCTTACCCAATTGCCTCAATACAAAACCTAGACCTTTTGTCGATGCAATTGTACTTCAAACATCAATCTGTCTTTCAAAAGAGTAAGGATAGGGAGTGAAGGTTAGAAGTCGCTTTAGTTCGGTGAAAGCTTCTTCACACTTATTAGTTTATTTAAATAGTACTCCCTTCCAGTCAGACTTATCAATGGTCTAGAAATCTTTAAAAAAATCTTTGATGAATCTTTTGTTACCTGACCAGTTCGAGAAAACTTCTAACTTTTTAGACGTTTGTGTGTTGTTCCTATTTCACCACAGCTTTGATCTTTGCTAGATTTACTATAATTTTATTTTCTGAGATAATGTGGTTAAGAAAATTGACATTCTCCTTCCAGAATTTGCATTTTGAGAATTTAGAATACAATTGATTATCCTTCAGAGTCTATAATGTTGTCTTCAAATGTAGCTCATGTTCTTTACAAGTCTTAAAGTAAATCAATAAACCATTGATGAACATAATGATAAAGTCATCCAAATAAGACTGGAATATTCTATTCATTAGGTTCATGAACACTGATGTGGCATTGGTTAATCCGAAGGACATAACCAGAAATTCATTGTCCATAGCACATTTAAAAGGCCATTTTATAGATGTCTTCCTCCTTGATTCGCAACTAATGGTATCCAGATCTGAAGTCAATCTTACAGAGATATCGAGCTCCCTTTAGCTGATCAAACATATCATCATTGTGTGGTAAGGGATAGTTATTCTTAATCGTTACCTTATTCAATCGGCGATAATCAATACATAAGCATAGTATCATCTTTTTTCTTTACGAAGAGTATTGGCGCAATTCACATTTACGTGCTTGATCATATGAATCCTTGAGCCTTTAGTTCTTCTAGTTGTTCCTTTAATTCCTTCATCTGGACAAGCATCATTTGATATGGAGACATAGATATCGGTGTTGATCCTAATAGAAGATTAATGTCGAAATCTACTTCTTTGTGAGGTGGTAAACTCGATATATCTTGGAAGACTTCAAGATATTCCATCACTACTAGAATTTGGTCCATAAACAATTCTGGTGTCTCTCTATTCATTAACATCATAACATGCTCGATCTTTTCATTCATTTGCTTCCCTTGAATTATAAATGGAACATTTCCAGGCATGGAAAAATTAATCGCCTTTTTATAACTGTCTAACTTGACATGATTAGGGGTAAGTCAATCCATACCAAAAATAATATTATATCCCAACATGTCCATGACAACTAAGTTAGCTAGCTATCATTAGAATCCGTCCTAATATGATAAAAACAAACTTGAAAATCTTATCTAAAGCAACAGGCTTTCCTATAGGAGACTTCACATCAATCTTCTTTTCAAGACTTTTTTATTTTAACCCTAATCAAGTTATCCTTTTTTTTTTTTTAAACACACGCACACACACCACCACACACTCACGCCGTAGTGGGATTTCACCCCCTATGGGTACTCAAACCCTCAACCAGGTGTTAAAACTCCTAAGAGTCTACCACCTAAATCAAGTTATCATGGATGACGCGACAAAAGATAATGTATCTCCATAATCAAATATCAAAGAAATTGAAATGTCATTCATATTAACTGTACCTTCCACAACATTGTGGCTATCTTTAGGCTTCTTTGTCGATGCGATAAAATGAGAAAAATAAACTCGTGCTCTTGACGACTATGTTTTGGATTGTTGATTTCCCTGGTTTTGAGATGTAGGAACTTGGGGCCTATTATGTTGATTCTACGGAGGCCTAGAAGGTAATGCAAGTGACACTTGACCCGACTATTGAGTAGGTGATGGAAGTTTCAGTCTATGAGGTATTTGGTGAAGAGGCATTAGTCCCATATCTTTAATTTTAGTCCTACACACCTGAGCTTTATGTCCATATTTTCCACAGTATGAACAAATTTCAGGAAAATGCTGCTTTTGATTAATTTCCTGATGGTGTTGATTAAACATATACACGTTGTCTCTTCTCCAGATGCTGTTGATTTAGGGTGGTTCTACCTTTGATTTCTACCTTCAACTTCATAAAACATTAATAATCCCTCTTGGCTCAAGGGCTTTATCTACGATCTCAGATTACTTTTGAATATCTACACAACAAAATCTTGTTTAGATATTTTACCAACGACATTCTTCAAATCTTATTTTTTATAATCTTCATCTAGTCTTGGAATATATCTTAATAGCTCAGCGAACTTGGCCTTATATTGAGCCACGGCCATCTCTCATTTTTGTAGGTTTGTGAAATCTGCCATTATCTGATTTTGATAAGCCTTAGGAAAATATTTTTTGTTGATTTAGGGTGGTTCTGCCTTTGCTTTCTACCTTCGACTTCATAAAACATTCATAATCCCTCTCAGCTCAAAGGGCTTTATCTACGATCTCATATTACTTCTGAATATTTACACAACAAAATCTTGTTCAGATATTTTACCAAAGACGTTCTTCAAATCTTATTTTTTATAATCTTCATCTAGTCTTGGAATATATCTTGATAGCTCAGCAAACTTAGCCTCATATTGAGCCACGGTCATCTCTCATTTTTGTAGGTTTGTGAAATTTGCCATTTTTTTAAATTTTGATAAGCCTTAGGAAAATATTTCTCGTAGAATTTAACTTAAAATTCTTTTCAAGTCCACAAATGTCCAGTTGGTACCATCCTCTTGGCTACTCTCTACCATACATCTACTTCGCCCTGCATGATGAATGTCACGAGTCAAATCTTCTAGTTATTAGGGTAGTCTATAGCTTCTAAAGTCTTCTCGACTTATTTCAGCCAATCTACTACAACTGATATGGATCAAAAGCTCTTTTGAAAACTGGCGAATGGACACAAATTCTTCTTATTGTTGTTTCATCATGCCTGCCATATGAGTCACCAACCCAAAGGTTGCATCATAAGGTTGAAGGATCTATTGAAATTAGCACACATCGTAGTTGGATATAGCAGCAAATGAGTGCTCGAACCTGCACCACCCGTATTAACCAGATGAGTAGGTGGTGGAGGAACTTGCCCTACATCGCCCACTTCATCCTCATTTACCCTATTCTCATCTTGCTCTTAAGGAACTATCCGAGATTTTTCAAGAATAACCAAATTTGCTATGTGAGTCTCAGGAAGAGATGCACTTGTAAAGGACAACAAATTTCCGATACTACGGGTCTTCTTGAGGGCCATTTAATCTTATAAGAAGGAAAATTAATTTAGTAAGGGGATAAAATTTTAAAAATTATATTTTTATGCATGGAATACTCATTTTACTGAATCACTATTCTACAGAAAGAAGATTTATTTTTATTTTTTTGAGAAATTTTTGCCGATTGGGCGAACACAGTGCAAATATGAACTATATGCTTTTCTGTTTACTAAGTGTTGATCCAGTCATTGTTTCACAACTTTAATAGACTCGAACTCTCAATATTTTTCTACAATTCAATCTATAAGCCTACTAGGTCTTTGTAAAATTTTAACTCATTCCGATGAATTATTCCTACTTTTATCCCTTGTGGATTCGAGGAAGCTTTACGAGGAGTTTAGAGAGCTCCGTGGATTCGAAGTAATTATCTTTTGAGGAATACAGTGATCGACCTCATCATGTCCCTCCCTATGCTATCACATGTTTTGAGAGAAGGGAATCTAGTGGTCGATGGCCTTGCGAGGTTAGGGAGTAGCGGAATCTCCAACCATTTATTCATAAGTAAAAGGAGATCTTCCAAGAGAAATATTTCGAGACTTGGTAGAGTTGGATTGCTCCAGTCTAATGGTGGTTAGAAGGTTATTTGTGCCTTGCTACTATCCAATGGAGATCAATTAGAGCTTGGTTTCTTGGAGGCCTTTCTTAGGGATGCTTCAATTGGGTTTTGTTTTCTATGCTTTGATGTAGCCCTTATGATAGGAAGGGCCTCACCTTTTGTTTGGGACCTGTTGAAAGTTTGTAAAGTTATACGTTTCTTATCTTTTGAGGAATACAGTGATCGACCTCATCATGTCCCTCCCTATGCCATCACATGTTTTGAGAGAAGGGAATCTAGTGGTCGATGGCCTTGCGAGGTTAGGGAGTAGCGGAATCTCCAACCATTTATTCATAAGTAAAAGGAGATCTTCCAAGAGAAATATTTCAAGACTTGGTAGAGTTGGATTGCTCCAGTCTAAGGGTGGTTAGAAGGTTATTTGTGCCTTGCTACTATCCAATGGAGATCAATTAGAGCTTGGTTTCTTGGAGGCCTTTCTTAGGGATGCTTCAATTGGGTTTTGTTTTCTATGCTTTGATGTAGCCCTTATGATAGGAAGGGCCTCACCTTTTGTTTGGGACCTGTTGAAAGTTTGTAAAGTTATACGTTTCTTATGATAAAAGTTACAAGTAGTGTGCTCCTACCTTCCCCCCCCCCCCCCCAAAAAAAAGGAGTGGATCACATATGTTGAAGGCACGGGCAATTCTAGTGTTGTCGCTTCTCATTGGTCCACCTCATTTCCCATGACGCTCGTTGACAAGATACACCTACACCGGATTTCTTTCTTAGAGATTGCTAGCTACACAACACAACTTTTAATGTGTGAAACTTTTCTAAGTCTCACCATATTTTTTTTGTTAGATCTACATCATTCACCAATTTTTCATATAATTCTAGCGCATGAGCCCAAATATGAGGTATATCCAAAGCTCAAATGGATCACACCACAGAAAAAAGAGCGGGGATTGAACAAACTACCATTGATACTTTCCTAAGGCCAACTGTTGAGACTCAAATATTGCATAATTTTCCTCATTTATATATTGGTTTTATGAACATGAATTAGTTTAATGTTCTATTTTACTCATGTTTGTGTTGCAAGGTGAATTTAAGAGCTTGGATTGAAAAATGATGCTAAAAGCATAGATTTGATGCTTAAGAATCACCAAGGTAAGGGATGGATCCTAGGAGACCAAGATTGAAAAATTTACATGCCAAAGATTCAAGAAAACCAAGTAAGGAATGAAGAGAATCAAATATTTGAAGTGAAGAATCCTGAAATCGTCCTGAAAATGTATTTTGAAACTCTAAAGTCTATTTTGAGAAACTGCATAGCATGAAGTTTATTTTAACAAACTGCGGAGCGTGAAGTCCATTTTAGGAAACTACGTAAATTTGAGGCAGTTTCTAGAGTTTTCTAACTCTATACAAAAGCTGGAGTTCCCACTTATAAATAGGGCTTCCCAGGGCATTTCTAAGCATCATTTAAAGCATCCAAGAGCAAAATTTAAGGTTTTTAAAAGGTTTTTAATTTTATTAAAGTTTTATAAATTATTTTTTTTTCTTTTAGATCTTTTCTATTTGCATTTATTTCTTTCTTGCTAATTATGTTTTTCTGAGTTCCCTCTAACCCAAGCTAGAAGGAAAGCACATTGGTTTAATATTTTCATAGTTATGATGATTGACTATTTTAATGATGAGAAAAATAATGTATGTATGTTATCTATTGTTTAGGTTTAGTTTTTTATCCTAATATGAGATCCATATGTTTCCATCATATGAGATCCACATTGATGGATAGGCTTACCCTGGAACAATTAGATTTCTTAGATAGAAGAAGTTCTCAACCTACTAAATTTCTTTTATTTATTATCTCATGGATATTCAATGCTTAAAATCACTGGCATTTGAGAATATATATCAATGATGTAAATTCATGATTTTCTAATGTTTTATATCATTTATTTAAAATGTATAAATTATTTTATTTTTCAATTAGGCTGACCATAGTGCTCAGATCCTAGTTGTGTTATCCAAGCCATCATGATTTTGGAACATTAACATATGTGTGGAACTTTGAAGCTTGGTTGTTGTTTTCAAATTAATTAAATTCTACACATTCAAAACATTCAAAATTATTTAATTTATTTAGTTTCCATTACTTAGTTAATTTTGCATTTGATTTTCTCATTCTCATAATTCATCTCCCTGTGGAATCGACCCTGTATTCATAGAATATTACTTACGAATCTCTGCACTTGGAGACAAGCAATCACCAGCCGTGAGGCTTATTTTCCATCTGATCTGTTCATAGGATCACACATACTTGGATGAAATTAAAATACAAATATCTGCTTGATCAAAGCCTTTTGTGGCCACGAAGTTTTCAACTATGACTTCAATTCCTACATTTTTTAGTTGTGTGGTCCACTTTAGATTTGGATCTTCATCAGTTTCAGGCTTGTATCCTAAAATGATATGAAAAAATAAATGTATAGTGGATCTAAGAAATACATCATGGTGGGCCCACGTAAATTTCACACGTTAAGAAATTCCATTGGTTGTTGTGTGGGGCAGCCCCACCCAAGATGGTGCGGCCCTTACTGTGGGGCCTACCTTGATGTGTGTATTCTATATCCACCTTGGCCATCCATTTTTCCAAATCATTTTAGGCATAATATTCAAAAGATGAAGCATATCCAATTATCAGGTGGACCATGCCATAAGAAAAAATGGTGATTGATCATTAATGGGCCAATAGAGTATTGAATAAAGCTGATATTTATTTCTGTTCTCGTCATTCAGGATTTTGTGAACTTATCAAACAGATTGGATGGCAACTAAAAACTATAGAAACATCAAATACTGCCTTACCATCTGAAAGGTTTTTAATAATAGGGTGGTCAATTGCCACTGTTTCTGAAGTATGGACAACCTGATAATAGGATCTTTTTAATTTTTGGGATCATGCCCTAAATGATCTAGAAAAACTGACGAACGGAGTGGATGCAGGATACACACATCAGATATCATGTTGAGCACCACGGTAAGTGCTGCACCGTGGTGGGTGAGGCCGGGGTGTCACCTGGTCTGCTCCGCATGGAAGCAGATTGCGTGCGCGTACTGAGTAACTCATTACGCTTGGCGTATTGAGTAAACTCTGTGGGTCCCACCATCATTCATGCATTTTATCCACTCCATCCATCGAATTTATCAGATAATTTTAGACTTTTATATGAAAAATGAAGCATATACAAAGCTCAAGTGGACCACACCACTTGAAAGAGTGTGAATTCATTGTTTACCATTGAAAAGTTCTTGAGGGTGACTGAAGTTTCATATCAAACTGATATTTATATTTTCATTTTATCCATGTCTTTTTTATCTTATGAATAGATTGGATGACAAATAAACATAACAGGAGGCCTTAAAAAGGTTTCAACGGTGGAAATCAATATTTCCACAGTTTCTGTGGTATGGTACACTTGAGCTTTGGATATGCTTCAATTTTAAGTTCAACCCTTAAAATGATCTTTAAAAACGGATAGACGGTGTGGATAAACTACATTCATTCATGTAGGACCAAAAGAGTTTATAACGCAGTACAAAATCCAATTTCGCTCCGCATGTGGTGGATAGAAAAACGAGAAATTTGCTACTGTACGACCCATTTATGGCTCATTTGCGAGGAAAAATTTGCGACTGTACGACCCATTTATGGCACGTTTGCGAGATGAAGACCACCTCATTTTACCCTGCAAAAAAAAAAGCACCAGCTGTACGGACTCCTTCCCAAAGGTCGAAAATGCCCCCTGCTTTTTCCTTCAAGCAAAAGACGAGCGCTGACGCTCCTCGAACTCCGGGTTGTACGAACGGTTCAAAAGATATCAAAGTTACATGAGCCCCACAGTTATGTATTTATTATATTCAGAACGTTCATCCATATTTCCAGATCATTTCGGACCATTATCTAAAAAAAAAAAAATTCATATCCAAAGATCAACTGGGCCACACCACAAAGAACAGCACAAAATTGATTTTCAACGTTGAAACTTTTGTAGGGCCCACCATAACATTTATTTTCCATCCAATCTATTCATAGGGTCAAAAAGACCTGGATGAACAGGAAAAACAAATTTCATAATGATCTAAAACTTCCGTTACCCCTGAAAGGGTTTCAACGGTAGACGTTTAATCCTCCAAAGCCTTTTACAGTGTGGTCCACTTGATAGCTAAATCTGTCTGATTTTTTTTGTCTCAAGCCTTAATACGAGTTTGCCAAATAGATGGATGGTTTGGATATAACACATACCTCACAACAGGACCCACAAAAAGTAGCGGGGATTACAACAGCAAAAAAAAATAAAAATAAAAATAAACCAGGAACTTACAGTTACAGATTATAACCGTAGCTATATCCGTAGCCCCTGCCATTTCGATATGTCCTTTTACATGCATCGAAGGTCTTTCAATTAATCGAAAAAGGTCCAGAATGGTCTAGCAAGTTTGCCTAAAAAATCCTGCAATTTTCGATATATATCGAAGTGTTTTCGATATATATCGAAGTGTATTCGATATATCGAAGCTATAGCTACGGATTATAGTCATATCCATAACTGTAGCCCTTGGAAGTCTATACAATTTTTTTTTATTTTTTATTTTTTATTGTTATTTTTTACTGGGAGAAATTGATTCTACCTACAATTTTCTCTAATACATATTTATATAAATATGTATATATAAGCATATAATTTTTTTTTCCCTCTTTTTTTTTCATTTATTTCTTTATTTATTTAACAAGAATATCTTCTAAACCAAAATTAGTTACTGGACGTACCATTTATGATTTTGGGGTAGGAGAAGCTACTTTAGCCAACTAACCTTGTTATTTTCCAAGATTCCATCAGGTCGATGGTCAAAAATCCATTTCATTCACTTCGCGGACAATTTCAATAAGTTTGCGGTCAATTTCATTCATTTCATGGTCCAATCGCTGCACTTCACGGTCATTTCCATGCATATCACGGTCATTCCCGCCTATTCCGTGTTGATTCACGGTCATTTCGACGCATTTCACGGTCATACCCCTTCACTTCACGGTCATTTCGACGCATTTCACGGTCAATTCGCTTCACTTCACGATCATTTCCATGCATATCACGGTCATTCCCACATATTCCGTGTTGATTCACGGTCATTTCGACGCATTTCACAGTCATACCCCTTCACTTCACGGTCATTTCCGTACATTTCACGGTCAATTCGCTTCACTTCACGATCATTTCCATTTATTTCACGGTCATTCCCGCATATTCCGTGTTGATTCACGGTCATTTCGACGCATTTCACGGTCATACCCCTTCACTTCACGGTCATTTCGACGCATTTCACGGTCAATTCGCTTCACTTCACGATCATTTTCATGCATTTCACGGTCATTCTCGCATATTTTGTGTTGATTCACGGTCATTTCGGCACATTTCACGGTCATACCCCTTCACTTCACGGTCATTTTCGCGCAATTCACGATCAATTCACTTCATTTCACGATCATTTCCATGCATTTCACGGTCATTCCCACATATTTTGTGTTGATTCACGGTCATTTCAACGCATTTCACGGTCATACCCCTTCACTTCACGGTCATTTCCGCGCATTTCATGATCAACTCGCTTCACTTCACGATCATTTCCATGTATTTCACGGTCATTCCCGCATATTCCGTGTTGATTCACGGTCATTTCGACGCATTTCACGGTCATACCCCTTCACTTCACGGTCATTTTCGCGCATTTCACGGTCAATTCGCTTCACTTCACGATCATTTCCATGCATTTCACGGTCATTCCCGCATATTCCATGTTGATTCATGGTCATTTCGACGCATTTCACGGTCAATTTGCTTCACTTCACGATCATTTCCATGCATTTCACGGTCATTTCCGCATATTCCGTATTGATTCACAGTCATTTCGACGCAATTCACGGTCATACCCCTTCACTTCACGGTCATTTTCGCGCATTTCATGGTCAATTCACTTCATTTCATGATCATTTCCATGCATTTCACGGTCATTACCACATATTCGTGTTGCTTCATGGTCATTTCGATGCATTTCACGGTCATACCCCTTCACTTCACGGTCAATTCGCTTCAATTCACCCCCATTTTCATGCATTTCACAGTCATTCCCGCATATTCTGGGTTGATTCACGGTCATTTTGACGCATTTTGTTGTCCCTCGTCTTCACTTCACGGTCACTTCCGTGCATTTTACGGTCCAATCGCTTCACTGCACCCCCATTTCCATGCATATCATGGTCATTCCCGCATATTTCGTGTTGATTCACGGTCATTTTGAGGTCCTGCGTCTTCACTTCACGGTCATTTTCGTGCATTTCGCGGTCCAATCGCTTCACTTCACCCCCATTTCCATGCATATCACAGTCATCCCGCATATTCCATGTTGATTCACGGTCATTTTGACGTATTTCGAGGTCCCGCATCTTCACTTCACGGTCACTTCCGTGCATTTCGCGGTCCAATTGCTTCACTTCACCCCATTTCCATGCATATCACGGTCATTCCTGCATATTCCGTGTTGATTCAAGGTCATTTCGACACATTTCACGGTCATACCCCTTCACTTCACGGTCATTTCCGGGCATTTCACGGTCAATTCGCTTCACTTCACGATAATTTCCATGAATTTCACAGTTATTCCCGCATATTCCATGTTGATTCACGGTCATTTCGGCGTATTTCACGGTCATTCCCCTTCACTTCATGGTCATTTTCGCGCATTTCACGGTCCGATTACTATACTTCACGATCATTTCCATGCGTTTCACGGTCATTCCCGCATATTCCGTGTTGATTCACGGTCATTTCGACGCGTTTCACGGTGAAGTGTAGCAATTTGATCGTGAAATGTGCGGAAATGACCGTGAAGGGGTACGACCGTGAAATGCGTCGAAATGACCGTGAATTAACACGGAATAGGCGGGAATGACCGTGAAATGCATGGAAATGACTGTGAAGTGAAGCGAATTGACCGTGAAATGCGTGGAAATGACCGTGAAGTGAAGGGGCATGACTGTGAAATGCGTCAAAATGACTATGAATCAACACGGAATAGGCGGGAATGACGGTGATATGCATGGAAATCACGGTCATTCCCGCCTATTCCGTGTTGATTCACGGTCATTTCCGCGCATTTCATGTTCATGCCCCTTCACTTCACGGTCATTTCTGCGCATTTCACGGTCAATTCGCTTCACTTCACGGTCATTTCCATGCATATCACGGTCATTCCCGCCTATTCCGTGTTGATTTATGGTCATTTCGGCGCATTTCACGGTCATGCCCCTTCACGATCATTTTCGCACATTTCACGGTCAATTCGCTTCACTTCACGGTCATTTCCATGCATATCACGGTCATTCTCGCCTATTCCGAGTTGATTCACGGTCATTTCGGCGCATTTCATGATCATGCCCCTTCACTTCACGGTCATTTCCGCGCATTCATGGTCCAATCGTTATAGTTCACCGTGAAATGCGTCGAAATGACCATGAATCAATACGGAATAGGCAGGAATGACCGTGAAATGCATGGAAATGACCGTGAAGTGAAGCGAATTGACCATGAAATGCATGGAAATGACCGTGAAGTGAAGGGAATTGACCGTGAAATGCATGGAAATGACCGTGAAGTGAAGGAAATTGACCGTGAAATGCATGGAAATGACCATAAATCAAAATGGAATCGTCGGGATTGACTGTGAAATGCATGAAAATGACCGTGAAGTAAATTAAATGAATGAAATTAACCGCGAACTGATTGAAATTGACCGCAAAGTGAATGAAATGGATTTTCAACCATCGACCTGATGGAATCTTGGAAAATAACTAGGGTAGTTGAGAATCTTAGAAAATAACTAGGTTAGTTAGCTAAAGTAGCTTCTCCTACCCCAAAATCATATAGGGTACATCAAGTTACTAAGTTTGGTTTAGAAGATATTCTTTTTAAATGAATAAAGAAAGAAATGAAAAAAAAAAAAGAAAGAGAGAGAGATTTTTTTTTATATGCTTATATATACATATTTATATAAATATGTATTTCAGAAAATTGTAGGTAGAATAAAGTTCTCCATGTAAAAAAAAAAATTAAAAAATTTCATAGATGGGCACAGACTACAGTTATGGCTACGGTTATAATCCGTAGCTAAAGATAAAATACCTTTGTCGATTAATCTAAAGAAATTCGATTAATCGAAAATTGCAGGATTTTTGAGGCAAACTCGCTGGACAGTTGTGGACCTTTTTCGATTAATCGAAAGATATTCAATATATCGAAGTACATATCGAAAGACCTTCGATGTTATCGACAACTTAAGCTTGATGTCATCGATTAGTGTTCGATGTCATCGATGGCATCGAAAGCATGGGCTGCGGTTTTAGCTACGGTTATAATCCGTAGCCATAGACGGATTATAACCGTAGCCATAGCCGCAGCCCATGCTTTTTCAATGTCCTTTGCTATATATCAAAGGTCTTTTGATATGTCCTTCGATATATCGAACGTATTTCGATTAATTGAAAAAGGTCCAGAATTGTCCAGTGACTTTGCATTACAAAGCCTGCAATTTTCAATATTATCGAAGTGCATTCGATATTATCGAAGCTATAGTTTTCGATATTATCGAAGTGTATTTGATATATCGAAGCTATAACTACGGATTATAACCGTAGCCATAGCTGTAGTCTGTGCCAGCCTATAATTTTTTTATTATTTTATTTTATTTACATGGAGAACTTCATTCTACCTACAATTTTCTCTAATACATATTTATATAAATATGTATATATAAGCATATAAAATTTTTTCTCACTCTTTTTTTTTTTTTTTTTTCATTTCTTTCTTTATTCATTTAACAAGAATATCTTCTAAACCAAAATTAGTTACTTGACGTACCCTATATGATTTTGGGGTAGGAGAAGCTACTTTAGCCAACCAACATGGTTACTTTTCAAGATTCCATCAGGTTGATGGTTGAAAATCCATTTCATTCACTTCATGGTCAATTTCAATCAGTTCGCGGTCAATTTCGCTCATTTCATTTACTTCGCGATCAATTCCATGCATTTCACGGTCAATCCCGGCGATTCCGTTTTGATTCACAGTCATTTCCATGCATTTCACGGTCAATTCCCTTCACTTCACGATCATTTCCATGCATTTCATGGTCAATTCACTTCACTTCACGGTCATTTTCATGCATTTCACGGTCAATCCCGGCAATTCCGTTTTGATTCACGGTCATTTCTATGCATTTCACGGTCAATTCTATGCATTTCACGGTCAATTCGCTTCACTTCACGATCATTTCTGTGCATTTCATGGTCAATACCGACGATTCCGTTTTGATTCATAGTCATTTCCATGCATTTCACGGTCAATTCCCTTCACTTCACAGTAATTTCCATGCACTTCACGGTTAATACTGGAAATGACTGTGAAGTGAAGGGGCATGATCATGAAATGCGTCGAAATGACCGTGAATAAACACGGAATAGGCGGGAATGACCGTGATATGCATGGAAATGATCATGAAGTGAGGCGATTAGACCGTAAATTGTGCGGAAATGACCGTGAAGTGAAGGGGCATGACCGTGAATGCTCCAAAATGACCGTCAATCAACACGGAATAGGCGGGAATGACCGTGATTTTCATGCATATCACGGTCATTCCCGCCTATTCCGTGTTGATTCACGGTCATTTTGATGCATTTCACGGTCAATTCCCTTCACTTCATGGTCATTTTCGCGCATTTCATGGTCAATTCGCTTCACTTCATGGTCATTTCCATGTATTTCACAGTCATTCCCCCTTATTCCGTGTTGATTCATGGTCATTTCGACGCATTTCACGGTCATGCCCCTTCACTTCACAGTCATTTCCACGCATTTCAGGTTTAGGGATTTATGAATAGGTTTAGATTATAGGTTATAAGTTATAGGTTAAGGTTTAGGTTTAGGTTTAGGCTAGGGTTTAGGTTTAGGTTTATGTTATAGATTATAGGTTATAGATTTAAGGAATTGAGAATAGGTTAAGGTTTAGGTTTAGGTTATAGGTTACAGGTTATAGGTTTAGGTTTGGGTTTAGGTTATAGGTTAGACATTTAAGTTATAGGTTAAAGGTTTAGGTTTTGGGATTTGAGAATAGGTTTAGGTTAAGGTTATAAGTTTAGGTTAAAGGTTTAGGTTAATGTTATAGGTTTAGTTTTAGGTTTAGGTTGTAGGTTTAGATTTGAGAATAGGTTTAGGTTATAAGTATAGGTTTAGGTTAGGTTGTAGGTTAAGGTTTAGGAATTGAGTTTAGGTTATATGTTTAGGTTATAGGTTATAGGTTTAGGTTAAGGTTTAGGTTGTAGTTATAGGTTTTGGAATTTGAGAATAGGTTTAGGTTATAAGTATAGATTTAGGTTTAGGAATTCGGGTTCGGGTTTATGTTCGGGTTTAGGTTATAGGTTTCGGTTTAGGTTATAGGTTATAGGTATATGTTAAGGTTTAGGTTTAGGTTATAGGTTTTGGGATTTAAGAATATGTTTAGGTTAGGGTGTAGATTAAGGTTTAGGGAAATGGGGGTGAAGTGAAGGGGCATGACCGTGAAATGCGTCGAAATGACCGTGAATCAACATGGAATGGGCGGGAGTGATCGTGATATGCATGAAAATGATTGTAAAGTGAGGCGATTGGACCGCGAAATGCACGGAAGTGACCATGAAGTGAAGGGTCATGATCGTGAAATGCGTCGAAATGACCGTAAATCAACACGGAATAGGCGGGAATGACCATGATATGCATGGAAATGAGGGTGAAGTGAGGCGATTGGACCGCGAAATGCATGGAAGTGACCATGAAGTGAAGACGCGGGACTACGAAATGCGTCGAAATGACCGTGAATCAACACAGAATATGCAGGAATGACCGTGATATGCATGGAAATGTGGGTGAAGTGAAGCGATTAGACTGCGAAATGCGAGGAAGTGACCGTGAAGTGAAGACGCGGGACCATGAAATGCGTCGAAATGACCGTGAATCAACACGGAATATGCGGGAATGACCGTGAAATGCATGGAAATGATCGTGAAGTGAATTGACCATGAAATATGCGAAAATGACCGTGAAGTGAAGGGGTATGACCGTGAAATGCATCGAAATGACCGTGAATCAACACGGAATATGTGGGAATGACCGTGAAATGCATGAAAATGATCGTGAAGTGAAGCGAATTGACCGTGAAATGCGTTGAAATGACCATGCAGTCAAGGGGTATGACCGTGAAATGCGTCGAAATGACCGTGAATCAACACGGAATATGTGAGAATGATCGCGAAATGCATGGAAATGATGGTGAAATGAAGCGAATTGACCGTAAAATGCACGAAAATGACCGTGAAGTGAAGGGGTATGACCGTGAAATACGTCGAAATGACCGTGAATCAACACGGAATATGCGGGAATGACCGTGAAATGCATGGAAATGATCGTGAAGTGAAGCGAATTGACAGTGAAATGCACGGAAATGACCGTGAAGTGAAGGAGTATGACCGTGAAATGCGTCGAAATGACCGTGAATCAACACGGAATATGTGGGAATGATCGTGAAATGCATGGAAATGATCGTGAAGTGAAGTGAATTGACCGTGAAATGCATCGAAATGACCGTGAAGTGAAGGGGTATGACCGTGAAATGCATCGAAATGACCGTGAATCAACACGGAATATGTGAGAATGGTCGTGAAATGCATGGAAATGATCGTGAAATGAAGCGAATTGACCGTGAAATGCACAAAAATGACCATGAAGTGAAGGGGTATGACCGTGAAATGCGTCGAAATGACCGTGAATCAACACGGAATATGCGGGAATGATTGTGAAATGCATGGAAATGATTGTGAAGTGAAACGAATTGGCTGTGAAATGTGCGAAAATGACCGTGAAGTGAAGGGGTATGACCATGAAAATGACCATGAAGTTAAGGGGTATGACCATGAAGTGAATTCACGGTCATTTCCGCGCATTTCACGGTCATTTCCATACATATCACGGTCATTTCTGCGCATTTCACGGTCATTTCCATACATATCACGGTCATTCCCACCTATTCCATGTTGATTCACGGTCATTTCGGTGCAATTCACGGTCATGCCCCTTCACTTCACGGTCGTTTCCGCACATTTTGCGGTCCAATCGCTTCACTTCATGATCATTTCCATGCATTTTACGGTCATTCCTGCCTATTCCATGTTGATTCACGGTCATTTCAGCACATTTCACGGTCAATTCCCTTCATTTCACGGTCATTTCCATGCATTTCACGGTCAATTCGCTTCACTTCACAGTCATTTCCATGCATTTCACGGTCATCCTGCCTATTCCGTGTTGATTCACGGTCATTTCGATGCATTTCACAGTAATGCCCCTTCACTTCACGGTCATTTCCGTGCACTTTACGTTCCATTTGCCTCACTTCACGGTCATTTCCATGCATATCACGGTCATTCCCGACTATTCCGTGTTGATTCACGGTCATTTCGACGCATTTCATGGTCATGCCCCTTCACTTCACGGTCATTTCCGCACATTTCACGGTCCAATTGCTACACTTCACCGTAAAATGCGTCGAAATAAACGTGAATCAACACGGAATAGGCGGGAATGACCGTGAAATGAATGGAAATGACCGTGAAGTGAAGCGAATTAACCGTGAAATGCATGGAAATGACCGTGAAATGAAGGGGTATTACCGTGTTGATTCACGGTTATTTCGACGCATTTTGCGGTCCCGTGTCTTCACTTCACAGTCACTTTCGTGCATTTCGCGGTCCAATCGCTTCACTTCAGCCACATTTCCATGCATATCATGGTCATTCCTGCATATTTCGTGTTGATTCACGATCATTTCGACGCATTTCGTGGTCCCGCATCTCCACTTCATGGTCACTTTTGTGCATATCACGGTCCAATCACTTCACTTCACCCCCATTTCCATGCATATCACTGTCATTCCTGCCTATTTCGTGTTGATCATGGTTTGAAGCGAATTGATCGCGAAATGCATGCAAATGACCGTGAAGTGAAGGGAATTGATCGTGAAATGCCTCGAAATGACCGTGAATCAACACGGAATTGTTTAGGATGACCCTGAAATGCATGGGAATGATCATGGTTTGAAGCGAATTGACCGCAAAATGCATGCAAATGACCGTGAAGTGAAGGGAATTGACCGTGAAATACCTCGAAATGACCGTGAATTAACACGGAATTGTTTGGGATGACTGTGAAATGCATGGGAATGATCATGGTTTGAAGCAAATTGACCGCAAAATGCATGCAAATGACCATGAAGTGAAGGGAATTGACCGTGAAATGCCTCGAAATGACCGTGAATCAACACGAAATTGTTTGGGATGACCGTGAAATGCATGAGAATGATCATGGTTTGAAGCGAATTGACCGCAAAATGCATGCAAATGACCGTAAAGTGAAGGGAATTGACCGCGAAATGCCTCGAAATGACCATGAATCAACACGGAATTGTTTAGGATGACTGTGAAATGCATGGGAATGATCATAGTTTGAAGGGAATTGACCGTGAAATGCATGCAAATGACCGTGAAGTGAAGGGAATTGACCGTGAAATGCCTCGAAATAACTGTGAATCAACACGGAATTGTTTGGGATGACCATGAAATGCATGGGAATGATCATGGTTTGAAGCGAATTGACCGCGAAATGCATATAAATGACCGTGAAGTGAAGGGAATTGACCGTGAAATGCCTCGAAATGACAGTGAATCAACACGGAATTGTTTGGGATGACCCTGAAATGCATGGGAATGATCATAGTTTGAAGCGAATTGACCACGAAATGCATGCAAATGACTGTGAAGTGAAGCGAATTGACCGTGAAATGCCTCGAAATGACCGTGAATCAACACGGAATTGTTTGGGATAACCCTGAAATGCATGGGAATGATCCGTGAAATAGATTTTCGACCATCGACCTGATGGAATCTTAAAAAATAAATAGGTTGGTTGGCTAAAGTTGCTTCTCCTACCCCAAAATCATATAGGGTACGTCAAGTAACTAATTTTGGTTTAGAAGATATTCTTGTTAAATGAAAAAAAGAGACAAAAAAATTTTTGAAAATGTGGGTGAAGTGAAGCGATTGGACCGCGAAATGCGCGAAAGTGATCGTGAAGTGAAGACGCGGGACCGCGAAATGCGTCGAAATGACCGTGAATCAACACGGAATATGCGGATATGATCGTGAAATGCATGGAAATGGCTGTGAAGTGAGGAGATTTGACCGTGAAGTCCTTGGAAATGGTCGTGAAGTGAAGTGACTTGACCGTGAAGTGCATCGAAATGACCGTGAATGTAAACGGAATTGCTGGATATAACCGTGAAATGCATGGAAATGGTCGTGAAGTGAAGAGAATTGATCATGAAATGCTTGGAAATGGCCGCGAAGTGAAGTGAATTGACCGTGAAGTGCGTCGAAATGATCGTGAATGTAAACGGAATTGCTGGATATGATCGTAAAATGCATGGAAATGGCCGTGAAGTGAAGAGAATTGACCGTGAAGTCCTTGGAAATGGCCGTGAAGTGAAGTGAATTGACCGTGAAGAACGTTGAATTGACCGTGAATGAACACGGAATCGCCGGGAATGACTGTGAAATGCTTGGAAATGATGGTGAAGTGAAGTGAATTGACTGCGAAGTGCATGGAAATTGCCGTGAAGTGAAGTGAATTGACCTTAAAGTGCGTCGAATTGATTGGGAATGAACACAAAATCACCGGGAATGACCATGAAATGCATGGAAATGATGGTGAAGTGTGGAAATGGCCTTGAAGTGAAGTGAATTGACCGTGAAGTGCGTCGAAATAACCGTGAACATAAACGGAATTACCGGATATGACCGTGAAATGCATGGAAATGGCCATGAAGTGAAGAGAATTGACTGTGAAATGCTTGGAAATGGTCGTGAAGTGAAGTGAATTGACCGTGAAGTACGTCGAAATGACCGTGAATAAGCACGGAATAGGCGGGAATGACCATGAAATGCATAGAAATGATCGTGAAGTGAAGCGATTGGACCACGAAATGCGCGAAAATGACCGTGAAGTGAAGCGGCATGACCGTGAATTGTGCCGAAATGACCATGAATCAACACGAAATAGGCAGGAATGACCATGATATACATGGAAATGACCGTGAAGTGAGGCGAATTGACCATGAAATGCTCGGAAATGACTGTGAAGTGAAGGGGTATGATCGTGAAATGTGTCGAAATGACCGCGAATCAACACGGAATATGCGGGAATGACCGTGAAATGCATGAAAATGATCGTAAAGTGAAGCGAATTGACCGTGAAATGGTCGAAAGGACCGTGAAGTGAAGGGGTATGACCGTGAAATGCGTCGAAATGACCGTGAATCAACACGGAATATGCGGGAATGACCATGAAATGCATTGAAATAATCGTGAAGTGAAGCGAATTGACAGTGAAATGCGCAAAAATGACCGTGAAGTGAAGGGGTATGACCGTGAAATGCGTCGAAATGACCGTGAATCAACACGGAATATGCGGGAATGACCGTGAAATGCATGAAAATGATCGTGAAGTGAAGTGAACTGACCGTGAAATGCGCAGAAATGACTGTAAAGTGAAGGGATATGACCGTGAAATGCGTCGAAATGACCGTGAATCAACACGGAATATGTGGGAATGACCGTGAAATGCATGAAAATGATCGTGAAATGAAGCGAATTGACCGTGAAATGCGTAAAAATGACCGTGAAGTGAAGGGGTATGACTGTGAAATGCATCGAAATGACCGTGAATCAACACGGAATATGCGGGAATGACCATGAAATGCATGGAAATGATCGTGAAGTGAAGCGAACTGATCGTGAAATGCGTCGAAATGACCGTGAAGTGAAGGGGTATGACCGTGAAATGCGTCGAAATGATCGTGAATCAACACGGAATATGCAGGAATGACCATGAAATGCATGGAAATGATCGTGAAGTGAAGCGAATTGACCATGAAATATGTGAAAATGACCGTGAAGTGAAGGGGTATGACCGTGAAATGCATCGAAATGACCGTGAATCAACACGGAATATGCCGGAATGACCGTGAAATGCATGGAAATGATCGTGAAGTGAAGCGAATTGACCGTGAAATGCGCGGAAATGACCGTGAAGTGAACAGGTATGACCGTGAAATGCGTCGAAATGATCGTGAATCAACACGGAATATGTGGGAATGACCGTGAAATGCATGGAAATGATCGTGAAATGAAGCGAATTGACCGTAAAATGCGTCGAAATGATTGTGAAGTGAAGGGGTATGACCGTGAAATATGTCGAAATGACTGTGAATCAATACGGAATATGCGGGAATGACCGTGAAATGCATGGAAATGATCGTGAAGTGAAGCGAATTGACCGTGAAATGCACGGAAGTGACCGTGAAGTGAAGCGAATTGACCGTGAAATGGATTTTCGACCATCGACCTGATGGAATCTTGGAAAAAACTAGGTCAGTTGGCTAAAGTAGCATCTTCTACCCCAAAATCATATAGGGTATATCAAGTAACTAAGTTTGGTTTAGAAGATATTCTTGTTAAATGAATAAAGAAAGAAATGAAAAAAAGAGAGAAATTTTTTTTTAAATGCTTATATATACATATTTATATAAATATGTATTTGAGAAAATTGTAGGTAGAATAAAGCTCTCTATGTAAAAAATAAAATAAAAATAATAAAAAATAAAAAATTTCATAGATTGGCACAGACTACAGTTATTGCTACGGTTATAATCCGTAGCTAATGATAAAATACCTTTTTCGATTAATCGAAAGACATTCGATTAATCGAAAATTGCAGGATTTTTTTATGCAAACTCGCTGGACAGTTTTGGACCTTTTTCGATTAATCGAAAGACCTTCAATACATATAAAAAGACATCAAAATGGCATGGGCGAGGGCTATGGCTACGGTTATTATCCGTAGCTATAGAATGACCCGTAGCGAAAAGTTCCTGGTTTATTTATTTATTATTATTATTTTTTGCTGTTGTTATCTCACCGCTATTTTTGGGTCCTATTATGAGGTATGTGTTATATCCAAACCGTCTATCTTTTTGACAAACTCGTATTAAGGCTTGAGACGAAAAATAAGACAGATCTAGCTATCGAGTGGACCACACTGTTAAAGGCTGTGGAGGATTGAACGTCTACCATTGAAACCCTTTTAGGGTCACAGTTTTGGATCATTATGAAATTTGTTTTCCTCTTCATCCAGGTCTTTGTGACCTTATGAATAGATTGGATGGAAAATAAATGTTATGGTGGGCCCTACAAAATTTTCAACGGTGAAAATCAATTTTCTGCTGCTCTTTGTGGTGTGGTCCAGTTGATCTCTGAATATGATTTTTTTTGGATAATGCTCCGAAAAGATCTCAAATATCGATGAACGTTGTGGATATAATAAATACATAACTGTGGGGCCCATGTAACGTTGATCTCTTTTGAACCGTTCGTAGGAGTTCGAGGAGCGTCAACGCTGGTCTTCGAGCACCAGACGATCCGCTTGGAGGAAAAAGCGGGGGCATTTTTGACCTTTGGCAAGGCATCCGTACAGCCGGGGCTTATTCTCGCAAGGTAAAATGAGGTGGGCTTGGTCTCGCAAATGGGTCATACGGTCTCATTTGCGAGACCAAGCCCACCTTATTTTACCTTGCAAAAATAAGCCCCAGCTGTACGGACGCCTTCCCAAAGGTTGAAAATGCCCTTGCTTTTTCCTACAAGCTGATCGGCCGCTGCTCGAAGGCGAGGGCTGACGCTCCTCGAACTCCTATGAACGGTTCAAAAGAGTTCAACGTTACATGGTCCCCACAGTTATGTATTTATTATATCCACAACGTTCATCCATATTTCGAGATCATTTCGGAGCATTATCCAAAAACAAAAATCATATCAAAAGATCAACTGAACCACACCACAAAGAGCAGCAGAAAATTGATTTTCACCGTTGGAACTTTTGTAGGGCCCACCATAACATTTATTTTGCATCCAATCTATTCATAAGGTCACAAAGACCTGGATGAAGAGGAAAAACAAATTTCGTAATGATCCAAAACTTATGCAGCCCTAAAAGGGTTTCAATGGTAGACGTTCAATCCTCCACTGCCTTTTACGGTGTGGTCCACTTGATAGCTAGATCTATCTTATTTTTCTTCTCAAGACTTAGTACGAGTTCTCCAAATAGATGGACGGTTTGGATATAACACATACCTCACAAACGGACCCACAAAGGCCGTGGGGATTGCAATAGGGGAAAAAAAAGAAGCTTGGAGTCTATGGCTACGAATTATAACCGCAGCCATAACCGCAGCTCATGCTTTCGATGCCATTGATGACATCGAGCACTAATTGATGACATCGAGCTTAAGTTGTCGATAACATCGAAGGTTTTTCGATATGTACTTAGATATATCGAAGATCTTTCGATTAATCGAAAAAGGTCCAAAACTGTCCAGCGACTTTGCATAAAAAAATCCTGCAATTTTCGATACATATCGAAGTGTATTCGATATTATCGAAGCTATAGCTACGGATTATAGCCGTAGCCATAACCGTAGTCTGTAAAAGTCTATGCAAATTTATTTATTTATTTATTTTTTTTTTTTTTTTTACATGGAGAAATTTATTCTACCTACAATTTTCTCTAATACATATATAAATATGTATATATAAGCATATAAAAAGTTTTTTTTTCTCTTTTTTTCATTTCTTTCTTTATTCATTTTACAAGAATATCTTCTAAACCAAAATTAGTTACTTGATGTACCCTATATGATTTTGGGGTAGGAGAAGCTACTTTAGCCAACTAACCTAGTTATTTTCCAAGATTCCCAACTAATCGAGTCATTTTTCAAGATTCCATCAAGTCGAAGGTTGAAAATCCATTTCATTCACTTTGTGGTCAATTTCAATCAGTTCGCGGTCAATTTCATTCATTTAATTTACTTCACGGTCATTTCATGCATTTCACGGTCAATCCCGGCAATTCCGTTTTGATTCATGGTCATTTCCATGCATTTCATGGTCAATTCCCTTCACTTCACGGTCATTTCCATGCATTTCACGGTCAATTCCCTTCACTTCACGGTCATTTCCATGCATTTCACGATCATTCCCACCTATTCCGTGCTGATTCACGGTAATTTCGACGCATTTCACGGTCGTGCCCCTTCACGGTCATTTTCGCGCATTTCACGGTCCAATCGCTACACTTCACCGTGAAATGTGTCGAAATGACCGTGAATCAACACGGAATATGCGAGAATGACCGTGAAATGCATGGAAATAGCGATTGGACCGTGAAGTGTGCGAAAATGACCGTGGAGTGAAGGGGCATGACCGTGAAATGCTCCGAAATGACCATGAATCAACACGGAATATGTGGGAATGACCGTGAAATGCATGGAAATGATCATGAAGTGAAGCGAATTGACCGTGAAATGCACAGAAATGACCGTAAAGTGAAGGGGTATGACCGTGAAATGAGTCGAAATGACCGTGAATCAACACGAAATATGCGGGAATGACTGTGAAATGCATGAAAATGATCGTGAAGTATAGCGAATTGACCGTGAAATGCGCAAAAATGACAATGAAGTGAAGGGGTATGACCGTGAAATGCGTCGAAATGACCGTGAATCAACACGAAATATGCAGGAATGACCGTGAAATGCATGAAAATGATCGTGAAGTGTAGCGAATTGACCGTGAAATGCACAAAAATGACAATGAAGTGAAGGGGTATGACCGTGAAATGCGTCGAAATGACCGTGAATCAACACGGAATGGGCGGGAATGATCGTGATATGCATGGAAATGACCGTGAAGTGAAGCGAATTGACCATCAATTGCGCGAAAATGACCGTGAAGTGAAGGGAATTGACCGTGAAATGTGTCGAAATGACCGTAAATCAACACAGAATATGCGGGAATGATCGTGAAATGCGTGAGAATGATCGTGAAATGCATAGAAATGATCGTGAAGTGAAGCGAATTGACCGTGAAATGCATCGAAATGACCGTGAAGTGAAGGGGTATGACCGTGAAATGCGTCGAAATGACCGTGAATCAACACGGAATATGTGGGAATGACCGTGAAATGCATGAAAATAATCGTGAAATGAAGCGAATTGACCGTGAAATGCACGAAAATGACCGTGAAGTGAAAGGGTATGACCGTGAAATGCGTCGAAATGACTGTGAATGAACACGGAATATGCGGGAATGATCGTGAAATGCATGGAAATGATCGTGAAGTGAAGCGAATTGACCGTGAAATGTGCGGAAATGACCGTGAAGTGAAGGGGTATGACCATGAAATGCATCGAAATGACCGTGAATCAACACGGAATATGCGGGAATGACCATGAAATGCATGGAAATGATGGTGAAGTGCAGCTATTGGACAGTGAAATGCACGAAAATGACCTTGAAGTGAAGGGGTATGACCGTGAAATGCATCGAAATGACCGTGAATCAACACAGAATATGCAGGAATGACCGTGAAATGCATGGAAATGATCGTGAAGTGTAGCGAATTGACCATGAAATGATCGAAAATGACCGTGAAGTGAAGGGGTAAAATAGTGAAATGCGTCAAAATGAGCGTGAATCAACACGGAATAACCTAAACCTAAACCTTTAACCTATAACCTAAACGTATAACCTATAAGCTAGACCCAAACCTAAACCTATAACCTATAACCTATAACCTAAACCTAAACCTTAACCTATTCTCAATTTCCTAAACCTATAACCTAAACCTAAACCTAAACCTTAGCCTAAACCTAAACCTAAACCTTAACCTATAACCTATAACCTATAATCAAAACCTATTCTTAAATCCCTAAACCTGAAATGTGCGGAAATGACCATGAAGTGAAGGGGCATGACCGTGAAATGCGTCGAAATGACTGTGAATCAACACGGAATAAGCGGGAATGACCGTGATATGCATGGAAATGACCGTGAAGTGAAGCGAATTGACCGTGAAATGAGCGAAAATGACCGTGAAGTGAAGGGAATTTACCGTGAAATGCATCGAAATGACCGTGAATCAACACGGAATAGGCGGGAATGACCGTGATATGCATGGAAATCACGGTCATTGCCTCCTATTCCGTGTTGATTCACGGTCATTTTGGCGCATTTCACAGTCATGCCCCTTCACTTCACGGTCATTTCCGCGCAATTTAAGGTCTAATCGGCTCACTTCACGATCATTTGCATGCATATCACGGTCATTCCCGCCTATTCCGTGTTGACTCACGGTCATTTTGACGCATTTCACGGTTAATTCCCTTCATTTCACGGTCATTTCCATGCATTTCACGGTCAATACGCTTCACTTTATGGTCATTTCTACGCATTTCACGGTCATTCCCGCCTATTCCGTGTTGATTCACGGTCGTTTTGGCGCATTTCACGGTCAATTCCCTTCATTTCATGGTCATTTCCATGCATTTCACGGTCAGTTCGCTTCACTTCACCCCCATTTCCATGCATATCACGGTCATTCCCGCCTTCCGTGTTGATTCACAGTCATTTTGACGCATTTCACAGTGAAGTGTATCGATTGGACCGTGAAATGCGCGGAAATGACCGTGAAGTGAAGCGGCATGACCGTGAAATGCGTTGAAATGACAGTGAATCAACACGGAATAGGCAGGAATGACCATGAAATGCATGGAAATGACCGTGAAGTGGATCGAATTGACCGTGAAATGCGTGGAAATGACCGTAAAATGAAGGGAATTGACCGTGAAATGAGCCGAAATGACCGTGATCAACACGGAATAGGCGGGAATGACCGTGACATGCGTGGAAAGGACCGTGAAGTGAAGCGAATTGACCGTGAAATGCATGGAAATGACCATGAAATGAAGGGAATTGACCGTTAAATGCGTCGAAATGACCGTGAATTAACATGGAATAGGCGGGAATGACAGTAAAATGCATGGAAATAACCGTGAAGTGAAGTGAAATGACCGTGAAATGCATGGAAATGACCATGAAATGAAGGAAATTGACCGTGAAATGCGCTGAAATGACCGTGAATCAACACGGAATAGGCGGGAATGATCGTGAAATGCGTGGAAATGACCGTGAAGTGAAGCGAATTGACCATAAAATGCATGGAAATGACCGTGAAATGAAGGGAATTGACCGTAAAATGCGCCGAAATGACCGTGAATCAACACAGAATAGGCGGAATGACCGTGAAATGCATGGAAATGACCGTGAAGTGAAGCGAATTGACCGTGAAATACACGGAAATGACCGTGAAATGAAAGGAATTGACCGTGAAATGCGCCGAAATGACCGTGAATCAACACGGAATAGGCGGTAATGACTGTGAAATGCATGGAAATGACCGTGAAGTGAAGCGAATTGACCGTGAAATGCATGGAAATGACCGTGAAATGAAGGGAATTGACTGTGAAATGCACCGAAATGACCGTGAATCAACACGGAATAGGCGGGAATGACCATGAAATGCATGGAAATGACCGTGAAGTGAAGCGAATTGACCGTGAAATGCATGGAAATGACCGTGAAATGAAGGGAATTGACCGTGAAATGCGTCGAAATAACCGTGAATCAACACAGACTAGGCGGGAATGACCTTGATATGCATGAAAATCATGGCCATTCCCGCCTATTTTGTGTTGATTTACGATCATTTTGGCGCATTTCATGGTCAATTCCCTTCACTTCATGGTCATTTCCATGCACTTCACGGTCATTTCCACGCATTTCACGGTCATTCCCACCTATTCTGTGTTGATTCAAGGTCATTTCGGCGCATTTCACAATCAATTTCCTTCATTTCACGGTCATTTCCATGCATTTCACGATCAATTCACTTCACTTCATGGTCATTTCCATGCATTTCACGGTCATTCCCGCCTATTCCATGTTGATTCACGGTCATTTCGACGCATTTCACGGTGAAGTATAGCGATTGGACCGTGAAATGCGCGGAAATGACTGTGAAGTGAAGGGGCATGACCATGAAATGCATCGAAATGACCGTGAATTAACATGGAATAGGCGGGAATGACCGTGATATGCATGAAAATGACCGTGAAGTGAGGCGAATGGACCGTAAAGTATATGGAAATGACCGTGAAGTGAAGGGGCATTACCATGAAATGCGTTGAAATGACCGTGAATCAACATGGAATAGGCGGGAATGACCGTGAAATGCGTGGAAATGACCGTGAAGTGAAGCGAATTGACCGTGAAATGCATGGAAATGACCGTGAAATGCGTCGAAATGACCGTGAATCAACACGGAATAGGCGGGAATGACCGTGATATGCATGGAAATGATCGTGAAGTGCAGCGATTGGACCGTGAAATGATTGAAATTGACTGCAAACTGATTGAAAGTATCTGCGAAGTGAATGAAATGGATTTTCGACCATCGACCTAATGGAATCTTGGAAGATAACAAGGTTAGTTGGCTAAAGTAGCTTCTCCTACCCCAAAATCATAAATGGTATGTCAAGTAACTAAATTTGGTTTAGAAGATATTCTTGTTAAATGAATAAAGAAATAAATGAAAAAAAAGGGAAAAAAATTTTATATGCTTATATATACATATTTATATAAATATGTATTAGAGAAAATTGTAGGTGGAATAAATTTCTCCATGTAAAAAATAAAAAAAAAAAAAATTTGCATAGACTTTCAGGGGCTACAGTTATGGCTACGGCTATAATCCGTAGCTATAGCTTCAATACATATCAAATACACTTCGATATATTAAACTCGCTGGACTGTTCTGGACTTTTTCGATTAATTGAAAGACCTTCGATACATATAAAAGGATATATTGAAATGGCAGGCGATATGGATATGGCTATGGTTATAATCCGTAGCTATAAATTCCTGGTTTTAAAATAAATAAAAAATAAAAAAATTTTGCTGTTGTAATCCCCACCGCTTTTTGTGGTCCTACTGTGAGGTATGTGTTATATCCAAACTGTTCATCTATTTGGCAAACTCATATTAAGGCTTGAGGCAAAAAATCTGACAGATTTAGCTATCAAGTGGACCACAATGTAAAAGGCTTTGGCAGACAGATTTAGCTATCAAGTTGAAACCCTTTCAGAGTCACGGAAGTTTTGGATCATTATAAAATTTGTTTTTCCTGTTCATCCAGGTCTTTTTAACCCTATGAATAGATTGGATGGAAAATAAATGTTATGGTGACCCCTACAAAAGTTTCAACGTTGAAAATCAATTTTCTGCTGTTCTTTGTGGTGTGGTCCAGTCGATCTTTGGATATGATTTTTTTTTCTTGATAATGCACCGAAATGATCTCGAAATGTGGATTAACGTTGTGGATATAATAAATACATAACTGTGGGGCCATGTAACTTTAATATCTTGTGAACCGTTCGTACAACTCGGAGTTCGAGGAGCGTCAGCGCTCGTCTTCGCAGATGAAGGAAAAAGCCGTGGCATTTTCGCCCTTTGGGAAGGCGTTATTTTTCAAGGTAAAATGAGGTGAGCTTCGTCTTGCAAATGGGCCATAAATGGGTCGCACACTCGCAAATTTCCCATAGAAAAACACCGCGTGGAAGTTCCACATAAATCGGATTGCGTACTGAGTTACTCAGTAGGCTCTTATTGTATTGAGTAAATTCTGGTGGGCCCACATAAATGTATGTGGTTAATCCACACCGTCCATTTGTGTTTCCATCTCGTTTAAGGGGTTGAGATAAAAATTGAAGGACATATAAAGCTCAACCGGACCATACCATAGGAAACATTGAGAATAATAATTTCCACCAATGAAACTTTTCCAGGCCCCACAGTGATGTTTATTTGTCATCCAACCTATTCATAAGATCACAAAAACATGGATGAAGGGAAAACAAAAATATGTGCTTGATCTAAAACTTTAATAGACCTCAAGAAATTTTCAACGGTAGAATCCACACTATTTCTGTGGTGTGGGTCCATTTTAGATTCAGATATGCTTTATTTTTGGGATCAAGCCCTAAAATTACCTGGTAAAATGGATGAAAGGAGTGGATAAAATATATAAATCACAGTGAACTTCACAGAGTTTACTCGGTACACTTAGCGTACTGAGTTACTCACTGAGCAATCCGCTTCCACTTCCATCGTCCATCATGACATATGAGATTTAAAAATAAAAAAATTAATAAAAAATAAAAAAAACAACTAGACACATCCAAATCTTAAGTGGGCCATGCTACATAAGCAGTAGGAAATAGACTCGTAATGCTGAAAACTTACCGGGGCAATCAAACTGATATTTGTGTTTTCCTTCATCCAAGTTTGTTTGTGTGAACTTACAAAGAGGTTAGATGGCAAATAAATCTTATAGTAGACTTTAAGAAAGATTCAATGGTAGCCTTTCAATTGGCGCTTCCTTTTTAGGTATGGTCCATTTGAGCTTTCGATCTGCTTTATTTCTGGGCTCATTCTTTAAAATTGATGGACAATGTAGATCTAAAACATAAATCATCTCAGGCCAGACAAGCTCCACACTTTAAAAGTCAGGTTGGATAGCCAGTCAATCTATTTAGTGGA
This sequence comes from Magnolia changhungtana, assembly GCA_030180095.1. NCBI lineage: Eukaryota > Viridiplantae > Streptophyta > Magnoliopsida > Magnoliales > Magnoliaceae > Magnolia > Magnolia changhungtana. The sequence continues at coordinate 3,458,637 of JASAUF010000467.1, read as the reverse complement.
GAGACTTGGGCTAATGATTTTCCCGTGCCTTCACGATCTGCACTCTACTCCAAATTTTCTTTTAATAGAGAGCGTGTGAGGATTAGAAAAGTGTGACGAAGCTATTGTAACCTGGTGAAATTAGAAACAAGATTGTACATTCATTCGAATGGGCTTTTTTTTCTTCTTCTTCTTCTTCTTGGGTTAGGTTGTTAGTACACACATGTCAGTACACATTCCATGTTAGCCACCCCACTAGGGATCGATACCAAGACCTCAAGTGTTGAAACGAGGTATCTCCCCTCAGTTTACCAGTTGAGCTATGGATCCGGGTGTCATTCATTCGAATGGGCTTCCCAAAAAGAAATGAGTCTTAACTTAGTAGCAAGCTGTTACATGAGATCACACATGACTTGCATGGTTGAGTTGGGTGGCTTGTCCCATTCATTTCTATCTCACACATGACTTGCATGGTTGAGTTGGGTGGCTTGTCCCATTCATTTGTAGCTCTGTGCCAATGTACGTGTATGCCCTCATGCCTTTAAATACCCACTATCTCAGCCTTCAAAGACAGCTTATCTTCAAACACTCAGCTTACCACCTTCTCTATCTTCTTTTCACTCAATCATGTCTCTTATTATGGGCAGTGGCCACTCAGATGCTCCCACCACTGGGAAGAATGGAAAAAAGGAAATTGGCCGTGCTGCTGCAAACTATCACCCTAGTGTATCTGGAGATCGATTCATTGCAGCATCTTTAGATGAGAAGGTGAGAGAAAGATATTTCCATGTGTTCAATTAGTAAATCAGTCTGTGTCAGACATACGTAGATTTATATGTGTCTATTTCCATGCTTCATAGAGCTCGACTCTACCAGATCCCCTGGTGATCATATCAGTAATACATACTTGTATGTAGGTTTTGCAATTTATACAAACGCATGCATGCGCTAATATACATACATTGGTAAAATCAAATTTTTGAAGAATTTTATTATCAAAATCTTCCTTTTAATAGTTTAAAATTGTTATTATTCATCATTTCTCCAAAATCTATAAAAATGTTTTTCTTGAAACCAATGTGATATTTTTATGCCATGTCTGATTATATGTGGCATTAACATAGGAGCTTGATCCATGCACTAAGCAACGTGCTGAAAAACTGAAGGAAGACGTGAAGAAAATTCTCTCTGATGTCAATAACTCAGTGCAAAAATTGAATTTGATTGATGCAATTCAGCGCCTTGGTGTCGCTTACCACTTTGAAACAGATATAGAAAAGGAATTGCAAGGGATCTATGATGACTATAACGATAATGGTGATAATCTCCATGCTGTTGCTCTCCGATTTCGACTACTAAGGCAACAAGGATATACTGTGTCATCTGGTAAGTGTCCCGCAACTAAATCTTATATGCATCCGTGTGCAGAAAACACATGTATGCATTTGCATTTGCATGCATACACATGCCCAAAACAACTGCATGCATCTCTACTACATTGATCATAGTTAAAAATAAAATAAAATAAAATTATCTTTGGATTATTGACGTCCTGAAACGTTTGGATTGTGTAACAGATGTGTTTAGAAAGTTTAAAGACAATGAGGGTAAGTTCAAGGCCACATTGAGCAGTGACATAAGGGGTTTGTTAAGTTTATATGAAGCGGCATACCTCCGAATACATGGGGATGATATACTTGATGAAGCCATTACTTTCACTAGATTGCACCTCAAATCAGCAATGCCGCATCTTACATCTCCCCTAGCAAAGCTAGTAGAACTTGCATTAGAAGTACCACTTGGAAAACACGTGGAGAGGCTACAGTCAACGTACTACATCTCAATCTATGAGGAGGATAAGGAACGAAGTGATGTGCTATTGGAGTTTGCAAAGTTAGATTTCAATATATTACAGTCATCGCACGAGAGGGAGCTAAGAGACATCTCAAGGTAAGTTTTGTCCGGTACACGTGAGACCTTTTCCTTTTGATCAATAGCTTTCTAGGTGGACAATCATGATTGAGTAGAGAAACAAAATAAGTCCAGTACTCTTTTTCGAGCTTGCACTATGAATTTCTTATGATTCCATAGTACCGTGGTGTGGTTTGGTTTTACTAACCATTATATATATATATATATATACACACACACACACACACGGAAACGATCACCTGCGAACCAGTTCGTATGTACTACGTACAAACTTTTTTGAGAACCCATCATACGTGATTTTGATCCAAAATCTGAACCGTTCATGTGAAGCAGCACCTCGTGAAACCCCCCGAGACCAAGTTTTACTTTGATCTAAAACTTCTACGGGCCATGAAATATAAAAACTATTTCCTCCCTTGATTTGCGTTTCTCTTTGCTATGGCCCACCAGAATTTTAGATCGGGGTGAAAATTTTTCATATAGGGTTTCATGGGATTCTGCATCACATGGACCGTTCCGATTAGACACTGATGGCACGTGTGCAAAGGTGCGCACGTGCGCAGGTGCATGGGGAGCATGACTCTATATATATGTGTGTGCGAGCGCGCGCTCAATTGCGTGCGAACTTTTCGAGAACGCATCATAGGTGATGTGACTTCAAAATTTAAATGGTCCACGTGAAGCAGCAGGCCCAATTTTTATTTTGATCCAAAACTTTGGTGATATATATATATATATATATATATATATATATATATATATATATATATATATATATATATATATATATATATAAATTGAATCAGAAAGAAAGCTTTGCAGGACTAGACAGGATTTGGGCTCCCAAAAAATAATAATAATAATAATAAAGGAGCCTATCATTTAACAAAACGAAACCTATACCCTCAGAGCCCTAAGATTTCTTTTTAATGGCCCCAACCATGCTTTATCCAGCAGCATTAATCCCCTAATCTCAATTGGGAGATCATATAGAACCCAGTAGGAGTTCTATTGAGAGCTACTCCCAATGCGAGCCAAAGCATCCGCCGGGCCGTTTTCCTCCCTCGGGATGTGGCGAAAGGAGAAGGACCCCCGAGATTTTAGAGCTTCAATTCTCTTTAGCCAATGTTTCCAAACCCAGTTCAAGTTTGAGAACTCATCATATCGTGATGTGATTCCATAAATCTGAACGGTCCACATTATGCAGCACCCCATGAAACCCCCAAGGCCCAACTTTTAATTTGATCCAAAACTTTGGTGGGACACGAAAAATGAAAAAAGTTTCCTCCCTTGATTTGCATCTATCTTTACTATGGCCCACCAAAGTTTTATATCAGGGTGAAAATTGGTCCCTCAGGGTTTCATGTGATTCCGCATCACATGGACCGTTCGGATTAAATATTCATGACACGTGTGCAAAAGTGCGCACGTGCACAAGTCAGGTGAGCATGCATATATATATACATATATATATATATATAGAGAGAGAGAGAGAGAGAGAGAGAGAGAGAGATAGTCATGCTCCCCCCGCACCTACGCACGTGCGCACCTTTGTACACGTGCCATGGGTGTCTAATCTGAACAATCCATGTGATTCGGAATCCCATGAAACCCCATGTGACAAATTTTCACCCCGATCTAAAATTCTGGTGGGCCATAGTAGTGAGAAATGAAAATCAAGGGAGGAAACTGTTTTCATTTTTTATGGCCCATCAAAAATTTAGATCAAAGTAAAACTTGGGCCTGGGGGGTTTCACGAGGTGCTTCTTCACATGAACGGTTCAGATTTTAGATCCCCATCACATATGATGGGTTCTCAAAAAAGTTCGTAGGTAGTACGTACGAACTGGTTCACAGGTGAGCATTTCCGTGTGTGTGTGTGTGTGTGTGTATGGGAAAAGGTACAATGCGCTCTAGCTGATTTTAACACCCCATGAGGTCGAGCTGTGTGGGCCCTATCGTGATGCGTTTCGAACATCTACTCCATCAGTCAGATGCACCATTCCATCGTGGGCCTAGGTCTCAAAAATCAAGTCAATCTGTGACTTGTGTTGGCCACACCACATACAGAAGTGGGGAGGGGCCATGCACCATTAAAACATTCATAACCATTTTTGAGGGCCCACCAAGATGTATTCTGAAAATCCAGCCCATCCATTATGTGTGTCCGACTTGAATGAGGGTCCAGACCAAGTTTCAGGCGCATGCAAAACTCAGGTGGGCCCCACCAAGTGGTTTTATATGTTTTAACGGTGTCTTCACATGATTTTAGATGGTATGGCCCACCTGTGTTCCGTATACGGCTGATTTTTGGGATATCCCATAATTTAAAGGGTACCCAACAAATGCACGGTGTTGATGGTCGACACGCATCACGATGGGACCCACACAGCTCGACCTCACGGGAGCTTATCATCAGCTCGAGCACATTGTACCTTTGGGCCATACCATCTAAAATCATGTGAAGACATGTCAAAAACATATAAAAGCACTTGGTGGGGCCCACCTGAGTTTTGAATGCTGCTGAAACTTGGTCTGAACCCTCATCCAAGTGGGACACACATAATGGATGGGATGGATTTGCAAACCACATCTCGGTGGGCCCAAAAAATGATTATTAATGTTTTAATGGTGCACGGTCCCTCTCAACTTCTGTATGTGGTGTGGCCCACACAAGTCACGGATTGACCTGATTTTTTAGACCTAGGCCCATGATGAAATGGTGCATCTGACTGATGGGGTAGATGTTCGAAACGCATCACGATGGGGCCCACACAGCTCGACTTCATGGGACATTCCCATCAGCTCGAGCGCATAGTACCTTTTCCCTATATATATATATATATATATATATATATATATATATATATATATATATATATATATATATATATATATATATATATATATATATATAGGGAAAAGGTAAAGCGTAAAGCGGTCGTCCGTGAGGTCGAGCTATGTGGGCCCCACCGTGATGCCTTTCGAACATCAACACAGTCCACCAGATGCACCATTCCATGGTGAGCCTGGACGGCCCAAAATCAGGTCAATCCGTGAATCAGGTGGGCCACACCATCTAAAACCATAAGTATACATGCCAAAAACATATAAAAGCACTGGTGGGACCCACCTGAGTTTTTCATGCACCTAAAACTTGGTCTGAACCCTCATTCAAGTGGGACACACATAACAGATGGGCTGGATTTGCAAACCACATCTCGGTGGGCCCTCAAAAATGGTTATGAATGTTTTAATGGTGCACGGCCCCTCTGCACTTCTGTATGTGGTGTGGCCCACTAAAGTCACAGATTGACTTGATTTTGGGCCGTCCAGGCCCACCATGGAATGGTGCATCTGGTGGACAGTGTTGATGTTCGAAAGGCATCACGGTGGGGCCCACACAACTCGACCTCACGGACGACTGCTTTACGCTTGAGCGCATAGTACCTTTTCCCTATATATATATATATATATATATATATATATATATATATATATATATAGCTTAAAATATATCTATGTGCATTCATGTACCTACCCATCGGGTTTTAGATTGACTTGGACTAGGTGACTTTGAATCTTTGTTATTTTTGGGTTTATGATCTAAAATGATATGTAAAATGGATGGATGGATAAAATTCATACATCATGTTGGCCCCTCAATGGAGCTCAAGCCTCCACCTCGCCTGAGCTCGGAACAGGCGAGGTAGTACCTAATCCGCGCCCACATGAGATGCTTAAAGTTGTATTGCAATACACGTATCATATGTGAGGTGCTTTTGAAGTCGTATGATACTTCAAGTTTTGTTGCAATACAAGTGTCATATGTGAGATGCTTGAAGTTGTATAGTAGAACATGTGGCACAATAGATAAATTACCACATTTGACATATGAGTAGCAGCACATGAGCAAATTGACATATATAGCACATATGGAATAAAATTCCGCTGCCTTCAATCAAGTTCAAGTGCATCATATCCGTGAATTAAAGCTTTTTCCACTCATGGCTCTTGTTCAACTTTCTAGCTCTGATTGTCCAACCAGCCATTTGCAAGTAAAAGGAAGGGAGGAGATCGTTCGCCGCTCTGCAAAATACAAACCTAGCATTTGGGGGGACTACTTCATCGCATCCTCTCCGCACGTAAGTAGCGCTACATCACAATTGTAAGATACATGCTACTCATGAGGTAGAGATCACCATGATCAAACCATGGACCAAAAATCACGTGGGACCACTCATCAATTGGGCCACATGTATATGAGAAAATCCATCGCTTTGAAAGCAAGTCACCAATGGTTCTCTCTCCTAGAACTGCATCACGTGTAATGTCCACCCATTGAGGGCCTCCTTGGGAGCTTGGATTTCAAATACATGGATTCTGAATCAAGGTGATTTTGAGTCAACAATGATTTTGAATATTCCTTACATTGCGTTTGTCTACAAAATTATCTTGTAATCTAAAAATAACAATGCATTAAAATTATGTAGTATATTTATATGAGCTTGAATTTAATTACTAAATCAATTTTAAGATCATTAATCAGTATACATATGTGATATATCAAATAATTATAATGAGCCGAATGAAATATATACTTTGACAAAAAATTATGAAATTAAAAGCCTCAGTTAGGCCACAAGTATATGATCACAACCAAGTGACTAACAAACATTTTTTAACCGGATAGGCCACAAGTATAGGATCTACTCCATCCATCTGTTTTTAAATACATTAATAGGACCTGATTCTAAAAAATAGGAAGATCCAAAACTCAGGTGGGACACACTAACAAACAGTGGGAACAATAATGTCAGTTAAAACCTTCAGTTCAAAATAGTTTAAAACCATTTCAAATTAAAATAAACCAAAGACCTAGCCGTTTTAAATTTATGATTTTACTGTAGTGTTTTTGGATAATTCTATTGATGTAATTTTAGTAATGCAGTTGATAATCTCATGGAAGGAAAAAATTGCAAAACTCAACACAAGTGATGATGGACAATCCCCTTGATTCTAAATACCCTCCAATCTAGGCTCCCAAACACTCCTAAATTTTGAATACCCTCCAACATGCCCAATCCATGCTGCCAAATGGCTCAAAGGTTGCAAGGGCAGTCCCATGGTGACCCGCGTCCATCAGCACACATGAAGTCTACAAGGATATATGTGACAATTTTTCATGTCCATGTGATTCTATGTGGGGAGTGGATTCAATAAGGTCATGATAGTGGGGCTCAACTTGATGTATATGTTGTACATACATGCCCTTCATCTGTTTTGTCTTATCATTTCATGATCAGGGCATGTGCCCAAAAAATAATGATCCAAATTTTATGTGGAATGCCAACTATTAAAAACTTTCTATGGGCCACCAGAATGTTTATTTGCCATCCAACCTATCGATAAGGTCATATCAACATAGGTTTTTGACAATAATTACAAATATCAACATAGGTTTTTGACAATAAGATTCTGTTTATAGAATGGTGTGGAAATATCAACATAGGTTTTTGACAATAATTACAAATATAAAGAGTCCAGTGCTAATAAGAAACCCACCCACTAAAATCCAGTCAGTACAAATGAATTAAAAAACAAAAAAGAAAAGAAAAACTAAAACCAATTCTTGAAAACTGTCCATGCATGAGATGTCTTGCAAATAAGAAGATACACTCCTCCCAGTATTTCACAGTCAATCTACACTAAAAACATTATATTTAACATGTTTAAGAATTAGAAGTCAACATTCGCTTTTCTATATATTAGAGTGGCAATGGAGTCATTCACCTGCTTCTTTGTCAAAGGCAATGTAGCCACCTTCACAATAACAGTGAGCAAGATAATTGCAAATCCATATGCATAGGGAACGTGTAAAGTTGCAAGTCCATCCTTCAGCACCTGTCACCAATGCAATAGTTCAATCATTCACATCTACACCGGTCCTCAATGCAACCAAAATCCAGAACAGTTGAGCAAATTAAACACAAAATATTTCACCTGTCATGACAAACAGCAGAAGCAAAGCAATGGGGAGAATGTTTACGCAAGAATGAGTTCAATCATATCAGGTAATCTACTGTGCTGAAGTTCAAGAAACACAGAGAAAATCCAGAAACTTTCACACAATGTCAGGATGGCAAAATCAAGAAATACAGTAAGTGAATCAGGCTTTTCACAATATGATGGCACAATCATATACATTTCAACTCAAATCCATCGGATCTCAAACCCACAAGACAAATAGGACAATTAGTTATTCTTAAATCCAAATGAAGGGCCCAAGATCCATAAACTAAATCCTTCAACCAGGCACACAGGCCACCACATTGACAACAACAAAAATTTCCAACAATGCTTCAAAGCAATGAATTATTAAATCTGAGCAAGAAAAATCATGAATCAAGTCAAAATGAAATCAAATGAAAAAAATAAAGCAATCATTTATGATGCACTGAAATTGCAAATGGCTTAGCATTTATGGCCAAATTGCACATTCATGACTATAAGCATTTGTGGACGGCCCGCACTCAATGTGCATGGATGGTCCATCACATTGTAAGAGTAGCCTGTACTTTGTGCCAGGGTAGTTATACAATGGGCTATACCTGATGAGCATATGTGATCATTTACATCTATAAAAACTCTCATTGATAGGTGAGCCACTAGGGCGCGTTTGGATGATAAGTTACTTATGCCTCAAGCTCCTACTTATGTATCTCTTCTATGAGGAATTTCATCAAACTTCTGGTAAGCATCTCCAATTGCTCCACAAACAAAATAAAATGAAGAATAGAATAACAAAACATTTCATCCGATCCTTTTATAAAAAATATGGATTTGGAAACATACAATTTGTATAAATTTGATGTAACAGTACCATATATTCCTTGTGATCATTAATCGCATTTGTATAAAATCTTCAAGCGGTAGCTACTACAGCCGAAGTTCGAATTCCGATGCTGAAAGCTCAAAGAACACAGAAAAATGCCCCAAATCTAGATATCTTCACTAGCATTCCTTCAAAATACACGGCCGTAACAAGACAGAGGATGAACAGAGGAACATACCTTTAAGAGAAGCAACGAGAGATCTGAAATCTGCAAGCATTTCCTTCAAAGAACTGCATAAGGATGCTGCAGGTCCGCCATTAAAGCCACAGAGAGCTTCGCTACACAGAAACTCCTTGAATCCCTAAGTTTCTCTCACAAATCCCAATTTCAAACCTCTGAATTCTCCATTTCAGCCAAAACCAATTCAAAAGGAGCTCAAAATCTGCAGATTTCTCCCAAAATCCCCTGTAACTCTTCTCGTAATCGAACGACAGAGCTTTCTGGTTTTTTGCGTGAGCGAGAGGGAGTGGCAGAGAGAGGGAGGGAAAGCGAGAGCGAGAGCGAGAGCGAGAGGAGAGGGAGAGCGCGCGCGAGGGAGGGAGAGGGAGCGGCAGAGAGAGGGAGGGAGAGGGAGAGGAGACAGTCGGCGCCGTTTGAGAGGGAGACGGATTGGCTGGTGTACCACACACCAGCTATATAGCTATGTATTGACGTCAGCAAGTTCTGTGGGTCCCATCATCAGGTATGTGTTATATCCAAACTGTCCATCCATTTGGCGAGCTAATCTTAAGGCTTGAGCCAAAAAATAAGATAGATATAAATATCAATTCGATCACAATGCAAAAAGCAGTGGGGATTTAACGTTTATCATTGAAACCCTTTTGGAGGTGGCAGAAGTTTCGGATCAATATGAAATTTGTTTTTCCTCTTAATCCGTGCGTTTTAGACCTAATTAACCGATTGGATGGAAAATAAATGTTCAGGTGGGCCCTTCGAATTTTTTAATGGTGAAAATCATTATCCTTGCTGCTATTTTTTGGTGTGGTCCATTTGAGGCTTGGATATGATTCATTTTTAGTGTAATGCTCTAAAATGATCTTGAAAAATGGATGAAAGGTATAGATAATAAATACATCATTGTGGAGCCATGTAACTTTGATCTCCTTTGAACCGTTCGTACAAACAGCGGGTGTGTGGTACACCAGCCAATCCGCTTCCGTTTGAGAGAGGGTAATCAGGGATTTGTTTTCTATACAAAGACGTTAGAGCTGGCCGCCGGCAAGGGTAGCCCCATCGGTCGGCTAAAGCCCATTTTCTTGCAGTGGTGGAGGAAGGGAAAACACAAATATCAACTGTATCTAAAACTTCTGTAACATAAAAGTTCTTAGTGGTGAGCATTCAATCACCACTATTTCTAAGGTGCGGTCCTACCGAGATTTGGATCTGCTTCATTTTTGGGCCCATATAATAAATCCGGCTAGAAAAACGGATGAATGGTGTGGATATACAGAAAATACATCAAGATGGCCCCCACGATCAATGCCTTAGCGAAGTCATGTTTCCAAACTTCACTGACGCGTCTCCCTTCTGTGTGGTGCTGATGATGCAGATGCCTGATGCACGGATTAATGAAAGGGTTGAAGAACTGAAGAAAGAAGTGAAGAGGATGCTAAGGACTAAGAGTGGGCTATTTCAAAAAATGAGCTTGGTTGATGAAATCCAACGTCTCGGTGTGGCTTATCACTTTGAGGTGGAGATTGAAGAGGCCATGCGCCAGATATACGATGCCCATATCAACGGTGATTATGATGGTGGTGATGATCTGCATGCAGTGGCGCTCCAATTTCGATTGCTAAGACAACATGGATACAACATACCACCTGGTATATGTCCTCTGCTGCTAGTGAAAGTTACATTTTCATGGCATGCATGTATTTAATGTGTGTTCGTGTCTCTCTCTCTCTCTCTCTCTCTCTCTCTCTCTCTCTCTACATATATATATATATATATATATATATATAAGGTACTATGTGCTCGACATGAGGTCGAGCTGTGTGGGCCCCACCGTGATGCGTGTCGACCATCAACACCGTGCATTTGATGGGTCCCCTTTAAATTATGGGATATCCTAAAAATCAGCTGTATACGGAACTCAGGTGGGCCATACCATCTAAAATCATGTGAAGACATGCCAAAAACATATAAAAGTACTTGGTGGGGCCCACCTGAGTTTTGAATGCTGCTTAAACGTGGTCTGAACCCTCATCCAAGCGGCACACACATAATGGATGGGCTGGATTTGCAAACCACATCTCGTTGGGCCCAAAAAATGATTATGAATGTTTTAATGGTACACGGCCCCTCTCAACTTCTGTATGTGGTATGGCCCACACAAGTCACGGATTGACTTGATTTTTGAGACCTAGGCCCACGATGGAATGGTGCATTTGACTGATGGGGTAGATGTTCGAAACGCATCACGGTGGGGCCCACACAGCTCCACCTCATGGGATGTTCCCATTAGAGAGGCATGCTCACCTATGCACCTACGCACGTGCGCACCTTTGCACACATGCCATGGGTGTCGAATCCAAACGGTCCATAAGATGCGGAATCCCATAAAACCTTAATCTAAGATTCTGGTGGGACATAGCAAAGAGAAATTCAAATCAAGGGAAGAAACTGTTTGCATTTTTCATGGCCCACCGAGGTTTTGGATCAAAGTAAAATTTCGTACCAGGGGGTTTCATGAGGTTCTGCTTCATGTGGACCGTTCGAATTTTCGAAACTCATCAGATATGATGACTTCTCAAAAAAGTTCGTATGTAGTACGTACGAACTGGTTCGCAGGTGAGCGTTTGCATTTCCGTATGTGTGTGTCTATATATATATATATAACGTTCACCTGCAAACCACGGACTACATACAAACTTTTTTGAGAACTCATCATATCTGATGAGTCTCGAAAATCTGAACGGTCCACATGAAGCAGAACCTCTTGAAACCCCTTGGTACCAATTTTTACTTTGAACCAAAACTTCGGTGGGCCATAAAAAATGCAAATAGTTTCTTCCCTTGATTTGAATTTCTCTTTGTTATGGTCCACTAGAATCTTAGATCAGGGTGAAAATTCACCCCTTATGGTTTCATGGGATTCCGCATCTTATGGACCATTCGGATTCGACACTCATGACACGTGTACAAAGGTGCGCACATGCGTAGGTGCGTAGGTGAGCATGCCTCTCTCTCTCTATATATATATGTGTGTGTGTGTTATATATACGTGGGAAAAGGTTCTATCCGGTTGAGCTCATGGGAACTCCCCGTGAGGTCAAGCTGTGTGGACCCCACCATGATGTATGTCAAGCATCAACACCATCAGTCAAATGCACCATTCCATAATGGGCCCGATGCTTAAAAATCAAGTCAATCTGTGACTTGTGTAGGCCACACCACATACAAAATTTAAGAGGGGTTACCCTCCATTAAAACATTCATAATCATTTGTTGGGCCCACCAAGATGTGGTTCACAAATCCAGCCCATCCATTATGTGTGTCCCACTTGGATGAGGGGTCAGACCAAGTTTCAGACGCATCCAAATTTCAAGTGGGCCCCACCAAGTGCTTTTATATGTTTTAGGCATGTGTTCACATGATTTTAGATGGTATGGGCCACCTGAGTCCCAGCTGATTTTTGGAATATCCCATAATTTAAAGGGGACCTATCAAATGCACGGGGTTGATGTTCGGCATACATCATGATGGGGCCCACATATGAGAGTTCCCATGAGGTCGACCACATAGAACCATTTCCATATAGGGCCCACATATGGAAGTTCCCATGAGGTTGAGATGTATAGGCCCCACCGGGATGCGTGTCGAACATCTACCCCATCAGCCAGATTGATGCGCCATTCCATGGTGGCCTCCCGCTTAAAAACCAAGTCAATCCATGACTTGTGTGGGCCACACCACATACAAAGAGGGATTACCCTCCCATTCAAACATTCATAATAATTTGTTGGGCCCATCGAGATATGGTTCGTAAATCTAGCCCATCCACTATGTGTGTCCCACTTGGATGAGGGGTCAGACCAAGTTTCAAACGTATCCAAATTTCAAGTGGGCTACCATATTCTTTTATGTGCTTTAGGCATGTCTTCACATGATTTTAGATGGTATGGCCCACCTAAATTCCATATATGGCTGATTTTTAGGATATCCCCTAATTTAAAGGGACCCATCAAATGCACAGTATCAATGTTCTACACACATCATGATGGGGCCCAAATAGCTCGACCTCATGACAAGTTCCCATGAGGTCAACCGCATAGAACCATTTTCCATATATATATGGAGAGAGAGAGAGAGAGAGAGAGAGAGAGAGAGAGAGAGAGAGAGAGAGAGAGAGAGAGAGAGAGAGAGAGAGTGTGTTATTGATATCATGAAATTTATGTGTTCCTGCAACAGATGTATTTGAAAAGTTCAAAGAAGATGAGTGCCACTTCAAGGCCAGCTTATGTACCAACGCGAAGGGTTTATTGAGCTTGTATGAAGCAGCATATTTAGGCACACGAGGAGAACACATATTAGACGAAGCCATTGCTTTCACTAGTAAGAACCTAAGGGCTATGGTGGCCCACCTGGAATCTCCTCTCTCTACTCAAGTAGCCCATGCCCTTGAGCTACCGCTACGCAAGGGCATGCCATGCCTAGAGGCCAGGCGCTACATATCTTTGTACCAAGAGCTTGAATGCCGGAGTGATGTACTTCTCGAACTTGCCAAGTTGGATTTCAATCTACTACAGTCATTGCACCAGGGAGAGATTGGAGAACTCTCGAGGTAAGCTTTGCCACGAAGTACCAATTATTTTATGAGCTTTGCCACGAAGTACCAATTATTTTATGTATCCTTTTAGATGTACCCCAAAATCATGATTGAATCCAATATGGGTGGCCTCTTTGTGTTAGGCCTCGTGCTTTCCAATTTCAAGGAAGAAAATCCAAATGAACCAATGTTTTTAGAGCAAAAATTACTAAGGGTTCCTTTCTAATAATAATAATAACAAAGCATCTTTACCGTAAGACTCCTTTGGATTTCAAATTTTTACAAAGTAGTATATCAAGGAACTAGAATTTGCCAACGGTACATTTCAACTTCAAGAAAGTAAATTATGTAAATACCTTCATTTTTTTTTCCCTTAAAAGTAGGAGAAATAAAAATTATGAAGCCCATAAGATATGTGTTTGACATCTTACTTAACCAACAGATGTACCTCACCATATATATGAGATGAACCAAAAAAAAAAGATCATCCAATCGTAAGGCAGGCCAAGCCATAAAAAAATAATACATACCATTCAAAAGTTTCCAAATTCAAGTGCAGCCCATATGATGATCCGATTAGCCAGATTTTTTGGTTCGGCCTATCATCATGGTGGGATGCACATGTTGAAAAGGGTTGGATGTTATACGCCCCCATGTGGACCCCTTAGACATCAACATTACTACATTTTAAAGGATTTAAAAAAAAATAAAAATAAAAACAAATAAACAATTTTATTGCAAAATTCCTCATCAATTAACATTTTACCAAATAATGCCTCCACATATAGAAATTTCCAAAGAGGTGCTTTTTGAGGAATGAAATTACAAAAGTGTCATCTAAGTTTATTTTATTTTTCAAGTTAAAACTTAAGGGGCTCACATTGTATGTGTATAACATCCAGCCATCCAGCATATGCACCCTACCATGATAACATCCAAGCCATCCAGCATACCTTACCATGATAACATCCAAGCCTCCATCATATGCACCCTACCATGTTGAGACAGTAGCCGGATTCATTGATTTAAATTCACTACTTGGTCTTTTGGTGGAAATTGGGAAATGTCTACAAAATCTGGATTTAATCAAATACAATTTGATCAATTTTGAAGAAGCATTGTCAAGCCCATCAGATGTGTTTATGACATCCGAGCTCTCATGAGATGTGTTTATGACATCCAAGCTATCAAACAGGTGGACTCCACCATGATTATCATACAACAAAAAATCAGGCCGGTCACCTACATCATAGAAAAAACAAACCTGTCACATAAATCTCCAATTCCACATGTGGCCACCTGACAATTGGGTTCACTTTAAATTTGGACGGCCTGGATATCATACACAAGATATTTTGGCCCCACAATGCTCACCGTACCACTTAAAAATTTAAAAAAAAAAACAAAAAACAAAAGGGAATTTTGATCATTGTGCTATAGGTAAGGTTATTCTTTTAAAAATTCAAAACAGTCAAGGCCTTCTTTAATATATTCAGATTGTTTTCATAATAATTATTATTTTTCAAAAAAGCTTCCCAATTATCTAAATCCGTCAGTTATATAAATATCTTCCAAAAAGGAACTCAAAATCACATTACTCCTGTAATTGGGCTCCACCATAATTAGTGGACTATACATATTGTTAAGGTCAATTGCCTATGTGTGTTAGAGGACCTGGCCATTCATCAGGTGGCTCCCAATGGGACATGTCCTGTCCTAAAATCAGGCTCTTCTTACCCAGCGAGCCACACACACACACACACACACACACACATATATATATATATATATATATATGAGAAATAGACAGGAAAAACAGACCACCATTCTCTATCCAACATAGATGTTACACCTAGATGATGAGTGAACCAGCTTTTGATCTTTGCTCCATGTGACGTACAGTGTGGGACCCATCTGATGAACGGGCAAGATCTTGTAAGCGTGTGCCATATATTTTTCAATCACAATCTTTCCAATTTTGAATTTTCATTGTACGGTGTGCTGAATGTACTTCATTGGCAGGTGGTGGAGAGCCGTTGATTTTGCCTCAAAATTACCTTTTGTTAGGGACCGTTTGGTTGAGTGCTACTTTTGGATATTGGGTGTGTATTTTGAGCCACAATACTCATTTGGTAGAATCGCAGTCACAAAACTTATATCCATTGCATCTGTCATGGATGACATATACGATGTGTACGGTACACTGGAGGAACTCAAACCATTCACAGAAGCAATCCAACGGTTCGTAAGCAATCCCTGGATTTTTATTCACAGTATGAAACTAGACTGAGTCTATATACTATACAATATACATGAAGTTGATATCCATGATAGTGGGGTCCATCTGAACATTCCTTGGTCTAAAACTCAGCCTGGTCCACTCAATAAGTTAGGCCGTAAATGCAGAGCTTGGGTTCAAAAAAAAAAAAAAAGACAAGGAACTACTGTCCACTTTCAATTTACACATGTGGACCACCTGATGAGTGGACCAGCTTGATTTGGGGTTGAGACATGTTAGTTGTGGGCATACATTAATCAAAAGCGGAGATTATGCACGTGTGTGCAATGTTGGTTGCATAGAGATGAACGGCTGATATATACATGGGTCACTTAATTTTCAGGTGGGACATTGGGACCATGGATCAGCTGCCAGAATACATGCAAGTCTGTTTCCATGCACTCTACGATGTTGTCAAGGAAATTGAGGAGAAGACCACAAATGAAGGACGATCCTACACTGCACACTACTCCAAAGAAGCTGTATGACATGCAACTCTACTCATATCAGCTCTCTTCTAACCTTGATGAATTCTATTTGCACTCACCTCTCACACGTGGAGGCATGGCACACATGTGCACGAGATCAGAGCCGCTCTTCAGGCGATCTCAATCATTTAGATTATATATATATATATATATATATATAGAGAGAGAGAGAGAGAGAGAGAGAGAGAGAGAGTAATGCTCACACACGACTAGTTGGACCGTGAGTTTTGGTCTAACTAGCTTGGGCATTTAATGCTAATTAATGTTGAGATAAATGTGCGTTTACTTCATGTTAGCCTCTCTGACTTGGGTGGGCCCCACTGTACTTTTAATGTAAAACTCACCCCAACCATCATGTGTGTCACATCATGTTAAACTTACGGACTGAAAATAAACCCCATTGGTAGCAGATAAATGTGCGTTTACTTCATGTTAGCCTCTCTGACTTGGGTGGGCCCCACTGTACTTTTAATGTAAAACTCACCCCAACCATCATGTGTGTCACATCATGTTAAACTTACGGACTGAAAATAAACCCCATTGGTAGCTCGGATGGAACACACAGTTGGAAACAGTATGCTAAAAAAGCTCACCCTCCAAAATGATTGTTTGATGAGGCTCACTTGAATCACTTATGGATATGATTTTTAATTCCCGCACCTAGTCTTTACTTTCGCATCTAATGGTTGGAGCTGATTTCACATGCTTATGATTGGGGTCCGCTAAAAATCAAAGGTGGATGTCCCCCCTTCAAATATTTCATTGGTGTGGCTCACCTGAATTACAAATCTAACTTATATTTTCTCTTTAGAGCTACAATGAGATTGCACATCTAATGGTCGGAGTGGATCTTACCTACATGATAAGGTGGACCATATAAAAAATTGTGGTAAGCTTTCTCTTCTGCTGTTAAACTTCTTTGTATTCCCGGAGAGAAAAGGTGTCTGATTCCCAAAAAAAGTGGGAGTACCTTGGGTGCAGCTTGTACATATGCGGTTCTGTTCATCCCTTAGCCTGGGCCTACCTTGATAAAGGTATTGTATATCCATTCTCTACATCTATATTTTTAGCTAATGATAAGAAAGGATTCCAAAAACGAAATAGATACATATTTCAGGTGGACCACACCATAGAAATAGTGGTGATTGGCCATTAAAAACTTTTGTGGGCCAAAAGTTTTGGATTAAGCAGAAATTTATTTTTAATTTTATTTTCCTTCATCGAGGTCTTTGTGACATTATCAATAAGTTGGGTGGCAAGTAAAAAATTACGGTGGGCCCTAGGAAATTTTAATGGTAAAAGTTCAATTTTCACTATTTTCTATTTGGTGTGGACCACTCGAGATTTATAATTAGTTTGTTTTTAGATCAATGTTCTAAAATGAGTCGAAAAAACCAATGGACCGCATGGATATACAATACATACACGAAGGTGGGTGACATGGTCAGGGACAAATTGTGTTGCATAAGCAATGGACTGCACTTAATCCACTCTTGATATTTTTTCTCTTTTTTTTTCTTATAAGGAAGCTAGAAGAAGCTTAACGGTGAAAGAGGAATGTCTAACCTTATTTTTATTAGGCCCACCATGATGTCTTTACGTGCATGTTAGATCCACTACGACTATCAGATGTGTGATCTTATTCTACATCTAGAGACAAAATATTAGGATGACTTTTGATTTAGGTAGGACACACCAATAGAAAAGGTAGAGGGAGAGACATTTACCTTTGATTTTTACAGTACCCACGATCATAAGTAAGTGAAATCCATTCCAACCATTAAATGTCACATCAAAAGCTAGGCATGGAAGTCAAAAATCAGGCTCATGCTGGATTTAAGTGTGCCTCATGAAAGGAATTATTTTAAAAGGTGAGCTTTTTTTTAATACTATTTTCAGTTGTGTGGTCCACTTGAACCATGGATGGAGTTGATTTTCTGTTTTTAGATCTAACATGGGGTGACACACGTTATAGTCAAGGTGGATTTTACATTAACAGCACAGTAGGACCCACCCAAGTCAAAGATCATTTTCAAAAGACCTCTTAAAAGGCTAACGTGAAGCAAACGCCCCTCTCTCAACATGAATTAGCATTAAATGCTCAACCAGTTGGACCAAAACTCACGGTCCAACTAGTTGTGTGTGAGCATCTCTCATATATATATATATATATATATATATATATATATATATATATATATATATATATATATATATATATATATATATATATATATGTGGAAAAGGTACTATGAGCTCGAACGTAAACCGGTCGTCCGTGAGGTCGAGTTGTGTGGGCCCCACCGTGATGCCTTTCAAACATCAACACCGTCCACCAGATGCACCATTCCATGGTGGGCCTGGACGGCTCAAAATCAAGTCAATTCGTGACTTTTGTGGGCCACACCACATACAAAAGTGTAGAGGGGTCGTGCATCATTAAAACATTCATAATCATTTTTGAGGGCCCACCGAGATGTGGTTTGCAAATCCAGCCCATCCATTATGTGTGTCCTACTTAAATGAGGGTTCAGACCAAGTTTCAGGTGCATGGAAAACTCAGGTGAGTCCCACCAGTGCTTTTATATGTTTTTGGCATGTATACTTATGGTTTTAGATGGTATGGCCTACCTAAGTTCCGTATACGGCTGATTTTGGGCCGTCCAGGCCTAATATGGAATGGTGCATCTGGTGGACGGTGTTGATGTTCGAAAGGCATCATAGTGGGGCCCACATAGCTCGACCTCACGGACGACCGCTTTCCGCTCGAGCACATAGTGCCTTTTCCCGTAATATATATATATATATATATATATATATATATATATATGGAAATGGTACTATTAGGTTGAGTTGTGTATACCCCACGGTAATGTGTGTGGAACATCTACCCCATTAGTTAAGTGCTTCATTCCATGGCCACGGGCTTAAAAATCAATTCAATCTATGACTTGGGTGGGCCACACCACATGCAACAGTTGAGAGGGTTACCCACCCATTAAAACATTCATAACATATATTGGGCCTATCAAGATGTATTTCACAAATCCAGACCATTCATTGTGTGTGTTTGGATGAGGGGTGATACCAAGTTTCAGAAGCATAAAAAACTCAGGTAGGTCCCACCAAGTACTTTTATATATTTTAGGCATGTCTTCATATGGTTTTAGATGGTATGGCCCACCTGAGTCCCATATACGGCTGATTTTTGAGAAATCCCATAAACTAAATGGGAACCATCAAATGCACGGTGTTGATGTTTGACACACTTCATGGGGGGCCCACACAGCTCGACCTCATGGTAGCATTTCCCATATATATAACCTCTTCTGTACTAAAACACATGAACGGTCAAGAGAAATTGACCTATGTACAGTTCAGATTCCTTGCACGTAAGTACCCCAAATTGACCTACAGTCCATCCTAGCCTCATTGAAACTCTAGTTAAGAGATAAGAATAGCTTTCGAAGTAGATAAAATGCAGGAAGACAATCATAACCAATCTCTAATGTGGTTGGGTTTACTGGCAGATGAAAGCTTTGACAAGGGCCTATTTGATGGAGGCCCACTGGTTCAGCACGGGACATGTTCCAACCTTTGATGAATACTTGGAGATTGCAGTCATGTCCAGTGGTTACCCGATGCTAGCTGTCCAAGCCCTGGTCGGTTTGGGAGATGTAGCCACGAAGGAAGCCTTCGATTGGGTGCTGAGCGTACCTAAGATCGTATGGTCCACTGGTCTAATCGCTCGTGTCGTAGATGATATACAAACGAACGAGGTATGATAAACTGAGCTAGAGATGACCCACTTTTTTCATGGACTCCATGAGCTTGATTGGGCTGACCCAAGATAGTAGCCCGGCTAGCCCATGGAAATTCTATATATGCTTGGATCTTTGACGCAGGGAAAGGACGTGAGGTTGAGCATTGTCTTCCTCGAGGGGATAACTGTTCCGAATCCATGGAACTTCTTTGAACTCCTCGCAGAGATTCCTCGAATCCATGAGCAAAAGAACAAAAAAATAGAGAATAAATTCTATAAAATTCAAAATTGATTGATAAATGAAATAAATGAGTTCACGACTCTTAAAATAAGGATACTAAGCAATGAGAGAAGTTTCGGAATCAAACTACAACTAAAACTCCTAGAATTCGCAACTTACTCGGTTGTGATGTCTACTGGTGCGCAAAGTTTTTGGCCAAAAATAGTTTCCTATTTGGCATCACCACTCTGTTCTCCTAATTATTCTAACCACTTTTCATGTTGGGTGCAAGTCGCCCAATGGATGAGGAGTTGTAATCAAACTATTTATAGTAAAAATGGAATTAAAACAGGAAAGGACCGTTGATCTGAAGATATTTCGCAAATCCGGCTTGCGCAACCTGGTATAGCAAGTTGGGTGGCTAAAGTAGCTCATCCTACCCCAAAATCATATATTTTACTAGAGGTGTACATCGAGTCGAACCGAGTCGAGCTGACCTCAGCTTGACTCGGCTCGAACACTGGCTGACCTTAGCTCGAACTCGGCTCGGTCCTTGAGCCTGACTAGCTAGCTCAGCTCAGTTCAGTCAGCAGCTCGGGCCGAGTTCGCCGTTGAGGTATTTTCACAAACACCTAAACTGCAACTTCAAAAACCCACTGTTTTACAAATAAAGACAATGGTTTTACAGTTGTTTTATCAAACACCTTCAAAGTAACATTATAAAAAAAAAAAAAAAAAAGAGTATTTGTTTAATGTACATACCTTGCTTGCCACCGGCTAAACCTTCCTTGCCACCAGCCACATTTCATTGAGTCATTTTATCAAACAGTTGGTGAGCAACATCAATGGCAAAGTAACCGAGTCATCAAACTGGTTCGATCCAAGTTCGATTCGAGTTGGATTCGAACTAGATTCGATCTGAGTCGAGTCATGCTGGGGCCTGCTCGAACTCGGCTAGAACTCATTTTCGAGCTCAAAAAATCAGCTCGACTCGGCTCGAACTCAGCTTCAAACTGAGTCAAATCGAGCTTTTTCGAGTCTAGTCGGGCGAGCTAACCGAGCTAGCTCAGTTCATGTACACCCCTACATTTTACATTTAATAACTCATTCCGGTTTGCAAGATACATCCGTTTTAAGTTCTAACTGTCTGGATCATCTCCGTCTCCGATCGGGCCATGAAATTATCCGTGACCCGCTCTACATCAGTCTCACCTATTAAATGTACTAAAGCCAGTGCTGAGAATTGAGAACTTTCCAATGGAGCCTGACCCATTTATGGATATCATGGTTTGGAAAATGGGTCAAGCCCAAAGTTGGAATTTCAGCTGATAAATGAATGGGTCAGATCTTGGGCCGAAACTGAGTGGCCATTTCAATACGAATCTTGTTTACATTTTGGTTCTAAACATTTGAAGGTTGAGCAATCTAGAGGAGACAATGCTTCAAGTGTCCAATGCTACATGAAAGAACACGGTGTTACCGACGAAGAAGCTTGTCAGGCCCTACAGAAGCTGGTAACTGATGCATGGAAAGATATAAACAAGGCATGCCTTAGGCCCACACCATTCCCTGAGCCCATCCTTGCGCCATCACTTAATCTCGCCCGCATGATGGAAGTCTTGTACCAGAATGGCGATGGATATACTGATTCTGCAGGACAGACTAAGGAACGTATTGCGTCATTACTCGTCGATCCAATCCCTATTTGATAATGCAGTTGTTTTGTTGAATTGATCTATCTTCATCTGGACCCACAGTTTGAAGGGACTAGGTTGCTTTATATGTATCATATGCTTGTAGTAGACGTGTGCATGTTAATGCATCATTTTGCATTTAAATTTTAAGGTGAACCTACAATCAGTCATGCAAACTTGTTGTTGATGATGTTTTCTGGTTAAGTTGATGTTGTTATCTAGTTAGACCCTTTTTGGACCTGTTGCCCTGCACAAGGAATGGACAAGGAAGATCTGGATCTAGGTTTAGTTGAATATTGAGGGTTTAGGACTAAAGATAGTGCGTACCTTTCACCATTACGGGTACTATTATCTATAGATTGAGAGAGGCGGTGGCATGGAGGATCTTTACCTCGTTCGGTAAGAATGAATTATGGTAGGATTCGAACTCTTTGTTCTGCAAGAGGATCTGTAAGGCCCGTATCCTAGCTTGTACTGTTCTGTAGGCTTCCGCGGTCCTCCCGGTCGAATTCTAACAACTCGCGATCTGTAATCGGCAGTTGCGCGCGACCCTGAGTCGTATCTCATTTTCCAGAATAGGCTCGACCCGAGACCTGTACCCTTACGACCGCGCCGTCGTCGCAGTTCTAACGTCGCATCTCGCTCACCGAGGCGATACCTAGGCCGGGAGATATGGGCCTGAGTTCGGTTTGAGAAAATGTCGCACATTGCAAATACCGAGGGAATCTCTACAACATGTCAAATCAATCCCATCAATCAATCAAGTACCATATCACATCACTCCATCACTCACACCCATCCCCAAGTACAACCACCCCTCCCCTAAGGTCAACTCTCTCTTACACAAGTACACATCACACCTATCTCTCTCTGTCCCTCTCTCTCTCTCTTACACCTCTCTCTCTCTCATCTCCCTCATTCTCCAAAAACAAAACTAGCAACCCACGTCTCACCCCCCCATGAGAGCTTGATGTGGCCCATCTTCCTACCACCCAATCCAACCCTTGGATCATCATCTCAACCGTCGAAATTGTCCCCTTAGAGTTCTAGATTTCATAGGCGGAAGGAGTTGATCTAGAGATGGGTGCTTCTCTCTCTCTCTTTCTCATTTTTGTATGATGTGTGGCCCACTCGGATGGACCCCACCTTGATGTATGTCTTATTCAAACCGTCCAAGTCATGCGGACCCTACCTTATGGTGGTGAAAAAATACAAGTATTAGATTGATTCAAATCAGGTGGGCCACCTTCATGTGAGACCCACCTTGATGAGTGTGGGCCACGTCCATGTGGGGCCCACCACAATGCATGTGTTTATCCATGCCGTCCAGCGTCTCTGGATGCTGGACGGATGTGGCTAACATGGAGTGCGTGTACTGACATGGGTGTGTACTAACAAGCTAACAAAAAAATAAAAAAATAAAAATAATAATATTATTATTAATATAAGGTATTTAGGTGGGCCACTCATGCAGGCCCCACCTTGATATATGTTTCTAATCCAATCCGTCCATTCTATTTCCCAGCTCATTTTAGGCGTTGAGCAGAAAAATGGAGCCAATCTGACTTTTTGGTTGGCCATAGCATGGAAAACAGTGGTTTTCGCTGTTAAAATATACTCTGATGTTTCTGTACCCCAAAATATATCGAATATTGGGCTTGTTTGGCTTATCTTGAGACGTAGCGACCAATGGTTGGGTCGGATTCCCTTGATGCAGGCCCCACACATGAAAAACCTTAGAAAAATCACGTTTTCAAAATAAATAAATAAATAAATAAAGGCAGCAGCAGCGGGTGCTGCTGTCAGCAGACCTCAGGACGTGCAGGCGTCTTGCGCTGGACGTGAACGGGCAGGGACGTGGGTCCCTGCCGTGGGCCCCACCGTGATGTGTGTCGTGTCATCAACACCGTGCATTTGGGTGGACCCCTTATGGTGGTGGGCCACCCCAAAAATCAGCCATATACGTGGCTCAGGCGGCCCACATCATAGGAAACAGCGGGATTGAACGTCAGCCATTGAAACCCTATTTGGGTGTTACAGAAGTTTTGGATTAATAAGAAATTTGTTTTTTCCTCTTTAATCAGGTCCTTGTGACCTTATGAGCAGATTGGATGGAAAATAAACGTTATGGTGGGCCCCACATGGGACCTGCTGTGAAAGGATTGGTTGGTGTATGTAAACACATATTTGTTGTATTGATGATCAGAGGGTCTGATCGTGTTGTATCCAGGCCATTCATGTGGGGCCACCTTAATGTTTATGGTCTATCTAGACCGTCCGTACATGGCCCACTTGATGTACATGTTTCTTCCAAGTCATCCACGTAGGACCCATACTCAATGAATTTTGCATTGAGGTCATCCGTCCAGCGTTCCTCGACACTGGACGCTAACACTTATATATAAGATTATAATATAATAATATATATCATGGTGACGTATTGTGTAATCAACGTCGTATATTCGTTTGACCGTCCAGCGGTCTGTGGTCCACCGTGATTTTATGTATTTGGGAGGGGGCCACCATCCTTCTGACGATGGGACCCACTGCTGGAATGACGACAACGGGTTCTGTGGGTCTCACATGATGTATTTTTTTCATCCACACCGTCCAAATCATCTAGATGGTGCTGGACCTAGTCGACAGTGCTACGTGGGCCACACCGTGATGTATCTATTAGCCACGTCGCTCATCTGTGTTCTGAACAGGCATGGCCCACTTGATGATGTGTTGTATATCCATGCGTCTATCCGTTTTCCCTACCAGTGGGTGGGACCCACCCTGATATATTTATTTCATCCACACCATCCAGATTTGTATTGGATGGTGCAGTACAAGGTTTTGATGGTGCTGATTTATATGGACAATGTTTGGGCAGTGTTGGTCCTCATCGATGGGCCATGAGCCCCATGGATTGATAGTGTACAGTGATATACATGTTACACCTACAGCTATTGAATTGATTCTGGTGTAATCCAAGCCTACTTGAGGCCCATTGGTGCGGCCTATCTATGAGGCCCATCATGATGTATTTTTGGCCCAAGTGCGGGGCCCACCTATTTGTATTTTGGCCCATGTGACAGGGCCCACTTGCCTTATATTTTTAAGGCCCGTATGACAAGGCCCACCTGCTTGAATCTGAGGCCCATGGGCAAGGCCCATTGTGATGTAATCGAGGCCTATGAGCAAGGCCCATTGTGATGTATTCGTGGCCTAAGGGCAAGGCCCATTGTGATATGTATTAGGCCATCACTTGATGTATTCGAGGCGTAAGTACGTGGCCCATTGTGATATGTATTAGGCCATCACTTGATGTATTCGAGGCCCAAGTACGTGGCCCATTTGATGTATATGAGACCCATGTGTAGTGCCGCATGCTGTGTATTTGAGGCCCATGTGCAGAGCCCACTTGTTGTGTATATGAGGCCCTAAGAAGTGGCCCAATGTGATGCACATGTAGCCCTTTTATGAGGCTCATTGTGATGTATATTAGGCCTTTGTGTGAGGCCACAAGTCCACTGTATGTTCGGCCCTATGTGGGCCACTCCTTGGGAGCAATGTTGGTTAAATGTCCACATTGATGGGTCATGATGGTTAAATGTCCAAATTGTGACCTACCTTTAGGCCTGGTTAGGCCCATTTTCGTCATCCTCTAGTGGGTTACCCCAAACGAATGGGCCTCATTGATATTGCTTGGACCATCATCGGCCATCCATCTATGAACCCCGTCTTGAGGCCGATTCTGATTGTCGTGGCTTGTTGACCGATTATCGATCGAGGCCGGTTATCATGGCCGATTACTGATTTTGATTGTTGAGGTCGATTGACCGATTATCGTGGCCGATTACCAATTCTGAATGTCATGGCCGATTACCGATTATGATTGTTGTGGTCGATTGATTGATTATCGATCGAGGTCGATTATCATGGCCGATTACCGATTATGATTGCCGTGGCCGATTACCGATTCTGATTGTCATGGTCGATTGACCGATTATCGATCGAGGCCGATTATCGTGACCGATTACTAATTATGATTGTTGTGGTCGATTGACCGATGATCATGGCCGATTATCGATTATGATTGTTATGGTCGATTGATCGATTATCGATCGAGGTCGATTATTATGGCTGATTACCGATTCTGATTGTCGTGGCCGATTGACCGATTATCGATCGAGGACGATTATCGTAGCCGATTACAGATTCTGATTATCGTGGCCGATTACCGATTATGATTGTCGTGGCCGATTACCGATTCTAATTGTCGTGGTCAGTTGACCGATTATCGATCGAGACCGATTATCGTGGCCGATTGCCGATTATGATTGACGTGGCCGATTAACCGATTATCGATCGATGCCAATTATTGTGGCCGATTGTCAAGGCCCAATGTGATGTATATGTGGCTCGTATTTGAGGCCTGTTATGATGTGTATTCTGCCCGTGTTTAAGGCCCAATGTGATGTATATGAGGCCTATGTGATGAGGCCCATTATGATGCATTTGAGGGCCAGGCGATGGAGCCCATTGTGATGTATGTTAGGCCCATGTGAGAGGCCTATCATGGCGTATATTAAACTCTTGAGTGAGGCCCATGGTGTTGTATATTTGGCCCTTTTGTGAGGTCATGGATCCACTATATGTTAGGATCCATGAGGGTCATTCCTTGGGGACAATGTTAGTTAAATGTCCACATTATCGAGGTCGATTGTCGATGCTAGTTATTGACATCAAGTATGAGTATGTGACAACATAGCATCATGATACATGCCCATACACATCATCTGCATGTTTGTTATGAGATGTGGTTAATCATTGCATATGCCATTGAGCATGTTGTTATGAGACTCCCTGATAGGCGGAGGTTATCTCACATGAGTGTACGGTATGCGTAGGATTGATGCATGACTGTATTGTATGACTCATGCATCTTGCATTATGATTATTGTACGCTCTACCAACACCAGGGCCATGGCCTCCACAGGCATATCGTGGATGACCAAATGGGACACCGAAAATATTTGGTTCTAACATACGGGCACCATAGATGTCCCTAGGTGAAAATTCATTAACCTTCGTGGCCAGGAGACACCCCAACGTCGAGACTGAGTGGATATATATGAGTGCGTGAGGGCCGTATACCAGTAGGTCGTGTCTCCCACTATGTCGTGGTCGGTTAGGAAAGGGTGTGACCTTACCCACCTGAGTGAGGGGGCAATATTTAGATTGAGTCTGACCGGCTTGAGGAATATGTCCACTATCGACGAGCCGGGCCCGATATTGGCAGGCGGATGATGAGGTCTCTTCCACTTACCCAGTTGTGCGCTCGGATAAGGGCGGCAAGCTAGTGTAGAGTGTAATCGACCCCGGTGATGATCCGAGAGATGAACCATACTGATATGTGGACTTATCAAGTAGGAGTTGCATATTCATTAATTCATTAATTTACTATCCACTTGAGCTGGTGCCGCGCAGCTATTTGTTACGTGTGCCTTCGCAATGGCCAAGATTTTGGCTGGGGCGCGTGACTAACATAAGATCAGGAGTTTACCACATTGAGTCTGACTATCCAAATTTAGGTATGGGATCAGTTTGGATAGAAGTCCCTTGTGATAGACCCCATAGCCTACGATACTACGTACTATCATCTCGACTTCACACTCCAGCATGGTCATTCCATTCGCACCGCATATTGCATTACATTTGCGGTATATGACATTTTAGGTTTCTATGTTTCTGCATTTATATGGTCTAGATGCAGCTGACGGTATTCGTGAACTCATCAGGAATTGTATATTGCATTGCATTCTCGATAACTGATATTTGGCTCTTTCTGACTCCTCATTTGCGTAGCTGTTCTATATTGCATATTCTGATATTGACTGACTCATGGACTTGTCCGTATTTTCGCTTACTCTGTTATCGTATGATTTATGATCTTGTCAATATTTCTGTTTACTCGGATAATTCATGCTCTTATCAATATTTTTGTTTATTTCTGATATTGTATGATCTATGAGCTTGTTAGTATTTCTTCTTACTTTGATTACTCTGATATTGCTTACTTGGCACTTATCTTGTGCATACACTTTCACCACCCACTAAGCTTTCTATAAGCTTATGCACGATAGATGAGTGTAGGCGGCATTAGGTTGCAATAGTGTTGAGCTTGGAGCATGTAATGGACCTCTGGAGCTTTGATTTTCGATATATGTATTTCCTTTTCAACATTGTACTCAAATGATTATATTAGTGGATATATGATGATGATGTTGCCTTTATGAATTGGGTAATCTTGTGGTTATGCTTATTACGAGTTAAATGTTAAAAAAAAAAAAAAAATCTCTGTGTAGGATCCCAGGATCGGAATCTGGCATATGGATGCTAAAAGCCGAGAATGGGGTACTACGGAGGCTGTCAGCATCAGATTCGGCGATTGGAATTCCTGTGAATCCAATTTCTGAGTTTGGTGCATGACAGGATCTTTCTAGATCCTTGGCTAATCTTAGGTAAATTCGTGTCAAAGTCGGTTTCCTGAATCTTCATCCGAGATCGCTGATAGACTAAATAGAGGTCAGGTCGGATTCTGTGGAGGGCGAGTTTAGCCAACCTGAGGTAATCCCAGCCGGTCCCCGCAATTGCGATTGGGTCGCATCAATCAGGAGATGGGTCTTACCAACTTAAAGGTGACATCGTGGTCGGTCAATAGCTATCCCGATCTTGCGTTAAGAGGTCAAGCTCAGCCTCTCTCTACACTTGGTTGAGGAGATGGGGTCGAGGTTGCTAAGTCACGCTTGCTTCCGTTTGAAGTGTTGACTTGGCCTATATTAGTTGGTTGGTCTATCTTTCTCTCATAATTAGCCTTTGCTCATTGATGTTCTCATATTAACTAGTCGGGTAAAATACAAATTGCTTACGTCTGTGAAGTGTTTGTTTTGGAGAAAGCATCGGTTCTTAAACATGTCCCGCAGCTTTCCCTTGTTGCGAATTCCATTTTAACTGGAAACGGATTGGCTACTCCCCTGCCACCAACCATTGGCTTGTGGTCGGTGCTCTGTGAGCCTCACCATGATGTATGTGTTCCATCCATGTCGTCCATCTATTTTTATAGATCATTTTATGGTATGAGACCAAAAATGAGGTATATATCAATCTCAAGTGGACCACATTACAGGAAACAATGTTGAATGAAGTCGACCATTAAAAACTTTTTGGGGGCCATAAAAGTTTTGGATCAAGTTGATATTTGTTTTTTCACTTCATCTAGATCTGTATGACCTAATCAACAGATTGGATGTCAAATAAACAGTACAGTGGATCTCAAAAACTTCCCTCCTAGTTCTGGCCCATGGAATAGAGGAGAGGATTGCCCTCATTTATGGGACATATCATGTTAAAGGCGGGCCTCATCTAGTGATTGGATTACTGAGGGAGGGGTACGGACTCAAATTGCCTGGTGTAGAACACAACACCGACCTCAGTAATGTGTATACGTGAAAAAGCTATGTGGGCCCCACCATGATGCATGTGTTTTATATTTGTCATCCATTCATTTTGCCATGTCACTTTACGGCATGAGCTTAAAAAAAAAAACAGGAGGGTCCAAAGCTCAAGTGGACCAAACCATAGGAAACAATGGAGAGAGACCATGTAAGTTTTGTATCAAATTGATATTTGTGTTTTCTTTTCATACAAGTCTTTGCGATCACATGAAGAGGTTGGATGGCAAATAAACATTATGATGGCCCTAGGAAAGTTTTAATGGTGGGTGTTATTACCCCCCCATTACTTCTTGTGGTGTGGTCCACTTGAGTTTTGGATCTACCTCATTTTTTTGGCTTTGTGCATGCTATGTTATACACTGCTAATTAGGGGTGTCAACCGGCTGGGTAAGGGCCGGGCCAAGCTCTATCCAAGTCCACCCTATATTATTCAAACTAGGCCCAAACCTAGCCCAAGCCTGTGATAGTTGATCAGGGTGAGATTGGGACGTTCATGCCTTTTCATCTCTCTCTCTCTCTCTCTCTCTCTCTCTCTCTCTCTCTCTCTATTTTTCATGCTTATTCACTTCCTGTTCGATGTTCATAACAAGGGGGAGTTGATTATCTTGCTACTCTATCTCAAGATCACACACATGTGGCAACTTGGTATACACGTGCGAGATAAAGGATCTCGACCGATTCTAGAACAGAGTAGGTCATGCAAGGGGTCAATATAAATTGTCTACTCTGTTGTCAGCCCAGACTAGATCCTCGTCAACGAGCCATCAGGCTCGACCCATTTTAGGTTGGGCTCGGACTTTATAAGCTCGACTCGGACAAGAGATGATCTACAATCATGCCTAGAAACCAACTCCAATAACATATGATAGGAGTAACATCCGGCGCGCATCTCAGTGTAACCGTCAACATCACCAGTCACGCACTTCTTGCATGATGGCTGAGATCAGGCAACTCCCACGTCCTACCCTACACTATAAGTACAGGGTAATTCCATTTAGACAGGTACGCTACATCTCTCACCCAAAACCCCATTTATTCAATTTAGACCTAGATTCCAGGCCTGACTTTGGCATCAGAGGGTCCCCTGCTATAGCCAGGGTCTCCTTTGTCTTTCTCCTGTGCAGGTGCTCGAATCTAAGAGCTCGATGAGGGTGAGCCAGATTTTTGCATCAACATTTTGGCATTGTCTGTGAGACTCAGTACAAAGAGTCATTCTTGTTTTACTGAAGATCAAAATGGCGAAAGGAAGAAAGAAAGCACTCCCTCCACCTATTATCGCATATCCCGAGCCAGCTGGTCAGCGAAACTCATCTTCTCATTTGTACACCAAGTCATCTCCAACAGGACTGACGTAGTGATCTTGAAATCAAGGAAGCCGATATCACTCATTACAAAATCAGGTCGAGACATTAACAAATGAACTCGTCCTCATGAGACAACAATTGGCAAGGCAGCTCCCTCCCCCCACTCAGGAGGTAGTTGCCCAAGTTGCGGTAGAAAGCATTGTCCTAGCGGGTTCCTGAAGGGAGGCATCTCGGAGCCTACCGGCCCATGCGCTAACCCATGTCTCAAGAACTTCGGTGTTAGCACCGACTGACCTCCGTCATGAATTAGATAAGAGAAGACGTGGGAAGACTCCTGAGGCAAAGCCACTTCATGAAGCCATTGCCAAGAACAAAAGCCCCGGGGAAGCTCAACTGGATGAGTTACGAGGCGAAATTGGAACCATGCACCGTACTTACCAAGCGTATACTCTGACCACGATAGAGGCAATAATGGAGGAAATAGAGCCCCTGTTCACCAGTGACATAATGAGGGCAGTGATGCATCCAAGGTTCCAAATGCCTCCCATCACGCCCTACTCGGGTTCTGGGGATCCAACCGAGCACATGGAATCCTATCGATCTTGGATGGAACTTCAGTCAGCCTCTGGACCAATTATGTGCCAAGCCTTCTCCATAACTCTCACTGGAGCTGTGCGGGGCTAGTATCGACAGCTGAAGCCGAAATCAATTGGCTCGTTTGCTGAACTCAGCAAAGCATTCTTAACATAGTTCATCATTGGGAAACAGCGTCGCAAACCTTCCGCTCACTTGTTAACCATCAAGTAGAAGGACGAGGAAGCGTTGAAGGATTATATTACCTGATTCAATGGGGAGGCAATGCAAGTCAACGACTTCTCTGACAAGATGGCTCTGGCCGCGATAATTTTTTGCCTAAAGGAAGGAAAATTCTTATTCTCGATAGGAAAAATCCTCCAAGCACATTGGGGGATTTCATGAATCGAGCTTAGAAATACTCGAATGCTGAAGATTTCTTCAACTCTTGAAAGGGAGCCCAACACACGGAAAATTCTGCCAGGGATAAGAAGCGTAAAGAGGCCCCGCCCCAACCAAGCTCGAGCAAGAACAGATCATATGAAGATACCTCACGTGGCCAGAGGCCGAGCAGAAGGCCCAAAAGCCGGTTCAGCTCATACACTCCCCTCAACACGTCTCCGGAGTAAGTTCTCTTGGAGATCTGAGACAAGAAGCTCTTAAGGTGGCCGAGCTGTATGAAGACCAATGCAAGTCAACACAATAAGCACAAATATTGCCGCTTTCACCGTGATCATGGCCACAACACTAGTGATTGTGTCGATCTCAAGGAAGAGATCGAAATCCTTATTTGCAAGGGACACTTGCGAGAGTATGTTAAGGATGAGAAACAAACCTGGAGAGACGAGCAGCCGAGCCGAACTGTGGATAATAATGTCGAGATCCGAACTATCCACGGAGGACCATCGGGATGTGGAGATTCAAACCAAGCACGCAAAGCACACGCTCGGAGCACCAACCCCGAACATTATGTCCATCTAGCGGAAAGGCCAAGCAAGGAACCGTGAATGAGCCCATGCAGCCTGACTTTTACTGAAGATGATGTACGTGATATTCAACATCCTCATGATGATGCCCTGATAGTGGCTCTGACCATAGCCAACCGAAAGGTATACCGCATTCTGGTTGATACAGTGAGCTCGGCCGATATATTATACTCTAAGGCCTTCGATAAGATGGGAATCGACAGATCGCGTCTCCGACCTATTCAAACCTCGCTACACGACTTTGTAGGGGATAAGGTCATCTCAGAGGGCACTATCCTCCTACCTATCATGGTCGAAGACGGACAGAACCAGGTCACCCTGATGGTAGACTTCCAGGTGGTGAACTGCCCGTCGACCTATAATGTGATCTCGGACGCCCTTCGCTCAATTTCATGAGGGCAGTGGTATCTACATACCACTTAATGATGTCAGTTACCTCCAAGGAGACCAGCGAGAGGCTCAGCGTTGCTATTCAACCACGGTAAGAAAAGACATACCCAAGCAAGCTCTGATGATCAACTCACTCGACCCCAGGGAAGAGTTACCAAAGAAAGGTTCTCCAATGGAGGAACTCGTAGCAATTCCGCTCGACGAAGGTGACCCTAAAAAAACTGTACAGGTTGAAACATCCCTATCCCTTGACCATCGTGCTTGGATGATGAGTTTTCTTAAGGAAAACAGAAACGTATTCGCCTAGTCTCACCAGGCTATGTCAGGCATTGATCCCGAGGTGATGGTTCACAAAATGAATGTGGATTCGAGCTTTAAACCAATCAAGCAAAAGAAGAGGATGTTCGAGCCCGAACGATATGCGACAGTCGCCGAGGAGGTCGGTAAACTACTTGATGTGAGCTTCATCGAGGAAGTGTATTACCCTAAATGGATTGCCAACGTAGTGTTAGTTAAGAAGTCCAACAGGAAATGGCATGTCTGCATTGATTACTCCGACTTGAAAAAAGCATGCCCAAAAGATAGTTTCCCTCTTCTCAGAATCAACCAACTGGTTGATAGCATGGCTGGGCACGAGCTCCTGAGATTCATGGATGCATACTCGGGGTACAATCAGATAGCGATGCATCCCTCAGACAAGCAAAAGACTACTTTTGTCACTAACAAAGACCTTTATAGCTATAAGGTCATGTTGTTCGGTCTGAAGAATGCAAGGGCGACATACCAATGACTGGTGAACAAGATGTTTGCTTAGCAGATCGGTTACACAATGGAAGTGTATGTTGATAACATGTTAGTAAAGAGTGTCGTGGCGGCCAACCATTTAAACAACCTCGGCAAAACATTCTGTCCTAAGGAAGTACCAGATGAAGCTGAATCCAACCAAGTGTGCGTTTGGGGTTAGCTCGGGGAAGTTCCTCGATTTCCAGGTCAGCCATAAGGGAATCGAGGCGAACTCGGATAAGATCAAAGCTCTAGTAGAAAAGGGGTCTCCCCGAACACTGAAAGAGATCCAATGCCTCATTGGAAGGGTGGCAACCCTCAGCCAATTCGTCTCGAGAGCAATAAATAAGTGTCTCCCGTTTTTCAGCAACTAAAAGGCAATAAGAAAGCAGAGTGGACCTCAGACTGTGAGTAAGCCTTCCAGCAATTAAAGGAGTATTTGGGATCACCCCCGCTATTATCAAAGTCAGTGGAAAGAGAATCATTACAACTCTATCTGGCCATGTCCCCTTCAGCCGTCAGCTCGGCTCTTGTTCGGGAATCGGAAGGAAAACAATATCCAGTTTATTATGTCAACAAGGCATTGGTCCCCGCCAAGACACGATATTTGAGCATAGAGAAACTCACTCTGGCCCTCGTGATCTTATCCAGACGACTATGCCCCTACTTCTAAGCACACACCATAATGGTCCTCACAGACCAACCTCTCCACCAAGTTCTCCAGAAACTCGAGGTGTCAGGGCGACTGACCAAGTGAGCGGTCGAAATTGGAGAATTCGACATTTGGTACCAGCCCAGGACGGCTATCAAAGGCCAAGCGATGGCTGATTTCATCGCAGAACTCTCTGCCCAAGATGATAAGGCTGCTTCAGGCAATTCGGAAGAGCCATCTAACTTAGAAATGACGTCCAAGCAAGAGACTGTAAGTCTCCCGCTTGGCCATCCATTTAAAGATCTCGAGGCATAAAAGATCGACCCTGACGGCTGGATACTCTATGTAGATGGGTCGTCTAATTCGAGGCGTGGGGAAGCAGGGATCGTCTTGTAAGCCCCCGACCAGACGACCATCCAGTATGCCGTAAGGCTCGGTTTTCGCGCCTCGAACAATGTAGCCGAGTGTGAAGCGCTACTAATCGGACTCATGCTAATAGCCTCTATGGGGGTCCATAGGCTTGATGTTCTGTCCGATTCACAGTTCGTCATTAACCAGGTATCGACAGAATATCAGGCGAAGGAAGTTCGGATGATTGCTTATTTAGATGAAGCTCGCAAGTTGATCGACAAATTTCAAAATTGCAAAATCAGCTAAATCTTAAGGGCTAACAATTCATGGGCAAACGCTCTTGCAAAGTTAGCTTTTACAACTGATGGGGACGTTTCGAAGGTCATCCCGATAAAATTCCTCACTGAGCCAAGTGTCGACCGCATCAAAACTAAAGCGGTACAACCTGTTCGGGTAGCTCTGAGTTGGATGGATCCGATCATTGAATACATCTGAGAAGGAAAGCTCCCCAAGGACAAGCTAGAGGCACAACGACTAAGGCTTAAGTCGGCTCAGTATGCAATCCTTGATGATATTTTGTACGAGAAAGGGTTCTCCATGCCTTGAGATATCTCTGCCCTGAAGAAGTTGACTATGTCCTGAGAGAAACTCATGAGGGCATTTGTGGCAACCATTCTAGTTGCTGAGCTCTGGCCTAAAAGATTATCTAATAAGGATACTTTTAGCCAACCTTATAGGAGGACTCAAAGGCTTTCACCCAAAGATGCGACAAGTGCCAAAGGTTTGCAGCCGTCCCCAGGCAACCTGTGGAGGAGTTGACCCCCATGAGTGGCCCCTGGTCATTCGCTTAGTGGGGGATTGACATTATTGAGTCGTTGCCTCCAGGCAAGGGGTAAACAAGATATGTCATTGTAGCAGTCGACTACTTCACCAAATGGATAGAGGCCAAACCAATAGCTCGGATCACTGAGCAAAAGGTGATCCAAATAATCTACAGGTTTGAAATCCCACACACAATAGTATCCGATAATGGGAAACATTTCGACAATGAAAGGTTCCGAGGAAAGTGTCAGAGACTTGGAATCTAGAATGCCTATTCAACACCTTGACATCCCCAGTCAAACGGACAGGTCGAGGCGGTGAATAAGATAATAAAGAATCACCTCAAGACTAGACTGGAGAAAGTAAAAGGCGCCTGGCCAGATGAGCTCCCATTCGTATTGTGGGCCTACAGAACCACAACTCAATCATCAACTGGTGAGACCCATTCTCTCTGTCCTTTGGAGCTGAGGCAGTGGTCCCGAATCAAATAAGACTCCCCACAGCTCAAGTGCGGTCATTCCACGAGGATCAAAATTCTAAACACATGGCCACACACGTCGACCTCCTCGAAGAAGCGCGAGATCTGGCTGCACTCAGAACTGTAGCTCGACAACTCCAAGTAGCCCGATTCTACAATTTCCAAGTCAAGATAAGGCGCTTTCTGCGTGGGGACCTTATCCTCCGCAAGGCCTTCCATAACACTGTCGAGCCTGGCGTGGGAGCTCTAGGACCAACCTGGGAAGGTCCGTATTGAGTGACCAGCTCGGTCAAGCAAGTTCCTACCGACTTGAAGAACTCGAAGGTCGACCACTACCTCACCCATGGAATACCGAGCATTTGAAAGTTTATTATCCATAGGAAAAAGGGGGTGCATTTGTTTTTTGATGAATCTACTCTTTAATAAAAAGACGTATTCTTCGGCATGAACTCGTCCGATTCTACATTTCATACCACTATTCGCTCTACATGGGGCCTCCAACACATAAGGGGCCCTACTGATGGGATGACCCTTAAAGAAATGGTCAACCTGTCAACCATCATAAACTACGGAGGACTTTTT
This sequence comes from Magnolia changhungtana, assembly GCA_030180095.1. NCBI lineage: Eukaryota > Viridiplantae > Streptophyta > Magnoliopsida > Magnoliales > Magnoliaceae > Magnolia > Magnolia changhungtana. The sequence continues at coordinate 3,422,192 of JASAUF010000467.1, read as the reverse complement.
TCTCAAGTGCAGGAAAACAAACCTCTGACGACCTGATCCTTAAAGAAGTAGTTAGCTCGTTAACTATAAATTATAGTCTTGCAATGTCCATGGGGCAATGCCCCACTCATCCCGACTATACGAATCCTTAACCACCGCCACTTGCTCACCTCCCACGGGCCCGCAGTTGAAAAACCGCTGCCGCAGTATGAGATTTGCTCTGATTCTGCTGATTCGCCATCATGAAGGGCACGACGGACCACCTTCCCAAACATTTACTCCCTGAGTCCGAGCTCGGACTCAGAGAGCAGGGGGCTTCTATTATGGGAAATACGGTCCTGCACTTTTTATATAGCTCGGTGGAGTTGTAGCAACGTCGGTGTCTCCGACCCTGGAGTAACTTACGAAAGTCGTTTTCTACTGAGCCAACATGCGTAGCTCCGAGTATTAACCAATTCTCGAACCGAGCAGGTCATGTAAGGGGTCAGCATAAATTGTCTACTCTGTCGTCAACCCAGCCCAGATCAGGCTCAACCCACTTTAGGTTGGGCTTGGACTTTATAAGCTCGGCTCGGATGAGAGATGATCTATAATCACCGCCTAGAAACCAACTCCAATAACGCACAATAGGAATAACATCTGGCATGTGATCTTAGTGTAACCGTCAGCTAGGGGTGTACATCGAGTCAAACCGAGTCAAGCTGGCTTCAGCTCGACTCGGCTCAAACATTGGCTGACCTCAGCTCGAACTCGGCTCGGTCCTCGAGCCTGTCTGGCCAGCTCGGCTCGGTTCGGTTAATAGCTCGGGCCGAGTTCGATCCAAAATCGAGCCAAGTTCGTCATTGATGCATTTCCACAAACACCTGAACTACAACTTCACAACCCCACTTGTTGTAAAATAGAAGCAATGGTTTTACAAGTGTTTTATCAAACACCTTTTAAGTAACATAAAAACCCAAAAAATTAAAGAGAAAAAAGGTATTTGTTTAATGTACATACCTTGCTTGCCACCAGCCAAACCTTCATTGCCACTAGCCAAACTTTCCTTGGCACCAGCCACATTTGGTTGAGTTATTTTATCAAACAGTTGGTGAGCAACATCAATGGCAAAGTAACCGAGTCACCAAACTGGTTCGATCCAAGTTCGATTCTAGTCGGATTCAAGCTAAATTCGATCCAAGTCGAATCGAGCTGGGGCCTGCTCGAACTCGGCTCGAACTCATTTTCAAGCTCAAAAAATTAGCTTGACTCGGCTCAAACTCAGCTTTGAACCGAGTTGAATCGAGCTTTTTCAAGTCGAGTCGAGTGAGCTAACCAAGCTAGCTCGGTTCGTGTACACCCCTACCGTCAGCGTCACCAGTCACGCACATCTCACCTGATGGCTGAGATCATGCCGAGATCAGCGGACTCCCATGTCCTACCCTACACTATAAGTATGGAGTAATTCCATTAAGACAGGTATGCTACATCTCTCACCCAAAACTCCATCTACTCAACTTAGACCCAGATTCCATGCCTAACTTTGGCATCAGAGGGTCCCTGCTCTAGCCAAGGTCTTCTTTGTCTTTCTCCCATGCAGGTGCTTGGCGGAGCTTCTGTGCTTTTTAGACAAACAGGTTTGAGATTGGTTCATTCAAGAAACGGCCCTCAAGTCTTAAGCCCAAACCCGGTCCTCGCGGACCCGAGCCCAATCCCAGTCCATGGGGGGCCAGCCGGGCCCATTAACAGCCCTAATACCAATCCGAGTCCGGGCGTACATACACTTTCTATGCATTTAAAAGTGTCTTAGGCACATGATCCCTACATGTCAGACATTGATTGGATGATTCAAACCGTTGAACAAACGCAGATTAACAGCTGACGGTGTTTGCCTTCAAAATCTTCAACATTGAAAAAATAATAAACTTCTTATCAGCGGCCCACGAACTGACGGTTAAGGAGACAATACATGGTTAGTGGAAAAATAATAATCGATCAAAGGTTTGAAGTACTGCAATGTGTGGGTTCTTATTCATTTCACTCCCTCTATGCTGAGGTCCATCGTACGAACAGTTTGGATCACTGAGAAATGCCCCACTCAGGATCCAGCGTGTGTGTGACCGCCCACAGGGGCCCACATGCTGAGTGTTTTGATGATCAGAACCGTCCATTCTGTTGAACCTATACTATACGGGCTATCATAAGGAAATTACGTTGAACAGGTGAATGTGACCATATCTATTGGTAAGTAATGAAAAGAAAATTTTCAATGAATCATATTTAAATCTAAAAATCAAAGACTAGGATCATCACGGAATAATGATTATTGGAATAATAGCTTATTTGTGAGATAGTAAAGAGAATCTAACGGTTCAAATCATCGGACAATTTTAGCATGTGAGGCCCAGTAGGTGGCCACACATGGTAGATTGTATGTCGCGACGTGTAAACCTAACGTCAGGATGCGCGTCGGAACTACAGTAGGTCCTTGCAAAAGATCTGCCACCGACATTGTATTATTTCAACGTCGCCGGCAATCCAACAAGCCACGTGGCAATTTATATTGACGGTTCTACAAGCAGGCTGCGTTCGGCACCTATGTGGAGCCACTGTGATTTTTTTAGAAATCCACCCCGTCCATCCGTTTTGCGAGCTCATTTTAGGACATGAGGCTAAAAATGAGCCTGATCCAATACTCAAGTGGGCCGAAACATGAGGATTGAACGTCCACAGTTGAACTTCTGTGGCCCTATGACTATTTCAACTGTGGATGGACGGAGTCTTAGATCCTGCTCACTTTTGATCTTAAGTTCTAAACGAATGGAGGGAGTGGATTTCTCACAAACATCACGGTCAGCCCACATAAGTTTATACGGCAGTATAGCATGGGATTAGATGAGATGATTACACTGTGTCAGGGATATCTAATCCCATGGCTTGGAGGCCATTCCACTTCATGTTTGGGAAACGGATGGGCTATTCATCTTGCCACTACCGGTCGATGCTCCGTGGGCCCATCATGATGTACGCGCTTCAGCCGTGCCGTCCACCCATTCTTCCATGTCATTTTGGGGTATGAGCCGAAAATGAGTTTGATCCAAATCTCAAGTGGACCGCACAGTTGGCCCTAGGAGGTTTTTAATGGTGTAATTCAATCACTACTGTTTTCCCATGGTGTGGTCTACCTAAGATTTATACTTACTTCATTTTTGGGATCAAACCCTAAAATTATATTTCAAAATGGATGGACGGCATAGATAAAACACATTCATCATGGTGGGATCACATAGCATCAATCACTAGCCATAGGAAAACCAAAGTACGCAGAAACCATTACCCCGACGCTGATTCAGAGAAGGGGCTTTACCACCCATACCTCATGTGAGTTCTAAATAGTACATTGCAACCATCCATGGGATCTTAAAACTAGAGCTGGGCATCGGTCCGAGTCGGAACGGATCGGGTCCTACCCGATCAGATCCAAAATCTCAACAGCTTGACTCGAACTCATTCCAATCTAGGATCGAGTCCGGGTCACCTGACTCGGACATATTCGAAATATGAATGGGCTGATCCAAGTCCAATTCTGACCCGGTGATAAAACTGAATCGGATCTTCAAACCAAACTTTAATCATATTTTTGTGTTCAACGCTTAAAATCATACCTCAAAATGAATGAACGGCTTAGATCAAACATATACATTAAGGTGGGCCCAACATAACTCTGAGAAAAGTGCATGAAGCTTCATCTGAAAGTTATCATGTTGACGTTCAGTGCATGACACTTACTTCCTTTTCACGCACATCGCGGACGTGTGAGGTTACTGGTTAGCAAGTCCTGTGAGTCTGACGGTGGGGTATGTGTTATATCCAAACTGTCCATTCATTTGGCGAGCTCGTCTTAAGGCTTGAGACTAAAAATAAGACAGATCTAACTACCATGTGGACCACACAAATTGTTTAACGGTGAAAATCATTCTCTTATGCTATTTGTGGTGTGGTATAGATGATCTTTGGATATTATTCAGTTTTTGTAAAATGGTCTATAATGGCTCTAAAAATATATGAATGGTGTAGATATAATAAATACATCACTGTGGGGCCCATGCAACTTTAATAACCTTTGAATCGTTCGTACAACTCGGAGCTCGAGGAGCGTCCGTGCTTGTCTTGGCACGACACGTACCTACAGGCTACAACTAATGCCTGTGTGCGGTACACCAGTAAACCAACTTGTTCTTGTACACCCTAAATTCTATTGGGGCCCACCTTGAATGTATATGATTTATCCACGCCGTCCATTCATTTTTGCATATCATTTTAGTGGTTGAACCCAAAATTGATGCATATCCAAAGTTCAAGCGAACCATACCACAGGAAAAAATAGAAAGATCAATAAGGACTACCACGGATCGGGTAGGATCGGATCTGTCCGGGTCCATTCGGGTCGGGTTTTCGGGTCGGGTCTGGTCGGATCAGGCTAAATCCGAACTCGACCGGAAATATTTCGGATCTAAATGGGGCTACCCGATCAGCACCGATCCAGACCGTCGGTTCTGTTCTGGTCAGGTCGGGTCGGATCGGGTCGGGTCGAATCCACCGGATCGAGTCTTTTTTGCCCAGCTCTACTTAAAACCCATTCTCGGCCAAACGCACTAAAGGTTTTCAAAGTAAATCCACGTCCACGCTTTCTTTCCAGCCAACTTTCACTTTTTAAGAAAATCCGAGCCGTATATAAAAGGAGATGACGCCATATTATCCCGGGAAAAAAAAATCGAGATAGTCTGCTCATCTAGTGGGCCACTCAATCGAGATCAATGGGGATTTGTGCCCGCCTGATGAGTAGATTGGCCTAATTTTATCTCTAGGCAATTTTTATGATGTGGCCTTCTTTTGCACGGCTGGGATGTTCCATCAAGAGACACGTCGGCTTGCCCAATCATTCCCGTGAAACGAAGGAACTATATGATGCATGGTCCGCATTTTACACTTTAAACGGGTGTTTATCATTTTTACAAGTGGGGGCCATGGTTCAAGTAATCCAAACCGTTGGTCTGTGATTTGCTCCAGTAGTCTCTGGGAATTCAAGATCCAGAGACCACTAGTTTGTTTCTCTTCCTAACCATCCAATATTTAGGCCAAAAAATCCAAAAGGAAAACATTGTTCTCTTGAGGAGACATTTGAGGTACCACACTCCATGGTGGGAAGCACAGATCTATGGGAACAGACCTGCACTTAGAGCTGGGCATCAGACCGAGTCGGATCAGATTTGGTCCAACTCGGCACCGTCCCAAAGATGGCTGGACTGATCCGAACCCGACCAGATCCGCAACCGAGTCTAGAACACCCTACTCGACCAGATTCGTTATATGCTTGGCCTGACCCGAAACCGATTCCGACTCGGTCAAAGAAACCGATTCGGATCGGATTAGTTAAGGATCGAATTTTTCTACGGTGAAAATCGTTATCCTCGCTACTATTTTTGGTGTGGTCCATTTGAGCTTTAAATATGATTCATTTTTTCTCCAAATGCATTAAAATGATCACAAGAAATGGATAAACGGTATGGATATATTAAATACATCATTGTGGGGCCCATGTAACGTGGATCTCATTTTGACCGTTCGTACAACTCAGAGCTCGAGAAAACAGTTGGCCTCCGTTGACGTGCACGGCACGCTATCACGACGCGGATGTCTTGTGAAAGCATTTCACACTTCGTGTGTTGGGATTGTAGGTGGGGCCCACTGTAATGTTTTTCAGGAATCCACTCCGTTCATCCGTTTTTTGAGATCATTTTAGAACATGAGACCAAAAGTGAGAAGGATCTAAGACTTAAGTGGGCCATATTAAAGGAAAAGGTGGTTAGATAAATTCCTACCGTTGAAACCTTCCTAAGTTCGACGGTGATGTTTACATGACATCCATACTGTTAATAACGTCAATCCTACTAGGATTAACTGAAAAAACAAATATTAGCATGATTCAAAACGTTTGTGGCCCCATGAATATTTCAACTGTGGACGTTCAATTATCACTTTTTCGGCCCACCTGCGCAGTGGATACGGTTCATTTTTAACCTCATGTACTGAAATGAACTCACAAAACGTATGGACGGGGAGGATTTCGCACAAACTTTGCAGTGGGTCCCACATGGGTTCCCAGCGGAGGAACTTCTTTTACAGGAAATCTACGTCCGTCTTGGCATGACACGTACCTACAGCTACCTATAGCCAGCTTGTGTGGTACGGAAGTGGATTGCATACTGCTCATTACGCTAAAACGTACTGAGTAAACTCTGTGGGGTCCACCACGATTTACATATTTTATCTACTCTGTCCATCCATTTTAATAAATAATTTTATGGCTGGAGACCAAAAATGAAATATATCCAAATCTCAAGTGGACCTCTAAACAGTGTGAATTGAAATTCTACGGTTGAAAATTTCTTGGGGCCCATAGAAGTTTTGGATCAAGCTGTTATTTGTGTTTTCCCTTCATCCCTGTCTTCTTGATCTTATGAAAAGGTTGGATGACAAATAAACATCACTTTGAGCCCTAGCAAGGTTTCAACGGTGGAAGTCATTATTCCCAATGTTTCCTTTGATGTGGTCCACTTGAGCTTTGGATATACTTATATTTTGGACTCAACGATTAAAATGATCTTTAATAACGGATGGACGGTGTGGATAACCCACATACATTCATAGTAGGCTCAACTTAGTTTACTCGGTACGATAAAAGCGTACTAAGTAACTGTACGCAATCCCATTTCGTGTGGTACACGGAAACGGATTGGCTACTCCCCCTGCCACCAGCCCCGTGGCTAGTGGTCGGTGCTCTGTGGGCCCCACCATGATGTATGTGTTTCATCCATTCCGTTCATCCATTTTTAAAGATCATTTTAGTTATTATCTTAAAATTGAGAGATATATAAATCTCAGGTGGACCACACCACATGAAAACAATAGTTATTGGATATCCACCATTAAAATCCTCCTAAGGCCTACTGTACTGTTTATTTGACATCCAATCTGTTGATTAGGTCATACAGGCTCAGATAAAGGGAAAAAATAAAAAACATCTTGATCCAAAACTTTTATGGCCCCCAAAATGTTTTGAATGGTCGATACTCATTCAAAACTGTTTCCTCTAATGTGGTCCACTGGAAATTGATATATACCTCATCTTTGGTCTCAGGCCTTAAAATGATCTTTAAAAATATACGGACGGCATGGATGAAACAAATACATCATGGTGGGGCCCACAGAGCACCGGCCACCAGTCATTGGTTGGTGTCAGGGAGAGTGGCCAATCTGTTTCCGTGGTACATCGGCGAATCCTCTTACTGTACTGAGTAAACTCTGTTGGGCCCACCCTGAATGCATGTGATTTATCTACGCCGTCCATTCGCTTTTCCATATCATTCTAGTGGTTGAACCTAAAATTGATGAATATCCAAAGCCGTAAAATGAGCTCGCCAAATGGATGAGCAGTTTGGATATAAAACATACTTGTGACTCTCTTTCTCTTTCCCTCTTTCTCTCTTCCATGCACAAGATCATTTCTCAATATCTCTCCAGCAGAGATATTCAAGCTCCGAAACCTTCTTCTTGTCTTCTTCTTCAACAGAAATAGAGAGACATACGGAGAGAGAACCTTCTTCGTGCCTTCTTCTTCAACAGAAATGGAGAGACATACAGAGAGAGAACCTTCTTCCTGCCTTCTTCTTCAACAGAAATAGAAAGACATACCGAGAGAGAATCACAGATAGAGAGAGATAGAGAGCATATTAGGCGAGATTTTTTGGCGCCGAATCTAAATTTAGGCGGTAAAAGTTTTTTAATATATATAAACACACACACACACACACACACTTAATACATACGGCCTGCCATTCGGGTTGAGTCTGTTCAGGTCGGGTCGGGTACATTCGGGTCGGGTATCCGGGTCGAGTCAGTCCGGATATAGGTCTATCCATACCCGAGCCAAAAAGAATTGGATCTGGAAAATCTGACCCGATCAGGCCTGATCTTGGCCATCGAATCTGTTCGGAACGGGGCGGATTGGGGCGGATCGGGTCGGATCCGCCGGATCGGGTCCATTTTGCCCAGCTCTACCTACACTAGTCCGATGGCAGGTGGTCAGTGCTCTTTCAGTCCACCATGAGGTATTTGTTCATCCATGCCATTCATCCATTTTTGCAGATTATTTTACGGCTTGATACTAAAAATTAGAGGGATATAATTCTAAGATGGACCACACCACAAGAAAACAATAATGACTGGATATCCACCATTAAAATTCTCCTAAGGCCCATTGTACTGTTTATTTGACATCCAATCTGTTTATTAGGTCATAAAGACCTGGATGAAGGGAAAAAACAAATATCAGCTTGATCCAAAACTTTTATGCTCCCTAAAAAGCTTTTAATGGTCGACGTTTATTCAACATTGCTTCTTGTAATGTGGTACACTTGAGATTGGGATATACATCATACCCTAAAATGATCCAGAAAAATGGATGGACAGCATGGATGAAACACATACATTATGGTGGAGCCCACAGAGCACCAACCTCCAGCCATTGGCTGGTGACAGGGAGTAGGCAATCCGTTTCCCAAATCTATGGTCTAGATTACTAGACCATGGGTCCCACTTAACAAGACCGTAGCTTGCATGTGCAATTATGATTGTAGGTGTTTGATGGTAATTTCCAAAGAAAAGATTGTGGTAGCCTAAGTTTTAGGCCACACGCCACACACTGAGATATGATGTGAGCTCACTACGACTTAGTGTACTGAGTAAACCATGTGAGGTCCACCATGATTTATGTATTTTATCCGCTCTGTCTGTCTATTTTACCAGATAATTTTAGGGCCTGAGCCCAAAAATGAGGCATATCCTATGTTCAAATGGACCACACCACAAGAGATAGTTGAATTGAATGTCTACCATTGAAAAAATCTTGGGAGCCACAGAAGTTTTGGATCAAGCTTATATTTGTGTTTTCTCTTCATCCATGTTTCACTACAAGAAAGTAGGCCTTTAGCCACAATTTTTTGGCCTTAGGTGAAAAAATGGAGGCTAAATGTATCTTTTAGCCTCGATTGTTAAGAAAGACCAAAAGTTTATTTTTTGTCTATCGATATTATAAGTTTGCTATTTCGCCTTAGTTGTTGAAAAACTAAGGCTAAAAATTTATCATTTCGCCTCAATTGGTGAAAAACCAATACTAAAAGTCTACCATTTCACATAAGTTGATAATAAATTGAGGTTAAAAGTATGCTATTTTGCCTTATTTAATAAGAAATCAAAATTAAAAATCACTTTTTAGCCTCAGCTGTTAGGAAACTAAGGCTAATAATTTGTTTTTTTGCCTCGGTTGTAAAGGAATTGAGGCTAAAAGTTTTTTTTTTTTCCTTAAAAAATTGATGTTAAAAGTTTACAATTAATTTTGCCTCAATTAATAAGAAACTGAGGTTAAAAGTTCACTTTTTAACCTCAGTTACTAGTAAAGTGAAACTATAAGTCAACTTTTTAGCCTCAGTTGCATATGAACGGTGGTTAAAAGTCTACTATTTTGCTTTATTTAGTAAGAAATTGAGGCTAAAAGTTCACTTTTTAGCCTCAGTTGTTAGGAAATGAAGCTATAATTTAACTTCTTAGCCTCAGTTGCATAGGAACCGATGCTAAAAGTATACTATTTTGGTTCAGTTAGTGAAAAATGAATGTTAAAAGTTTATTTTTTAGCCTTAGTTGTTAGGAAAGTTAAGCTATAAGTCGAATTTTTAGCTTCAGTTACTTATGAGCCGAGGCTAAAAGTTTAATATTTTGATTCAGTTGGTTAAAAGTTCACTTTTTAACCTCAGTTACTAGGAAAGTGAAACTACAAGTCAACTTTTTAACCTCAGTTATATAGGAACCGATGTTAAAAGTCTATTATTTTATTTCAATTAGTAAGAAATGGAAGTTAAAAGTTTACGTTTTAGTCTCAATTGGCAGGAAAGTGAAGTTATAAGTCAACTAGAATAGTAGAACCCCTTTGATGAGTGCCATCATAGCATACGTGCACTCCTCAGGACTTGAAAAAAATAAATTAGTTGGTATTTGTCCTAGTTGCAAACATTTGCCTTTGTAAGAAGGAAACTGGATGGATGGTCCGTGCATACATCATACTACCACTATTTGGGGTCTGCTTTAAGCCTTTAGCAAGTCTTGTTTAAACGGGAATTCTTATGATTGCTTGCAGGGTTCAATGACTAGCTTCCCACATGACATATCCCCTCCTTTAATAGGCTTGTAGACCAGATAGCGCAATTGCAACCGGGCATAAATACATGCAGATCTTCTATATATATATATAGAGAGAGAGAGCTTTTGACACCCAGTAATTTGTAAGCAATCATATTTAACAGTTTTTTAGAACCGCATTGACAGCAATAACAATAAGATACCGATTTACGCAATCCATTCAAGACATGGTGTCACTCTTACACGAGAAAATTCGGAAATATTGATAATTTTAAAGTAATTATTTGATTTGATAATTCTCATAATGTGATTTATGGCTCAAATTTAAGGGATGAGTTGTAATAAATTGACCGCGAGGCTCTTTTGCTACCATTCCTGAAGAAGATCGGCAAAAGCAGCAGATGGAGTTGATCAGGTTTAGACTATTTTTTTACCTTCTTGAATACATCTACACCAGGCCCGATCCTACGCCTGGGCCTGAATTTTGAGATTAATCAATATGTGGGCTGGAGATTTCAAGCCTGATATGAAATGGGCAACCCGCTGGAGATTTCAAGCCTATGCCCAGTGGACACTGCTTCAAACCAGTTAGATTTATGTGGTGTTTTTCTTTCAAAACTTATGCCAGGATGTAATTCTATGTATCATCTGCGAACACGGGCCGCGACAGACGCACTAAAATTCACCGTGGATATACTACCAGATAACATAACAATGCCGACGGTCGTGGGGTCGTTTTTCCGACGGCTGAAAGCCGTACTAGAAATGAATCAATCCGTAGCTCAGTGCCTTTTTTAACGGTGGACGTCCAATCGTTACTGTTTTCCTGTGGTGTGGTTCACCCGAGATTATTTCGAGCTCATTATTTGCCATTAACCTTAAGAGAATGTTTAGAAATTGATGTACGGCGTGGATAATACACATACATCATGGTGGGGCCCATAGAGCCCGACGAGATCTAATGCTCAAGTAGGGTTTTTATTTTAAGGTACATTTGTGTGAGTTTTGTATTTGCTTTAAATTTGTGGTGACTCGTTTATAGCAATAGTGGTAATGATATAGGGTTATCCAGACCAACCAAATAATGGGTCTAGTTGTAGATGGATAATATGTATATATTTTATTATATAAAACGATCTTAACCATCCAGTAAATGGTCCCTTACACGTACGGATGTTAATATGGTGCGTGTTATAAATGATGGTAAACGTACAATTATTGGTTTTGAAAGTATTTGCTCAATCCAGACAAGGGATTTCCAAAAGCGCTCGCCAGAGCGCTTCCCTCTTTCGAACAGCCCAATCTTCCTCGCCAGAGCTCTGAATCCTTGAAGAACTTCTTCAAATAGGTGAGCTTCTCTCGAAATCCCTTATTTTCCTCGCCGATTGTTCCTCTTCTTGCTGTTTTTATTCCAGAATCCCTTCCATCTGTCATTGTTTTTTCTCTTTTCTTCTTGTGATGTTGCAACCACTCAAACGTTTTGCCCATTCCTTATCTTTTACCCTTTCCAGAATACCTTCCATTCTTGGACATGTATTCTCATGGTGTACCTCTTGAATGGTAACAATCAGTTGTGCACACCAACTGCTCGAGATTTGGCAACGTAGAATGGATGCATACTTTGCCGATCGCTAATCCATGATGTACCTGTTGAATAGTAACAATTACTTGTGCACACCAACTGCTCGAGATTTGGCAACGTGGAATGGATGCATACCTGCCTTTTTTTTAATCAGAAGATGAAAGTCGTGTATTATCCAATAGATAAAAAAGGAAAGAAGAAGGAGAATAGAAATTCAATAGTCTTACATTGCAAGGATGAGAGCTCAAGGAATTTAAGGTCTTGGTCGTAGCTGCTTTTGTAAGCAGACCAGTGATGGTATTTAGTATTTACCTCTCAGTGATTGCTGATAACTTTGAGCCTTTAAGCCTTTCAATGCATGTAACAATTTTAAGGAGTCCTGATGTAATTTTGATTAGGGAGATCTATTCTTTTCTTTGACCATGATGTAACATTATTAGAACGAGCAGTCCACTTGGGAGAATGGTTGCTCCAATCAACTGGAAGGGAACTTCTCAGGGGATTCGAATGGGATGCTCCCTAACGAGTGGACTGCCTGATATTTTGATTCTGGTGGGTCCACCTTTCACATGCCTTGGATGTCATGCACAAGTGGCACATTGAAAGGTGGATTGGTCAACCAGTTGCTGGTAATCACTACGCATGTGTAGGCTTCAACATATTTATGTATTTGTGAAGGATAGCATTGTTTAATTAATGTGGCACGAGTAACTGCCTACATTTTAATGAAGCTTTCAGCAAACTAAGCAATCCCTTCCACTGAATTCCACAAGATGGTCTGTATGGTATCCTGGGGTCTCGAGTTTGTACCGAGTGGGTCCCATGGTCTTAGTGATGGACAGGTTCCCTCTCATGGCCCCACCATGTATATACCATGCCCATAAATCTGTCCCATATCAGAGCACCCCAATGTCTTCAAATCTCAGGCCTTCAAGTGGACAGTTGAGAGAAAATATATCAAAGGTCCACAGTCAATTGAAAGAATACCAAAATTTTGATGGATAGGGCATCTGAACATGGATATTGTTGGTACATAGTCTATTCAATGTGGGGCCTATCAGATCTGCAGATCCACGTCTTGGATTAGCAATCGAACAGCCCCACTTGTACAAAATCAAAAAGCAAATGTAACAGGACCAATTAATCATGTTAAAATGATTGTTTATATTCTAACTGTTGTAAGATGTCTTCAATCTGACTGAGATCAAGGGCCATCGACACACCAAAGTTTGAATTTTATGATCAGTTCATATTTTAAAGTAAAAAATGAATGAAAATGGTGATATCCTAACCAAGTTAAAAATTGATTTGCATCTGTACTATGTCTACAATTACCAGTTCCAATTCTATCTAAACCTGATCCAAATGGAAGTTTCTAACTGTCCAATCTTTGGCCTTCTCCACAGTCTTATTTCTGTATTTGTTTTTCCGTCGAGCATTTATTTTTATGACATCAATGAAAGGATTAGGAACTCCAATCTAAGAGCATCCTCCATCCACACTAGATCCATGGGATTTATAGTGTGGAGTATCACCAACCCTGCTTAGATGGAAGCATGACAGTTTTCACATTTATGTACTCTGTTTTGCTGCTGAGTTGCTATAGTATGTCTTTTATTTAGAGCTGTAAAAAGGAGCCATACAATAGGTGAGGCCCAGTTATTTGTGGTGCCCACCTGAAATTTATACAACCAAATTTTATTGTCAAGAAAAAAAAAAGAGTCTGATTCCACTATCGAATACATAAATAAATAAAAAGTTCATTTTTTTTCACCGGATGCTTTATCTACAGGAGAAAAACTTTGTGCTTTGGGAAGGTGTGATGGTTCATTTGCATGCACTCAATGTACATACACAAGTCAAATGCATGTGGACATGGGCGCACATCTCTTTTATAACGACCATATGTCTAAGGGGTATGGCCCCCATGGTGTGTATGTGAAATCCAAACCAGAGAAATTTTGGGAGTGATACAACAACATTGACTGCTAAAGTGATATGGGTTGTACGGGCCGGGTGATTGTTAGCCCTCACTGCTGCCTTGACAACGAGAGGGCTCTTAATCATAACGATGAGTTAGAGAGCAGTCTGGTCATTTTGGTAGCCTTGGCTGAAAAAATGACCTTGGTCATTGATTTTTCCTTGACTCAAATGGTTGTCTTAGTAGTGGGGCTGGCCGTTGGAGTAGCGCTTGCCTTAGTGATGCCTATAATAGTCATTGAGGCGGCTCCATGATAGCATAAGAGGTAAGCAGGTGTATGGGACATATAGACATGTATACAAAATGGTCTTCTCTTTAAAGATGAATGGAGGAATTTTCTATAGGAGTTATTTTTTAACCACTTGTATTATTTTGTTTTTTTTATTATAAATGTTTTGTAACTTTATTTACTTTGTTCTCTAAATGATTTTTGGATTCTTAATGCAAGTAGTAAAAGCTTTCACAATCCTTCTACAAGTTCATTGTTAGAGGCTTAGAGATGCCCCTTATGTGACTTGATATTGGTTTTTCCTTATGCAATTTATCATTTTTAACTATTTTTTGGCTTTATCAACCTGTTCAAGGTTTCACGAGTATTACATCCTATTTTTGTTTGAGGCCTTTTATTTTTAGATGTCAAAGATGTAGTGGTTTTATTTTTTCCAGGGGCTGTCAGTTGGATTGCTTAGGCAGGCTACATACAAAACAACACGACTTGGGTCATTTAGGTGAAGCTCTTGCACATGAAGTACAATTATGTTAGACTATGTATGATGTTTTTGAGATAAATATGTTTTATGTGCTTATTTATAGTTACGCTTCAAAAACTGTTGAAATAATTGATTGTGTGTTTCACTATAACCCAAGTTGCAAGTAAACGAATATTTTTGCAGAAGTGGAGAATTATCGGTCCCCTCCACTCTTGGGGTAATGTGGTGAAAGAGAAATTCATTGCATTTGCATGAGATACTATCTTTTTTCCTTTCCAGACCATGTCAAAATGTAGAATGTTTCACGTCCTACTTGAAACCTGAGATGGAAAAGCATCTCGTAGATACCTCCCTTCTAGGGACAGGCAAACATGTGCAATTATTGGTACAATCAAGATACCTCCTTTCATGTTTTCTGGATGTTTCCTCCGAAAGTGGGCAGATTTGATAAACAGGATCAAGCAGGAAACTTACCCGATTTGAAAATGATCTCCCATGTACCTCTCAAGCCTTTGTTTTGTTCTTTTTTTGTACGTCCATTTCTTTTTCTCTCAATTTTGCCAATTCTTCCTTGATGTTCTGTCATGATACAATTATAATTAGTATTTATGTCACCTAGTGGTTTAACAATGTATCCCCCCCCCCGCCCTCCCCTCGTTTAGGAATTTATATTGAACAAGTACATTCATTCGACTGAAAATGCTTGTTCTTTATGGATTCCTAAATTGTCCCATTTTGGATAGTTCGGTACTATACCATGTACTTAGGTTGTCATAATTTTCAGTTTACATGTAGTTGGAAATTTGGTAGCGTCTCCTTATATTTTCTTTAGATATGTGGTTCTTTACTAATTGGTTTCCTCTATCCATGTGTAATGGATTACATGTGGCAACTAGTTAGTATTGAATTTTACATATATCTGGAGAATATGGGGAGGTGCTGCCGAAATTCCGACTCGCATGTAAACTGTATAAGGACAGTACATGGTATGTTATCGAATGGGATAGAGACAATTAACACCTCTAGATAGAGACAATTAGCTCGTCTAGATAGAGACAAGTATGATCATAAATTTATTGATATGCACAAAAAGATAGGAAGAGAACAAACTTCTTTTCTAACTTGAGAAGATAACATAAATATGTATTATTTTACTCAACGCCCTTATGACTAGTATTTATTTCATGATTGTGTTTCCTTTAGCTCACAAAAAGAAATCATCCCTAATTATTTTCTTTTTAACAAAGTGGTCAACCTATTTCAAATATTCAATATGGATTCCAACAATGCAATGGATTATCTGGTGCATCAAATGCTTGTATAAAATGCTAAATGCGTCTTTTAATCAAATCAACTATATATCTGTGATGTTTTGATACAACTTGAATTGAAAGATGGTGCTTGTTTTGTTTCAGGAATATAATCCTATTTGTTAGAAGTCCACTTCTCCTGTTGCAGATAAGAACCCGCTTCATCAGGTATAATTTGTAGTAATTCAACTTGTAACTCCTCAGAACCCACCCTGCCGTAAGTTATTACGGTGCATGATGGTTCCTTGTAGGTTAAGTTGCAAGTTGTTACATAAAGTTGGTTGGATATCTTTTATTTGTATAAATGTTGTCAATAGTTAGTTGGATAATGAATTAGGTATATAATCGTGTGCCTACCTACAGTCTTGCTTAATTTATATTCTTTTGTATAAATCCAACTTGTAACTCCTCAGAACCTGCTCTGCTGTAAGATATTACGGTGCATGACGGTTCCCAATAGGTTAAGTTGCAAGTTGTTACATAAAGTTGGTGGAATATCTTTTATTTTTATAAATGATGTCAATAGTTAGTTGGATGATGAATTAGGTATATAATCGTGTGCCTACCTACAGTCTTGCTTAATTTATATTTATATTTTTTCATTTATATTCTTTTGTATAAATCTAACTTGTAACTCTTCAGAACCCGCTTTGCTGTAAGATATTACGGTGCATGATGGTTTCCAGTAGGTTAAGTTGCAAGTTGTTACATAAAGTTGGTTGAATTTCTTTTATTTTTATAAATGTTGTCAATAGTTAGTTGGATGATGAATTAGGTATATAATTGTGTGCCTACGTACAGTCTTGCATAATTTATATTTATATTTCTTCATTTATATTCGTTTGTATAAATCCAACTTGTAACTCCTCACAATCCGCTCTGCCGTAAGATATTAAGGTGCATGACGGTTCCCAGTAGGTTAAGTTGCAAGTTGTTATATAAAGTTGGTTAGATATATTTTATTTTTATAAATGTTGTCAATAGTTAGTTGGATGATGAATTAGGTGTATAATCATGTGCATACCTGCAGTCTTGCTTAATTTATATTTATATTTCTTCATTTGTATTCTTTTGTATAAATCCAACTTGTAACTCCTCAGAACCCACTCTGCCGTAAGATATTACGGTGCATGACGGTTCCCAGTAGGTTAAGTTGCAAGTTGTTACATAAAGTTGGTAAGATATCTTTTATTTTTATAAATGTTGTCAATAGTTAGTTGGATGATGAATTATGTATATAATCGTGTGCCTACCTACAAGTCGTATCCAATGGATTCCAGGGAGTGGATTACTCTACATTACCCGGACCCACAATTTATAGATGGTATGATGAGCTTTGTGAAGTTCGTAAAAGAACATCTTCCTGGTAGAGAAACCATTCATTGTCCATGTACCAGATGCAGATGTCTACATTTACCCTGCACAATCGATGATGTGGTGATAGATCTGATTAAATATGGATTTAATCCAACATATAGGGTGTGAAACATGCATGGTGAGCATGCATCGCCCAAGTGTACTGAACGCACACCAACTTCTCACCAGTACTATAGCGTGACAGGCATAAATGACATTGTTAATGCGGTTGTTAAAGACCTCGATTGTAATAACCTGGACAAAGTTATTCAAGATGAACCCAATGTAGCCCCCGAAGCTGAAGACGTTGCTAGAGATGCTTCAACCAATGAGTTTGAAGCAAATTTACGAGATGCGATGACTGAGTTCTATCCTGATTGTCACAAATTCACCGTGCTGACTTTCATAGTACAACTTTTTAAATTAAAGGTGAACCATGGATGGAGTGAACAAAGCTTTACGACTCTTTTTTAAGTACTCTAAAATGTCTTGCCATGTGGTAATAAGACCCTAATTAATACCTACCAAGCGAAGAAGATCATTATAAAGTTGGGTCTTGATTACTAAAAGATTCATGTATGTTCAAATGACTGCATGTTATACCGAAGAGAGCATGAGACGAACACGAGTTGTCCAAATTGTGGTACTTAGGTACAAGACAGAATTTGATTCGAAGTTGAGACGAGTTCAAGTACCTGCAAAGGTGTTAAGGTATTTTCCATTAACACCAATGCTACAAAGAATGTACAGTGTGCCATGGGTGGTAAGGGAGATGACCTGACACTAAACCGAAAAAATGCAGTGTGGAAAGATGGGGCATCCGGTGGACTCCAGTACATGGAAGTTTGTTGAGAACAAGTATAAAGATTTTTCAGCAGAGTCTCGCAATGTTCGATAGGGTCTAGCCACATATGGGTTTAGTCCCTTTGACACTTTCAACACGTTGTACAGTTCCTGGCATGTTATGTGTGTGACGTATAACCTTCCACCAAAGTTTTGTATGAAACCGTAGTTTACTATGCTCACTTTGCTCATTAAGGGACCACGACAGCCTGAGAAGGATACAAGGTGTCCCGTATCGGTATCGGTTGGCGTAACGGTGACCTCCAAAACCGATACACGATATCTGGGCGTGAATTCTACGATACTGGGCGTAATAACAGAATCTAACAAGAAAAAAAATTTTTTGCTAAAAAAATATGGATTAAATCCGGAATATTCTAAGCATTCCAAATATGCATTCATTTATAAATTGGAACATGGTTATAGTGGTGTAACGGTCCACTCTTTGGTGAGAAGTTGTATCGGATTGTCTGATGAATTTATGAACCAGATAACCTAAATTTGACTACAAAATTCATATTTTTAATTTTCTAACTGTCTACTGTCAATGATAGATATATTAGAATGAATGTAATATGAAAATATCTTACATTAGGTATTTGCAATTATTTTTGAGGAATTTCTCGAACATACTTGTGCACGTGACTGTGATTCCTGTCTATAACCTGTCATCCTCAAGTCAAGAATATTGCAAAAAAATAAATTAGTAGTGTTTGATATACTCCCCTGCAACTTGATTAAGGATTACTTGATTGGTTGTCAGGGGAGTTATTTTAAATACAAGTTCGACAGTGTCAAGTGTGTGCATGACTGCATGGCTTCTTGCAATAATACTGCTGTGAACTGTCTGCTACAAATACTTACCTTAATACAAACATATACTCACAATCACAAGTCACCACCAAAATGAAAATCTGCTTTTTTGTGGTTGCTCGACCTCCACATCATCGTCACCATCAGGCTGAGGCTGTCCAATAGGTGTAGGTGCTGTATATCCGTAATATCCAGTGCTAGAAGGAAATACTATATCAACAAAACCAGAGGATGACTGATCCTGACTAGGCAACGACTCTGACCCCGAGTAAGGATATCCACCAGTGCCCGTCGAATAGCCATACTGGTGAGATTGAGATTGCGTCTGCTGCGATGAGTAACTTGGATTTGGATCTGGATATCTATAATCATATGGATATTGATCGGGAGGGCTACTCCAACATGAATGTGATGGAACAGGCTCAGTATAACCATCATAATCATAATCCAATTGACCATAAGAATATCCATCATAATAACCAAGACCATGAGCCTGCTGATGTTCCGAACCTCCCGGACCCCGTGCACCACTAGATGTACCCTCCTCTGGCTGGCTGTATCGTGACTCGGTACATTCGTAAGTCCGACCTCGTGTACCACGTCGTCGATGTTCATCGCCATTGCGATCTGTAGACGGCTGTATAGGGGAGTAAGCAACACCAGAAGTGTCAGTACCAGGGGCAGGGGGGTCGTCATCATCCGACACGGTCACACTACCACTGCTCGTACTCTTTTGTTGATCTTGAACCGTATCCGTATGTGGCATAAACGCTGCACCTCTTACTGGGTCCAATACATCTGCACGACTCTCTTGTTGCGCTCTGCGTATTTCCGGGTCATCAATTTTCAATTTTTCACTATCCTCTTCAATTTGCTTTTCCCTTGTTTCCAACTAAGGTAGAAGTGGGTCATCCTCATCATAAATATTGTCCAAGTTTATTGGACAATAGTCTCCGTCATCGGCAGCTGTAATGCTCCTATGATGTCGTCGCATTCTTAGTTTTATATTGTAGTGCATGAAGACAAGTCTATCTAATGTTCTAGTTTGCAATCTATTCCTATTCTTTGAATGAATGAGCGCAAAACAACTCCAATTTCTTTCGCAGCTAGAGGAAGATGTTGTCTGGATCAAAACTTTTACTGCAATTTTTTGGAGAGCCTCCATACTCTCTCCGAAATTAATCCACCATTCGGCCGGTTGCAACCTAGACACTGCATGCTGTGGAAGAACATCTCCAAAGCTACCAAGACGATTTCCAAATGTATCTAATTCATTCAACGCCTTTATTTACAGATCTAAGTTAGGCTCTAATCCCTTTATCACATTTTTTAGCCCGATACGAACTTCATCATCCTCAACAAATGATTGGGCATATCTATACCTAGGATTTAGATAGTAACCTGCTGCATGAAGATTGTGATGAAGTTGTTTTGTCCATCTCTTGTTGATCATCTTCTAATAAGTCTCTCAGCTTTCACAATCACGTTGAATAGCAAGCTTTGCCTTATCCATGGCATCATATAGGAAGCCCATGGTAGGTGCTTCATCGGTTTCAACAAGACGGAATACTCTCATTAGTGGCTCCATCACCTTTAGGATCGCCTTGACCTTCTTCCAATATTTGTTATCCCGTATGGTGTTCGCAACGTCGACCGGTGTGCCTGATGTCTTCTTCTTATGTTTTGTGTTGAGCCATTCTTGGGAAGCGAACATCTCACTCAACTTTTTCTTATGCTGGAATAAACTCTCTAATGCTATAAAGTTTGTTGCGAATCTAGTCGCTATAGGCCTCAACAACTTTCGTCCTTTCGTGAACTTTCTCATTATTGCGACTATTTGATTATGGTTGTAAATAAACGCCGTCACTTCCTTTGCCCTTTCGACCATTTTCTTAACATTCTTCTTCTTTCCAATATCTTCCAATATAAGATCAATACAATGGACAGCACATGGTGACCAAAAAAGATGTTTTCTCTCATCCATCAACATATGTCCTGCAAGCTTATATGATGCTTCATTATCTGTCACAATCTGCACTACATTCTCCTCTCCAATCTCATCCACAACTTTATCCATTTGGCCCATAATATATTGAAAATCTTTTGTTGCTTCTGAGGTATTAATTGACTTGTGGTATATAGTTCCCAAGTGGCAGTACACCATGAAATTGATCATGCTACGTCTGGTTGGGCCAGTCCAACCATCACACATGATCATGCATCTTCTGGCTTGCCATATAGGTTTAAAGGTAGCCACGTATGCTTTCACATCCGCATACTCTACATCTGTCCATTTTCCCCTAATCTCCTTAGCCGTGGGAGCTTTTATTCCTTCACCTGCTTCTGCTACTGCATCGATTACCACCTGCCAACATGGAGAATTGGCCGCGTTAGGAGGTATGTTGGCATGTATAAATAACTTTGTTGCTGCTCTACCTAATTTCTCAATGGAAGTTCTACTCCACATTTGTTTTATCTTCTTTTGTTTAGTTGATTTTTTCCTAAACAGGATTTGATCAATAGAGGGTCTCATACGCTCATTTACTTCTTCATCCAAACGTATAGGGGCATCACGTGAAGATGTCTGTCGTCGGCTCCCAAACATACGTCGTAACCCACCAAACCTAGCCCTCCCCCCCACCCTCAGTCCCACCTGCAGAAGCAGTTGCACTTCCAGTTGCACTCCCTGTCGCACTCCCACTCTCACTGCCCCCCCTGTATCACGCACTGACCCATGCGTGCCAAACATGCGGCGACGTTCTTCCTCTTCATGAGCTAGACGCGTGCTATCTCTCCTAGCTATAGTTAATTTTCGATCTGAATTTTCGTCAGAATCAATAATATCTTCATCACGAACGCCTATATATTCAGGACCAAACACCTCCTGTCGAGCTGTATCCAAAATATCATCTTTCTTCTTTTGTACAACAGCACGTTTACCCTTCGACTCATCCAGACTAGCTTGCATTAAAAGTATTATCTCTTTCGGTACTCTGACACATGACGCAACTTGACCCTTTAGATGTGCTAAATGTTGTTTAAGACGAGTAATTCCACCAGTCACTAGTCTATCACAATACTTGCACTTCATTTGGTGCCTAGTACCACCAACCCTCTCATAATGTTGCCATCCAATATCCTCACTTGTTGTTGGCCAGACCCAGACATTTCTTTAGGTTTAGGATATGAGTATGAGTGTATGACCTATGTTAATAAAGATAATTTTATGTTCTAACTAAACCCTAAGAAGCTCCAAAACCTGTCCAATATAAGCAAATAAAAATATAAAGTCACTAATTCGAAAATACAAAAAAAAATTTATAAAATGACACCACAAATCTGTAAAATGCACATTAACATGTTTTACACTTCTACTATGATTAATACATCATATAACATGATTAAAACAGCAAAACAACTATTAAAAATTGATCTTTCGAATTTTCAAAAAAAGGGCCAAAATTAATGCGTAAATAAAAAAAATATAAAAAATATATAAAATGACACCCCAAATCTATAAAATGCACATTAACATGTTCTACTATGATTAACACATCATATGACATGATTAAAACAGCAAAACAACACTTAAAAATTGATTTTTCGAATTAAAAAAAAGGGTCAAAATTCATGCGTAAATAGAAAAAAATATTAAAAAATATTAAATGGCACTCCAAATCTGTAAAATGCACATTAATATGTTCTACTATGATTAACACATCATATGACATGATTAAAACAACAAAACAACCTTTAAAAATTGATTTTTCAAATTAAAAAAAAGGTCAAAATTCCTGCGTAAATAGAAAAAAAATTATAAAATGGCACCCCAAATTTGTAAAATGCACATTAACATGTTCTACTATGATTAACACATCATATGACATGATTAAAACAGCAAAACAACCCTTAAAAATTGATTTTTCGAATTTAAAAAAAAAAGGGTTAAAATTCATGCGTAAATAGAAAGAAAATATTAAAAAATATTAAATGGCACTCCAAATCTGTAAAATGCACATTAATATGTTCTACTATGATTAACACATCATATGACATGCTTAAAACAGCAAAACAACCTTTAAAAATTGATTTTTCGAATTAAAAAAAAAAGGGTCAAAATTCATGCGTAAATAGAAAAAATATAAAAAATTTATTAAATGGCACTCCAAATCTATAAAATGCACATTAATATGTTCTATTATGATTAACACATCATATGGAATGATTAAAACAACAAAACAACCATTAAAAATTGATTTTTTGAATTTGAAAAAAAGGGTCAAAATTCATGCATAAATAGAAAAAAATATTAAATGGCACCCCAAATTTGTAAAATGCACATTATCATGTTCTACTATGATTAACACATCATATGACATGATTAAAACAACAAAACATATTAAAAAAAGCAAATACCTATTTTTAACGAATTTCTGAAAAAGGCCCACCGAGCTTTAATTCAACCAAATCCATAATATAATATGTTTTTGTCCCAACCAGCCAAGGTTGGTCGAAATTACTATTTAGAAGGAATAAAAAACAGTTTGGAAGCAAGAAATTTGGAAAAAACAGCAAAAAAAGTCCTTAAAACGAAAAAAAATGAGCCGTTTTCTGACCGTCACGGGTGACCGTTACGGCCCGATACGGGCCCGTATCGGCCGATACGGGTACAAAAAAACGTAATGGCTGATATGACCCCGAATCGCGTATCAGCCATTACCGTTTCCGTTACGTATCGGCCGATACGTAACCGATTCCGCACACCTTGGAAGGATATTGATGTTTATTTGGAGCTATTGATTGCTGAATTACAAGACTTCTGGCGGAAAGAGATCACGATAGACGACGCATACCATGGAAATAATTTCAACATGCGTGCCATCTTGGTGTGGACAATTCACGACTTTACCGCATATGGTAATGTTTCTGGTTGTAGGACTAAGGGTAAGTATGGTTGTCCTGCATATGGTCCTCATACTGATTCCTTGCGACTACACCATGGAAAGAAACATGTTTATATGGGTCACAGATGGTGGTTGCCTCTAAATTACAAGGCCAGAAAGGATACAAGTGCAGGCACTTTCAATAAGAAGGTGGAGCTATGACCACAACTGATTCGTCTGACTGGGATTGAGGTCGAAAGTATCGTTTCGAAACTAAATGTGCAGTGGAGGAAGATCGAAAAGAGGAAACAAATGGGTACAAAAGGAGGATGGGAACAAACTGATGACACTGAATCAACATGCTTCTTGAAGCGATCCATATTATACGATCTGGAGTACTGGAAGGCTATTCTTGTACGCCATAACCTTGATGTTATGCATATCGAGAAGAATGAATGTGAAATCCTTATTACACTGATGTTGAACACAATAGGCAAAACCAAGGATGACGCTAACTTATGCAGACTTGAAATGGCTAGAAATTAAGAAGCATATATGGCTAGAAAATACTAATGGCAAGGTGATCCAAAAACGAGGTCCTTTCTTCCTTTGAAAAGAAGAAAAAAAAACTTTTCATCCACACTTTACGTGAGCTTCGTGATCTGGTCAGTTTTAGTTGGAATTGGAAGAACATCGTAAATGAAGATTGTGTGGATTTAAAGGGAATGAAGTCTCATGATTACCACGTGTTGATGTAACATCTGCTTCCAATTATGGTTCAACATGCATTCAGGGATAGTAAGCCTATGTGCACTATAATTAGAAGCTTTAGTACCTTTTTCAATGTCCTATGCTCGCGAACCATAGATATTGAAATGTTAATGGCTCTTGAGAAGGGCATAGCTAGGACTTTATGTAAGCTTGAGATTACATGCCCTCTTTCAGTTTTTGTTGTGATGATGCATCTGCATATCCACTTGGCTTACGAGGCTCGCGTATGTGGTCTTGTCTATTATCGATGGATGTATCCATTCAAAAGGTATGATATTATTTTAATGTGAATAAACTGACCCAACATCTGCATCTCCATTTAAAAATACTAATGACATGTTATATGTGTACATGTAGCCTGATTTGGTAAATATTGGCAAGAGAAGTGATTTTTACGATTGGAAGAAATGGGTAATTGCTCATGGTGAGGTACATGCAGTTGATCCAACTACCCATGTCCATGGAGCAAAAATGGGCGAAAGTAATTTTAGTGTTGTCTTGATAGAGATTATAGCTTCGTAGGCAGAGTTATGGAAGGAAGATGGTTATCATCATACATTTGGAGAGGTTGGTGTAGGAGGATTTGTTTTTTGGCCTAAGCTATTTTTAACCATTTATCCATGATGTTTATGATTAGACATTACAATAACTGACACAATTAACTTTTGTTTTTAAACTATACAGTAACATAGACACTTGTATGCATATTATAGAATGGAATGGATTTAACACTCACTTCAAATTACACCCACATATATGGAATGGAATGAATTTAACACCAACATTTATATATTGATATATTTGGTTGGCATTTCAACTTCTCTTTGAGGAATTGAAAGATTTGTAATAATTTTCACTTCTTTTAGTGTAATTTGTACTTGGGGGAGAGAGCGAAAGAGAGCGAGTGATAGATAGAGAGAGAACTTTAGGAAATTTTCATAATCCATGGCAGCTGTTGCAGAGAATGCGATCAGCTCCGACGATAAGTTCCTTCATCGTTCTTCCACGGTAGTTATTGGTTCTGCTAGTGTACAGAAATTACACCTCAAACAGATATGTGGTTTTGTTGTAAGTTCCTTCGAGGGTAAATGGTTTTACTCTGGCTGTCTTAAAATCATGTAAATAACAAGATGTTGATGCTAGAGGTACTCTTATCTGCAGGATCTGGTTTTGGGTGTTGTAGATCTTCATACTGGCAGCTGCTGAAACTACACTGGCTGGTTCTCACCCCAGAGGTACTCTTACATTTCAATATGCTCTGGTGATACATGCTCACCAAACAAAATTCAGACTCTCTGAGTTCTTTTTGAGCCGAAAACACTCAAAAGGTTTCCAGTCCACATGGTCCTGTACTAAAAATCAGTCTGATTCAGCATGTTTGTGATGCCTTGATTTAACATGGTCTTGTAAGTTTCCGTCGAAGCTAATCGCATTCTCTGCAACAGCTGCCATGGATGATGAAAATTTCCTACAGTTCTCTCTCTCTCTCTCTCTCTCTCTCTCTCTCTCTCTCTCTCTCCCCCTCAAGTGCAAATTGCACTAAAAGAAGTGAAAATTATTACAAATCTTTCAATTCCTCAAAGGGAGGTTGAAATGCCAACCAAATATATCAATGTATAAATGTTGGTGTTAAATCCATTCCATTCCATATATGTGGGTGTAATATGAAGTGAGTGTTAAATCCATTCCATTCCATAATATGCATACAAGTGTCTATGTTACTGTATAGTATAAAAACAAAAGTTAATTGTGTTAGTTATTGTAATGTCTAATCATAAACATCATGGATAGATGGTTAGAAATAGCTTGGGCCAAACAACAAATATTCTTACAACCTCTCCAAGTGTATAATGATAACCATCTTCCTTTCATAACTTTGCCTGCGAAGCTGTAATTTCTATCAGGATAACACTAAAATTTTCTTTGCCCATTTTTGCTCCATGGACATGAGTAGTTGGATCAACTGCATACACCTCATCACGAGCAATTACCCGTTTTTTCCAATCGTAAAGATTGCATGTCTTGCCAATATTTATCAAATCAGGCTACATGTACAAATATAACATATCATTAGTATTTTTAAATGGAGATGCAGATGCTGGGTCGGTTTATTTACATTAAAATCATATCATACCTTTCGAATGGATACATCCATCGATAGTAGACAGGACCACATACGCGAGCCTTGTAAGCCAAGTGGATATGCGGATGCATCATTACAACAAAACTTGAAGGAGGGCATGTAATCTCAAGCTCACATAAAGTCCTAGCTATGCCCTTCTCAAGAGCCATTAACATTTCAATATCTATGGTTCGCAAGCATAGGACATTGAAAAAGGTACTAAAGCTTTTAATTATAGTGCGCATAGGCTTACTATCCCTGAATGCATGTTGGATCAAAATTGGAAGTAGATGTTACATCAGCATGTGTTAATCACGAAACTTCATTCCCTTTAAATCCACACAATCTTCCTTTACGATGTTCTTGCAATTCCCACTAAAATTGACCGGATCACGAAGCTCACGTAAAGTCTGGATGAAAAGTTTTTTTTTTTTTCGAAGGAAGAAAGGACCTCATTTTTGGATCACCTTGCCATTAGTATTTTCTAGACATAGACGCTTCTTAATTCCTAGCCACTTCAAGTCTTTGCGTACGTTAGCGTCATCCTTGGTTTTGCCCGTTGTGTTCAACATCGGTGCAATAAAGATTTCACATACATTCTTCTCGATATGCATTACATCAAGATTATGACGTATGAGAATATCCTTCTAGTACTCCAGATCGTATAATATGTATCGCTTCAAGAAGCATGTTGATTCAGTGTCATCAGTTTGTTCACGTCCTCCTTTTGTACCCCTTTGTTTCCTCTTTCTGATCTTCCTCCACTGCACATTTAGTTTCGAAATGATGCTTTCGACCTCAATCCCAGTCAAACGAATCGGTTTTGGTTGCAGCTCCACCTTATTGAAGGTGCCTGCACTTGTATCCTTTCTAGCTTTGTCGTTTAAAGGCAACCACTGTCTGTGACCCATATAAACGTGTTTCTTTCCATGGTGTAGTCGCAAGGAATCTGTGTGGGGACCACATGCAGGACAACCATATTTACCCTTGGTCCTACAACTAGAAACATTACCATATGCGGGCAAGTCGTGAATTGTCCATAACAAGATGGCACGCATGTTGAAACTGTTTCCATGGTATGCGTCGACTGTCGTGATCCCTTTCCGCCACAAGTCTTGTAATTCAACAATCAATGGCTCCAAATAAACATCAACATCCTTCCTGGGCTGTCGTGGTCCTTTAATGAGCAAAGTGAGTATAGTAAACTGCGGTTTCATACATAACTTTGGTGGAAGGTTATATGTCACACACATAACATGTCAGGAACTGTATGACGTGCTGAAAGTGCCAAAGGGGTTAAACCTATCTGTGGCTAGACCCAATCGAACATTGCGAGACTCTACTGAAAAATCCTTCTACTCGTTGTCAACAAACTTCCATGTGCTGGAGTCCACCGGATGCCCCATCTTTCCACTCTGCATTTTTCTGGTTTAGTGTCAGGTCATCTTTCTTGCCACCCATGACACATTGTGCATTCTTTGTAGCCTTGGTGTTAATGGAAAATACTTTAACACCTTCGCAGGTACTTGAGCTCGTCTCAACTTCGAATCAAATTCTGTCTTGTACCTAGAAGTACCACAGTTTGGACAACTCGTTTTCGTCTCATGCTCTCTCCGGTATAACATGCAGTCATTTGGACATGCATGAATCTTCTAGTAATAATGACCCAACTTTGTAATGATCTTCTTCGCTTGGTAGGTATTAATTGGGGTTTTATTACCGGATGGCAAGACATTTTGGAGTACTTAAAGAAGAGCCGAAGAACTTTGTTCACTCCATCCACGGTTCACCTTTAATTTAAAAAGTTGTACTATGAAAGTCAGCACGGTGAATTTGTGACAATCAGGATAGAACTCAGTCATCGCATCTCGTAAATTTGCTTCAAACTCATTGGTTGAAGCATTCTCTAGCAATGTCTTCAGCTTCGGGGGCTACATTGGGTTCATCTTGAATAACTTTGTCCAGGTTATTACAACCGAGGTCTTCAACAACCGCATTGATAATGTTATTTATGTCTGCCACGCTATAGTATTGGTGAGAAGTCGGTGTGCATTCAGTACACTCGGGCGATGCATGCTCACCGTGCATGTTCCACACCCTATATGTTGGATTAAATCCATATTTAATCAGATCGATCACCCCATCATCTATTGTGTAGGGTAAACGTAGATATCTGCATCTGGTACATGGACAATGAATGGTTTCTCTACCAGGAAAATGTTCTTTTACGAACTTCACAAAGCTCATCATACGATATATAAATTGTGGGTCCGGGTAATGTAAAGTAATTCACTCCATGGAGTCCATTGGATACGACCTGTAGGTAGGCACACGATTATACACCTAATTCATCATCCAACTAAATTTATTTTTAAAAAAAAGATATCATACCAACTTTATGTAACAATGTGCAACTTAACCTACTGGGAACCGTCATGCACCGTAATATCTTACGGCAGAGCGGGTTCTGAGGAGTTACAAGTTGAATTACTACAAATTATACCTGATGAAGCGGGTTCTTATCTGCAGCAGGAGAATGGACTTCTAATAAATAGGATTATATTCCTGAAACAAAATAAGCACCATCTTTCAATTCAAGCTATATCAAAACATCACAGATATATAGTTGATTTGGTTAAAGAGGCATTTAACATTCTATAGAAGCATTTGACGCACCACATAATCCTTTGCATTGTCAGAATCCATATTGAATATTCGAAATAGGTTGACCACTTTGCTAAAAAGAAAAGAATTATGGATGATTTCTTTTTGTAAGTTAAAGGAAACATAATCATGAAATAAATACTAGTCATAAGGGCATTGAGTAAAATAATACATATTTCTATTATTTTCTCAAGTTAGAAAAGAAGTTTGTTCTCTTCCTATCTTTTTGTACATATCAATAAATTTATGATCATACTTGTCTCTATCTAGACGAGCTAATTGTCTTTATCTAGAGGTGTTAATTGTCTATATCCCATTCGGTAACATAGCATGTACTGTCCTCATACAGTTTACATGCGAGTCGAAATTTCGGCAACACCTCCCCATATTCTCCAGATATATGTAAAATTCAATACTAATTAGTTGCCACATGTAATCCATTACACATGGATAGAGGATACCAATTAGTAAAGAACCATATATCTAAAGAAAATATATGGAGACGCTACCAAATTTTCAACTACATGTAAACTGAAAATTATGACAACCTAAGTACATGGTATAGTACCGAACTGTCCAAAATGGGACAATTTAGGAATCCATAAAGAACAAGCATTTTCAGTCGAATGAATGTACTTGTTTAATATAAATTCAATATAAATTGTTAAACCACTAGGTGGCGTAAATACTAATTGTAATTGTATCATGACGGAACATCAAGGAAGAATTGGCAAAAATGAGAGAAAAAGAAATCGACGTACAAAATAAGAACAAAACAAAGGCTTGAGAGGTACATGGGAGATCATTTTCAAATCGGGTAAGTTTCCTGTTTGATCCTGTTTATCAAATCTGCCCACTTTCGGAGGAATCATCCAGAAAACATGAAAGGAGGCATCTTGATTGTACCAATAATTGCACATGTTTGCCTGTCCCTAGAAGGGAGGTATCTGCAGGATGCTTTTCCATCTCATGTTTCAAGCAGGACGTGAAACATTCTACATTTTGACATGGTTTGGAAAGGAAAAATGATAGTGTCTCATGCAATGAATTTCTCTTTCACCACATTACCTCAAGAGTGGAGGGGACCGATAATTCTCCACTTCTGCAAAAATATCCGTTTACTTGCAACTTGGGTTATAGTGAAACACACAATCAATTATTTCAACAGTTTTTGAAGCATAACTATAAATAAGTACAGAAAATATATTTATCTCAAAAACATCATACACAGTCTAACATATTTGTACTTCATGTGCAAGAGCTTCACCTAAATGACCCAAGTCGTGTTGTTGTGTATGTAGCTTGCCTAAGCAATCCAGCCGACTGCCCCTGGAAAAAAGAAAACCACTACATCTTCGACACCTTAAAATAAAAGGCCTCAAACAAAAATAGGATGTAATACTCGTGAAACCTTGAACAGGTTGATAAAGCCAAAAAATAGTTAAAAATGATAAATTGCATAAAGAAAAACCAATATCAAGTCACATAAAGGGCATCTCTAAGCCTCTAACAATGAACTTGTAGACGGATTGTGAAAGCTTTTACTACTTACATTAGGAATCTAGAAATCATATAGAGAACAAAGTAAATAAAGTTACAAAATGTTAAAAAAAAAAACAAAAC
Source organism: Magnolia changhungtana (assembly GCA_030180095.1). Classification (NCBI taxonomy): domain Eukaryota; kingdom Viridiplantae; phylum Streptophyta; class Magnoliopsida; order Magnoliales; family Magnoliaceae; genus Magnolia; species Magnolia changhungtana. The sequence continues at coordinate 3,391,322 of JASAUF010000467.1, read as the reverse complement.
AATACAAGGAAAAACCAATATCAAGTCACATAAAGGGCATCTCTAAGCCTCTAACAATGAACTTGCAGATGGATTGTGAAAGCTTTTACTACTTATATTAAGAATCTAGAAATCATTTAGAGAACAAAGTAAATAAAGTTACAAAATGTTTAAAAAAAAAAACAAAATAATACAAGTGGTTAAAAAATAACTCCTATAGAACATTCCTCCATTCATCTTTAAAGAGAAAACCAAGGAGAACATTTTGGATACATGTCTACATGTCCCATACACCTGCTTACCTCTTATGATATCATCGAGCCACCTTAATGACTATAGGCATCACTAAGGCCAACGCTACTCCAACGGCCAGCCCCACTACTAAGACAACCATTTGGGTCAAGGAAAAATCAATGACCAAGGTCATTTTTTTCAGCCAAGGCTACCAAAATGACCAGACTGCTCTCTAGCTCATCGCTATGATTAAGAGCCCTCTCGTTGTCAAGGCAGCAGTGAGGGCCAACAATCACCCTGCCCATATCACCCAAATCACTTTAGCAGTCAATGTTGTTGTATCACTCCCAAAATTTCTCTGGTTTGGATTTCACATACACACCATGGGGGCCATACCCCTCAGACATATGGTAATTATAAAAGAGATGTGCGCCCATGTGCACATGCATTTGACTTGTGTATGTACATTGAGTGCATGCAAATGAACCATCACACCTTCCCAAAGCACAAAGTTTTTCTCCTGTAGATAAAGCATCCGGTGAAAAAAAATGAACTTTTTATTTATTTATTTATTCGATAGTGGAATCAGACTTTTTTTTTTTGTTTTTTTTTCTTGACAATAAAATTTGGCTGTATAAATTTCAGGTGGGCGCCACAAAATAACTGGGCCTCACCTATCATATGGCTCCTTTTTACAGCACCAAATAAAAGACATTATAGCAACTCAGCAGCAAAACAGAGTACATAAATGTGAAAACTGTCATGCTTCCATCTAAGTGGGGTTGGTGATACTCCACACTATAAATCCCATGGATCTAGTGTGGATGGAGGATGCTCTTAGATTGGAGTTCCTAATCCTTTGATTGATGTCATAAAAATTGCTCGACGGAAAAACAAGTACAGAAATAAGCCTGTGGAGAAGGCCAAAGATTGGACAGTTAGAAACTTCCATTTGGATCAGGTTTAGATAGAATCGGAACAGGTAATTGTGGACAGTACAGATGCAAATCAATTTTTAACTTGGTTAGGATATCACCATTTTCATTCATTTTTTACTTGAAAATATGAACTGATCATAAAATTCAAACTTTGGTGTCGATGGCCCTTGATCTCGGTCAGATTGAAGACATCTTACAACAGTTAGAATATCAACAATCATTTTAACAAGATTAATTGGTCCTGTTTCCTTTGCTTTTTGATTTTGTAGAAGTGGGGCTGTTCGATTGCTAATCCAATACGTGGATCTGCAGATCTGATAGGTCCCACATTGAATAGACTATGTACCAACAATATCCATGCTCAGATGTCCTATCCTTCAAAATTTTGGTACTCTTTCAATTGAATGTGGACCTTTGATATATTTTCTCTCAACTGTCCACTTAAAGGCCTGAGATTTGAAGACATTGGGGTGCTCTGATATGGGACAGATTTATGGGCGTGGTATATACATGGTGGGGCCATGAGAGGGAACCTGTCCATCACTAAGACCCACTACAAGAAATTGGCCTTTTACCGACGAACTTATTTCCGACGAAATCAATTTTGTCGGTAAACATGACTTTCTCGGACAAAAGATTTCGTCGGTAAACATGACTTTCTCCGACAAAATCATATTTCTCCGACAAAAGATTCCCGCCACGACCAAATATGTTCCCACCACCATTTACAACAACGACCTGAAAGCTTTTCCCGAAGACATTATGTATCGTCGGTGAAAACTATTTTCCCGATGATTATTTCGTCGGTAAATGTAATTTTTCCTAACGAACCAAATAGTTCGTCGGCAAAAGATCCCTTGGTGTCCTTTCCGATGACGGAGAGGATATTTTTACCGATGTTATACAATATCGTTGGTAAGGGAAGTTTTTACCAACGAAAAAATCGTCGGTAAAGGAGCTTTTTACCGACGAAATAGATACATCATCAGACAAAATGAACGGTGGACATATTATTTCACTTTGTGTGGTTGATCATAGATGTTGAGTTGTAATTTTTATTTTTGGTGTAGCTAATAAGTATATTTAAAAACATATGTACGGAGTGGATGAGGCTGAGCACGGGTGTGCCCAAATATTTTTTTGAATCCTTTCACTGACGAATTGTGAAAACTATCACCGACGAAAATTTTCGTCGGTAATAATGTTATGTTTTAAGTTGAAAATATTTTTTACCCTTCCCTCTTCTTACCCTACCCCCCTCTCCCGCCCGAACGAGCGTTGCTGCCTACCCGACGCACCTATTCCGGTCACCCTAAACCCTAACTCGTTGTTGCCTGCCTGACGCTCGATTGTCTCCCTCTCTGTCTCTCTCGTCTCAAATCTCTCTTACGTTGGTCGAACAGGTAATCTGTATATTCTCTCATCGATTTATTCTCTTTCACTTTTTTTCTATTTCTACTTTCTACCGATTCGATCTATTCTGTATATATTATAATCATTGGATGGATATCTATTGTGCATTTTCCTGTTTTTGTCTTTCGATTTGATGATCGATGGAAGATTCCAAATCGATGGAAGATTCTAGGGCTCGGATGGTATTTTATTTTGTTCTTATGATTCCAGTCTTTTTGAAATGGGGGTAAATCAATTTTTGTTTGGATGCCCGTAAATGATTCAAGTGGTAATCAATCATTTACAGCGTGTCCTGTTTTGGCTGCAAGGTGTAAATGATTGTCTGTCTTTGGATAGCCAATCTTTCCATTTGGAGAGCCTGTAAATGAAATCTGACCTTTTTGCCTATAAATGAAATGGGGGTAAATGCTGTATCCACAACACATGTCAAAAGTTTTTACGAAATTCCCATCTTAGGAGAGCATTTTGGTATATACGTGTGTGCCCAGGGATACACACACATTAGTGGCATCCCTCCCATGTTTGGTGTTAGACGGATTTTTGGCCTCTGTTGAATAGGGATGGAGCAACTGGAAGGGGCTTTCAGGAGCCCATGTAACACAATGCTTGGTTGGGCCCATCACAATGTCCTTATAACATCCATTCCATCCATTAGTCTCTTCAGCTCACATTTCACAGCTCAACAGAGCAATCTGCTTGGCTGCCATTTTCGAAAATGATCCATGCCTTGTTCTGCCTTTAAAATAAGGAAAAATCCCCTTACGCCTTGTTGCATGTAGATGTTTGCTAGAATACTTGGGTGTATTTTAACGGTATATGTCTAAAATCTAGCCTTTGCATCCGGGGTTATTTCTAATGATCCAAACCTTTCATCTATTGGGTCTACTGTCCATAGTCCATATGGCCTACCCCAAAAAATCACATTACTCAACTGATTCTAGCTATTAGTAGGCTCTTGAGGATTTCAAAATTAGTGGCTAGGATTATCTGATTGGTGTGATTTTGGCATATGCTCCATCCATGCTTGGGTACAATATATGAACAGTCTTGGATCTCATGTGTGCTAGTGGATAGAGATTGAGTGCTTGACAACAAACTTAGATATTAGTATGTAGCACTAGAATTTGGATGCTTTCTTTTAAAATAAGAGAAATATTAAAATTCTAAAAAAAAGTCTCCAGTAACAGCACTATTAGAAAAGTTGGCATGCCATTACATATTATAATCTTATATGAATAGTGAAGCAGCAAGTGCCATGCTGGGTCTACTGTCCATAGTCCATATTAAATGCTAATGATTAGATTGTTTCAGTTTTCAGATTGGGGTGGTATATGCATCATATTGTATGACATATGTTGGATCCAGTGGATAAGCTAGATTTTTTTTTTATTATTATTGGATTGTCTAAGTGTCCAAATGAAACTATGAGCACCATAACTTGTAGTACTATGAGAGCACTGGAGCATTTTTCTTAGATAATACTTATATTAGAAGGAATTTAGAGCTGCACTTTTAGTGATTTTTCTTCTCAGTATGGGACTATGGGAGTATTCAAGGAAGAGCTGGCAGGGTGTGGTGGATGATACATGGGTGTACAAAGTTCCAATCAAACAGTCCAGCTTAAATGGATCCTTCTATCAGGGAATTAATGCCATCCATTTGCATGCACCCATTTTTTTATTTTTTATTTTTTATTTTTTAAAATTTTTTGCGTCAGATGTAACTATCTGTAAATTTAAAATGGGTGTATGTAAATCAATGAGAGTGTGCATAAACATCAATTCCCTAGATAGAACTATCCATCTAAACTGCACTGTTTGATTTGAACTATTTGTATGCTGCATATGCAATTTCATAGTAATTTCTCAGTATTAAACACTAATTCCCTAGATAGAATGATCCATCTAAACTGGACTGTTTGATTTGAACTACTTGTATGTTGTATATGCAATTTGTAAGTAATTTCTCAGTATTAAACATTAATTCCCTAGATAGAATGATCCATCTAAACTGGATTGTTTGATTTGAACTACTTATATGTAGCCAATGCAATTTCTAAGTACCTGAAATGTGTGTTGGACCTACTTGAAAATCTAGACAGATAGATTATTGAAGTGTACCACCACAACTCAGAGCACTGAAACTTATAGTGATTTAAAAGCACTGTAGCATCTCCTAATAATCTGTTTGACAAATGCTTTAGGGATAAAATTACTGTCAATGGGCCGCGTTTGAGCCCGCCAAAATCAAAATTTTGAATAGGACTGGCCCATCAGGCCCAGCTCAAACAATTCAAAATCTATGAAGAAGCCAACCCCAAGCCTGTAAATTAGACATCCAAATCCCAACAATTGTATTACATTGCTTCTTCGCTTTTCTCATTATTGTGCATTGTATATAGTTAGCTTAATATGTATTACATTTTTTTTCTTAAATTATTATTATGACTTGTTAGTTTATAGTTGTGACTTGTGAGGTAGTTTTTCTCAAAAGTCAGGCAGTTTTACTCCTCGATGGGCCACAATATGCAAAGTGAACTGACAATCAAATGGATGCTTTCTATCCATCCATTTGTTTTATATACTTTAGCCCACCAAAGTTTTGAAAGAGCATGACCCACCTGATGGAGCATACCCGGATGTGTGTCGGAGCTATCCTTATGTTGAGCGGTGGTCCCTGGAAGGTGGGATCCGCTGTTATGACTATGATGAAGCTGTCCATTTCCTATGGACATCAATATGGGTGGTCTAGCCATTTGGACAAGCCCGTGTTTATGTATTAGCTCGAAATTGATGGAGCAGACCCAGATGTGCGTCAGAACTATCTGGATGTTGAGCGGGGGTCCTTGGAAGGTGGGAACCGCTAATATTTATTTTTTCCCTTCATCAATGTCTATGTGATCTCGTGAACAGGTTGGATGATAAATAAACATCACTACAGGCCCTAAAAAGGTTTCAATGATGGAAATCATTATACCCATTGTTTCTTGTGGTATGGTCCACCTGAGTTTTGGATATGATTCAATTTTGGTTTCAACCCCTTGAATGATCTGGAAAAGCAGATGGACGGTGTAGATAAACTACATATATTTATAGCGGGCACAACTGAGCATACTGAGTAACTTAGGACGCAATCTGATTTCAGGCGTAACAAGCTTTAGTGGGTTAGGCCTTGATTGTGGGACCCAACTCGATCTGTGTTGTACATCTATGTTGTCCATTTGCATTTACAGTAACTCATTTTAAAGGATGTCCCAAATTGAGGCACATCTAAAGATCAAGTGTGGATCACACCACAGGAAAACAATGGTGATTGAATGCCCAACATTAAAAACTTCGTCAGGCCCACTATAATGTTTATTTGGCATCAAACATGTTAAGGTCAAACAGATCCCTAACCTAAACCTAAACCCGATCCCGAACCCGAATTCCTAAACCTAAACCGAAACTCAAATCCCTAAACCTAAACCTACACCTAAACCTAAACTCGAAAACCTAAACCTAAACCTGATCTCGAACCCGAACCCGAATTCCAAAACCTAAACCAAAACCGAAACTTAAATACCTAAACCTAAACCTACACCTAATCCTAATCTCTACTCCCTAACCTAAACCTAAACCTAAACCTAAACCTAAACTTAAAAACCTAAACCCAAACCCGATCCTCGAATCCGAATCCCTAAACCCTAAGCCTAAACCTAAACCTAAACCTAAACCTATTCTCAAATCCCTAAACCTACACCTAAACCTAAACCTATAACCTAAACCTAAACTCGAAAACCTAAACCTAAACCCGATCCCGAACCCGAACCCGACTTCCTAAACCTAAACCTTAACCTAATGTCAAATCCCTATACCTAAACCTAAACCTATAACCCTAACCTATACTTAAACCTATTCTCAAATCCCTAGACCTAAACCTAAACCTTAACCTAAACCTAAACCTAAACCTAAACTTAATTCACTTAACTTAAACCTACACCTAAACCCAAACCTATAACCCTAACCTAAACCTAAACCTAAACTTGAAAACCTAAACCTAAACCTAATCCCGAACCCGAATTCCTAAACCTAAATTTAAACCTAAACCTAAACTCAAATCTCTAAACCTAAACCTACACCTAATCCTAAACCTATAACCCTAACCTAAACCTAAACCTAAACCTAAACTTGAAAACCTAATCTTAAACCCGATCCCGAACCCGAAACCGAACCTGAATCCCTAAACCTAAACTTAAACCTAAACCTAAACCTACACCTAATCGTAAACCTATAACCCTAACCTAATCTTAAACCTATTTCCGTAAACTGACTCTAATCTTTTCATTGTAGAGATGGATAAGAGTTGGATGCGAGCTAAGAACAGGTTTGGCCCAGAGTATAAACAAGGGGTTCAATAGTTCATGAAATTTGTGCGATATCGGGCAGATTCAGGCAATAGGATTAGGTGTCCATGTCGAAAATGCAAGAACATGATTTATAAGACTTTAGACAAAGTAGAAGACGATTTGTTTATAGTTGGGATTGACCAGGTTTACACTTGGTGGATCCATCATAGTGAAGGGTTCCACCAAAGAGTTGAGGCCACTGAAGTCCTTGCTGACCCAATTGTGCCGAATGACGAGGATGAAGATGTTGACGAAATGCAAGATATCATAGGGGATGCAAGATCAGGACGTTCGTGCACTGGCTCTACCTCTTCCATCTTGATGCGACGGAGACAGCATCGACGTCGCATGCTGCATCTCAGGCGTCTGAGCCCTCGATTGAGCATACACCGGGCACTACATGTAAGTCTAGATATATATTTATTTAGTGACTTCTGTTTATGTTTAGACTTACATATTTCTTTTGTGACAGCATCGTCGACCAGCCAACGAGGACATGGACCCACGCGTGGGTTAGTTTTAGAGCGACTTACGCGTGAGGATAGGGTGACGGTAGAGTTCCCACATGACTGCCTTATACCTGTTGAGGATAATGTCATGTTGTTTACGTCGGAAGCCGGTATCCTATGCCAATCTCTGATCCCCATCACCACCCTCCGTTGGGCAGACGTGACAGATGATGTGCGGCAGCTCATCCGTCAGCGCCTTCAGGTAAATTTTAGTAAATTAAATTTTCTTTTGTGAAAGTTCATTTACGGTTAAGTTATTTTTTTAATAAGTTTATCGCCTTAATCAATTATTTACAAAACTGTCGGATAAATTTGTCTTAAATTTGAGTGTTCCTTACATTTCTCATGCCGTCAACGACATGATCAAGGAGCGGTTCAAGGAGTACCGCGAAGAGTTACACCGGTGGTACAAGCGGTGCAAGACCCACGATGAGGCCGTACTGTCTGCACCGCCGCATGTGACTATAGACGATTGGCGAATACTCTGCGAGAGATTTTCGTCTGAGGCTTTTCAAGTAATATTTACATATTTACGATATCTTAAGGTAACAATTAAATTCGCAATTAATAACAATGTATTATGAATAATGTGTTCAGAAGAGGAGCAGAATAAATTCTGCGAATAGGAAAAAGTTACAAGTGAACCACGTAGCTGGTTCAAAGTCATATGTATGACATCGTTATGACATGGTACGAAATTACTGGTGATTATTAAGTTGATGTATTCTTTCTTTGCATTTATATCAACTCTATTGTCATTTCAATTGCGCAACTAGATTCTGTCATCGGCCAGGAGCCTGGACCAGTAACCTCTATAGAGGGACTTACTGTCAGCAGGCGACAGGATCTTGGGTTCATCCTAGAGCTAGCGAGAATTGAGTAAAAATCCTTATATTGTAAAATTTAATTGCATTGAATTATAATAATGTCATTCGTTATGAAAATTCATATGTTTTCATTACGGGCGGCGATGAACACCATATGCCGTCAACCCACTCTCGATGGTAGTCAGCGGAGTGAGCCAGATATCTTGAGCGAGGTGCTTAACACCCGTTCTGGATATGCGCGTGGGCTTGGCCATGGTGCCAAGCTCATGACACCTGCTAGAGTTACCTCCAGCCGATCCGTCGTTGGGGAGAGCGCCTTACGCCGAGTTGATATCGCAGAGAGAGAGAGGTTCAACAGCTACGTGTTGTCGTCGATGAGATCAAAGAGTAGCTAGGGAAGCAGATGGAGGAGCAGAGGCGAAGAGAGGAGAGGCGACGGGAGGAGCAAGAGAGGAGGATCGAGGAGATGCGGGTGGAGCATGAGTGACGGATGTAGGAGATGTTTCAGGCTCTCGTTGTACGCTTTACCACCGATGCCCCACCACCTTCGCCTTCATCTTCGTGATTTTTAATTTTAATTTTAATTTTTTGTTTTTATGATTTATTTTATATACGAATGTTAAACTTATATGTATTTGTGCGTGGATGAATGTGGGTTGTATGTGGATGTGGATAGGATTATTTTATTTTATTTATGATTTATTTTATATACGAATGTTAAACTTATATGTATTTGTGCGTGGATGAATGTAGGTTGTATGTAGATGCAGATAGGAATGTTTGTGTATGGATGAATGTGGTTTGTGTTTGGATGGATGTAGTTTGTGTTTGGATGGATGTGGATGTGAATATGATGAAAATGTATTGTAACAGGTGTATTTGCAGGTGTATATTAGGATTTTTTCCTGAATTTTGAAAATAAATGAAACCAGGAAGAAACGGACTATTACCGACGAAATATTTCGTTTGTAATAGTAGGTGAAAACTTATACCGACGAAATATTTTGTAGGTATAAATTAATACAAAAATTTATACCAACAATCTATATATGAGATATACCAACAAATTATTTCGTCGGTAATAGCGGGCTTATGCTGACGAACATAGTCGTCGGTAGTATTGTTTTACCGACGAACGTACTCGTTGGTAATGTCGTTTTTTTGGGCTTATGCTGACGAACATACTCATCGGTATTATTGTTTTACCGATGAACGTACTCGTCGATAATGTCGTCTATCCACAGTTTTACCGACGAAGATATTCATTGGTATAAGCTGTGTTTACTGACGAAATATATTATTTTTTTCTACCAAAAGTAACATGTTTGGCCGACGATTTTAGTCGTTGGTATTTGTTTTATCATTGCCAACAAAGTCATATTTCATTGGGAAAAGCCTTCAGTCATGGTCTTATTGTGACGATCTTTGCGACGACATATTTTGTCAGTAATAATCATTACCGACGAAAAAAGATAAAATAACGACGAATTATATCGTCGGTAAAAGAGCAATTTCCTATAGTGACCATGGGACCCACTCGGTACAAACTTGAGACCCCAGGATACCATACTGACCATCTTGTGGAATTCAATGGAAGGGATTGCTTAGTTTGCTGAAAGCTTCATTAAAATGTAGGCAGTGACTCTGTGCCACATTAATTAAACAATGCTATCCTTAACAAATACATAAATATGTTGAAGCCTACACATGGGTAGTGATTACCAGCAACTGGTTGACCTATCCACCTTTCAATGTGCCACTTGTGCATGACATCCAAGGCATGTGAAAGGTGGACCCACCAGAATCAAAATATCAGGCGGTCCACTCGTTAGGGAGCATCCCATTCGAATCCCCCGAGAAGTTCCCTTCGTCTTCCAGTTGATTGGAGCAACCATTCTCCCAAGTGGACTGCTCGTTCTAATAATGTTACATCATGGTCAAAGGAAAGAATAGATCTCCTTGATCAAAATTACATCAGGACTCCTTAAAATTGTTACATGCATTGAAAGGCTTAAAGGCTAAGTTATCAGCAATCACCGAGAGGTAAATACTAAATACCATCACTGGTCTGCTTACAAAAGCAGCTTACGACCAAGACCTTAAATTCCTTAGCTCTCATCCTTGCAATGTAAGACTATTGAATTTCTATTCTCCTTCGTCTTTCCTTTTTTTCTATTGGATAATACACGTCTTTCATCTTCTGATTAAAAAAAAGGCAGGTATGCATCCATTCCATGTTGCCAAATCTCGAGCAGTTGGTGTGCACAAGTAACTGTTACCATTCAACAGGTACATCATGGATTAGCGATGGGCAAAGTATGCATCTATTCTACGTTGCAAATCTCGAGCAGTTGGTGTGCACAACTGATTGTTACCATTCAAGAGGTATACCATGAATACATGTCCAAGAATGGAGGGTATCCTGGAATGGGCAAAAGATCAGGAATGGGCCTTTCTGCCAAATCGTTTGAGTGCTTGCAACATCACAAGAAGAAAAGAGAAAAAAAAGCAATGACAGATTGAAGGGATTCTGGAATAAAAACAGCAAGAGGAGGAACAATCGGCGAGGAAAATAAGGGATTTCGAGAGAAGCTCACCTATTTGAGGAAATTCTTCAAGGATTCAGAGCTATGGTGAGGAAGATTGGGCCGTTCGAAAGAGGGAAGAGATCTGGACAGGAAAATTGGGTCGTTCGAAAGAGGGAAGTGCTCTGGCGAGAGCGTTTGGAAATCCCTCATCTGGATTGAGGAAATACTTTCAAATTCGATAATTGTGCGTTTACCATCATTTATAACATACCATATTAACAGTTGTACATGTAAGGGACCATTTACTGGATGGTTAAGATCGTTTTATGTAAGAAAATATATACATATTACCCATCTATGACTAGACCCATTATTTGGTTGGTCTGGATAACCCTATATCATTACCACTATTGCTATAAACGAGTCACCACAAATTTAAAGTAAATGCAAAACTCACACAAATTTACCGTAAAATAAAAAACGCTACTTGAGCGTTCGTTCTGGTAGGGCTCTATGGGCCCCACCATGATGTTTGTGTTTTATCCACGCCGTACATCCATTTCTAAACACTCTCTTAAGGATAATACCAAAAAATGAGCTCGAAATAAATCTCGGGTGAACCACACCACAGGAAAACAGTAGCGATTGGATGTCCACCGTTAAAAATAGGCTTTTAGCCGTCGGTGAAACCACCCCACGACCGTCGGCTTTGCCCTGTTTTCTGATAGTGTCCAAACTTAGGCAAGCCGCAGTATAGGAAACAGTTGGTATGGAAATGCCCATCATTAGTTTTGCGTAGGACCTATTGTGGTGTTTAAATGCCATCCAGTCCATTCATCTGATGTGCCTCATCAAGATGAAAGACTTACCCAAAAATCATATCATTCTAAAACTCAAGTTAGTCATACTGCGTGAATTTAGAGATTTTGGGGCAGCCCGCCTATGAGTTGAATCCTTCTATTTTTAATTTTTTTGGGATCAAGGCCAAACAAGTTGTGCCTTACCGGATGGACAATGTAGATTTAATGCACCTTACACCATTTACCCAAGGTATTCTAAAACGGTAATGTAACGGCCATAACCGTTACGTTTTACGGGACCGAAACGGCTGTAATGGCCGTTACAGAAAAAACAGCCCGTAGCTGTCCAGAAACGTGTTTTTCCTAAAATAAAAAATAAAAAATGACATAATGGCCATTAGAGCTCGTATCATAACAAGTGATGACTTAAGATATTTCCCGTTATAACTGAATATGTGCTGAATCATGTTTATTTTTATTTTCAACTCCCTTTCTTTTTTACCATAATCTACGCTTCTCCTGTTGTTATAGAGGTGTTTATGTTACGGAATTTATACTGCTCTGACCCTTGGCATCAGGACTACAAGTCTTGCTCACTTGTCCTTTATATAAGCAATCCCATTTCTCAGTTGGTAGAACTTCCTTGCAGTAGTTCCATTGGGCGTTTCTAAGGCTATTCTTTCTTGTTTCAATGATGTTATACCAGATGATGAGGTTTTGCGAAAAGGAAATGGTACCCTTTGTGAGATGCTTCTCATGGTCCAGGTGAGTTCTTTCAAACAGTTATTTTCTATCGTTATGATCTTTTAAATGGTTCAATTTGATGATTTATATGTGTTTTTTATTATCTTTACTTATGTTGAATAGAACCGAAACCGATAATTTCAGAGGTGAACAAATCCATAAAACAATGGGATTCCTTTCATTTCTCTCTAGTTTTCTTTTCCAGGTTTGAGATCTTCTAATTTTAGCTTATTCAGTAGTGTCTGGACACAGATCTGTCAAATAGTATTTGACAACTTTGTATTTCGAAGTATCTTGTGGATTTCATTTAGTTTGTTTGGCTAGCCTATCACCTAATGGAAATTTGGTTCTATAAGTGTTTGGCGGATGACTTCAAATTACCAATTGGTTTATCAGAAGTTGTTTTGAACTTTGACAAAAAAGGATGGCTATGTGTTCTCATCGTGCACTGGGATACATTGTGCACATCTCCCAACATCCATCCTCGTCAAGTGGAATGTTAGAACATTCCAAAATGGACATTTGAAATGCAGAATTTGAATGCTTATGGAGTCCCACCAACTGTCATGCCAACTCCCAGTGCTCAGTCCATTGAAGTTGTTTTGAATAAAAAATTTAGGACACAATGTCACAAATTGCAGTCGATATCGAATCAAAGATTTCCTTTCTACATAGAAAATACATAAAAATTCATAAATAAATGCATACATACATATCACCAACGTTTGGTTAAGCCACAAGCATCTCACCAATTACAATTCTATCAATGGATTGCATCAGGTAGGTCTCGCAATGTAGTTGACTTGGCCCAATGGATTGCATTAGGTGGGCCTCGCAATTTAGATGAGTTGGCCCAATGGATTGCATTAGGTGGGCCTCACAATGTAGATGGTCTGCATCAGGTACGGTTCCAAGAGATCTTTTCTTTTTCTTTAGTTTCGTACATATGAAAAATGAATATCTTTGGGAATATCAAAATATTTTATTTCAACAATTTGACGAATGGAATCTTGATTCAGGTACATATTCCATGGTCTTGGGTTCATCCAGGAGAAAATCTATTGGTACTCCATGGAGAACTGGTGGGTGATCCTTCTAAGATAACTGTATCAACTAGAACAGGCCAAGAGATATGTGCACATGTATCAGAATCAGATCCTCTCCCAGTCGATTCTTGGGAACCAAACTCTGAATTGAAGCAAAATCTTTTGCAGCAAGGAACTTCATATTGACAGATTTTTTAAGTGGCAGGTTTATGTTTGCTGCTTTTAGTGTTTTCTTACTTGTTTAAAGGAATAACTGTCCTGAGTCGTCAGGTTTCTATTCTTATTCATCCACATGCTAATGCTATGTAGCAGTTTGATGTAGTAGGGTGCATATGTAGTTTGTTTTGAAAACTTGAAATAGATAGGTAACTTTTTTTATTGATTAAAATGAATGCTTGTATTTGATTGATTGAATAAATGATTATGCACATATTTATGAACAGATTAAAATGAATAATTTAGCCTCAGTTATTGAAAACTGAGGTTAAAAATTGAATTTAGACACAGTTGATGCCAACAGAGGCTAAATCCATCTTTCACCTAGTTACCCAAACTGAGACTACAACTCCCGTGGCTAAAGGCTTTAGCCTCAGTTGTTGAGAACTGAGGTTAAAAATAGATTTAGCTTCGGGTGGAGGCAACTGAGGCTAAAATTTGGATTTAGTCTCGGTTGGAAACAACATAGGCTAAAAATTTGATTTATCCTCATTTCGAGGCAACTGAAGCTAAAAAGGTTTTTTTAACTTCACTTGAAGAACCGAGGCTATAAAAGTCTTTTTAGCCTTGGTTGCTAAAACCAAGGCTAAAGCCTTTAGCCACGGGGGTTCCAACCTCAGTTTGGATAACTGAGGCAAAATTGAGGCTAAAGGCTTTAGCCTTAGTCTATGGTTTTAAACTGAGACTAAAGCCCTTTTTTCTTGTAGTACTATCAGCCGGACCGTTAGCTTCCTGAACAATATGGACAAAACGAATCTTATATATAACTTGCCCCTAATGTTAATAATGATGGATGTGCGTTGTCTCCTATTGTGCAAGGCTTAGTTCATGCAGGGTTTTCAGTTGACATTGGTTGGAATGTTGTTGTGTCTTTCCTAGGTGGTGGAAGGAAGACGACTTTGTAGCAAAGCTTCCATTCATCAGGGATAGAGTGGTGGAGTGTTACTTTAGGACATTAGGGGTGTACTTCGAACCACATTATTCCTGAGCTAGAACGATTATGATCATAATAATATCTTTAACATCAATCATGATTCATGAGTTAAAATGAGATGCTTTTTTATGATCGGGTGTAAATGGTTCAATTGTACTAATCTATCCATGCAGAGTATCCACAATAGTTGAATTGACTATTGCTCAAGTGTGCTATGGTATATAAGCTCTCTCTCTCTCTCTCTCTCTCTCTCTCTCTCTCTCTCTCTCTCTCTCTATATATATATATATATATATATATGGATTGCTTAAGCTGCTGTCATTAAAAAACTACCACCCACTTTAAGAATCTTCAAAAATTTCCTTCGACATAAAACCAAAGAATTGTCGATGAAACAGTTGATCCTTCGTCTTTGAATAGAGGAAGAATCAAGACTCCAAGACTATATAGAAGAGAAGAAATCTGATGTATCCAAAGTTTTAATGGTTAATGAAAAGCATAACCAGAATCAACAGAAAGGAAAGCCGAAACCAATAGCCTGAAATTGAACAAAAAACAGTTAAAAAAGAAACTCAATCTTAAGGCTAAAAATCAGAAAAACGATGATCAAGAAAAATCAACTGGTTGCTATGCGTGTGGCAAACCAAGTCACTTTGCAAGAGAGTATTATAAGCGGAAAGGGAAGCAGGCTCCAACACCTCAAGCAAATATGACAGAGGAACCTGAAATTGTCGCCATGCTCACAGAAGTCAACACGGTTCGCTTATAACCGTGTGAGGGTTGGCGGATCGACACAGGTGCTAGCACACGTGTTACGATCACACCTGGTTCAAGAATATGAGGAGGCTCATTTTGATAGAAAAGTCCAAATGGGAATGCTGTCACAGCAAACGTTATTGGACAAGGAAAGTTTGAACTAGTTTTCACCTCTATGAAGCCTATTACTCTAGCTAATGTTCTTTATGTGCCAGATAAGCGCAAAAACCTTGTTTCGGGTTATCTTATGAACAAAGTTGGTTTTATAATAATAATAAATGGCTCATTTGTTGGTAAAGGCTATGTTGATTATGGTCATGGTATGTTTAAACTGAATGTTGAATCCAATAAATGTACCACTTCTACTTACATGTTGTGCACCGTTTCATTGTGGCATGATAGACTAAGTCATGCGAATGCTAGAAATGTCTGCTAGTGGTATAATACCTCATTTAGAAAATAGTGAATTTGAAAAATGCAAATCCTGTTCTCAGTCGAAGGTAACGAGGAAACCATTCCCTGATGTTGAAAGAAATTAAGAGTTGTTAGGTTTGATGCACGCTGATATTTGTGATCTTATAGAGAATCTTACTAAAGGAGGTAAGAAATACTTTGTTACTTTTATAAATGATGACGAATACACCTCAAGGGATTTTAATTATTTCTATGAATCTAATGGCATAATTCATGAGATTACTGATTCCTATTCTTCATAACAGAATAAAACAAGAGAATGTAAAAATAGGACTTATTAACATGGTGAACGCTATACTGTTGAGTTCAGGTCCTCCTTTAACTCTTTGGGGAGAAGCCTTATGTTAAGCCTGTTATATACTAAACACAGTGCCCACAACTAAATCTAAAAGAATACCATATGAGGTATATGGAAGGTCAGAAAACTAAATCTAAACTTTCTTAGAGTTTGGAGTTGCCTTGCATATGTTAGACTTACTTATCCCAGAAGACCTAAATTAGAACATAGAACTTCCAAGTGTGTACTTGCAATATTTTCCTCAACCCTCATGAGATGTCCGACTTAAGCCTTAACTAGGCAAGCATCTTGACAACAAAACTCCCGTAAGGAATAGGTCAGATCGCATCTGCATCTAATCCAGAGGAGAGCTTGATCCCAAAAATGAGAGATATAAATCTCAGGTGGACCACACCACAGGAAAACAATAGTAATTGGATATATCCACCATTAAAATCCTCCTAAGGCCCACTGTACAGTTTATTCGACATCCAATCTATCGATTAGGTTATACAAACCCAGATGAAGGGAAAAAACAAAGATAGTCTTGATCCAAAACTTTTATGGCCCCCAAAAAGTTTTTAATGGTTGATGTTCATTCAACACTGTTTCCTGTAATGTGGCTCAGTTGAGATTCGTATATATCTCATTTTTTCTCTCATACCATAAAATGATCTAGAAAAATAGATGGACAGCATGGATGAAACAAATACATCATGGCGGGGTCCACAGAACACTGACCACCAGCCAGTGGCTGATGGCAGGGGGAGTAGCCAATCCGTTTCCCACACAGGATGCACTTTTTTTCAGGATGATTGAACGTATGAACCTGTTGCAGGAAGCGGCATCTGAAGTCAATGGCTTAAGGGACATCTGAAGATTTTCTGAGGTTCCACATTCAACATATGGTTCTTATCTCATTCTCTAAGCATACATGCATGCATATGTGTATATGAAAAATTGTAGAGGTCTCAAATCCAATTAGTTGGACCATAAGTTACTGTCCACGTAGTGGATAATGTCCTATCTGTCATGTTCATGCGACATACAACTTATCCAATAGGTTGTCCCCACCACAAGGATCACCTTGTGCAAAAGTCAGTCCCATCCACTTATTAGGTGGACCATACTTGTATTTTGTTCTTTATCCTTAGTTGGACAAAAAATCAGAGTGATCCAAGACTCAAGTGGCCACGCCAGCGAGAATAGTTGAGAGGGAGTGCTCACCCATTGATTTGTGTTGGCACTTGGGCCCCACCTGAGTTTTAAAATGGCCTGTTTAATTTCCAAATACTACACAAACTTCAATTGATGCAAATAAATTTTTTGATGAAGTTCCTTTTCAAGAAAACTGTTAAGGTAGTAAAAGAATGTCAGTGATGCTATGGTGGTGTGCAATTGATGTTTTGTGTTTTCAGGCAATATATATTGATGTTTATTTTTTGATTTTTGATCTTCAAAACTTAGGTTGCTGCTTGGGATGCAAACAAACTTTTTTTCAGACTTTTCATCAATAATATCACTTTTATTTCTCGACAATGATATTTTCTCTTTTATCCAGTGTTTTCATTGACAACGAGAAATTGACAATATCGCCGATATTATCGGTGTTGCTGAACCAGTGATATTGAAACCACAAATTTTCGTTTTTCTTCCAAAAGTCAATGAAATATTGGCGATATTTTCAATTTTATCGAAAAAATAGCTATCGTTCTTCCTATTATTGGAAAAAAGTTGAAATAAATATAAAAAATATATAGAGAAAAGCTCTCTTACTTTTTTTTCCCCTTCTCTCAAGATCTACCTGCAGAAGTGGCTTTCGGCTAAATTTGGTGGGCCAATCGTTGTTTACAGCTCCGAATTTTCTGAGATAAGAAAAGTCTTTTTAAAAAAACCTTTTGTTTTCTTTGAAGAAAGAGATTTGAAAGAGAACTCAATTTCGCTGAGATTTACGGGGATTTGGGTTCGGATTTGAAAAAGAAAAAGATAAATTTCTGGAGAGATTTTTTTACTGAAAAAGTTCGAAATCTTATCGCAATTGCAGATTTTCCGGAGAAGAAGAGAGAATTTCGTAAAAACGAAAGCTCTCTCGCTCCTCTTAGAGTTTTAAGGGAATGGATTCCGTGCGACTTTGGCTTTATTGAAAATGGTGCGGCCCTCATTGTGGGGCCCACCTTGATGTATTTCAAATAAATCCATGCCATCCATATGTTTTTCCAGGTCATTCTAGGATACAAGCCCAAAAGTAAATTAGATCTAACTCTCAAGTGGACCATATTCTAAGAAAGAGTGGTTGTTAAAACTCCACCATTAAAAACTTCCTAGGGCCCATCGTAATGTTTTTCTAATGTTTATATGTCATCCAACCTATTGATAAAGTCACATAAACATGGATGAAGGGAAAAGTACAAATATCATGTTGATCCAAAACTTTTGTGACCCATGAAAGTGTTTTAACAGTCAATCACCACTCTTTCTTATGTGATGGTCTACCTATGATTTGAATCTGCTTTAGTTTGACTCATATCCTAAAATGATATATAAAAATGGACAAATAGACGGCATGGATATACAATAAATACATCAAGTGGGCCCCACCGTAAGTGTTGCACCGTTCCATGGCCGCACCTAATCCCATTGGCTCAAAGTGGTTTGGAGCCTACTGCAAGGGTGTTATTCCATAGGGCCCACCTGAATGTATGCATTGCATATCCACGCCGTCCATCTATTTTACAGATTATTTTAGGGAATGGCCCCAAAAATGAAGGAGATACAAATCACTAGTGGACCACACCAGAAGAAATGGTGGTCACTTAACAACCACCAATAAAAATTTCCTAGGGTGCACTGTAATGTTTATTGACCATCTAATCAGTTGATAAGTTCATACAGATGGATCACCATTTAACTTTACTTTTTAAGTTTATCTAAAATGTGAGTTTTCCAACATTTAAAAGCATTTAAAAGCATGGGTCACCACAGTTTTGAATCAAAATAAAACTAGTAATTTAGGTGACTTTTAAGTTACTTTTATAATGTGAGTTTCACGCTATGTAATAAAACTTGTTCATCACCCAAAAAAATTACAAATAAAAAAAACTAAAAAAATAAATCGGATGGGATGTTTAGGGTAGCGGATTAGTTGCACCCAGGCCTCACCCAAGATGTGTTTTACCTGTCTCATTTTCTTGTTTTACCTGTCTCATTTTCTGCCATAACTTTCTACTTCTTAAATACATCAAATACATCAGATTTATGCTTTAAGAAATAGACCCACAGTTTTCTACTTGCATCATTAATAAAAGAAACAAAATAACATGAGCCACCAGGAGATAATACCTGTGCCGGTTCCCACACATCAGTGTGTACAAGCTCCAACATATGCGTCTTTGGAGCGCGTCCAGTCTTCTTGAAGCTTACCCTCTTCTGCTTGTCATACACGCAGTCCTCGCAGAATTCCAAGTCAATAGACTTTAGCCCTGGTAGCTTCCTTTTAGACAATAACACTTCAACCCCTTCTCACTCATATGTCCCAACCTCTGATGTCATAACTGCCCATTTACTCCAGTTGATGCGACTGAGAGTGAACTATATGATCCTGAAGTCACGTACAAAGTACCTTCCTTTTTGCCTCGAGATATTACCAAGGCACCTTTTGTGATCTTCCAGGAATCATTGGTGAATGTCGTCACATAACCGGTATCGGCCAACTGCCCTACTGAGATCAGATTCCTTCTCAAACTTGGTACATGTCTGACATCCTTCAATTTTAACGTCGTTCAGTCTTTCTGATTTATATAAACGTCTCCCTTTCCAACAATACTCACAGCTCATCATCACCCAGGTAGACTCTCCCAAAGTTACCTGACACATAATCACGTAAAACTTCCTTACACGAAGTGGCATGAAACGAAGCACCCGAGTTTATAACCCAAGACTCATTCTTTGCATCAAGAGATGAGATCAACGCCTCTGTGTCACTCTCCTCAAATAGATTCACTGAATCCTTCCCACCTTGAGAGCTTCCTTCTTATTTCTTGAGTGCCCTGCAATCACGTTTCATGTGTCCCTTCTTGCCGCAATGCCAACACCCATCTTTGTCTTTCAGTCCCTTGAATTTCTTCCTCGACTTAGAACATCCATGTTTATTGCCTCCTTTATTCAGCAATCTTTCTCTTCCTTCAACGTTTAGAGCATTCTCTGAATCCCCTGAAACTCCTGATGCCTTCCTTCTAGATTCTTCGTTGAGAATTAGACCGGCCACATCATCAAATTTTAGCTTTGTTGACCCTGAAGAATTGCTCACAGCAATCACCAAACCATCCAAACTGGACAAGATCAATAACGCCCTGACCTCATCCTCGAAAACAATGCCAACGGATTCCAACTATCTCGTGACTGTATTGAACTCGTTTAGATGTTCAGTCACGCTCCCACCATCTGACATCTTCATGTTGAATAGCTGTTTCATAAGATGAACCTTGTTGGACGAAGAGGGTTTTTCATACATGGTGGTGAGGGCTTCCATTAATTCTTTTGTCGTTTTTACCTTGGATATGTTAAAGGCGACGCTCTTAGACAAAGAGAGTTGGATCGTTCCTAAAGCCTTCCTAACCATTCATCATCTGTCATCTTTTCTAGTTTCTTCTCTTTTCTTCCTAGAGGAATATAGAGGTCTTTCTGATACAGATAATCCTCCATCTGTATCTTCCAGAAGGCAAAGTTTGAATCATCAAACTTCTCAATTCTAGTTTTCCCTTCTTCTGTCATCGCTTCCAATAGAACTAAACCAACAGCTCTGATACCAGTTGTTGTGCAGCACGCCAACAACGCAGTGAGTCGAGCTCCAATCTCAAGCCTCACTCACAAACGATAAACAAGAAGAAATATAAACTAGAAACAGATCAAAGCAATCCAAACAAACCACAAGACAAGATATACGTGGAAAAACCCCAACAAGGGTAAAAAACCACGGATGCAATCTTCTACTATGAAGAAAAATAGAGATTACAAGCGATATACTAACCTCTCCCTTGAAAATATAGAGAAAACCCTTTGCCCACACCTTAGAATTATTTCCTAATGCTTTCTAATATCCTAGAAAAGCCATAAGGACACCTATATATAGTTTAGGCAACTTTCCTTTCACACCCTTGCAAAATACGATACAGAAATCTGCAATCCGCATCAGATTCGGAAACGAATCTGCGTAACCACGACCGGTCGAGCAGACTGCACGACCGGTTGAGTGGACCCCACAACCAGTCAAGCATGAGCCTCGACCGGTCGAGAACCTCGGAACTAAAAACCTTATGCTTGCTGGACTTTGAGTCGTGCCAGTCCACGACTGGTCACGACCGGTCGAGCAGGGGCCACGACCGGTCGTGCGTGGCCCCAGATGTGGCTCCACTTCTCAACAAATAGATCTTCCAATATCTAGTTCACACGTTTGGTCAGTCCATTGGATTGCGAATAATATGCTATACTATAATCTATAGTTGTTCCCATAGTTTCCTGTAAGCTGGATCAGAATCGTGAAGTGAAACAAGGATCACAATCTGACATCATATAATTATGAATGCCATGGAATCTTACCACTTCCTTAATATATAACTTAGCGAGCTTATCCATCGATTAACCAGTATGGATGGGAAGAAAATGCGATAACTTTGTTAGTCGGTCAACAATCACCCTATCACATCATGCTTTTTCTGTGTCTTGGTGAGACCAACTATGAAATCTATAGAAATACAATCATACTTCCACTTAGGTATTTTCAGCAGCTGTAACAAACCTAATGGATTTTGATGATATGACTTCACCTACTAGCAAATAAAATATCATGAAATATAATATGTAATCTCCCTCTTCATGTTTGGTCACCAAAACAATTTCTTCATATCCTGGTACATCTTCGTACTACCATGGTGAATAGCAAACTTGGTTCGATGTGCTTCTTTCAAAATATTATCCTTCAACTCCGGAACATTAGGTACAAAGAGGCATCCTTGGTATCGAATTCCTTTATCTACCTTATTACTTCATTTAGACTCATCATTATCTTAATGTTTTGCTACCATTTTCAGAAACCATTCATTATTAATTAGGGCTTCAATAATATGATCCTTAAGAGTTGGTTTTACCTTAATATTGTATATCTCAACCTTCTGCTCTTGGAAATTCAGTTTGACATTGAATTCTCTTATGAAACTTCACATCTCTCATTCTGTTATAGTCTTCTACTTATACTCTTTTCTGCTTAGAGCATCTGCTACTAAATTTACTTTATCCAGATGATAAAGTGATTCAAAATTATAGTATTTTAGAAATTTTGCCCATCTTCTCTACCTCATATCCAGGTCCTTCTATGAGAATAAATACCAAAGAGTCTTGTGATCTATAAAAAAGTTTGAACCATTCGACAAACAGATAATATCGTCAATTTTTAATGCAAACACAATGGCAACTAATTATAGGTCATGAGTTTGGTAATTATGCTCATGGGGCTTAAGTTGTCTTGATGCATGCACAATGACCTTACCCAATTGCATCAATACAAAACCTAAACCTTTTGTCGATGCAATTGTACTTCAAACATCAATCTGTCTTTCAAAAGAGTAAGGATAGGGAGTGAAGGTTAGAAGTCGCTTTAGTTCGGTGAAAGCTTCTTCACACTTATCAGTTCATTTGAATAGTACTCCCTTCCAATCAGACTTATCAATGGTCTAGAAATCTTTAAAAAATCTTTGATGAATCTTTTATTACCTGACCAGTTCGAGAAAACTTCTAACTTTTTAGACGTTTGTGTGTCGTTCCTATTTCACCACAGCTTCGATCTTTGCTAGATTTACTACAATTCTGTTTTCTGAGTAATGTGGTTAAGAAAATTGACATTCTCCTTCCAGAATTTGCATTTTGAGAATTTAGAATACAATTGATTATCCTTCAAAGTTTATAATGTTGTCTTCAAATGTAGCTCATGTTCTTTACAAGTCTTAAAGTAAATCAATAAACCATTAATGAACATAATGATAAAGTCATCCAAATAAGACTGGAATATTCTATTCATTAGGTCCATGAACAGTGATGTGGCATTTGTTAGTCTGAAGGACATAACCAGAAATTTCATTGTCCATAGCACATTTAAAAGGCCATTTTATAGATGTCTTCCTCCTTGATTCGCAACTAATGGTATCCAGATCTCAAGTCAATCTTACAGAGATATCGAGCTCCCTTTAGCTGATCAAACATATCATCATTGTGTGGTAAGGGATAGTTATTCTTAATCGTTACCTTATTCAATCGGCGATAATCAATACATAAGCATAGTATCATCCTTTTTCTTTATGAAGAGTATTGGTGCAATTCACATTTACGTGCTCGATCATATGAATCCTTGAGCCTTTAGTTCTTCTAGTTGTTCCTTTAATTCCTTCATCTGGACAAAATCATTTGATATGGAGACATAGATATCGGTGTTGATCCTAATAGAAGATTAATGTCGAAATCTACTTCTTTGTGAGGTGGTAAACTCGATATATCTTGGAAGACTTCAAGATATTCCATCACTACTAGAATTTGGTCCATAAACAATTCTGGTGTCTCTTTATTCATTAACATCATAACATGCTCGATCTTTTCATTCATTTGCTTCCCTTGAATTATAAATGGAACATTTCCAGGCACGGAAAAATTAATCGCCTTTTCATAACTGTTTAACTTGACATGATTAGGGGTAAGTCAATCCATACCAAAAATAATATTATATCCCAACATGTCCATGACAACTAAGTTAGCTAGCTATCATTAGAATCCTTCCTAATATGATAAAAACAAACTTGAAATCTTATCTAAAGCAATAGGCTTTCCTATAGGAGACTTCACATCAATCTTCTTTACAAGACTTTTTTATTTTAACCCTAATCTAGTTATCATCTTTTTTCTTTTTTTTTTTTAAACACACGCACACACACTACCACACACTCACGCCGTAGTGGGATTTCACCCCCTATGGGTACTCAAACCCTCAACCAGGTGTTAAAACTCCTAAGAGTCTACCACCTAAATCAAGTTATCATGGATGACGCAACAAAAGATAATGTATCTCCATAATCAAATATCAGAGAAATTGAAATGTCATTCATATTAACTGTACCTTCCACAACATTGTGGCTATCTTTGGGCTTCTTTGTTGATGCGATAAAATGAGAAAAATAAACTCGTGCTCTTGACGACTATGTTTTGGATTGTTGATTTCCCTGGTTTTGAGATGTAGGAACTTGCGGCCTATTATGTTGATTCTACGGAGGCCTAGAAGGTAATGCAAGTGACACTTGACCCGGCTATTGAGTAGGTGATGGAAGTTTCAGTCTATGAGGTATTTGGTGAAGAGGCATTAGTCTCATATCTTTAATTTTGGTCTTACACACCTGAGCTTTATGTCCATATTTTCCATAGTATGAACAATTTTCAGGAAAATGCTGCTTTTGATTAATTACCTGATGGTGTTGATTAAACATATACACGTTGTCTCTTCTCTAGATGTTGTTGATTTAGGGTGGTTCTACCTTTGATTTCTACCTTCAACTTCATAAAACATTAACAATCCCTCTTGGCTCGAAGGGCTTTATCTACGATCTCAGATTACTTTTGAATATCTACACAACAAAATCTTGTTCAGATATTTTACCAAAGACGTTCTTCAAATCTTATTTTTTATAATCTTCATCTAGTCTTGGAATATATCTTGATAGCTCAGCGAACTTGGCCTTATATTGAGCCACGGTCATCTCTCATTTTTGTAGGTTTGTGAAATCTGCCATTATCTGATTTTGATAAGCCTTAGGAAAATATTTCTTGTTGATTTAGGGTGGTTCTGCCTTTGCTTTCTACCTTCGACTTCATAAAACATTCATAATCCCTCTCAGGTCAAAGGGCTTTATCTACAATCTCATATTACTTCTGAATTTTACACAACAAAATCTTGTTCAGATATTTTACCAAAGACGTTTTTCAAATCTTATTTTTTATAATCTTTATCTAGTCTTGGAATATATCTTGATAGCTCAGCAAACTTAGCCTCATATTGAGCCATGGTCATCTCTCATTTTTGTAGGTTTGTGAAATTTGCCATTTTTTTTTATATTTTAATAAGCCTTAGGAAAATATTTCTCGTGGAATTTAACTTAAAATTCTTTTCAAGTCCACAAATGTCCAGTTGGTACCATCCTCTTGGCTACTATCCACCATACATCTACTTCGCCCTGCATGATGAATGTCACGAGTCAAATCTTCTAGTTATTAGGGTAGTCTATAGCTTCTAAAGTCTTCTCGACTTATTTCAGCCAATCTACTACAACCGATATGGATCAAAAGCTCTTTTGAAAACTGGAGAATGGACACAAATTCTTCTTATTGTTGTTTCATCATGCCTGCCATATGAGTCACCAACCCAAAGATTGCATCATAGGGTTGAATGTTGGATCTATTGAAATTAGCACACATCGTAGTTGGATATAGGAGCAAATGAGTGCTCGAACCTGCACCACCCGTATTAACCAGATGAGTAGGTGGTGGAGGAACTTGCCCTACATCGCCCACTTCATCCTCATTTACCCTATTCTCATCTTGCTCTTAAGGAACTATCCCAGATTTTTCAAGAATAACCAAATTTGCTATCTGAGTCTCAGGGAGAGATGCACTCGTAAAGGGCAACAAATTTCCGATACTACGGGTCTTCTTGAGGGCCATTTAATCCTATAAGAAGGAAAATTAATTTAGTAAGGGGATAAAATTTTAAAAATTATATTTTTATGCATGGAATACTCATTTTACTGAATCACTATTCTACAGAAAGAAGATTTTTTTATTTTTTTTTTGAGAAATTTTTGCCGATTAGGCGAACATAGTGCAAATATGAACAAATTGCTTTTCTGTTTACTAAGTGTTGATCCAGTCATTGTTTCACAACTTTAATAGACTCGAACTCCTCTCAATATTTTTCTACAAGTCAATCTATAAGCGTACTAGGTCTTTGTAAAATTTTAACTCATTCCGATGAATTATTCCTACTTTTATCCCTTGTGGATTCAAGGAAGCTTTATGAGGAGTTCAGAGAGCTCCGTGGATTCGAAGTAATTATCTTTTGAGGCATACAGTGATCGACCTCATCATGTCCCTCCCTGTGCCATCACATGTTCTGAGAGAAGGGAATCTAGTGGTCGATGGCCTTGCGAGGTTAGGGAGTAGCGGAATCTCCAAC
This sequence comes from Magnolia changhungtana, assembly GCA_030180095.1. Lineage (NCBI taxonomy): Eukaryota > Viridiplantae > Streptophyta > Magnoliopsida > Magnoliales > Magnoliaceae > Magnolia > Magnolia changhungtana. The sequence continues at coordinate 3,364,999 of JASAUF010000467.1, read as the reverse complement.
CATTTATTCATAAGTAAAAGGAGATCTTCCAAGAGAAATATTTCGAGACTTGGTAGAGTTGGATTGCTCCAGTCTAAGGGTGGTTAGAAGGTTATTTGTGCCTTGCTACTGTCCGATGGAGATCAGTTAAAGCTTGGTTTCTTGGAGGCCTTTCTTAGGGATGCTTCAATTGGGTTTTGTTTTCTATGCTTTGATGTAGCCCTTATGATAGGAAGGGCCTTACCTTTTGTTTGGGACCTGTTGAAAGTTTGTAAAGTTATACGTTTCTTATGATAAAAGTTACAAGTAGTGTGCTCCTACCTTCCTTCCTCCCCCCCCCCCCACCCAAAAAAAAAAAAAAGGAGTGGATCACGTATGTTGAAGGCACGGGCAATTCTAGTGTTGTCACTTCTCATTGGTCCACCTCATTTCCCATGACGCTCATTGACAAGATACACCGGATTTCTCTCTTAGAGATTGCTAGATACACAACATAACTTTTCATGTGTGAAACTTTTCTAAGTCTCACCATATTTTTTTTGTTAGATCTATATCATTCACCAATTTTTCATATAATTCTAGCGCATGAGCCCAAATATGAGGTATATTCAAAGCTCAAATGGATCACACCACAGAAAAAGGAGCGGGGATTGAACAAACTACCATTAATACTTTCCTAAGGCCAACTGTTGAGACTCAAATATTGCATAATTTCTCTCATTTATATATTGGTTTTATGAACATGAATCAGTTTAATGTTCTATTTTACGCATGTTTGTTACAAAGTGAATTTAAGAGCTTGGATTGAAAAATGGTGCTAAAAGCATAGATTTGATGCTTAAGAATCACCAAGGTAAGTGATGGATCCTAGGAGACCAAGATTGAAAAATTTACATGCCAAAGATTCAAGAAAACCAAGTAAGGAATGAAGAGAACCAAATATTTGAAGTGAAGAATCCTAAAATTGTCCTGAAAACGTATTTTGAAATTCTAAAGTCTATTTTAGAAAACTGCACGGCATGAAGTCTATTTCAACAAACTGCGGAGCGTGAAGTCTATTTTAGAAAACTACGTAAATTTGAGGCGGTTTCTAGAGTTTTCCAACTCTATACAAAAGTTAGAATTTCCACTTATAAATAGGGCTTCCCCGGGCATTTCTAAGCATCATTTAAAGCATCCAAGAGCAAAATTTAAGGTTTTTAAAGGGTTTTAAATTTTATTAAAGTTTTATAATTTTTTTTTTCTTTTAGATCTTTTCTATTTGCATTTATTTCTTTCTTGTTGCTTTCTTTATCTATTCTAATTATGTTTTTCTGAGTTCCCTCTAGCCCAAGCTAGAAGGGAGGCACATTGGTTTAATATTTTCATAGTTATGATGATTGACTATTTTAATGATGAGAAAAATGATGTATACATGTTATTTATTGTTTCAGTTTAGTTTTTTATCCTAATATAAGATCCATATGTTTTCATCATATGAAATCCACATTGATGGGTATGCTTACCCTGAAACAATTAGATTTATTAGATAGAAGAGGTTCTCAACCTACTACATTTCTTTTATTCATTATCTCATAGATATTAAATGCTTAAAATCACTGGCATTTGAGAATATATATCAATGATGCAAATTCATGATTTTCTAATGTTATATCATTTATTTAAAATGTTTAAATTATCTTATTTTCCAATTAGGCCGACCATAGTGCTCGGATCCTAGTTGTGTTATCCAAGCCATCATGATTTTGGAATATTAACATATGTGTGGAACTTTGAAGCTTAGTTGTTGTTTTCAAATTAATTAAATTCCACACATTCAAAACATTCAAAATTATTTAATTTATTTAGTTTCCATTACTTAGTTAATTTTACATTTGATTTTCTCATTCTCATAATTCATCTCCCTATGGGATCGACCCTGTATTCATAGGATATTACTTACGAACCTCTGCACTTGGAGGCAAGCAATCACCAACCGTGAGGCTTATTTTCCATCTGATCTATTCATAGGATCACACATACTTGGATGAAATTAAAATACAAATATCTGCTTGATCAAAGCCTTTTGTGGCCACGAAGTTTTCAACTATGACTTCAATTCCTACATTTTTTAGATGTGTGGTCCACTTTAGATTTGGATCTTCATCGGTTTTAGGCTTGTATCCTAAAATGATATGAAAAAATAGATGTATAGTGGATCTAAGAAATACATCATGGTGGGCCCACGTAAATTTCACACGTTAAGAAATACCATTGGTTGTTGTGTGGGGCAGCCCCACCCAAGATGGTGCGGCCCTTACTGTGGGGCCTACCTTGATGTGTGTATTCTATATCCACCCCGTCCATCAATTTTTCTAAATCATTTTAAGACATAATATTCAAAAAATGAAGCATACCCAATTATCAGGTGGACCATGCCATAATAAAAAATGGCGATTGATCATTAATGGGCCAATAGAGCATTGAATAAAACTGATATTTATTTTTGTTCTCTTCATTCAGGATTTTGTGAACTTATCAAACAGATTGGATGGCAACTAAAAACTATGGAAACATTAAGTACTCCCTTACTCCCTAAAAGGTTTTTAATGATAGGGTGATCAATTGCCACTGTTCCTGAAGTATGGACAACCTGATAATAGGATCTTTTTAATTTTTGGGATCATGCCCTAAATGATCTAGAAAAACCGACGAACGGAGTGGATGCAGAATATACACATCACACATCAAGGTGAGCACCACGGTAAGTGCTGCCCCGTGGTGGGTGAGGCCAGGGTGTCACCTGGTCCGCTCCGCATGGAAGCAGATTGCGTACGCGTACTGAGTAACTCATTACGCTTGGCGTACTGAGTAAACTCTGTGGGTCCCACCATCATTCATGCATTTTATCCACTCCATCCATCGAATTTATCAGATAATTTCAGATTTATATATATAAAATGAAGCATATCCAAAGCTCAAGTGGACCACACCACTTGAAACAGTGTGAACTTGAGGGTGACAGAAGTTTTATATCAAACTGATATTTGTATTTTCACTTTATCCATGTCTTTTTTATCTTATGAATAGATTGGATGACAAATAAACATAACTGGAGGCCTTAAAAAGTTTTCAACGGTGGAAATCAATATTTCCACTGTTTCCTGTGGTATGGTCCAATTGAGCTTTGGATATGCTTCAATTTTAGGTTCAACCCTTAAAATGATCTTTAAAAACGGATAGACGGTGTGGATAGACTACATGCATTCATGGTGGGCCCAACAGAGTTTATAACGCAGTACCCAATCCAATTTCGTTCCGCATGTGGTGGATAGAAAAACACCGCGTGGAAGTTCCATAGAAATCGGATTGCGTACTGAATTACTCATTAGGCTCTTATTGTATCCAGTAAACTCTGGTGGGCCCACCATGAATTTATGTGGTTAATCCACACTGTCCATTTGTGTTTCCATCTCGTTTAAGTTGTTGAGATAAAAATTGAAGGACAAATAAAGCTCAAGTGGACCATACCATAGGAAACATTGGGAATAATAATTTCCACCAATGAAACTTTTCCAGGCCCCACAGTGATGTTTATTTGTCATCCAACCTATTCATAAGATCATAAAAACATGGATGAAGGGAAAAAATATATATATGCTTGATCTAAAACTTTAGTAGACCTTGAGAAATTTTCAACGGTAGAATTCACACTATTTCCATGGTGTGGGTCCATTTTAGATTTGGATATGCTTTATTTTTTGGATCAAGTCCTAAAATTACCTGGTAAAATGGATGAAAGGAGTGGATAAAATATATAAATCACAGTGAACTTCACAGAGTTTACTCGGTACACTTAGCTTACTGAGTTACTCACTGAGCAATCCGCCACTTCCATTGTCCATCATGACATATGACATTTTAAAAAAAACAAAAAAAAAAACGAGACATCCAAATCTTAAGTGGGCCATGCTACATAAACAGTAGGAAATGGACTCATAATGTTGAAAAAGCCGGTAGGATAGGCGGCGGGCCAGGCGTAGAAGCGAGTCGCCCAGAAGCTTTCGGTCAATGAAACAATTATTTAAGATCTTCGAGCGCTTTGGTGCGCGGGCTTGGCGGAGGACCTTGGAAAGTCCTCGATGCCACATTGGGCTTCTAAACAAAGTCCAATCAACCATCTTCAAGAGCTTAACCATTGTGGCAATCAAACTGATATTTGTGTTTTCCTTTATCCAAGTTTGTGTGAACTTACAAAGAGGTTAGATGGCAAATAAATCTTATAGTAGACTTTAAGAAAGGTTCAATGGTAGCCTTTCAATTGGCGCTTCCTTTTTAGGTATGGTCCATTTGAGCTTTCGATCTGCTTTATTTCTGGGCTCATAATTTCAATTTGATGGACAATGTAGATCTAAAACATAAATCATCACGGGCAGGCAAGCTCCACAGTTTAAAGTCAGGTTGGGTAGCCAGTCAAACTATTTAGGGGAGAGACGTGGGCCAATGATTTTCCCGTGCCTTCACGATCTGCACTCTACTCCAAAATTTCTCGCAGGGGCTGTTTGATTTTTCATTTCCCTGGTAAATACAGGTAAATAAGTTATTATTACTTACGAAAAGCAGTTCATACAATACCTGTTATTATTGATTTAAATATGTAGGCCCCACCATGATATATGTGAGTTATCCACACCATCCATCCTTTTAAAAAATACATTTTAAGGCATAAAACCAAAAAAGAGGCGGATCCAAAGCTCAAGTGGACCACACCTTAGGAAACAATGATCATTTAGACGTCAATGGTTGAAAGTTGTTTTCTCCCTAGGGCCACATTGATGTTTATTTGTCATCCAAATTGTTCATAATGTCACACAGTCATAGATAAAGGGGAAACAAAAATATCAGTTTGATCCAAAACTTTTGGGGTCCTCAAGAAGCTTTCAATGGTAGGAGTTCAATTCCCATTTTTTCCTATGTTGTGGTCCACTTGATCTTTGGATCTGCCTCATTTTTTGTTCATACCCTAAAATGAGTTGGCTAAAGGGATGGACGGTGTGGATAAGACACATCATGATGGGCCTCATGATTTAACAATTTTATCCTCGGTGATGTGAGGAGCGCTGTGAATGAAAGGTGGCGGCCAACATCACCTTGGAAAACTAACTGGAAATACGCAGATAAATAATTATTACCCATTTATCTGACATTACCTACGTAATTAGAAAATCAAACAGACCCTTAAATAGAGAGCGTGTGAGGATTTGGAGTCCTTCCTTATCAGCATACACATCATCCCTACTATTTTTTGTTTTAGTTTTTTTCCTTTCTTGAAAAGTGTGACCAAGCTATTGTAACCTGGTGAAATTAAAAGCAAGTTTGTACATTCATTCGAATGACCTTTTTTTTCTTCTTCTTTTTGGGTTAGCTTGTTAGTACACACATGTCAGTACACACTTTATATTAGCCACCCCCACTAGGGATCGATACCAAGACCTCAAGTGTTGAAACGAGGTATCTCCATACTCAGTCTACCAGTTGAGCTATGGATCTAGGTGTCATTCATTCGAATGGGCTTCCCAAAAAGAAATGAGTCTTAACTTAGTAGCACGCCCTTACATGAGATCACACATGACTTGCATGGTTGAGTTGGGTGGCTTGTCCCATTCATTTGTATCTCACACTTGTCTCACGCATGACTTGCATGGTTGAGTTGGGTGGCTTGTCCCATTCATTTGTAGCTCTGCGCCAACGTACGTGTATGCCCTCATGCCTATAAAATACCCACTATCTCAGCCTTCAAAGACAGCTTACCTTCAAACACTCAGCTCACCACCTTCTCTATCTTCTTTTCACTCAATCATGTCTCTTATTATGGGCAGTGGCCACTCAGATGTTCCCACCACTGGGAAGAATGGAAAAAAGGAAATTGGCCGTGCTTCTGCAAACTATCACCCTAGTGTATCTGGAGATCGATTCATTGCAGCATCTTTAGATGAGAAGGTGAGAGAAAGATATTTCCGTTTGTTCAATTAGTAAATCAGTCTGTGCCAGACATACGTAGATTTATATGTGTCTATTTCCATGCTTCATAGAGCTCGACTCTACCAGATCCCCTGGTGATCATATCAGTAATACATACTTGTTTGTAGGTTTTGCAATTTATACAAACGCATGCATGCGCTAATATACATACATTGGTAAAATCAAATTTTTGAAGAATTTTATTATCAAAATCTTCCTTTTAATAGTTTAAAATTGTTATTATTCATCATTTCTCCAAAATCTATAAAAATGTTTTTTCTTGAAACCAATGTGATATTTTTATGCCATGTCTGATTATGTGTGGCATTAACATAGGAGCTTGATCCATGCACTAAGCAACGTGCTGAAAAACTGAAGGAAGACGTGAAGAAAATTCTCTCTGATGTCAGTAACTCAGTGCAAAAATTGAATTTGATTGATGCAATTCAGCGCCTTGGTGTCGCTTACCACTTTGAAACAGATATAGAAAAGGAATTGCAAGGGATCTATGATGACTATAACGATAATGGTGATAATCTCCATGCTGTTGCTCTCCGATTTCGACTACTCAGGCAACAAGGATATAATGTGTCATCTGGTAAGTGTCCCGCAACTAAATCTTATATGCATCTGTGTGCAGAAAACACATGTATGCATTTGCATTTGCATGCATACACATGCCCAAAACAACTGCATCTCTACTACATTGATCATACTTAAAAATAAAATAAAATAAAATAATCTTTGGATTATTGACGTCCTGAAACGTTTGGATTGTGTAACAGATGTGTTTAGAAAGTTTAAAGACAATGAGGGTAAGTTCAAGGCCACATTGAGCAGTGACATAAGGGGTTTGCTAAGTTTATATGAAGCGGCATACCTCCGAATACATGGGGATGATATACTTGATGAAGCCATTACTTTTACTAGAATGCACCTCAAATCAGCAATGCCGCATCTTACATCTCCCCTAGCAAAGCTAGTAGAACTTGCATTAGAAGTACCACTTGGAAAACACGTAGAGAGGCTACAGTCAAGGTACTACATCTCAATCTATGAGGAAGATAAGGAACGAAGTGATGTGCTATTGGAGTTTGCAAAGTTAGATTTCAATATATTACAGTCATCGCACGAGAGGGAGCCAAGAGACATCTCAAGGTAAGTTTTGTCTGGTACACGTGAGACCTTTTCCTTTTGATCAATAGCTTTCTAGGTGGACAATCATGATTGAGTAGAGAAACAAAATAGGTCCAGTAGTCTTTATCGAGCTTGCAATATGGATTTCTTATGATTCCAAAGTACCGTGGTGTGGTTTGGTTTTACTAACCATCATATATATATATATATATATATATATATATATATATATATATATATGCTCAGCTGCGTGCGAACTTTTGGAGAACTCATCATAAGTGATGTGACTTCAAGTAGCACCTTATGAAACACCCTAGGCTCAATTTTTATTTTGATCCAAAACTTTGGTGATATATATATATATATATGGGTGCACACGGTTCGGTTCGGTCCGGTTTTGGAGTAAAACCGGAACTGAACCGTTACTAACGGTTCTAGGATTTTCGGAACCGGAACCGAATCATTAGCATACTAGAACCGAACAAGAACCGGACCATGAAAACCGGATCGGTTCCATGGTTCTAGGTTTGGGCACTTGGAAAATACAGTCGCACGTGTGGAAACAAGGAGTGCGATCTGAACCACTTGTCAGACGATCCTGAAAACGTTAGACAGATACGATGATCATATGAGTCATACATCCACTTCCAAGTTGGGATACGCGTGTTTCCTGTAACACACGTGTTGCAATAGCTCCTGTAACCCAAAACTTCAAAATTTGAAATTCTCTCGAGAAATTACAAGGCTATGAAATTGCCAAGAAGGAGATTTTCCACTATGCATGTTAGGATGTGAGACCAAAGGTGAGATAGATCCAAAACTCAATTGGGCCACATCACATGAAATACCTACCGTTGAGACCTTCTTGGGCCCACAGAACTTTTCGATCAGGCTAATATTTGTGGATTCCATTAATCATGGTGGGATTCATCTTATGAATGGAGTGGATGGCATATAAACATCACGGTGGGCCTCAAGAAGTTTGCAATGGTTGGCTCTTCCTTACCTACTGTTTCCTTGTTATGTGGCATAGATGAGTGTTGGGTATGTCTCGTTTTCGGGCTCCTGTAGTAAAATGAGCTTGTGAAACTGATGGACGGAATGGATGTGATGAGGACATCACAGTGGGCCCACATAACCATGGGTTAGAGGCGCTACCAACCAGCAGCCCAATTTAAGACTGTTACTCAAGTTCTCTCAACCGTTCATTTGGTTTGTACATGTGTCTGCGTAATCAATGGTCCAAAACGTGGTCCCCATGCTAATAAACGAACGAGATTTAAGATTCTTAACCATCTTCATTTTAACTACCCATTTGACGGTTAGCATTAAATGGTTCTGGATCAACGGTTTGGATCCAATGTTCAAATCTACGGTTCAACGGATCGGTTCCACGGTTCGGGTCCACGGTTCGGTTCAGTTTTACATGCCCCTAAACTGGAACCAAACCGTTCCTAACAGTTCTGGGATTTTCGGAACCGGAACCTGACCGTTAGCATACTAGAACCGAACCAAACCAGACCGATCCAACGGTTCCGGTCTGGTTCCACAGTTCTACCGGTTAAATGTGTGTGTGTGTGTGTGTGTGTGTGTGTGTATATATATATATATATATATATATATATATATATATATATATATGGGAAAAGGTACAATGTGCTCGAGCTGATTTTAACGTCCCATGAGGTCGAGCTGTGTGGGCCCCACCGTGATGCGTTTCAAACATCAACACCGTGCATTTGATGCATCCCCTTTAAATTATGGGATATCCCAAAAATCAGCCGTATACGGAACTCAGGTGGGCCATAACATCTAAAATCATGTGAAGATATGCCAAAAACATATAAAACTTGGTGGGGCCCACCTGAAATTTTCATGCGTCTGAAACGTGGTCCAAACCCTCCTCCAAGTGGGACACACATAATGGATGGGCTGGATTTGCAAACCACATCTCAGTGGGCCCAAAAAATGATTATGAATGTTTTAATGGTGCACGGCCCCTCTCAACTTCTGTATGTGGTGTGGCCCACACAAGTCACGGATTGACTTGATTTTTGAGACCTAGACCCACGATGGAATGGTGCATCTGACTGATGGGGTAGATGTTTGAAACGCATCACGATGGGGCCCACACAGCTCGACCTCATGCGACGTTAAAATCAGCTCGAACGCATTGCACCTTTTCCATATATATATATATATATATATATATATATATATATATATATATATATATATATATATATATATATATATATATATATATATATACCCTCGGAGCCCTAAGATTTCTTTTTAATGGCCCCTAACCATGCTTTATCCAGCAGCATTAATCCCCTAATCTCAATTGGGAGATCATATAGAACCCAGTAGGAGTTCTATTGAGAGCTACTCCCAATGCGAGCCAAAGCCTCCGCCGAGCCGTTTTACTCCCTCGGGATGTGGCGAAAGGAGGACCCTCGAGATTTTAGAGCTTCGATTCTCTTTGGCTAGTGTTTCCAAGCCCAGTTCAGGTTTGAGAACTAATCATACATGGTGTGATTCCATAAATCTGAACGGTCCACATGATGCAGCACCCCATGAAACCCCTAGGGCCTAACTTTTAATTTGATCCAAAACTTTGGTGGGACACGAAAAATGAAAAAAGTTTCCTCCCTTGATTTGCATCTATCTTTACTATGAGTTTTATACCAGGGTGAAAATTGGTCCATTAGGATTTCATGTGATTCCGTATCACATGGACCGTTCGGATTAGACACTCATAATGCGTGTGCAAAAGTGCGCACGTGCACAGGTCAAGTGAGCATATATATATATATATATATATATATATATATATATATATATATATATATATATATATATATACACCCATCGGGACACCCATCGGGTTTTAGATTGACTTAGACTAGGTGACTTTGAATCTTTGTTATTTTTGGGTTTATGATCTAAAATGATATGTAAAATGGATGGATGGATAAAATTCATACATCATGTTGGCCCCTCAATGGAGCTTAAGCCTCCACCTCTCTTGAGCTCAGAACAGGCGAGGTAGTACCTAATCCGCGCCCACATGAGATGCTTAAAGTTGTATTGTATCATATGTGAGGTGCTTTCGAAGTCGTATGATACTTGAAGTTTTGTTGCAATACAAGTGTTATATGTGAGGTGCTTGAAGTTGTATAGTAAAAGTTGTATAGTAGAACATGTGGCACAATAGATAAATTAGCACATTTGACATATGAGTAGCAGCACATGAGCAAATTGACATATGTAGCACACATGGAATAAAATTCCACTGCATGCCTTCAATCAAGTTCCAGTGCATCATATCCGTGAATTAAAGCTTTTTCCACTCATGGCTCTTGTTCAACTTTCTAGCTATGATTGTCCAACCAGCCATTTGCACGTAAAAGGAAGGGAGGAGATCGTTCGCCGCTCTGCAGAATACAAACCTAGCGTTTGGGGGGACTACTTCATCGCATCCTCTCCGCACGTAAGTAGCGCTACATCACAATTGTAAGATACATGCTGCTCATGAGGTAGAGATCACCATGATCAAACCATGGACCAAAAATCACGTGGGGCCACTCATCAATTGGGCCACATGTATATGAGAAAATCCATCGCTTTGAAAACAAGTCACCAATGGTTATCTCTCCTAGAACTGCATCACGTGTAATGTCCACCCATTGAGGGCCTGCTTCGGAGCTTGGATTTCAAATACATGGATTCTGAATCAAGGTGATTTTGAGTCAACAATGATTTTGAATCCTTACGTTGCGTTTCTCTACAAAATTATCTTGTAATCTAAAAATAACAATGCATTAAAATTATGTAATATATTTATATGAGCTTGAATTTAATTACTAAATCAATTTTAAGATCATTAATCAGTATACATGTGTGATATATCAAATAATTATAATAAGCCGAATGAAATATATACTTTGACAAAAAATTATGAAATTAAAAGCCTCAGTTAGGCCACAAGTATAAGATCACAACCAAGTGACTAACAAACATTTTTTAATCGGATAGGCCACGAGTATAGGATCTACTCCATCCATCTGTTTTTAAATACATTAATAGGACCTTATTCTAAAAAATAGGAAGATCCAAAACTCATGTGGGACACACTAACAAACAGTGGGAACAATAATGTCAGTTAAAACCTTCTATTCAAAATAGTTTAAAACCGTTTCAAACTAAGATAAACCAAAGACCTAGCCGTTTTAAATTTATGATTTTACTGTAATGTTTTTGGATAATTCTATTGATGTAATTTTAGTAATGCAGTTGATAATCTCATGGAAGGAAAAAATTGCAAAACTCAACAAAAGTGATGATGGACAATCCTCTTTATTCTAAATACCCTCCAATCTAGGCTCCCAAACACTCCTAAATTTTGAATACCCTCCAACATGCCCAATCCATGCTGCCAAACGGCTCAAAGGTTGCAAGGGGCAGTCCCATGGTGACCCACGTCCATCAGTATACATGAAGTCTACAAGGATATATGTGACAATTTTTCATGTCCATGTGATTCTATGTGGGGAGTGGATTCAATGAGGTCATGATAGTGGGGCTCACCTTGATGTATATGTTGTACATACATGCCCTTCATCTGTTTTGTCTTATCATTTCAGGGCATGTGCCCAAAAAATAATGATCCAAATTTTATGTGGAATGCCAACTATTAAAAACTTTCTATGGGCCACCAGAATGTTTATTTGCCATCCAACCTATCAATAAGGTCATATCAACATAGGTTTTTGACAATAATTACAAATATCAACATAGGTTTTCGACAATAAGATTCTGCTTATAGAATGGTGTGGAAATATCAACATAGGTTTTTGACAATGATTACAAATATAAAGAGTCCAGTGCTAATAAGAAACCCACCCGCTAAAATCCAGTCAATACAAATGAATTAAAAAACAAAAAAGAAAAGAAAAGCTAAAACCAATTCTTGAAAACTGTTTATGCATGAGATGTCTTGCAAATAAGAAGATACACTCCTTCCAGTATTTCACAGTCAATCTACACTAAAAACATTATATTTAACATGTTTAAGAATTAGAAGTCAACATTCACTTTTCTATACATTAGAGTGGCAGTGGAGTCATTCACCTGCTTGTTTGTCAAAGGCAAAGTAGCCATGCACCTTCACAATAACAGTGAGCAAGATAATTGCAAATCCATATGCATAGGGAACGTGTAAAGTTGCAAGTCCATCCTTTAGCACCTGTCACCAATGCAATAGTTCAATCATTCACATCTACACCGGTCCTCAATGCACCCAAAATCCAAAACAATTGAGCAAATTAAACACAAAATATTTCTCCTGTCATGACAAACAGAAGAAGCAAAGCAATGGGGAGAATGTTTATGCAAGAATGAGTTCAATCAGATCAGGTTCTCTACTGTGCTGAAGTTCCAGAAATATAGAGAAATTTCAGAAACTTTCACACAATGTCAGAGAAAATCCAGAAACTTTCACACAATGTCAGGATGGCAAAATCAAGAAATACAGTAAGTGAAACGGTCTTTTCACAGTATGATGGCACAATCATATACTTTTCAACTCAAATCCATCGGATCTCAAACCCACAAGACAAATAGGACGATTAGTTATTCTTAAATCCAAATGAAGTGCCCAGGATCCATAACCTAAATCCTTCAACCAAGCACACAGGTCACCACATTGACAACAACAAAAATTTCCAGCAATGCTTCAAAGCAATGAATTATTAAATCTGAGCAAGAAAAATCATGAATCAAGTCAAAATGAAATCAAATGAAAATAAAGCAATCATATATGATGCACTGAAATTGCAAATGGCTTAGCATTTATGGCCAAATTGCACATTCATGACTATAAGCATTTGTGGACGGCCCGCACTCAATGTGCATGGATGGTCCATCACATTGTAAGAGTAGCCTGTACTTTGTGTTAGGGTAGTTATACAATGGGCTATACCTGATGAGCATCTGTGATGATTTATATCTATAAAAATTCTCATTGATAGGTGAGCCACTAGGGAACGTTTGGATGATAAGTTACTTATGCCTCAAGTTCCTACTTATGTATCTCTTCTATGAGGAGTTTCATCAAACTTCTGGTAGGCATCTCCAATTGCTCCACAAACACAATAAAATGAAGAATAGAATAACAAAACATTTCATCCGATCCTTTTATAAAAAATATGGATTTGGAAACATACAATTTGTATAAATTCGGTGTAACAGTACCATATATTCCTTGTGATCATTAATCGTATTTGTATAAAATCTTCAAGCGGTAGCTACTAAAGCCGAAGTTCGAATTCCGATGCTGAAAGCTCAAAATAACACAGAAAAATGCCCCAAATCTAGATATCTTCACTAGCATTCCTTCAAAATACACGGCCGTAACAAGACAGAGGAAGAACGGAGGAACATACCTTTAAAAGAAACAATGAGAGATCTGAAATCTGCAAGCATTTCCTTCAAAGAACTGCATAAGGATGCTGCAAGTCCACCATTAAAGCCGCAGAGAGCTTCGCTACACAGAACCTCCTTGAATCTCTAAGTTTCTCTCACAAATCCCAATTTCAAACCTCTGGATTCTCCATTTCGGCCAAAACCAATGCAAAAGGAGCTCAAAATCTGCAGATTTCTCCCAAAATCCCATGTAACTCTTCTCGTAATCGAATGACAGAGCTTTTTCTGGTTTTTTGCGAGAGCGGGAGGGAGGGAGAGGGAGAGAAGAGACAGTCGGCGCCGTTTGAGAGGGAAGCGGATTAGCTGGTGTACCACACACCAGCTATATAGCTAGTGCATTGACGTCAGCAAGTTCTGTGGGTCTCATCATCAGGTATGTGTTATATCCAAACCGTCCATCCATTTGGCGAGCCAATCTTAAGGCTTGAGCCAAAAAAATAGATAGATATAAATATCAATTCGACCACACTGCAAAAAGCAGTGGGGATTGAACTTCTACCATTGAAACCCTTTTGGGGGTGGCAGAAGTTTCGGATCAATATGAAATTTGTTTTTCCTCTACTACCATGTATTTTAGACCTAATTAACTGATTGGATGGAAAATAAATGTTCCCATGGGCTCTTCGAATTTTTTAATGGTGAAAATCATTATCCTTGCTGCTATTTTTTGGTGTTGTCCATTTGAGCTTGGATATGATTCATTTTAAGTGTAATGCTCTAAAATGATCTTGAAAAATGGAGGAAAGGTATGGATAATAAATACATCATTGTGGGGCCATGTAATTTTGATCTCCTTTGAACCGTTCGTACAAACAGCTGGTGTGTGGTACACCAGCCAATCCGCTTCCGTTTGAGAGAGGGTAATCAGGGCTTTGTTTTCTATACATGACGTTAAAATTGGCCGCCGGCGAAGGTAGCCCCATCGGTCGGCTATAGCCCATTTTCTTGCAGTGGTGGAAGAAGGGAAAACACAAATATCAACTGTATCTAAAACTTCTTTAACATAAAAGTTCTTAGTGGTGAGCATTCAATCACCACTATTTCTATGGTGTGGTCCTACCAAGATTTGGATCTGCTTCATTTTTGGGCCATACCCTAAAACGGGCTAGAAAAACGGATGAATGGTGTGGATATACAGAAAATACATTAAGATGGCCCCCACGATCAATGCCTCACCGCAGTAATGTTTCCAAACCTCACTGACGCGTCTCCATTCTGTGTGGTGCTGATGATGCAGGTGCCTGATGCACGGATTAATGAAAGGGTTGAAGAACTGAAGAAAGAAGTGAAGAGGATGCTAAGGACTGAGAGTGGGCCATTTCAAAAAATGAGCTTGATTGATGAAATCCAACGTCTCGGTGTGGCTTATCACTTTGAGGTGGAGATTGAAGAGGCCATGCGCCAGATATACGATGCCCATATCAACGGTGATTATGATGGTGGTGATGATCTGCATGCAGTGGCGCTCCAATTTCGATTGCTAAGACAACATGGATACAACATACCACCTGGTATATGTCCTCTACTGCTAGTGACAGTTACATTTTCATGGCATGCATGTATTTAATGTGTGTGCGTCTCTCTCTCTCTCTCTCTCTCTCTCTCTCTCTCTCTCTCTCTCTCTCTCTCTCTCTCTCTCTCTCTCTCTCTCTCTCTCTCTCTCTCTCTCTCTCTCTCTATATATATATAGCGGAACGCTCACCTGCTAACCATGGACTACATGCAACTTTTTGGAGAACTCATTATATTTGATGAGTCTCGAAAATCTGAACGGTCCACATGAAGCAGAACCACTTGAAATTCTTTGGTACCAATTTTTACTTTGAACCAAAACTTCGGTGGGCCATGAAAAATGCAAACAGTTTCTTCCCTTGATTTGAATTTCTCTTGGCTATGGTCCACCAGAATCTTAGATCAGGGTACAAATTCACCCTATAAGGTTTCATGGGATTCCGCATCTTATGGACCATTTGGATTCGACATTTATGACACGTGTGCAAAGGTGCGCACGTGCGTAGGTGCATATATATATATATATATATGGGAAAAGGTTCTGTACGGTCGAGCTCATTGGAACTCCCCTTGAGGTCGAGCTCTGTGGGCCCCACCATGATGTATGTCAAACATCAACACCATCAGTCAAATGCACCATTCCATAATGGGCCTGATGCTTAAAAATCAGTCAATCCGTGACTTGTGTGGGCCAAACCGCATACAAAATTTGAGAGGGGTTACCCTCCATTAAAACATTCATAATCATTTGTTGGACCCACCAAATTGTGGTTCACAAATCCAGCCCATCCATTATGTGTGCCTCACTTGGATGAGGGGTCAGACCAAGTTTCAGATGCATCCAAATTTCAAGTGAGCCCCACCAAGTGCTTTTATATGTTTTAGGCATGTCTTCACATGATTTTAGATGGTATGGGCCACCTAAGTCCCGGGTGATTTTTGGAATATCCCATAATTTGAAGGGGACCCATCAAATGCACGAGGTTGATGTTCGACATACATCATGATGGGGCCCACATATGAGAGTTCCCACGAGGTCAATGGCATAGAACCATTTCCCCCACCACACACATGGAAATGGTTCTATGCGGTCACCTCATGGGAAGTTCTCTTGAGGTCGAGATGTGTAGGCCCCACCGTGATGCGTGTCGAGCATCTACGAGCATCTACCCCATCAACTAGATTGATGCGCCATTCCATGGTGGCCTCGAGCCTAAAAACCATGTCAATCCGTGACTTGTGTGGGCCACACCACATACAAAGAGGGATTACCCTCCCATTAAAACATTCATAATAATTTGTTGGGCCCATCGAGACGTGGTTCGTAAATCTAGCCCATCCACTATGTGTGTCCCACTTGGATGAGGGGTCAGACCAAGTTTCAAACGTATCTAAATCTCAAGTGGGCTCCAACAAATTCTTTTATGTGTTTTAGGCATGTCTTCACATGATTTTAGATGGTATGACCCACCTAAATTCCGTATATGGCTGATTTTTGGGATATCCCATAATTTAAAGGGGACCCATCAAATGGACGGTGTCGATGTTCTACACACATCATGATGGGGCCCAAATAGCTCGACCTCATGAGAAGTTCCCATGAGGTCAACCGTATAGAACCATTTCCCATATATTTCCTATATATATATATATATAGAGAGAGAGAGAGAGAGAGAGAGAGAGAGAGAGAGAGAGAGAGAGAGAGAGAGAGAGAGAGAGAGTTTGATATCATGAAATTATGTGTTCCTGCAACAGATGTATTTGAAAAGTTCAAAGAAGATGAGTGCCACTTCAAGGCCAGCTTATGTACCAACGTGAAGGGTTTATTGAGCTTGTATGAAGCAGCATATTTAGGCACACGAGGAGAACACATATTAGACGAAGCCATTGCTTTCACTAGTAAGAACCTAAGGGCTATGGTGGCCCAGCTGGAATCTCCTCTCTCTACTCAAGTAGCCCATGCCCTTGAGCTACCGCTACGCAAGGGCATGCCATGCCTAGAGGCCAGGCGCTACATATCTTTGTACCAAGAGTTTGAATGCCGGAGCGATGTACTTCTCGAACTTGCCAAGTTGGATTTCAATCTACTACAGTCATTGCACCAGGGAGAGATTGGAGAGCTCTCGAGGTAAGCTTTGCCACGAAGTACCAATTATGTTATGTACGTATCCTTTTAGATGTACCCCAAAATCATGATTGAATCCAATATCGGTGGCCTCATCGTGCTTTCCAATTTCAAGGAAGAAAATCCAAATGAACCAATGCTTTTAGAGCAAAAATTACTAAGGGTTCCTTTATAATAATAATAATAATAATAATAATAATAATAATAAAAACAACAAAGCATCTTTACGGTAAGACTCCTTTGGATTTTAAATTTTT